>OU744803.1:7934097-8663764 GCA_916614155.1 Mesoligia furuncula | reverse complement strand
TAACCGCCCCCTCTTATTAATTTAACTCATTTATTTCTGCCAGCCCGAAGTCGTCACGTACAGGGAAAAGGAGTAAAAAGTCAGTTCTTTTTTCTTATAAAATATTCATGATTGCTACCGACGAGATTTTTGAATTCCGACATTGTTTATTTGGTTTCAATTTGCTGGTTTTTTTGGTGGCTGTTGTTTTTGAATTGGCTTAAATGTTTTATTAATGTTCGTAGGCTGCACACTGCACAGAATATACTCTAAGGCATCTTATTATGCGATAAAAAAAACTGTTAAACGATTATTTGCAGTTTTTTATCTGACTTGTAGAGAACAGTCGGTAAAAGCCAATCAATGACTGTATAAGGTTTTTTAAAAGTATTTTACTTGCACAAGATCCCATTACCGCCCGCTTGCATCACATATCGCTTAATGCATTTAGCACTAAACATACTTAAAGCATCATTTTGCATGTCTCTTTCATCTTCAAACAATTGACAGAAATAGAAAGATATTTTAAATACGTTCAGTGCTAAATAACAGTAACTTGTGACGCAAGCGGCCTAAGTCTTTCAAATGCCTATAAAATCGCTAAAACAAAACTGATAGGTAGTACCTATTTACTTAGTTAGACTAAAAAGGTTGAATGATACCTAAAAAGTCGACCATCAGTCAGTCTAAAGACGCGATCGACAATCACGGTCTGTGAATATTTAAGAAGCTTCGAGTGAGTCTCGAGAGGATCGCGAGAGTCACTTAAAATACTTGATGAGCAATCGAGTTACAGATATGTATATAGGACTATGTATATATACTATGTATAGATATTTTGATTTTAAAGAATATGCTGACAGGATCTGTTAATTTAAATGCGTCTAATAATACTTCAATTTTACCAGGGACTTTAAGGCATAACTTAAGCTCCTCAAACGTACAACCGAAGGTAATCGTTGCAGTTTTCAGGCTGATTGAACCTTTTCTCTATATTTCTTAATAGAGAAAAGGTTCAAAAAGTTCAACCCATGCTCAAAGAGAATAAATTTTCACTTCTCCCTAAAAATCCCAACTTACCATGGACCGTCCAAATCATGCAGCAAATATGACTCAGAACTCAAATGAAATAGAAATTAGCAGCCAACATAAATAAAAAGAGGAAAAATCAAAACGATCTCAAAAATGAGCATCAAGGGGTCGCCTTTTTTCAAACCATCAAACGCGCGCCGAGAGCATGGGAGGCCGGGAGTCCGGAGACCGGGACGCATTCCTTTCCTTCCCGGCCCGTCTGCGACGATCCTTTTTTTAAATCCCGGTAACAAGCCAATAAATCCCGGCGCATTTTTTCTCAGCTCCGCAAACCCAACCCCGGAAAAAAGGCTTACCCCGATTACATCCAAATTTACTTAACACCTACACATTAAACCGGTTAATAAGGTTTAATGCAATTTTCTTATCCGTCGGTTATTCGGATATGGGGGCCCATTTTAATCAGATAATCCTAAAATTGGGTCTTGAAAATTACGTTATGAAAATTGAATTTTGATTTATTTATAATAATGAAGGACAGTCGAATTTGGGCGTGGTTACTTAAATATATTCATGTGGACTCATTGGACAGTTTGTAACTTTTCGTTTGCAATCGAATAAATGATGATTAAGTAGTTCGTTAGTTGTGCAAACATTGGCGCAGGTAAACAGGAATGGCACCGGAGCTGGTTCGAACTCGAGTACTCTTTTAATTAATTAAGTATATGGAGTGAGTTGAGCAGTCGTACACATCTGTGTTGTCGTACCGCGCTGATTAGCTACCGAAAGGGGACTCTGAAAGTTACTAAGCAAACTGAAAAATTTTGCCATTAATTAACTACATACTAATTAGAGTGGAAAATGATAAAGTTTTGCCGTATTTGAAGTCAAACACCTATTAAGTGGATTAGAGACTCGGAATGTAAAGTTGAGACATTTTACTACTTCAATATTTTAAGTCTCCTTTAATTTGGCTGAGGCAAATTACCTACTATTGACGATTATAGTGAAGTAAAGTAGCAGAACATTTTCATAATTGCGTAAATATTACAATTGTAAATTACACTTTACAATTTATTTATTTATCTATAACAAACGCAAACAATTACAAAAATAGGGACAAAATGATAGTGTGCGCTTCCAATATAGGAGAACACACATTCACTTATAATCTAGGTAGGTATAATCAGTTTGAAAATGACGAAAACATTAAAATATAAATGTAACATTACACGAAAATCATACAAAGGAAAACGATATGAAAAGCAATAAAGTAAGAATACCTAATAAAACATTTTAATTAATTTTAAACAAAAACAAAAAAAATTAAGAATAATGGAAAATAAATATGTATATAAATGTCATACAGTTTTATTAATCACTTGATGTTTCATACAGAGGATTTATAACATGGAATCTGCACGTGGATGGTAGATAATGGGAGGTACTTATCCCGCCACTTACGTTATTACTGCAAATGAATCAAAGAACAATGTTGTTCCTGTGAAGTGGAGGGACTTGTTATATAGTGATTATACCTTTTGTATCAAATTTTATGTAGTAGATACCTACAAATAATATCAATAATATAATTATGCATGTATATAAAAAAAGGAAAAGAATCCTAAGGCATCAAAAAATTTGACCGTATCGCTGTCAACAGGAAAAGTGCCCAAAACGCTGGCAGTATTGCCACGCTGTGTGGCGATGCTGATTTTTTGGCTAATAATAAAGTCAGCACTCTGGGCATGTGAAAAGTTGGCCAACCACTTGGCGATGTGTCGGAAAACCAAGTGGGCACTCGGACCCCATGGCCATAGTGTTTCAACCATAAACGGCGCTATGTACCTACATATAACTGCATTTTAAAACAAATATGATCATCGGATAAAAGGTTATTTATTTATAAGATTTATTGTTGTAAACGAATAGAATATTGGGATGTTTTGTCGTTTGAGGTTTTCCGCACCTGCAGCAGCCGCTCCAGAAGAGCCCGCTGTACTTGGAAGAACGTACTACGACCTACCAACTATTTTACCATTTTTGGACCAATTAGGTTTTTAATAGAAATAGTCGAAATATTTTTTAAAGCTACGCCACAATTACGTAGGAACTGAAGGTAAAAAAGCTCAAATATGTACCTACATATTTGAGCTTATTTTTAGTATTGCTTAAATATCTACCAGCATACTATACCATGGAAACCCATAGTAGGTTAGTAGTTTCCATAAATTATTTGCAAATAAATTCAGGTCGCCATTTGACTCATACAGTCACAGACTCGAAACTTCCTCGATTTCAAGACGAACATGATCAAAGTAAATAAATTATTGAGGCCGACACAAGTCTTGAGACTGTGGGGGTCTTATTACAAATTCACTTTGGTGTTGTTGGGTCCAAATAATCCCAACCATTAGTAAAATGTACCGACAGAAGGTATAGTAATTACATTTCAGCGGTGAACTGCCATCGGTCAGTCCGATCGGTTAGTAATCAGGTTTTCGCGGTCGGTTTGACCAACAACGGTCACTCGATGCGGACGATTGATTAGACGTGACGAAACGACCCAATTCCGGTTGTTTGAATACATTATCGTAATCATGGGGTGGGAATTGCCAAATAGAATTACGTGTGATGCGGTGATGATAGACGAAAATTATGGCGTACATACATAAATAGATAATCAGCCTATGATGTTCCCACTGATGGAACACAGGCCTCCTCTCTTCGAGAGGGACTGTAATCCACCATGCGGGCCCAGTGCAGGTTGGTAAGTCAAAGTCAAAACATTTATTTCAAACTAGCTTCCGCCCGCGACTCCGTCCGCGCGGATGTCGGTCTTCGCGTGGATGGTTTATTTCTCCATTTTGAGTAACTCTGACAATGACATCTATAATTAAGGAGATCCCTCTATTGAGCTACTGCTGTTGAGCTCGCGTTCTGTAGTAAGTATTTTTTTCATAGTAATTCCGACCTTGATAAGTAGCATGTAGCAGTAAATTACTGACAATGACGAAAAGTTTGCAATAATAAAAAAGTGATCGTGACAATGCGACAGAAAGTTAATTGAGAGCTTCAGCATACACAACATTGTTAGTGAGCTCGTCCGGAATATGAACATGAAGATTTCTTGGACTGCTCACATGGGAAAGAGCTACGTAAAGTTGCCCGTGTGAAAAACCACTCGCGGTAAGATCTACGCCAGCAACTCCTAGGGTCTGACCTTGAGCCTTATTTATTGTCATGGCGTAACACAAAGCTACAGGAAACTGTATTCTCTTAAATTGAAATGGAAAATTATCCACTACGGGTAATGCAACGTGTGTTCGCGGTTCTACAGAACAACGTCTATGAATAAAACCGAAAAATAAGATTTTTTTTTCTACGTATTTTTCCAGGATAAAAAGTATCCTATTTTATGCCCAGGATAATAAGGTATAATTATACCAAGTTTCATCGAAATCGAACCGTTAGTTTTCACGTGATGCCTGCATATACAGACAGACAGACAGACAGACAAAAATTCTTTTAATCACATATTTGGGTTTGGTATCGATCCAGCAGCACCCCCCGCTATTTATTTTTTCAATATTTTCAATGTACAGAATTGACCCTTCTACAGATTTATTATATGTATAGATAGGCACATAAAAGGCACTTTTGAACGTCAAAAATTACTATAAAATAGAATTGATTCTAGTCGCCCATTCCAAAAGGTAGTTTTCGTATGGAGAAGAATGGGCAAAAAACTCCACCGTTACTCTTTTAAAATGTTTTACAATATTTTGCATACATTAATTATATAATAATATGTGAAGGCGATGCACCTAAAATAAACACAATAGGTAAAAGAATTAAAAATGAAAACATGACATAAATTAATTATCTGATAGATACATGGTGCTCACATAATTACAAACATGGTAAAAGTAAACGATTTTCATTTAAATTAAAAAAAATACAAGTAATATAAATCAGGGTGTTTTAAGTAATTACAGAATGTAAATCAACGTCAAAAAAAGAAGAAAGAATCAATTTTACAATTAAATTAGCAACCAGTTTGATTTTGTCTAGATTTTAGATTATCCTATGGAGCAGGACCAGCATGAACATATAGGTAGATGTCACATGTCTTTGAATTTTTGGCTCTAGGACATGCTGGTTTCCTCACGATGTTTTCCTTCACCGTTTTCGAGAACAAAATATGATGGTGATGAAATAATTTACAAAAAGTAATGCGCCTTTCTGGGCTCGAACCAACGACCTTCAATTCGTAAGTAGTGGCCATTACCACTAGGCCACCACTTCTCTTCAATGACGGCGTGATTCTACAAATTTAAGAGAAAATATTTTTTTTTTTTTTGTTTCCGGAAGCCACCGTACCTACAACACAAAGGCGTCAGATCTCCACATTAATTATCTCAAGCGTCACTCTGTCCCACTAAAATAATTAGTTTCTGAGATCCCTTCAGTAGCGGCACATGTGCCTCCTCCTCATTTTGATCCGCGGACCTTGTACCAATAAATTACCGATATAAATTATTCAAATTCGTCATCGGACAACCAGATTAATTATTACTATTCACCACTGGCAACACTGGCAACAGAAGGCTCCGGCGATTAGCAATACGTCACCAGTAAATATGGCAACACTTATTCTACAATTTATACGGGGGAGAGTGGGGTAATGGAGACACTGGGTAATAAATCTACGCGAAGTGATTTGGTACAAAGCAGTGGGCCCACATAGTAAGCTCGGATCGGCTAGAACATCCATTGTGGGCCGAGCACCCGCGGAATCCGATAATGCCTCGGAGATTGTCCCGTCTTTCCTTTAACACCTCTCGATACCGCCGCTTATATGAAGCTCTGGTTATATTGAATTGTTGTATTGATTTGAGATTATATTCTTAAGTAATTTGGTTGTAAAGTCGGTTCTGAAAATCTGTTGAAAACTCGAGGAAAATCAACTTTGTCACAAACATAATAATGTATAGGTATTTGGGACGAAAAAATATAAATCTATTAAAGTGATGAGTTCCGATATAAATTGTTTTGTTTTGTATTATTAGTTTTTTTAAGGCTCTATTTACTGGTTAAAATCTTTATTTTTCTTCAGTATATTTTACATTATTACTAACAGTGTCGGATAAACACACATGCGAAAGGATTTTAATATGTCAGCGGTATACCAGTGCACCGCGTGTGCGACCCGCCGTTCTCAACTTAATCTATAAATCAAGAAGAGAAACTATTTCGTAATTAGATCGTATTTAGGACGGGGCACAACACCTTCCTTCGCTCCTTGAGAACCTCCCAGAGGGTCCGAAAGGTAGCTCCATTGCCTTTCAAGCACCTCTTTATCGGCTAATATCCTTGGTAAATGGATCTCAAATATTTTGCCCCATAACCATTACACCAGAACGATGTTATCATGTTTATTGCTTTTCGGTACACCGACTCCGAGAGAGGTTTTATATTATTACTCCTAATAAATCGTTTATTATTATCAACAGAGAGTAATGAAATACCTAACAACAATATTTATGATCATAAACAAAGCGGAAATACGTATAAAAAATATTTGTATAAAATAATGAAAATGCTAAAATAGAAATCCTCTTAACGAAAGCGTCATTCTTTCGCTTTGCAAAAACGCTTTTGATGTTTGTATACTTAGTGTTTAATAAGTTGATCCTATTACAATGTCCAGGTAACGCGACACAATGGGAGCGGCCCGCTAACAAGATTATAACTTTATTTCGTAAATTAATAAAAAAGTAGCGGGCCGTATGTTCTGCTTTGCCCCCGTCTCCTCGATTCGTACGAGTGATATTGTTAATGATTTGTGAAGCGTGTTTGTTAAGCTTTTCGACTGGCTCTTGTGTTGTGTTGTTTTTATTTTTGTGCAACTTACCCGCCCGTTGTATGTTTTGTAGTGATAATCGTTTTTTAGGGTTCCGTAGTTCCTACAAGGAACCCTTATAGTTTCGTCATGTCCGTCTGTCTGTCTGTCTGTTTGTCCGAGGTTTTGCTAAGAGACCGTTAGTACTAGAAAGCTGTAATTTTGCAGGAGTGCGTATATCAATTACGCAGACAAAGTGGTAAAATAAAATTTTGGAAAATATTTTTTTAGGGTAGCTCTCCTATATGTGAAGTGGGGATGAAAATTTTTTTCGTCGTCTACCCCATCGTGTGGGGTATTGTTGAATAGGTCTTCTAATCGATTTCCATCCAGTTACGAAATATTAAACTTGAAAGTGCAAATTTTTGTTCCACTACTGGAACAAAAATTTGCACTTTCAAGTTTAATATTTTAGTTTTAGTTTAGGTTTTAAAGGGGGGGGGGACGCCGTAGGGCGTCCCCCCCCCCTTTAAAACCTAAACTGCGGGCTTGACAAAACTGGAAAAATTCACGATGATAGTGCATTTCATGGACTTTAAAGGAAAACTATAGCGGTTAAGATAACTTTATTATTTTAGCAGTAATAGTCGTTGAACTTGGGTGTTGGATAATTTTGTACCAAATACAAAATCCTTAGCACTAATCCTTTAAAGTGACTAAGATGAAGTAGTTGCTTGTTTATAACGGGCAAAGACTTGCATTGAAAAACAAAATATGTTTTTTATTTTATTTTTTATATTCAGAATAAAGCACAACAGGATCGTACTACATTGTGATAACGGGCTACTACGGAACCCTACACTGTGCGTGGCCCGACACGCACTTAGCCGATGTTTTTTTTTTGTTATGCTTTTTCTGGTGTACAATAAAGTATATACAACATGTTTTTAATATACCATAACTCTAGGGTTATATTCTATAAGTAAAAATAATACAAAAAGTCCTAGAATATGTGGTCTAAAAATGCAAGATATAATTTATTTAAGTTTCATTGATATTAATTCATTGTCATTCAAACCAATCATTCATATTCAAAACTAAGAAAATACAACGTTGCCATAATTCACGTAAGGGTGTTTGATATTAATAATAATCGAGACTTTTTCGAATTATTTTGTATGAAAAATGAAAACTAAAACTAAATCATAACATAACATAATCAGCCTATAATGTCCCCACTGCTGGGACACAGGCCTCCTCTCGGTGAGAGGGAGTGGGCCGTAATCCACCACGCGGGCCCAGTGCGGGTTGGCAGATGTCAGTGTCTTAAAATTTTTATTTCTAGGACATGCCGGTTTCCTCACGATGTTTTCCTTCACCGTTTTGAGAGCAGTGGTGATGAAAATAATTTACACAAAGTAAAGCGCCAGGCGTCTGGGTTCGAACCTACGACCTAAAACTCGGTAAGTCGCGGCCGTTACCAGTAAAAAAATAAATCGTAATTGAAAAATAAATTTAAATGGCCAGTTGATTCTTTGATATGACTAGAGTAGAGTTAAGAGCAAATCCATTTCAAAAAAAAAAAGTCTATTATTCATACCCTACAGTGATGGGATATAAAAAACTACTTGTATAAATAAATAAATGAAACTTTTTTTTTTCTATTTGTTTTTTTTTCGTTTCTACATGTTGTAGGTATTTTTTTCTTCCTTGCCTCAATACACAGCTTAAAACGTAGCACAATTAAGAATAACCACCCTATAATGTTACCATTGCTGGTACACAGATCTCTCGGTGAAAGAGAACATAAACTAACGGTAACTTAATTTAAAAGATATTTCGCCATATTTTTAAAACTTTTATAGATGAGGCGGTGGTGAAACAAATGAGACAAACAGTCCAAATTGTGTATCGTTTACAACTATAACTTAAACAACATTATTTTTAGTATATGCGAAACCCGAAACACGTGTCTAGTAAAGAATCTATGTACAAAATTTCAAAACTGTAACATGAAAAATCAAAAAGTTATAAGCTTTTTAAGTTACCTGTTTGTCCGTACAAAAACATGCTCACGCGTCTTGCGCTCATTGATAATAGTACCTAGGTACCAAACCGTTCGGCGCGGAGATTGGATAACCTACTTAGTGTCGCTTGGTGTTCAATTTAAAACCATTTTTAAATATTTTTGGGACAAAATATAACATGGTGTAAAAATTATTGGTGTCGATTGAGCTACTTATTCTGAACAAACTATATTCAGGTTTCGCATATAGGTACTAAAAATAACGTTGTAGAAGATCTTTAGAGTAGGTATCACTATTCAGACCAATTTATGTTCATCATCTAAAAACCAAAATATTCGCCGTTAATGAAACAATAACTTCTGTTGACAATAATCACAGTAGCCCACTCCCTCTCAATATATCCGCGCCAGTGACGAGATGACTCTCGTTAACTAAATAGGTAGGTACGTTATGGTTTGTACTTCAATATCTGCTGTATAAAATATAAGGATCTACAGGGTGAGGTTGTAGAGCCAGGAGTTACCTGGAAAATTTTGGTAGTTGGTTTTTCGGCATAACAAAGGCTGAAGTTCTAACCTGGGATGAAGGTAAAATCTCAGTGTCAATTTAGGTGAAGTGAGCTGATTAGTGCTTGAACACGTTGACTCGCGGGCGCGCGGTGGCGGGCGCGGTCACGATATAAATATCAAACACACAGCAAGTGCAAGAACCAAATCCAACGCGCGCGCACCCGTCACCGCGCCCGCGTGTTCCTACGTGAACAAGCACTTAGTATCAATCACTAGCATCAATCTATCAATGGATTGACAGCAAACATAAAGGTCACTTCACCTAAGTTTTCACGGTGAAATTTTTGCAGGATAACTACTCTATAACAGCTAACCCGGCTATTTATTTTCTTACTGTAATAGTCATTAAAGGTGTCTAAAGTGGCAAAGGCCTATGTTTGGTCTGCAAAAAAAAATGAAATTACTAATCGATTTCCCAAATGTTTTCAAAGGATTGTTCAATGAACGCAATAAAATTTAAGCACGTAACGTCCAATGCTAAGCAGGGGTCTTCAGAAATCACAAACATTTTGTTTATTTAATACCACCATTCTCAACAGCCTGTATACATAATAACTTATACTCATCAGCTGTATAGGGTGTAGGAACAAATTGTCGGAACTGACTGGCGGACACTCCGCGTAATATGGACACGCGCGTTTTATGAACATCCACCCTAATCCCGGGCAGGCGGATTTTATTCGGCAATATGGTATGGCTCTTGACATGAGCTTGTAAATAGTGTTATTGAGATGTTGACATAGTGTATTCCTACTATTAAAAGCATGTAGGAATGTGACTTTTCATTTCATATAAGGACTTGCTCTGTCTTGTGGCTTGTGCCTGAGTAATGACAGGGGCTTGTGGCTAAATGAAAGCCACACGGTTCAATCGATCAGGTTAAACTACCCTTGCCGCGGTTGGTCCGTGGATGGGTGACCACTCTACATACCAAGACCTCTCCTCGCCTCGGAAAGCACGTTAAGCCGTTGGTCCCGGCTGTCATTCGTGGATCTTTGACAGTCGTTACGGGTCGTCAGAAGCCCGAAAGTCTGACAACCAGTCTTTCCCAGGGTATTGTATTTTCCCAGTAACTGGGTTGTGGAGTTCAGGTAGGCAGTCGCTCCAGGTAAAATACTAGTATTCAGCTTCATCTGGTTAGAGTGGAAGCTGACCCCAACATAGTTGGGAAAAGGCTAGGCCGATGATGACTTTCTCTACCTACATTAAACAATTAAGTAACCACCACCACCAGTAATTTTGCCACCTAAGGAAAAGTACAACATAAGGTCGCGAATGTTATTATATCCCGTAGGTAACCCACGAGCTTAAAAGATGAAATGAATTTTGATTAATAATTTCTCATGATGTAGATAAACTTTTTATTTAGAGAAGAATTTAACTAAATAATTACACTAGATACCTACTTAATTAAATGACTAACCAACTTACTATACAAATAAATACAAAAACAAAGGACACTTAGGCGTCGAAGTACTCGTCCGAATCGTTGTCACCCGGAAACGTGCCCAGAAGACTGGCAGCATAGCCACGTTGAATGGCAATGCTAATTCTTTGGCCAGCCCTCTGGAAACGTGAAAAGCCGACCAGCCGGCGAGTAATTTCACAATTAAATAAAAAAAAATATCTTTATTTCAGGCACACAGTCCATACATAACATAGCTGGCATTAGTAAGGCTGCTACTAGTTAAAATAAAAATAAAAAAAAAAAGGTGCTTAGTAGGAAGGTATATAGTCCTCCAGACTGTGTTTCAGCCATGGCGGCAAATCTCAATAGACTAGCCTTTGGCGCGAGAGATATTACAAAAAGGTAGGTGAGGTGAGGTTAAAAGGTGCTTAGTAGGTATACAAGTCCTCCAGACTGTATTTCAGCCATGGCGGCAAATCTCAATAGACTTGCCTTCGGCGCGAGAGATATTACAAAAAGGTAGGTGAGGTGAGGTTAAAAGGTGCTTAGTAGTTATATAGTCCTCCAGACTGTATTTCAGCCATGGCGGCAAATCTCAAAAGGCTAGCCTTCGGCGCGAGAGATATTACAAAAAGGTAGGTGAGGTGAGGTTAAAAGGCGTTAATTTGTAAGTAAACAAGACAAGTTACACAATAATTTACTTACCCTACTAACAAACGTTGTACAGCGTCTGTATAGTTACACATCGCTTTGTCTTCTTCGTTCGAAAGTCAAAATACTGACGACTGAAAGAGAGAAATCGGTGTGGTGTATTAGTAAGTGGTAAATGTCTATTTTCTAATTCTATGTATTCTAGACACATAGTCATCGAGCTATTAATTTTGCACGGTAACGTTCTGAAAATTCATTAGAAAAGTTATCCTATCACATTCAGTACAAGACCAGAGTCTATTTAACTATGAAACCCAAGTAGAAAAACGAAAGTTCCCTATAAACACAATAGAGGCACCTACCAAAGTCAACCACTCATCTTACTAGACACATGTTCCCTTAATAACACTAATCGATCAACACATGTACATTATTAGGCCCCCCGCACACGAGGCATGGAGGTAATGAGCGTAATGAGCGCGGCCCTCGGCCTCGTCTTCACGGGATTACGTGTTACTGTTGCTTCCGATATACATTATTTCGTGTATTAGTGCTCTTATGTCTGACGGTTAGGATTACGGAGTGACGTGTTATGTACCGACTTGACTTTTCGCCCTGTTCTTTGAGCGGGAATGTGATATTATTTTGAAGGGAGGCGAATCAAAGGACTCAATATAATTTTGAGTATTTTGCGAAGGTTTCGAAGTAAGTCATTAGTTTGAGTTAGATCTAACTAAACAATAGTTTCAAAAGTGAATTTCTATCGAATATTATCCAGCTGTGTGGTTGGTCTAGTGGTTGTCAGCACTACGAGCAAGAGCAGCGACGTCATCGTCGATCGAACTGTTATTAGGGTTTTACCATCAGGAATTTAAAATAATTAATTAATATAAAATAATTCTAACTTATTAACAAGGAAAATTAATAAAGCGCTCTTCCTGTCTCTACTTATTTAAAAATATGCTGTGCCCGGCAGGGTCCATAATTGTTTCTATTTTTTTTTATTTACCACCTGTAATTGTACATTAAGGATTGCAATAAACGATTTAAGATATGAAAAAAAAAAATCTTGGTAGCAGCCCGGAATTTGGATTTCTGCCCGGTTAATGGAAATAGGGCCGCCTCCTATTACATGGGACTTAAACATTACCAGCGCAATGTGACTGTACCTACTACAGGTACACCTCTGCCTAATCCATTGGAAATTACGGGTGTGATGTGGTGTTATGTGCAACAAAATATAACACTTTTCTCATATTATTAATAAATATTTGCCAAAATGACCCCTAATCAAGTATTTCGGCAACACAAGGCGAATGCTGTCCTATTACCACAAAACAAACAAGACAGCTGGTAACATTTGTTACTACCGTCATTCTTATCTCCACATATTACGGTCAGAAGAAGTTGCAGGCCACGAATGGCCCTTAATGATGGCCTCACACACACAATAACGTGAGAGTCGCGAGGCCGCCACGAATGTGACTGATTTGGCGGCCTCGTCCCATGGGAGACTGCACTAAGAGTTGAATAAAATGGAGGGTAGCGTTTATAAGGAGTTATTATGTTTTGTTGTGAAGAAATAAATCGCTGGAGCTACTGCTCAATCGAAAATTCTCAAAAAAAATATCATAGTTAGCTAAACATATTTTGAAATCAAGCCTTTCTTACAAATTAACAACAGCTAAATAAAAGAGCTAAAAGGACGGGACATCGTTAAAATCATTTTGATGGTTATCTACTTGATTTGGAGCTACCAATAACAATGAATGTTGCAGCATTAGCGAGGGACATAAAGAGTCTTTACCTATTGATACTCAATCCAAAATCAAAGGCTGATAAGTCCAGCTAAGGGGTCACTAAATCGTGCATTAAGCATCAATTAAAACTGATACAATCTACCTGCGTACATCCTATTACCAACCCTTGCCAGTTATGATCGCCAAATCGGCAAGATAACGTTTCGTATTTACTTTGATTCTCGTCGTTAAAAGTTCAGGGGCTGACGGGGGCAGTCGTTAGGGGCCTAATGGCTACCATTTGTCTTGTCCGGCCTCTAGTAGTGCCTCGCTAATGAAATTATTGCCGCAACTATACTAAAGGTTATAAATACAGCCGTAAGGCCGGACGGCACCTTGTTTCGGACTAATGGACCGGTCAAACTGTAAACTGTGTTATCAATGAAATTACAATTAGTGAGGGATAAAAATGACCGAGGGTCGGAAGTTGCATTTGCTCCTTTTGTTTACGTTGGCAAATTGTTGGTTAAATTGAGATGTGAGCGGGAAGGGTTCAATGTAATTTTGTTATAGATTTTAGTAGTTTTATGTTATTCTATTTGTGATGTTTAAAGGTTAGATTAAGACCAAATTTTGACTCGTCAAGTACGAGGGGGCTGTCCTCAATCAATCAATCTTTATTTGTTCTATTTTTCGGTTAAAGCATTGCCATCCAACCTGGCAATGCTGCCCGCCTTTTGGGCATTTTTCCCAATGATAGCGATGCGGAAGAATTTTTTTATTTCCAATGAACTCTTCCCTTTTTTTAATAAATATGACGAAAATATGACGAATACATTTGTAAATAATATATATTGTATATATATTTAAGTGTTAGCTTTTATGTTGTATTTAAGATTTCCATCGACTTTTACGTGATCTAATACAGATTTTTCCATTGTTCCAAAGTTTCAATTAAATTGCCTTTTAAGTTTATAGATTGTAACATTGACCACGAAGCTCCATCTTAGTTAGTTACATCTCCACCTCACACTATTAAAATTTTTAAAATATGTTTCTTTAGAAAAACATAATTTTCTACTCCACTACCACCGGTCATCCCAAGCGTTCCGTCTTGCGATATGACCACAATAAAACGTACACTCTTCAGTGACCCCAGGAATGTGTCGGCAAGAATGCCATCTGCCGGGGACAATCAAAACTTTGGCGCAATGGAATTTTCTGCTTAGTGTCCGTCGTATTGGAGCGGACAGTTTCGCTGTCTTGGACGTGTGGCCGGCGACTGGTTCGTTATGAGATAATTATTTCTGGTAGCGTTGTGTTTTGTTTTCGTGTAGTTCTACTGTTTATAAAATATAGAAGTAGCTTTATAATGTTGATCTCATCATCTGCCTAGCTTTTTCCCAACATGTTGGGGTCGGCTTCCAGTCTAACCGGATACAACTGAATACTAGTATTTTACATGCAGTGACTGCTTATCTGACCTCCACAACTCAGATACTGAGTAACACGTTACCCATTTGTGAGTCTGCTTGTCAGACTCTCGGGCTTCTGACTCAAGACCTATGAATGACAGCCGGATCCCACAGCTTAACGTGTTTTCCGAGCCACGGACCAGTCTTGGTATGTAATGGATAGCCATCCAAGGACTGACCTTGGCAAGCGTACCTTAACCTTTGTTTCGACTCGTATGGCTGTTATTATGGAGTCAATGTTGAACTAACATCTTAATACAACTGAACTTTATGATACCGAAAATTAAACCCTTTTTCTGATACAGTACACAAAAAAAAATAAGATAAAAATCACTTGAATTAATATTTCAACCACTTAAATAAAGAAACTTCACAAATATTCCAAAAAGAAAACCTCAATGCAAAATCAAAGCGAATTAAACAGTATAAAGCAGAGTGGCCACATCAAAAAAGCCACTGTAAACAGAGTAGACCGCAAAGGGGATCCGTGGCTTATCGACGCACCCATTGTTCGCTTTTATTTCAGTGAAAAATACTCATCACAAATGGCCTAATCTTTCTACATCAAACGAACAGAGACCTCCATATTACACGCGTCATTTGAAGTCTCAAAGACATTCCTGTGCGGGGAAAAAATTAAAATAACAGAACAGAGTACAATGGAGCCGCCCGTCGAGTGATTTGCGTGGCGCTGTCAAAGATTGTTAAATTAAAAATTCTTTTTAGAATACTATTTTTGATATGCCAAAGGAATTATGATAATAATGTCGTGTTTTGAAGTGCATGTGTATGTTGTGAAAAATTTTCATATAAAACAGGTAACACATTCTACTCACCGAATTATATTTAAATAAGAATTACTCGAATAAAAAATGTATTCGAATAATAATACATTTAAAAGATCCATAATTTAAAATCAGAACCGATTATGAAAAAAACGCAAATACATTCGTAGCCGGAAAATAAAACGTCACATTTCAAAACCGTATCGTTTGAGGTGAGGACACATGATGGATCAATCCCACACCGGCTTTGTGCCTTTCCGAGTGGTTACCTTCCAATGCGTTCACACTCGCAGATTTTAAACGCATTTCGTGGACCATTAGTCGACGTGAAAGAGCCTGAAAGTGCCTGTGATTATGATTGATCGTCCCCATAATGCCTGACTTGTTGAATGGAAGCCCTCACGTGTGTTCCCTGCCTTATTTGTTCGAAACTAAGACGATTACTTTGAAAAGTTGGGTTTCATCTTGATTATGCTTTTGTTTTCGTATTTTGGCAATTTGTTAATGGATTTTCTATTGATATTTTAAAATTGATTTTAATGTGCTTATGACTAAGCTTGGATGGCTGGCACAGACACGCGGGGATTGCACTGAAAGAAATAAGCAGTAAATAAAAAAAACATTGATCTAAACTGCTTTAAACAGTTCCTTATGAGCCTAACGTTCAAAACAGTATTTTTTAACACGCTTTTATTAGGTCGACCTGTATGTAACTAACTATGTAATGGAATCTAAGGTAACTAATTTAGCCATCTTCCAAGGGTCGTAGCGTAATGAAAATTGGCAGCTGTGTGTAGTTCTGATGACAATACAATAATATGGTACTGTCGAACTGATCTGATGATGGAGCCGGAAGATATGAACTGGAACTTCATGATGCAAAATCGTATCATAGCTGTTTTGGATTTCTTAGAAAAGTCTTGTAAGCGTGTTTTTCTAGTGTTTGTTAAACAATTAATTTATTATTGATCCGTAAACAGGCAAAATGCAAAATGTTACCGTCATGACGGTAAACTTTAACCTTTTAAGTAGCTAAAAGGTCACAAAATCAACTGTTTTATTCATTTTTTTTGTTGTTTTTTCCAATAAATACTTAGTATGTTTGCCTAGTCATTAAAAGTTACTGTTTTGTCTTTTACTGTTTTACAAACATTTCTTCTTACTGTATAAAGTCAGTAAGTCTTAATGAAATCGCTTTAATGTGCTGTATGTAGTAAGAAATTATTTTTTTCATGCGGCACAAGAAAAGAGGAGCTCAGAACGGTATAGCGAGCTCCTCTTCGCCGATGGTACGGTTCGCCGAAATCACTCTTAGTCGACGGTTGAGAGGACTATGTCGAGCAGTGGGCGAAGTCAGGCTGTGGATGACTGATTGATGATGGCTGAGCTTGAGATAACCAACAAAGTTCAGTTGCTTTTTTGTGAACCTAAAATGGAATAACGATTGATTATTGACAATCGAAGAATTGAATCGATTGATGATTGCTTAAACCGTTGATCCCGACTGTCATTCGTGGATTTTTGACAGACGTAACGGGTAGTCAGTCACCCGAAAATCTGACAACAAGTCTTACCAAGGGGAAACGTATTACCCAGTAACTGGATTGTGGAGGTCAAACTCAAACTCAAAGCATTTATTTCAATTAAACCATTAACAGGCGCTTTTGAATTGTCAAGAAGTCGGTCAGTCAGAAAATATGAAGTTAGATGCCCATTCCAAAGCGTAGATCAGATAGGCAATCGCTTCATGTAAAATACTGGTATTCAGCTGCATCCGGTTAGACTGGAAACCGACCCCCAGATAGTTGGGAAAAGACTAGGCAGATAATGATGATATTGACAATAGATAAAAATATGATACAGATATTTTTATTAAAACCTAATAATTTTTAACTGAAGTTCCTATTCATATTAAGTTGTCTATATTACGAGTATAGAGATCTTATTCATACAAGAATACTATTCAATTTCATATAAACTATAAAATTATCGCCACAACGCAAGCGCATAACAAATGCAATATAAAACCGGATCGGCTATTGGAACTCGGTCCAGTGCATCTATTGTGAGCAGTCCAGTCGATAGCGCCTTCATTCGGAGCAAATCGAGAATGAACGCAGATTAACTGTTGAGAACTTCCACTTAAGATATTAATTTCGTACGGCTAACTTAGGTATTTTAGTAAATATTTATTTATTAATAACAAACTTATATTAACAGTTTGCACCACACATACAAGTTATTAGTCAATATTAGTAATTCTAATTACACATGTCATACAATCATAAAATTAGGTTAAATCACATATTAAATTTTCTGGGAAAATTAGTCTTAGCAAGAGGTATCGTATTAACCAATAACTATGTTATACGCTCCATGTAAAACAGTAGTATTCAGCTGCATCCTGTTAGATTGGAAGCTGACCCCAACATAGTCGGGAAAAAGTCAGTCAGATGATGATTAAGTTTTCTGGGAAGTCTCGGGAAAATTGTGCATAATACTACATTGCATACTTAGATGATGAGACAAAGGAAAAATTTTCATCTGTTTTTATTTTGGTTTAAATACAAAATTTTTAAACCTCACAGCATCGTAGAGTCTATGAATAGAGAGATAATAGTTTCTCAGTCTTGAATATCCCTACGAAAATCATGGGAAGTGGAAGACCCCCGCTACCTGGTGGTCCAGTATCGCGAGGAAGATGAAAGCGCAGAACCAAACACCTACACAACTCAGGAGAGCGTCCTGGCGCTGCTGTTAAAGAAGACCCGACCCCAGATAGAAATGGTTTTAAGGGATCGAAGAAGAAGAAGACTGCATCGAAGAGTCGGTTTTTATTCTGGGTTCTGTCTGACCATCGTAGCTAGATTTTTTTTATTTACCATTTTAAATTAATTACATTAGTTTCAGCAGAATAGCATTTTTAAACCACTAAGGTTTGTTCTTAACGCTACATGTAATGCTTCATCGTATTAAAAACAAAATCAAGGTAAACAATAAAATATACAACATAATACCCTATTTCGAAATTTGGTAACTGGTAAGATGAAGTTGTGCAGTGTCATCAGTGTATGTACCTGTAGATGATTTAAGTATGTATCTTCTAGGAACAATGCTTAAACCTTAAGGGCAATCCACACATATCAGGGCCGAGCCTAGCTATTCTATAAAAATGTCAGTGTGAACACTTAGGTGAAGTGAACTGTCAATAATGTCAATAGTGTCAGTGCCCTTGCAATAGGACTTCACTTGTTTTACACTATTGGCAGTTTACTTCACCTAAGTGTTCACACTGATATTTTTATAGAATAGCTAGGCTCGGCCCTGTTATTCTTCCAAATTGTTGTTTTTTTTTTATGCTTCATGTTCAAAGAAAGAAAATACGTTTGTTTTGCAATAAACGTATTTTCTTTCTTTCTTTACTTCACTAAATGGAAAAACCGCTCACTTCACCGTTTTCACGGTGAGTCTTACAGAATAGACTTGCTGGACGTGGACGGACCCTGCTCTGTCAGAGGCTCATAAATATCGGCGTGTACATTTAATATGAAGTCGTTCATACACGTTCTTGTGTCCAGCGACGGAGCTTTTGTGCCTGCCTTGTGTGTGCCACGACCCTGCCACAGACCCGATATATATGTCGCTAGCATATATATGTGGCTAGGCCTTTAGGGTGTGTATATTTAAAATCAGTGACGTCATATACCATACCACTGAGAAACCGAAATCAGCCACGGAAATAACAAAAAATCTTATAAGCAATCTTACCTCAGAAAATTATTCGAAGAAACCTCTATTTGTATTGTAATTCAGGGTGACGGAAGCAATTATTTTTTATCGACACGCACGACTGTTCGGGGTGTGCGGGGTGGGGTAGTCCTCGAGGGGAGGGCTACAGTGAGACACCGACGCATTGCACCCGCGGGACCGGACAGATAGTGGAGACAAAAAGAAGGTTTTAAAGGGGAAACTGTGTTCAAGGGACCTAGCCGGGTTGTTGGGAAAAAGTGGGATAGTGAGGTTTTTGTTGGTGGATATTGTTTCGGATTAAAGGTTCTGAAGATAGGGATGTTATGAAGAATAGGTCAAAAGCGTTACTTTGCGTCCCTTTTGGCTAAAACTAATAGTCAAAGAATTCGAACTCGGCACACAGCTCGGATAAACTAGTTTAACAGTTCATAAACCAGTATTCCCGAACATTTCCCAAAACAAAGTAAGCCAAATAAACATATTAAATATAATACTATACTTAAAGGAATCACCCAACATAAAAACCGAGACAAACATTAACTCAAAACCTCTAACTTAAAACAAAATCCCCGAAAGTATATTTTTATACAAAGACATTTCCAGTACCGTATGAATACAGCCGAAGGGGTCGCACTGGGAACGGAACGTCTTTTTTATAATCTGTTTACTTGTTTCCGCTCTTACTAGATAATCTTTTTATACTGAACACCCGCTGATGTGTTTGCACACCATTTTAAAGAAGAAACCACGAATATTCCTTTTTTAACACGAATTTAGAACCCTACGCCCGTTGAAATAGAGGTGACAAGCTTTTGCTGTATTAATCTGTGTATTATAGAGGTGAGAAAATTTCGAATAATAAACGAGTTGCACTGCGAATGATGAAGTTCTTCGAATTTGTCGGAGTTCGTGCATTTATGAGGTTTTATTGTAACCTGTCACAGTTTCACTACTGAATAAAATGAAACACGAGTTCATGTAGGTATATTCCGTTGTTATTCACATTGTATATTTTGTTGCATGAAATATTTCCATGTAGAGCTTCACTGTACCTATTCATATGAATAGAATTTTGTCAAAGTTATATTTGTCCTGAATTACCTACAATAAAACATGTGAAAATGCCTAAATGTGCAAATACCTACTCTGTTAAACAACTTATATTCGATTCCACGTAAACGTATAGGCGTAATACTAAAACCAAACAATAGGTATTATCTTCAGGGTACAGGTATAGAAAAACAAAAGGCTCCTAATTCCCTCAGAAAAATACGAAGCGTTTAACAAAGTTTAACTGAACATAAAATTTTATTGACCCATATATGATATAGAGAGACAATCCCGGCAGAGCCGAGTTCCCGAGTCATTAGACTCGTTTTTATTACTCAATGACGATAAACATGTCGTAAGCTATCGACTGAAAACATTCATGGAATTAGTTCCCTCTATTCGATTATTACGATTATTGTATTCGATTATCTGTTTATTTTTTATTGGACGATTATTCGGTTTATTGGTGAAAGTGCGGTGTTTATGCGAAATGTTGGTATAAAAGGTTTTTAATGTAGCGGGTGGTTTACCTACTTTAGGTTATTATCTAAAGTAATCTAAAGACTTAAGAAATCGTAAAAAGAAATGAGAGCAATATCTGTAGCAGTTTTGAACAGATACCCTATAAGAAGTTCATAGTTTTTAACTCCTGTCAAAGCTTTACGCATTAGTACGTAAAGATAAACCTACAAAGTTATCAACTTAAGAACTTACACAAAAAAGTCCAGAATACAAATAAATTTTCAGTTGCTTTAAAAACCTTTTTCAAATTAACTTTGCACAAGCGACATAAGAACACCCGGATATTATTTATTGCTTACAATTTTGCTTACACAGGGGAAATATTACTGTACATTTTTCCATGGCGCGTTTCTCGAGGAACTCCTAATTTCTAATGGGCCATTTGCCACTTTGTCAATTGCACCAATAAATCTGTGCGAGTTGCTACGCGCGGCGTCTGAGTTATCGCCCCGTCTTGAACTAAATGTCGCTACATTCTTTTGTTTTGTTTCACAACACTCTCAACGGACATGACTGACGTCTGACAAACTTATTTATTGCTCAAAAAACAAACAATCATCCATTTTTATGATCAGGCAAATATTTTTTATTCCACTAGAATAAAAATAGCACTTTATTGTAAAAGTTAGAAAACCATACACGTAAAATCGTCTAGAGTTTTGTGACTTTTATTGCCATTCGTTAAAAATTGACGTCGACAGAAGTCGAACTCCTATAAATTTTAATTAGAAGAAAATTGAATCCAAAACATCGATTGGAAATAATTTTATTGGTGCGTCCCATTCGATGTATAACTAATGGTTTTTACTCAAACTGGTTGAAAGCAAAGTTTGAACATCGTATTCTATTTTCGAAATTCAACCGTTGTAACTTTTTAAATGGTGCTCGTACGCGTCTGGCGGTAAATTCGGAATATAATTGATCGATTATGTAGGAGTCGTTATAACATTTTCACTACAAGTCAGAAATGATATAAGATACCTTTAAACATTCTCTTATACAAGTTTATTTATTATTCGAAACTTGTAACACATTTAGAGAATCCCATACATTGTAATCAACGAATATACCTCTGAGTTGTAGAGAAATCTGTTTTAACACTGCACTCATTTATAATAATTATTCACAGAGAGTCCATAGCAGCTCCATTTAAATTTCGTACACAAAACTCGGTGCAAACATGGCCTCACAGCGGTTGTTTATTTAAGGCCCGGCGGCAGTAATATCCCGCTCTAATTCTGGAACCGAATCCTAGTCTTTGATTCACACACATCAGGAACTGAGTACATCTGTCGGACATGTGCCTGTGTCTGTCTTTATACCTTGAATTTTGGATGTGGCCGACGTCGGAGTTCGTCGGCGGTTTTCAGGTGGACAGAATACGCAACTACGTTAGAATTGTAAAGTTGCTTTAGACGTTAACTAAACCTACCGTGAATTAGGACTGTCATTCCATTACTGGCGATGTGTATTGTGAAAACTTTTTCAACAGTTATGCTGCAGTAAAATTAGATGTGTCGTGTGGTGATGACTTTGTTTAGCTAAATGCAGTTGCATTATAGTGTTCAGTGAATAATTAGTTTGGACATAAATACGTTCAGATATTATCAACGCATAAACAGAGTTTCGCTAATTGCACTAACAAACAGTGGACCAACAGAAAGATAGTTCGTAAAATTTAATTAAGGCGAGTCATCAGTCACCAAGAGGTTTGGGTCGCGTCACTGCTCCTGCAAGATAACGTAGGGTCAGACGTTGCAACCCGGCCCGTGATGAATGTACTCCCAGACCTCAAATATGTACTGTTGACGGCTCCTCTTTAAATAACCCATGCAATTAATCGAGATGGTAGGATAGCAGCCGTGTGGCGACGGCTCAAGAAAATCGATTCATCCTTAAGTCACGCTCAACTTATGCGGCATATTATTCATAAGTTTGTTACTCTCGCCGACGGACGCGGACCGTCCAAAAGCAAACAAACCGCGATTCTAGTTATTAATCATTCACGAAGGATCCTTGTTATCGAATAGCCGTGATGAAGTGGTAGCTCGCCTAATTGTGATTAGCGTTAACTAGGTGACCGCTGGTCGATGGTCATCTGCAATTATCTGAGGTAAGCTCCTATACATAACTTATTACTAGCAACCAAGATCATTCGCCTCAACTTTAATCAATTTGTGATAGAAATTGTTACTCTGTAAATTACCTATTATAATTTGACATTTGACATCCAAATGACATCCTCATTATGAGACGCTGGTTTTGTCAAACTGTACGTTTCGTGTCGCAACTTCGGCGTGTATTGAAATATTATAACGTCCATACAACGGCCACGGTGCTCGTTTCACGAAATACCATTCACCTTCTCACTCCTCATTAAAATTTGTACGACAGCTTCTAAATTCTACTCTTTTCTCCGCACCTCCATTTCAATATACAGGAAAAAGTGGAAGAGCGATGTGTACGGAGTACCGAACCGGGCTGGCAAAACTTTTGCCCCCCCTACCCACCGGAGGGGGCAAAAAGTGTTGCCGACGGGTGAAGCGCGTAGTTATAGCTATGTCGGGGAAAAGTTTTCCGTGTTGCGGGTAGGGGGCGGCGGGGGCAGGGGGGCGCATGCGCCGTAAGCACACCGCAGAGGCGACGCGCCAGTCCTGTACAGGACTTTGTCTCCGACACAAGGATGCGGCCGGTCGGAGACAGGATATGCGCAGTTACGTAATGCGGACACGATTTTTATTACGTTACGACGTTTTTTATTACAGTTATGTTATCAAATATTACGGCTCCCGTAATTATTTCTTCAAGTACATTTTAATAGTTTTATCGCCAAAATGATGAGTTATTTTTAATTCAGTTATGATATTTTGCAATACAATTTTTATTTACCCGTATCCTTCTTTAAAACGCAATGAACCAATACATATTATCCTAAAAGGTCATAAAATTGGTTAGGTCATGCTAAGGGTACAGGGGAGGCAATCGATACGATGCCTCACACCCCGGCGTAGCAAAGTAGCGGCTAGCTTTTGGCACCGCCTACGTCGTAGCCCGTAGCTCGTAGCTCCGCGGCTACGACCCGGATAGCCTACGTTGAGCGTAGCAAAGAAACTACGTAAATGTAGGTACTCGAAGTATGTAATACAAATGCTTTATTCAGTGGTATATGCAGTTTTTGCTGTGCAGTTATGAGGTCGTTTCTTTTATATTTTTTAACTATTTTAAAACTACTACGTATGTTCATACGTGAGATTCCGATTCATAACATTATTAACTTTGAACATATTCAAAACAGTTTAAAAACTTTGATGTTATAAGTATAATTATTATAAATATGAAGGTTAGTTAAACTTTATTTAATTTTTGTATGAAATACAAAAAGGACCTTAAAATACGTTAAAGTTAATAAAAAGCTATAAATATTGTTAAGTATTTAAAAAGTTCTACTTTAATTTTAAAACTTTTTTAACCTTCCCATTGACACACACACATCCGTCACACATTCCTCTCTCACGTGCGCATCACGAGTTCACTCCGAACTGAACTTGAACCGACTCGCGCGCAACTTCGCCGGATTTGTTGCGACTTGTTGTTTGTTCTGTTTGTTACCAAACTAAATTTGAGTTGCTAAACTAAACTTGTGGATATTTAAAGGGAACTTTTTCTCGGAGTCAACGGCCCGGCCGCTTAGTCCGTCACCCAGTTTCAGAACCTGCGGAGTTATGGCAGTTGTTCGTAAACTACTTGGACCAGCGGACTGAGGGTGCAGTTGGGGGTCATGGCGCTAATTTGACCTTGGACACAACTTGTACTACTGTTTGGCCGTGCTGGGTCATAGTTTGTAATTGTGCGGCGTGTAATTGGTAATTGGCTGCTGTGTTGTGTCGGGATGCTGTTTGATTTATCTTTTGTTTTTTTTTCGGCAAGTTTGTTGCTTACCTAGTTATATACCAGTTGACTGTGAAATGCGTCATGGCTGTCTTTGTCGAAATCTTCGCAGTTTATTTTCAATTAATCAAGTCTAGACTTACGCCTAACGACTGATTTTTCAATCGACAGGTACCTAATTTTAATTCGTGGACATCTGACAGGTTTTTTATGGAAGTTTTTAACTGTCAAAAATTCAAAATTATTCCTCGGATAAAATTATCTGGCGTTGGAAAAATCCGCCCTAAATATACCTAAGCAAGTCTTACTCATCACCATCATCTGCCTAGCCTTTTCCCAACTATATTGGGCTTCCAGTCTAACCGGATGCAGCTGAATACCAGTATTCCAAATGGAGCGACTGTCTATCTGACCTGTAGAGATCAGATTACTGGGTAATACGATATTCCTTTGGTAAGACTGGTTGTCAGACTTTCGGGCTTCTGACTACCCGTAACGACTGTCAAAGATCCACGAATGGCAGCCAGGACCAACGGCTTAACGTGCTTTCCAAGGCACGGAGAGGTCTCGGTATGTAAAGATGGTCACCCATCCACAGACCAACCGCGGCAAGCGTAGCTTAACCTGATCGATCGACCTAAGCAATACAATATACCTAAGCAAGTCTTACTAAGGCGTAAATATTATGACCATTTTCATGATTATCTATAATATAAAAAGAAAAAACTACAATAAAAAGCACATGAAGCCCGCCAAGGAAACAACAAACATCACAACATCACAAACAAACATTGAACGATGGAACACCGTGGCGTCACATAATCATTTTAATTCCAACAATCCACTTCACCAATCCCTTATTAAACCATTTTCTTATAAACAAAATCCTTTCTTAAACAATCGAGCATCTCATCGAACTTAATTAACTGTTCGTTACAACAGTCAAAGGCTTCAAACAAATTGGCCACGACAAAATAATGCGGTAGATAATAGCCGTTTAAGGTGGCCCGAACGGCTCCGGGCATAGCACCTGCCTAACAAAATTAATTACAACCCAATAGGAAATATTAACCGGCCGGTTAATAAGCTTCAGGGATACGCCACAATTAAATTAAGAGGGTCTAGCAGTCATTATTTATAAACAATAATATATCAAAGCGATATTTTCAAGATGGTGCTTCCCGCAACAATGCGTCATGCGCCGTACGGTTATCCGGGGTATTCATTTCATTCTTAGGATATTTATAACCCTCTATTTAAATGTTTGGGGTATTTTCTGGAAAATGTAGTCTGTTCAGTTAAATGATGGGCCTTACAATGATTCCGAAGTGCTATAATTTTCGATTCAAGTCTTTAACAGAACCTGACTCAAGACTCAAGCACTACCTACTTTAAACTAGTTTGATTGGCATTTGATTGGCTGAAACCAAGTAATGCTATTTTTTTTAAATCTTTTTTGTGCTAGATAATCATTGAATAAAAAAATATTTTCATTTCTATTTACACTAGGTACTAAAGACTAACTAACTACTTATAAATAAAAACAAAAGGATATTTAGGCGTCGAAGTACTCGTCAGCATCGCTGTCATCCGGAAACGTGCCCAGAAGACTGGCAGCATTGCCACGTTGAATAGCAATGCTAATTCTTTGGCCAAAAAAAACGATCCAGCCCTCCGGTCACGTGTAGTGTCGATCAGCCGGCGACAAAATTATAATAAGAAATTAAATTTGAAAGTAATGCTTGATTCTTGAGAGAACGGGACTACAACTGAAAAATACAATAAAGTCGTGAACTTCGGTCTGTATCCAACATCACAGGTGTGTAAAATAACCTTGATCACTAACTTTGAACAATACACGTTTTGCTTGTAAAACGTATGGCTTCACAACAACATTTCGGGTGAACATCACGTTTTTGAAATTTCAGTATTCTTGTAATAATTACACAATCGTTTTCTAAAGAATTGCAAAACCGAGCAGAGAGAACTTTTAAACATTTTTCCTCACAGTTATAACATAATCACAGCAACATAACGCAATCAAAAACGTGTTTAACCACACCTTCATGTTCCCATCCACGTGACTATAAAAAAAAACGAGAAGAAAAGATGGTGTAATAACACGCAAAAAGTAACATTCCTGTACAAAAATGTTCATAATACAGTATTTTGCAAATTGTTAGAAGAAAATACCAGTAGGTCGATGTCTACAGCGAGCAAAACACCGGCCTACACTGTATTTATGGTTATATGGCGCAAAACTTTCCGAGCGTAGGAGCTAAACCCATCGATTTTCAAAACTTTTTCATGGAAATAAACCTACTTTCGTTGTGTACACAGCTGCTTGTCTGTGTGCGTGAACCAGGGGCACTCACACACACACACTCCTGCTGGAGGTCACGTTTTCAATGGATTAAAATTTTAAATGAAAATATGTTAGCGTCGCATGTATTATCTTAATAATGCATGCGACGATTTAGGTCTTATGAATATGGAGAAATTTAATCATCGTGAATGTAAAGTTTGTGCTTTAGTACTTCAGGGTACTTTATTTTTGGTAGCAACCAGGCTTCTAAGAAATGAAGAGGAATCAGTATATTAAAGGTTTTTCGCTGTTGTCTTTGGCAGAAGTTTGTATTATCTAGGAGTGCTTTACTCATAAACAGAAGATACTTATGTTTTAAATAACATTTTAACTTAATGTAAACAGTTGCTTAAACATAATGGAGTAATAATCAAAGGCTTTCCTAGAATCTCCTCTTTCACTCAACCTCCAGTGGGTAAGAGTTGTTGATTTTGTTCAACAAATCCTCATAATAATATTAATAATGTTTTAACATAATATTCTTCACAAGCGTGTCTTCTAACATATCACAAGACCATCGACCGCTTGTATCGAGCGAACTCACACACACAAAGTCGACGTACTTGTAATGGGTCCGCAAAGAAAACTTTTTAAAACTTTTCCACCGAGGCAATATGGCTCGTGTTCTCAGCCGTTATGTTTTATTTAGGCAACGTGGTACTGTCCCTTTCTCGTTCACAGTAACCCCCATACGATAAAATGGGATGGATATATTTTTCAGTGTACGTCCTCAGTTGAACGGCTGCCTTGCCCGGGATACGAAGTAATTATTTCTATTCTGTCATTGCCGTGTATTTTTTATGTGCTGTCGTCATTTTGTAGGTTGCGACAGGGTCCTAGATAGCAACAGTGTTCGTTAAATTAGACGTTAAATAAATAATAGTGTCCACGAGATTAGCTTTAGTTGTCGAGCATAAAATGTCCGCTGCTTTAAAGGGCGATGACTTGGCGATCTTGTTATCTCGTAAAGTTGCGGTAAAGTTTTTCGGCAAACGAACTGAAACGCCTTTATCATAGGACTTCAACGCTCTTTAAAAGCATTTCAAGTAAATATACTTAGTTCGAATACAGTATTTTGACTGAAACGTTAATGTAACTCTCGGCGTCGACCGAATTAATTGACAGACCCGTCAATGTTGAATGAACTTCAACGCCTCAGTTGTGCAAACTAGAAACCAAGTTATGGAAAATATAAAATTGGAACTCCTGTGTTTTTCTTAGCTTCCCTTTAAAATTTACTAAAATAATTTATGGAAATAGTGCCAATATACAAATATAGGTAAAACAAATACAAATAAAGCTAAATATGCTAAATGTATTTAGGTACCTATAATAAAGATAGGTAGGTAAAATACTAAAGATTTTCCAAAGTTATAAGGGGATTTCTTTCTTATATCTATATAACTTACATCCTATATATCTTACTTACGCATTACTTTTAAAGAAATCTAATCCGGCGAAAAAAAATATGCAAAATACCTTTTTCGAAATAGGTTTCCACTTTCCACCAGGCTCTGAGCAAGAGTGCAATCTCACGGTGCTCGTTTATCAAGATCGTCATCTGATTGGAGCGCAGCTGCGTTTTATTGCGGAATTACACGCCGCCCATCCTAATTTTAATTTATATTTCGAACGCCTATGGCGAAATTGAAATACCATTTTTCAATTGTTTTTTGAATTATGAAACTGTTTGAGAGAGTGTGGCAAGCGCATGAGATTTGTGTTGTATTTGTAGGTATATTGTCTCAAAAAATGAAGATAACCAATGTTTGGGTCAGACTAAATTGAAACTCTTATTTATTTATAACTAGCGACCACATTTGGTGGTCTTTTTTTTCAACAAAAAAACAACCGAGTTCCGAAAAAAAAACCCTACAAAGTGAAAAATAACATGTCACAAGTCAGTGTCTTTGTTTCCGCATTTTCGTTTTATACCACTGACTTTCAAATTTTAGTTACACACTACTTGCTATGTAAATTTCAGTAAGTGGAAAAAATACGTAGGTACTATTGAAGCAAACTCAAAAACTACCCAAGCAAAGTTAACAAAATGTATATGGGACCGCCTCTGAGGCATACCCTATCTATTAAAAACAATTTTAGAAATCGATCTACAATTGCAGGAGATTTCAAAAAAACATACAAAAAAAATATAGTCAAATTTCGAACAGCCTCCTGTTTGAAGTCGGTAAAAAATCACTATCCAAACACAAATACCAAAGTTTAACAACACCACCAGATTTTACCTTAAAATCAAAATATAAAAAATTCACTACGCTGTTACACCCCAATAACATTTCCCTTAATCTTAATGCTCATTTTAAGAGGCGAGGCATTATCAACAGGAGATGTACCTACTGCCTCGTAAAGAGAAGTCCGAAGCTAGTTGAACTCGTAAATTACGAGGGGCATTGTTTTATGCTCTCCTGGTACGTCGATCGTTCTAGAGGGTCTTGTTACGGTGTAATGGGATTCTGAATTCCTTGAAAAATATGATTAATAGATTTGTTTTGTCGGTTGTAGAAACGGTGTTTGCATGGATCTCTATGTAATAGTACATTATGATACATGTGTGCTATGTTGATCATTATACTGGAGGCGGTATTATTCGAGCGCGATCAGAAAGCCGAGAGTCTAATGATCAATGCACACGCGTTTCATACGACGTTTTTCAACACACTTGCGAGGAAAAAAACAGACTTGTATTGTTAAATTAATATTAACTTGTGTGAAAAATGGCACGCTAGTTTTGTTTTTCCGCGCGCCGTGCTAGCGAGCACTAGCGATGCGCGCGCAGGTGTATATAAAAGCACTGACTCTCATTTTAAATATATTAGTATATGGCACTGACAAAACCTCTAAACAGCCTATAGAAAAAATAATATGAAATTAGGAAGTACTATTGGCATAGAGAAATATACATTAGTTCAGTGAGAATCCGCAATAATAGAATGCCAGTCAGGGTCCTATCCTTTTGATAGATTCTTATTTTGTAAATGTGAGGACCTTGTAGGCCTTGTAGACTTTAGACCTGTAGATATTTTTTTATTTTATTATAACAAGTACCTGGTACTAGTTATAGTTACCGGCACGGATCTTGAGCGTTCGGCGGTAGAGTGTGGATCGCTTTGCGCATCGTATACTTATGGCAAAATAAAAAATAATATTACATAATAATAATATTATTATTATCATAATCAATGTACGACGATATATATACCCTGCTCCCACGCCTCACTTCGTACCACCAAAGGGACCCAATAACTCACTTTTGCGCAGGTAAAGGTCAGCGCTCAAGATCCGTGCCGATAATTGTAACAGGCCTACGCTGTCCTCCCATACCTTCTGTAATTTGAAAACATTGTAAAAGCCAATTATTTTGAAAAAGAGTAACCGTGAAGTTTCTTGCCGGTTCTTCTCCATAGGAAACGACCAATTGGAACCGTGCACCTAGCTTCTGACGTTTCATAAGTGCCCATGTGAAATAAAATATTTTGATTTTAATTTTGGTTTTTTCCTTTTGGTTTCGGAAGGGACCACGGACAATTTAAGGTGGATAATTAAACTTTTCTTACGTTTTTTGTAGTTTGCAGGTTGTATCTTGATCAAATATGATTCGCGACTATAATATATTTATGTATTTACAGAATTATAGTCATTAGAATAGAATCTTTAAGTTAGATTTTGTCCCTAAGAACTGTTCCATCAGAAAGATGTATTAATGATTCGAATGATTATAATTCTGTAAAGACCTGTTAGAGTCGCAAATCATATTTTGATCAAGATACAACCTGAACCTGACACTGACCTGAAAATTGCAAAAAACCTAAGAAAATTTGAATTTCGCGGTCTACCACTGCGCATTTACCTTAAATTGTCCGTGGTCCCTGCGCATTCACCTTAAGGTAAATAAATCATTGTGGGACCAAGGACAACGCAGACTATTAAAAAAAAGTGAATTGATGAGATTAAAAAAGCGCGCATCTCCGACTAGTAAATAGTTATCTGTGGAAATAAACCACTACTGGATTAAAATAAAGAAACAGCACGCGTTTTTAATACACTGCATTATGGACCTAAAAGCGGTTCATTAAGAGCCACTTGAGAGCAGTGGTGGCCAAGTGGTAACGGCCGCGATTTACGAGTTGTAGGTCGTAGGTTCGAACCCAGACAGGCGCTTTACTTTGTGTAAATTATTTGATCACCACTGCTCTCAAAACGGTGAAGGAAAACGCCGTGAGGAAACCGGCATGTCCTAGAACCAAAAATTTGAAGACATGTGACATCTGCCAACCCGCACTAGGCCCGCGTGGTGGATTACGGCCCACTCCCTCTCACCGAGAGGAGGCTTGTGTCCCAGCAGTGGGAACATTATAGGCTGATAATGGTAAGAGCCACTTTACGAGCAAGTGTATTGAAATAGTACATTATGATACATGTGTGCTATGTTGATCATTATGCTCGAGGCGGTATTATTCGCGCGAGCCGCAGGCGAGTGCGATAAGAAAGCCGAGAGTCTAATGATCGATGCACACGCGTTTCATACGACGTTTTTCAACACACTTGCGAGGAAAAAAACAGACTTGTATTGTTAAATATTAACTTGTATGGAAAATGGCGCGCTGGTTTTGTCTTTCCGAATAGCCAGCACTAGCAATGCGCGCGCAAGTGTAAATAAAAGCACTGACCACAGAGCATGTAAAAACAATTGTAAAAAAAAACAATTGTAGTTTAGTTAGTATGGAATTAGAAAGTACTATTGGCATAGAGAAATATACCTACATTAGTGCAGTGAGAATCCGCAATGCTAGAAAGCCAGTCAGGGTCTTTTCCGTTTGGTTTCGGGTAGGGACCACGGACAATTTTAGGTGATAATTCTTACGTTTTTTGTAATTTGCAGGTCAGTATCAGGTTGCATCTTGATCAAATATGATTCGCGACTATAATAATTATACAGAGCGTTAGGTTAAACGAGGGACATACTTTGAGGGGAGTTAGTACTCATGAAAATGAACAACTTTTAATATGGAATTAACCCTGAAATCGCGAAAAAAAATCAGCCGTTTCCTACATTTATGTTCGCATAGCTCGTCAAAATGTACTGAACAGCAGATTTTTTTTTTTTGCGATTTCAGGTTCGGCCCCATAGTAAAAGTTGCTCATTTTCATGAGTACTAACTCCCCTCAAAGTATGTCCCTCGTTTAACCTAATGCTCTGTATATGTATTTACAGAATTATAGTCATTAAAGAATAGAATCTTTCTAGTTAGATTTTTTCCCTAAGAACTTTTCCATAAGAAAGATGTATTCATGATTCGAATGATTATAATTCTGTAAAGATGTAGGTACCTGTTAGAGTCGCAAATCATATTTTGATCAAGATACAAACCTGACACTGACCTGAAAATTGCAAAAAACCTAAGAAAATTTGAATTTCGCGGTAGACCGCGAAATTCAAATTTTTTTAGGTTTTTTCGGACAATTTAAGGTGAATGCGCAGTGGTAGACCACTGCGCATTCACCTTAAATTGTCCGAGGTCCCTGCGCATTCACCTCAAGGTAAATAAATATTAGTTAAATTTGGGACCAAGGACAATACAGACTATTAAAAAAAAAGTGAATTGATGAGATTAAAAAAGCGCGCATCTCCGACTAGTAAATAGTTATCTGTGGAAATAAAGCACATGTGGATTAAAGTAAAGAAAAAGCACACGTTTTTAATACACTGCATTATGGACCTAAAAGCGGTTCAATAAGAGCCACTTTACGAGCAAGTGTGTTGAAAATAATATTAACGTTTTGTTTCTAATACTTTCTTTGATTAATTGACTAGGTAACTCTATTTTTATCCAGTCATAATTACTATAAATGCAAAAGTAACACTGTCTGGGACCTTTTCACGCCTAAACCAGTGAACCGGTAGATATGAAAGTCGGATAGGTAGTCTGGGGCCTGGAGTAGAACAACTGTTGGTTACTTTTCATCCTGAATATTTGTATTAAAAAAATTATAAAATACAAAATACACAAAGACGAACAGGCAATAGCTATTCTATGGCAATATCTTAACTTATCTTAAATGAAATCTTCAGTCGTGTACCATTATCTTCAGTTAAGTACAAGCATACTGCACTAGTCATCGTAACGCAGGCAGCGCGTTGAATAACAGAACGCAATGCAAAAATGAATCGCATACTCACTATGTGTATACATATGTCACTAGATAGTGACATTCCTGTATTATTTAGTGAATCAACCGCTTGGGTTGTCAAAATATGAAAATCAATAAAAATATCTTAAGATACAATAAAAGGAAGGAATAAATGAATGAAATACAGATTTGTATGAATAAAAACATCAAAGATAACTAAAAGTATGATTTACAATGATAATTATGTACAAAAGGTGAGTAAATGAGTGTCATAATCGTAAAACAGATTTGGGTGAGTATTTGATAGGATAAACAATGCTGTTGTGAATTTGCTGTAGCAAAATACCACCAGCACCCTAATTGCGTAACACACTATTACTATCAATTTGAATCATTTTGAAGCATATTTCTAATCCATTGCTTCATATGTTCAAAAGATGTGTCTGCTCAACAACGCAAATAACGCAATGAATGTTGTTGAACTGTCAAAATGAAACCCATTGCTACTGATGGTGTGTTACGCAATTACCCTGCGGGTCTCGACTACCCAACGTCAAAACGTTCTATGTGTAGGCATAATATACGTACCTATCTTGTAAAAAAATATTTCTGTGACTAAACACTTTTTAATTTTTCATATTAAATGCTTTTATACTGACTACTTATCTGCCATCAAATCATAGGACACCATTATCTTCAATTACAAGCAGAATGCACTCGTCATAGCAACGCACGCATCGCGTTGAGCAACAGAGGTCACGAATCGCGTTGTAAACATGGATCGCGTTCACCGAGTGACATTCCGGCGCGCGTTATCTGGTGAATCAATTAACGTGGGGTGGCCCATGGGCCATGGGTGGCCGTGCCTGGTGCGGGATGGCCCGAGCTTGCCTGTGCTGGTGTAGTGGTGATTATTTAGGAAAAATATTGTGAATTAAATGTGATTGATTGTTATAGTTTTTGTGCAACAGGTTTTTTTATGTGTAACGGAAACGATTAGGTAATGATAAATTGTCAAAAAAAAAAAATATGCACTATCAATATCAAATTATGTTCAAATGAAAGGAATTAATTTAAAGAGGCTGTTGATGACCACAGCGCCATCTATTAGCGACAAGTGATACTAATCGATGACGAAGACGGTGCGCAAGGACAACAGCGCGACATTTGCGATGCGCTGCGGATTTTCACTGTCTTTGGTGTAACCGCACACAATTGTAACTGCTATATTAATAGTTAAATCGTCAAAAATACATCGAAATACTGTGAAACCGATAATACGCGTTATAATAAGGAGCCTTGTCTCTGATTCCAACCAACGACGCTGACACGACGACGACCTGAAGCAGAAAACCCCAACAAGGCAGTTAAAGATATAAATAATACATTAAATAACATCATCAAATAGTAAGTTAACAACGCTTTAAAAGTTAATATAGATAAAACTTACGTTAGTCGAACAAGTACACACAACAAAATTTCTGGGGATAACACTAATTCACCTGGAAAGAACATATTGACGAAATATGTATGAAAATAAATAGATTTGTTTATGGTAGAGATGGGTCGTCGACGCATTTTGCGTTAACGAAACTAGACCGTCCATTTTTGTTCATCGACTAGTCCATCAACTAGTTGAATTCGTCGACTAGTTTATGCGTCGACTTGGTTATGTAGACGATTTAAATAAACTTTGCAACGAAGTCTACTACGGTGACGGCGACGCGCGACGTAGGCAGTAGACTAGAGACTCCTCTGCACTGAACTGAATCGACTTATCGACTAGTCTACCAAAACAATAAAGAAATAAAATAATCGCTCAAATAAATTTTAACTCTAAATCTAACAATGTGTGTGATGATGATTTCGTCGTATACAAATATCAACTCTGTCCTGCTAGATTTAGAGTTAAAATTTGTTTGAGCGATTATTTTATTTCTAAGGACGAATGAATTGAATTTGTGTTACTTGCCTACGTTTTTGAGTCGATAGTCGCAACCGCATCATTTAGTCGTTGACTGCCGTTGAGACGTCTACGAATTCGACTAGTCCATGGATTGTTGGTGAACCGTCGATTCGTTCACAGTACGTCGACGGTCGAATTAACTAGTTCGTTCATTCAACGCTCATCACTAGTTTATGGTTAGCCTATAATGTTCCCACTGCTGGGACACGGGCCTCCTCTCTGTGAGAGGGAGTGAGCTGTAATCCACCACGCGTTTTTGGTTCTAGGACATGCCGGTTTCCTCACGATGTTTTCCTTCACCGTTTCGAGAGCAGTGGTGATGAAATAATTTACACAAAGTAAGCGCCTGTCTGGTCATGTATCAAGTAGACCAGTGTTCCTTGCATTTACATTTTTATGAAATCGCAAAATTTGGTAAACCTTAATTCTAAGCTCTTTGAAACTAAAAATAATTTTAACAAACGAAAAGTCACACATTATTTATTAAAGATCCTTGTACCAAATCCCTGTTCTTGTGTGTATATGGCGCAGCTGCGTGTATATGGCGCCTCTTATATATAACTCATTCCTATCTGAATAACAGAACCCTTACAAAAAATTATGTGTGGTTTTGAAAAAAAATGGTTGATATCGCATAGTTTTTATTCTGTCGGCGAATTTCTCAACAAAAAATTTTGTCAGTCCCACCACACAATTTTATATTTATCTATTATACCTACCACATTTTATGCAAATAAACGATTTTGATTTGATTTGAAACTTTGTAAGTACGCGAAACAGCAACAAAAATAAATGAGATTGTTCATAATATTTTTTTCTCTAATTCTAACATTTAATGAAATGCCATTCAAAGAGACTCTGTTACAAATTAACCCTATCAATATTTATCTACCAAATAATAATATAATAAGTGCATTACTTATTCGCTCGTTGGCGCGGATGTGGCGATCGCAAGGTTCCGGCCGTCCAAGCGCAGCCCACTTCCGGCCGCCACGCCTCCAAGCTCACATCTCTCGGAAATTCTATTTTGTTATTTTAGGGATTCCCAGCATCCTGAAAGCTTTACGATGTCAGTTTTGCACGCTTTGATTATAAAATTACTCAATGTTGTACTAACTTTGTAATGGAATTCATGCCGTGAAGCGTTGTTCGACAACGAGCTTTTGTTAATTTTTAAGTTTTATGGTTATTTTTGAAAGCAACGCGTCCTTATAATGAAAAGAAAAAGATGCATTGTTACTATAGCGGTTCGCTGAAAATAGAATACAGTATCATTGAAGTGAACCAATTGCCATTCATATCTCCATTGTGTGAATCGGACGACTCAGCTCAGTCTGAAAATGATCGTAAAAGTCTCATTCGAGTGAATCAGTATTATGGTAAACCCAAAAAAGACGTGGAATTATTTAAGACCTAAAATGCAAAATGGCTGACCGTAATCTGTGGAAAAACATGTAAGATGCCATCAAGTTTCTTTTTCCATATCTTCTTATAAATATTTAATGGTTTTATTGAGTTTTTCACACGTTGTAGCCAGTAAAGGCTGGAGTATTTTGTAAGACCTAATTGGCAGTCCTTCAATTTTTTTTATAAGATGTTCATTTTTTAGGACCTAACTCATAAAAATGATATTTAAGGTTGCCTCTTTGATGTAACTTAACTTCACTACGCCGCACAGTGCCAACCATGTCTACTGCATTATGGTCACTAACCTCTATAATACATGTATTATAGAGATCAGTGGTTATGGTAATTAAGTATTTGGATCTTAAATAATAAAGTATGTTAACATTATTTTTTACTTTGTTTCAGGTACGAACTTTGACTAAAGATCCGCTGATTATGGATAATTTGACTACTCAAAGCGGTACTTATCCTATATTCACCAAGAAGTTTAGTATCTATTCAGAGCATAATGATAATAATAAATAAACTTTAATAAACTACAGATCCATCTTTGGTGTAAGTATCTAAAGCCAGATAAAAAAAAGGGAAAGAAAGAAAAAAAGAAAAGAAAAAATGTTTATTCTGCACAAACAAAACGCACATTATGTACAAAACACACACTGACAAAGTAGCCAAAAGCCAATTCAATAATAAAATTAGAAGTAGAAAATTTGACATACTTGCCAATATTTTGGCAACGTACATAGATACGTGGAAAAGAAGTTCGTGTATTTCTAATACTTACACCCTGAAAGCTGATCATGGTGTATCAGAAATCCGCGCCATTGCGCCAACGTAACGTACCGTGCAGCAGTGGTGCAAGTTGCGCTGTATTGCAGTTTAGGTCGTTGAGTTAGATAGAACCTCTGTTTAACAAGAAAGAAGCATTTTCTTGTGTAAAAGGTTATATTTTTAACTACCTACTTTAAAAAAAAGGTAAGTACTTACCTAAGTATTTATTTCTGGGTAAGGTACTTATCAGACATAAATAAGTATGTAAGTATGTTGAAAGGATAGATAATCTACCGAGGTCAAAGAACACAAAATAATACGGCATTTGGTCACCCAACTCACACATCTTGGACTCTTCATAGCAATTTAAATGTTTGAGAATTACAATGGCTCATAGCTACTCTACCACAATCTGTGGAGTGAAGAAGAGAAGACAACGAAAATAAAACTTCTTTTATTTAGGTCCTAAAAAATGAAAATAATGCCCGACACCATGTTAGGTCTTACAAAATACTCCAGCCGTAACTGGCAATAGCGAGTGAAAAACTCTTTAAAACCGTTAAATATTGTTATGAAGAAAAATAAAAACTTAATGGCATCTTCAATGTTTTTTGACAGATGATGGCCAGCAATCTTATATTTTAGGTCTTAAATAATACCTTATGGAATATTATTTTGGGTCTTCCATAGGGTGGTGTGGTAGCCAATGAACCGCGTGTACCGTATGAACCATAGCACCTACCGTCAATACGCGATGTTGCCAGCTCGTGCAAAAAACGTGTCACGACTCTCTTGCCACGTCGTGCAGTTTGATCTAGTCGGCGCGCGCTTGTCGCCACAAACGAACGCGTGCGCCGCGACCTTGTGATTTCTCAAGCAAAAATGACGAAAAAAACGTGAGTTTCTTTTTATAATTACTTTAATATTTTAACTCTTACTAAAATATGAGTGAATTGTATGTGTAATGTAGGTCTTTGCGCTTGTTTGAGACAATTTTTTGGAATTACTACTCAACGATTATTGGGTAAAACATAACCTAACATTTCCTAAGAGGGGATGGGTACGCAGTGAGCCATTTACCCTGGGTAAGCAATGAACCATGGTTTATTGCGTACCACATCTAAGTGCTTTGTGTAATGCGTAAAATATATAGGTAACATTGATTGTATAGGTATGGATCTGTCACATACCTAAAGCATGTGGGGAGCATTATTTCAGTCAACCTCTGAGTGTTAATGTGAGTATCATTACTATTTGTTTATTTCAGCATGGGACGAAACACGGTAGGGCGGGAAGCCCGTAAAAAAGGTAGTCACACCGGAGAAGCTATCCAAAGAGGAAGATAAACACTTGTCGGGACTGAGTATCAGAAAAGCAGCCAAAGATTGCAACTTTCCCTATCCAACACTGCGAATTAATAACGTCTTATGTCTAAGATTTTTGATTTGGATATTATATTATATGATTTAATTAGTATTTTCGAAGATATTTTACGATTTTTGTTATGATTGTTATGTTGAAGTTTTTTCTAAAGTTGATAAGTTGATCTCGCGTGATATTGATCTCTCGTATACTTCATTAAACTTATTAAAAGTTAATGAATATTACAAATTAAGTTTTAAGACTGATTGCTATAACCCTAAACCTAATAAATATTGAAACTTTTAACTGTTTTATTTATTTTTAACCTATACAAACAATTATTATCGGTTTATCCATTCCTATGATTCATTGTGTGCCACCTGGTGCATTCGGTCCCACCCCCCCGGTTCATAGTGTACCCTTAGGGGTACGCTGTGAACCATTTCACTTGTTTTAAAAAAACCTGTATTAATCAGGTAATAGCAGATATTTTCCAAAATTTTGAACGCAATGTGGTAGCTTATTAAATAACCTACGTGCTGAGATAAAAATATTTTCTTAGATTGCAATAACAACCGCGCTAGAACTCTTCAAACATTTGGTGGTTCAATGGCTACCACTCCACCCTACTATAATTATGTAATGATTAATTTTGGATATACCAGCGAGCCAAGACCGCAGTTTTCTTTTGTTTTTCCGGGTGAAATACTGTAAAGCAAATCGATTTTAACTCATTCCTGACTTATGAGCGAACCAAACAGTTACATTTGAGTTTATTTTTGTAATTATATTTCGTCTAAACTTTTTCCTGTACCTTCAAAATTGTATAAAGAAAAACATAAGCTAGTTAAGTATCAAATCCCCCAACATAAACTGCAGCACAATCTCGCCGCTATTTATTTCGTCGCCGTCCCCGCGGTGTCACGGAACCGCTGAGGTTGCAGTCGTATAAATATCAGCGGTAATTAGCATTCCTCGCTCCGCTTTCTTTGTGGCGCAGCCTTAATTTTTGTATCACGTGACATCTGTCAGGTGAACAGGATATTTAGATGCTTTTTTATTTTTATTTTTATTTTTTTTTTTTTTTGACTTGGAATTGCATTTGCGAGTCTTGTTTGGTGGCGTAGGACAGGGCTACCAATGTTACGAAAGGCGACAAAGCATTTTTTTTAAGAACTCAGTTTAGTGGAAAAATTAGTTCTATTGTCGAACAATTTTCTCGTCAAAATTGAGTTCTTTGGAAAAAAAATTTTTCATGAGGTTTGCTTTTCTTATTTGGGCTTTGAATTCAGTTTTTCTTAAGTCCATTGCTGGCCTTTCATAAGACTGATTTAGAACAAACTTTTGTCTAGTTTTAATAACATAGCTTCCCTGGGGGTCCAGGTAAAGCGTTTTTTTCTTGTAGTTTCCTGTGTTTAATAAAATTTAGTATCAAGAGGGTTACGATTATTATCTCTTAGAAGGCTTCAAATGAACAATAATTCAATATCATTCACGATAACTAAAATTATAGTTTCCTAAACAATAATGAAGCCATAATTCTCTTCACATGATAAATACGCACAAATTACAATAAAATTACTGCAGGAAGTATAGCGACATTTAGCATCACGTGCGTTGTGTAACTGCCGTTCATTAGGTAGTGTTGACAGAGCATGCGTGCGCGCCGCCCGCGCCTGGCACCGGCCTATCGCGCCACCATCGATGACTAATAAACCAGCACCGCTTTACAGAAACATGTTCTATCAACCCTATGAGCCAAAAAATAAGGATTATTTTCCTTGGCCCTAACTGCATACAAAACTTGGTAGTGTCGTAATCGCAACCAGCTTTGACAACCCTAACTTTGCATTTGATTTTTATCTTAGAGCAATGGACCTAAGGGTTGTTTTGCAACAACGTAATGCGAGATTATCGTGGCCCCAGTTATAATCGTGACCACTTCTAGCGAACACTTTAGAAGTTCGCCCCCGAATTGAGCGGTCCGTGTCAGAATTATGTACCACAGATATTGGTATCGACGCACAATTTATATCTGCGTGGGAAATTATTATATCTTTATTATGAGTTCCAAGTCGTTTCGTGACGTCCTCCTTTAAAAGTACCCACGCCAAAAAGACACACGTTTACTAAATATATTTTTATGACTGACACTAATTATTTCGTAATAGTAAGGGTTCGAAGTATCGTAATCTTCGGTTTCTATTTTAGTCTATGGAAATAAAAGTAGATTAATTATGTCGCTTTGTACAGATAGTCCTACAATGAGCTTAACTTCTTTAATGTAATCCTGCAGTATATCCACGAAATCCTGGCGCGGTCCTAGCCATACTTATCTAGCAGTCTACCATTCTCAAAGTCTCCAAAGTTTTATCGCGAGTACCGGCCGAGCACCTTTAGATTACTCATTTCGCAATAGCCCGGGGCAATTAAAAAGGAAGGGGTACTACTATCATTAACCGGGAGGCGGCCGGCGTCATAACAAGAATATAATGCAATTTTAAAATAATCCCCGCAAAAAGAAATTAATGCAGGCACCTCTGTAGATTCCCTTTTTATCTCTTTAATTGGTTTTCACATCTTACAGTGTAAAAAATATCGTGTTCTTTGTAATCTCGGGCGATGTTTTAATAAATATAACGAAGTGAACCGGGGAGGGTGGAAAAAATATAGCCGCCCTTAAATAAACGTTCACACTCCAGAGATCAGCTCAGTCGGTGCGTTCACGATTTATTGGGAAATAATTAAGAAGTGACTCGAATTGGTACAGGAAAGATGAACCGAGTTAGGTAATAAATAGTAGCTTTGGTAATAATTTGGTAGAGGCATTTTTTATGTTGGCGTCTCAGCAATAAATGCCGGTGACGTAATTTAGACTATATGCGAGTTGATCGACTTTTCTAAGACAGAATATTGCTCTTCTTCGATCGCCATCTAAGTATCTATTTGTGCGCTACTTATTTTCCTATTGTTGCACCTGCACGCGTAGCATGAGCACCGGTCGACGATGTCGACGGAAGAGTAGACATGACGTTCCGTGTAGACAGTACGACGGCAGCAAAGTAGAAATAGTCAACTGCACTTTTTACGAAATTCACTCTTTTACTTAATTCGACTCAGAATTCTTTGTTTTGTCATACGATTTTTTTTTCTTTTTGATTCTTAATTTTTACTGATATTAAGTCACATTATAAGGAGGAGTCCGTGGCCAAATAATAACAGCCGCACAAGTTGATCGATCAGGTTAAGCTACCATTGATGGGTGACCATCTTTACTTACCGAGAGCCCTCCGTGCCTCGGAAAGCACGTTAAGCCATTGGAATTTTGGGAATTTTGTTTTTTTTTGTGGGATTTTGTAGATAACCGTGTATACTTTGTGGCCGTCGAGTAGAAAGTTTTCTACTGTCTTTAGCGATTACAAAATCTCTTCACTACCTTAGACAACTGACAGTTGTCAGTGTGATTTTGAAATTTGGGATAGAAAACTTTCTTCTGAAATAGTCTACTTATAAAAGGACCTAGACAAAGATCGTTGGAAACGAAAGACAAAATGACAGATTGTAGAAAGATTTCTAGGCGGTATGTCAAAAATGAATAAAAGAAATGTCACTTTGTATAGAAAGCAATGTGTCTACTCTTTGTAGAGATAGAAGTGTTCATGCTACGCGTGGAAGGACAATTCTCGTAGGTACTTAAAAAACGTTCAAATTCAAGTCGGATCTCGTCTCTCATCTGCTAACTGCTGTATTAAAACTATGTACGCCAGAAAGTATCATTTTCAATGAACATTAGATCTTCGTCTCAGTCGTTCGTCGTCGTTTCAGCCGATAGACGTCCACTGCTAGACATAGGCCGCCCCCAATTTTGGGGGGGGTTTGCCATAATCGCCACGCTTGGCAGGCGGGTTGGCGATCGCAGTATGGTATGATGGTGGAATAAATAGAGAACTCTGCTGCCCATTCTCCGGTAAGACCCTTAGTCGCCTTTTACGACACCCACGGGAAGTAAGGGGTGGTGTAATTCTTTAAGTCCGGCACCACACAGACAAGTCCGGCACCACACAGACAGTGTCTTTCGTCTCAGTAGGCAATTGATAAACAATTGAACCACGCTTATGAATGTAGTGTATTATAGGTTATGAGACAACTTTGTCTGGACATCTAATACCTTTGTTTGTAGTTCTATCTCTCTTTAAGAACCTCTTAGACGTTTTTATAGTCGAAACTTCGTCTTTTTAGCCGTAATTCGAAATATGGAATAGTTTTTTTTCTCGATAATGTCCTTAAGTGGCGATATATTGAAGTGTTTTTGTTGCTAGTGGTGATTTTATTGGTTATTTTGTGAGGTTATTAATTTAATGAGGCTGGGGTCACTGCAAGATAGTTTGGAACAGTAAAAGTTATTAGTTTTGGGATCATTATTATTTGACAGTTTTTATGTTTCTGCCGTACCTACCACAATGACAAAAATATAAAATACTAGCTTCCGCCTGCGGCTTCGCCCGCGAGGTATGTCGATAAAAACTGTCCTATGTCCTTTCCCAGGATGCAATCTATCTCTCTGCCAAATTTTATCGAAATCCGTTCAGTGGTTTAGGCGTGAAAAGGTAACACAGACAGACAGAGTTACTTTCGAATTTATAATATTAGTATGGATAGTGTTGAAGGTTTTTGTAACATTTCAACTTTGCGTTAACAATCTAACCCTAACATCCCAACTACACAAACACGATGTCATCGTGACGAAACAAATGAAATCTCAACACTTACAATGCCGTCGCACTGCCAAGTAATGTAATCTACTCATAAAGCTGGCATTAATCCTTCCACTCGCAGTACTGGCGTGTCATCAACGGTAGTCGAAATTTTAATCACCAACCCCCCCGTCACCCGCGTTTCACCCCCGCCGTCGCCCTGGGGCTGTGGACGGCCGCTCCTTACACGATATTCCCATTACTTAGTCCAGGGCGATAATAAAATTTAATATAATGCCGCGAGGAGGCGGATGCGACCACAATGAAGGCAAGCCGAGTTTCAGCGGACGGATGTGGGAACTGGCGATTTTAAGAGGTTAAATTTTCAATTTAATGCATTTTATTTGTTTGCAGTATTTTCCCTTTAGAATGCTTACCTAAATATTTTTTTTTTTATTAAGTTAATATTTTTCTAAATATCACTGTGGAATACTCTGAAATTGAAGTTGTATGGAGTAGGTAACACTGAAGTCAATATAAACTAAAAATATAAGTTTTTACAAATTAAATGAAAGTAAAATACGTACGTTAGAGAGTCCACATAACTTTGTTCTTTTCTACCAATATGGTAGTCGGCGAACTACCTTAGAAATGAAGTATAAAACCAAATACTAAATACAACTCAACTCGACAAGAAACCCTAGAAACAAAATCAACACACATCAAATTCTCAACATTTTAAAACCAAGAAATACTTCGGAAAGCAATAAAATAACGCGCATGCCGCGGCCTGTGCGAAACCCTGCGGGCTTCGGAGGGTTGCACCCGTTCCCCGTTGTACCCCGTGGTACCCATAGCGTCCACGTAAGAAGAAAGGGGTTGTTCGGGGTAAAATTGAGAAATGGACCGGCTAACGTTGTTACTTCACCCCGGTAGCAGTGGCGGGTTGAATGAAGAATGTTTTGTTTTTGTTCTAAAGTGTTATTAAGAGTGGTGGTGTCGTTGGAAATGCGACATGGCTTGGCGTATTGGTAATTTTTATGAAAGAACCAAAAATTTTTGGGCGTTGGGGATTTTTTGAGATGGGAAAAAACCATTGAACTCGCGCCACTGTTACCGTAAACGACACCGCGCGTGTTTTGTTTATAAGACGACTAGCTGCGCCCCGCGGTTTCACCCGCGTAAGTGTCGATCCCGTGGGAATATCGGGATAAAAAGTTGCCTATATGTTAATCCAGGGTGTCAGCTACCTCCATACTAAATTTTTTCAAATTTACTCCAGCCGTTTGAGCGTGAAGAAGTAACAAACATATAAACACACACACACTCACAAACTTTCGCCTTTATAATATTAGTGTGATTACTAAAATACCCGCTTCGGATGTTTTCGGCTGTCCTCGGGATGTACTCGGTTTTAATGTATACGCGATATGTCAGTGAGTGATGGCAAAGTGTTGTGTTTTCACTTCTGTCGGCACTCTCGGAATGACAGTTTTTTTTTTTATTAGTGCCTTTATCAAAATGCGAAAAAAAAATTATTTGAATATTGATCATTAAATTCTATCACATCACAAGGACCACTCTGATTTCATAATCAGTTGGATCACATAACATAATCTACAGGATTAAAACCGAATGGGGTGTATCACAAACTTTGTCAAAGCAGATCCAAGAAACACAAATATTTATTCCTTTCTACCAATTTTACAGCTCTCAAACGTTCTAACCAAAGTTAACACAACAAACTCATTGAAGTATGAAAAACCAATTAAAATATTTTCTGTTTAAGTTGAAAATCAGCCAAGAACACGGAAGCAAGTCATTAAGTGCCGACACCAAGGCACAAGGTTGGGCGCCACTGTACACCGTGCACTTTTAAAAACTTCAAGCTAAGGATGCAGTAAACTCATTAACGTGAGTGCGGGCACTTATTAGACAAGGTGTAGTACCCCTGAGTGAAGTGAGATACACACAGAGTTGAAGGAGTGAGAGCTTTTTCGTCCAGTATTTACAGTCGAAATTCTCGGTGCACATTTTTTGGCACTTCTCCGTCATATATTTTCAATGGCTATCTTTTGCTGACGATTACAGTGTCTGCTGGGAAAGCTCTGAGGTGCAAATCTTATCAAATACCGTTTATTGTGTCCTAAAAATAAAAATAAATAAGTAGGCAAATGCAAGTAGAAACGGTCTGAAAATGAATTTAAAATAGAGTGGAATAATTGCACAAAGAGATAAATTACTATTTAGGTATACATACTCGTTTAAAATACGGTTCGACTGGAAGCCGACCCCAACATAGTTGGAAAAGGCTAGGCAGATGATGATGATGATACTCGTTTAAAATGTTATGTGGGGTGGTCTAGAATATGAGTAAGAATAGACAATAAGTTATTAATAAAAAAGTGGCTTTATTCTTTATGATTGTCTACGGCACACTTTTCCATCAAATGGCGGCTTGATGTACATATAATTGTACTAGCTTCTGCCCGCGACTTCGTCCGCGTGAAATTCGTACTTTCCTCTAAAAATTTCGAAAATGTATGTTTATGATCTTATCATTTATTTAGATAAATAAGTGTTCGGGCCAATTTTTAAGTTTATAGATCAAAGGGTTTTTGTATTTTTCAAATAAACTGATATCCTTTTCACCCCCACAGGGGTGGAATTTAAAAATTTCGTTTGGGTTGTGTTCATAACTTGACTCAAAGACCCATACCCATTTTCGAGTTAATGGAAGCAAGCAGTAAAATCCAACCCTTAAACTTTATTACCCTTTTCCACCTTGGTAGGAGTCGATTTTTGAAAAACCCTAAAACACACTTTTTTATGTTTAACCGACTTCAAAAAAGGAGGACGTTCTCAGTTCATCAGAACCTTTTTTTATGTATATTCCCGATTGCTCGAAGACGGCTGGACCGATTTGAAAAAATATTTTTTTGTTTGAAAGGGTATACTTTCCAGGTGGTCCATTGTCATCAGGTCAGGATCTGATGATGGGATCCTGGAGAAATCGAAGGAACTCTTCAAATATTATAGGCACATCTATAGCGATTTGATTATTTTTTATAGTAACTCGTGCATTTGCTCTCGAAAAACACCATTTAAGGAAGTGGAACTGATGATGAAGACCACAGATGGCCACCGGAACTACTCAATAATAAGTATTTCACGGGCTGCGATTCGATTACTTTAATATGGTTGCCAAGCAATTTATGCTCGTCACAATGCGAATGGTAAAATGCGGCTGATGGTGAAATACCAGGAGAACTCCTCAACAATTAATGTCCCTGCATCGGGAAAAGCAATATTTTGGTAAAGGCGATGAGCAAGTTGGCTATTGTAACTTAGATAAATTATAAACAGACCCACTACAAAATGAAGATATAAAAAAATTTACAAAAAAAAACCGACTTAAGAAAAAACACTACAAAGTGAAAAATAACTTTAATTTCGGAAGTCGGTGTCTTTGGATCTGTATTTTAGTTTTTTGCCACCGACTTCCGAAATTAAAGTTATTTTTCACTTTGTAGTGTTTTTTCTTAAGTCGGTTTTTTTTTTGTTAATTTTGTAGTGTTTATTTTTGGAAGTCTATAAAGTTAATAAACCAAATAAATAAGATTTTTCATATAAACTGTTTCCCCTCTTTTTATCCCCATAGGGATGGAATTTTGAAAAATCGTCGGGGATGTTTCTATGACTATGACTATGACTTAAGGATTATTTATACCAATTTTCCAGTTAATCAAGCCAAGTAATAAAATACTCCCCTGTGAAATAGACTACACCGCTTCACCCCGTTAGGGGTAGATTATCGAAAAACCCTGATACGTTATTCTTTATGTTTGGTCACTTATGACCAAAAATAAAGAATAACGTATTTAACGTAACGTATTTAACGTTTTTGAATGAATACTGAGTTTCGAGTTAATCGAACTGCGCGTTAAAATTCTTCCTTAGAAATTGTGACCCCTCCCCCCCATAGGAGGTAGTTTAGAAAAACAAAAAATGACAAACTTCATAATTTACTTAGATAGTATTCTTGCAAAGTTTTCAGTTTATTTTCATTTAATCTGTATCCCTGGTTTTCACCCTTATAGGGGTGGAAAGGATGTCACCACAATCTGCCCAAACGAAGTACCGTGGTACACTTAGTGGCATAAAATACACTAGATTACACTGAATAATGTTGCATTTATATATTTTTCTTATGGTTACCCGGGGACGAGAAAAAAATAACTTTTATCGTAATAAAAAGCTCGCCATTTTAGGCACAATTATACTACCTTGGTCCATTACCTTACCTAATAAAAGAAAAAACTGTCAAGTTGACGTTTCAGTCTATCAAAAAGTACTACTATGTGAAGTTGACAGTTTGACGGTTGTCTGCTGTCGGCTTCAGCTGCTGTTGTTTTTGTTTCATTTCAAATATTTTTATATTATAATTCAATCTAAATTAAATAATAACTCTCATTGTCTATTCGATTAACTAACCTACCTAACATAAGAAAGGATGCTTATACCCAAAAGTAACTGAATAGAAGCTATGAACGTTGATGACCAGTACATAATATTAGAAGCAGTGTTAGATGTCTATCAGAGCGATTAACAAACTCGATAAATAAATGAGTTCCTTAGCGTCGACGTACAAGGGCTTCAAGCAAGCTTAACATTAGCCAGATCATCAAGTTTCAGTGAATAGAAGTCGCATTTAAATAAAGCCTCTTATTGACTTCATCTTGATTTCTTGAAATAAATAAAACATTAGGCCAAGAAACATCGAATACTTACATAAAACACTTTTTTATGCTTACTCTGCCTTTATTGTGATGTGCATATGGGGTGGAAGTTGAATTTGAGATTCGATACTGAGTAGCCCACTTCATGGAATTCAAAAGCATTTCCTATTATTATCGGGCCCTGGAGCCCGAGCGGCACTCGAATCAATTAAAGCCTGGAAGTCATCTTTCCAGTAATATCGACCAATAACATTGGAATAAATAGACTTATCGAGTTAGTTGTATGGAATAAAACAATAAATATTTTTGTTTTTTTATTAGCGTTCTTCATTTTCAATTTCATCTCTCACTAAAATATTATCAAGGAAAGTGGCAGGCGCTGTTATATTTTCTTGATGCCGAGCCCAACCCATATGTTGGCTATCACTATCTTGGTGATGTGCCTTGCCGGTCTTGTTAGATATATTACATGGGAGATATTGTAAGACTGTATGTTATCATCCTGTACTCTTTGACAAGAAACGCACCTCATGTTTGTAAGCACTAGCCTGAAAGCAATAGATTTGTTAAAATCTTAAGTATTTTATTCTCTTCATAATTATAAAACGTGAACAGGATACTTACGCGACGCTCAAACCAAAAGCCTGAGTATCCAAATCGTAATGTCCATTATGAAACCCAATCCGGAACAGGACAGGAACCAAATCGTGAGGTGACAAACGGAATACCAGAAAGAATAGCCAAGTTATTAAACAAAATACACAACACAGACGAGTATCCCGAAACGCAAAAACGTTTATATATTAATCTATGCAGAAACGAACGGAATAACATTTACCCACGAAATAATGTGATGTCCACAGAACACGTATGTCAACTCAATGTCAACTCGTACATGCAAAGTTGCCACATGATTTAATTGTGTTACAGGTTATTAAAACTTTAAATAATTTATTATGTAGTTTTAAATTATTTATGGATAAAAACACAATTATTTTCGAATTCCCCTATTTTTTCTCTACGATTTGGTGCACGTGTACCTCGAGGTACATGTTTGGGCAAAGTTGCTTTTGCTGACCTCCTTTAAAAAATCGTTTAAGATGTGTTCATAACTTGACTCATACATTAATCATTATTTTATACCAATTTTCGAGCTATACAAGTCACGCAGTAAAATCCTCCCCTGTAAAATTAACTACCCTTTTTCACGCAGTTAGGGGTAGATTTTCAGAAAACATGCCACACTTCATAATTGATTTGGCTAAGTATTCGTGCCAAGCTTCAAGGTTATTAACTCAAGGAATAAGATTTTTCATACTAACAAAATCCCTCCTTTTCACCTCCTTAAAGGTTGAATATCCAAAAACCCTTTCTTAGTGGATACCTACTCTTAATAAAGAACACACCCTCCCAAATTCATAGCTCTAGGACCAGCGGTATAAGCTATGGGTTGATATTTCAGTCAGGTCATTGAATTTTATATAATATAGATTATATAATTAAAAACAAAATGTTATCCCCCTTTTCACCCCCTTAAGGGTTGAAATTCTAACAACACCGTTGCGTTACCTTCCAACCATAAGCCTAGATAATAAACTTAGTGATTTTTACTTCTTGCACAACTTCATCCCCCTTTTTAACCCTTCGGGGGTAGAATTGTCAAAAACGCTGAGACATGCGTAAATTAATTTTCAATCCTCTACCTAAGCACAAAATTTGAAGATCTTAACTTCAAAACTGACGGATTTTCATATAAACTTCCATCCCCTATTTCACCCCTATAGGGGTAGAATTCCCAAAAATTCTTTCTTAGTGGATACTTACTCTTCACAAAGAATACGCCCTCCAAGTTTCATGTCTCTAGGACCAAAACTAAGGACTTTCCATACACAACTTCATCCCCCTTTTTAACCCTTCGGGGGTAAATTTGTCAAAAACGCTGAGACATGTGTAAATTAATTTTTAATCCTCTGCATAAACACAAAATTTGAAAATCCTGACTTCAAAACTGACGGACTTTCATATAAAGTTCTATTCCCTATTTCACCCCTCTAGGGGTAGAATTCCCTAAAATCTTTTCTTAGTGGATACTTACTCTTCACAAAGAATACACCCTCCAAGTTTCATGTCTCTAGGACCAGCGGTTTGGGCTGTGCGTTGATATATCAACAATCACTCAGTTTACCATTTTATATATATAGATTTCTTCCATCGTTAATAAATGGTTCAATCCTAAAATCAGCGTTCTTATTCTTTAAGTCCTAATTACATAAAATATCTCTACTTTGTCACTGTCAGTAATATCCCATCTAAATTGTTCCCCAAGCTTCAGGCCACTATGTCCCATCAAGAAACCGTACACGGTTTAAGAATTCGTTTCTCGCAAGTTGCCCCGAGCTAATATAGTCTGGTAGCACTAACTTACATGCGAGTAATGAGACTGCATTTTAAAATCAACACTGCTTCCGTACGTTGCTAACTAGGGAAAGAAAATGTTACCTTCTCCTGTTTGTGCTAAGTATTCAAAGTTACGTGCATTGTTTGATGGGTTTGTTTGATAGAACTTATGTGGATAGAGAACTGAGTTATTTCATGTTATTTTCATACTCTGTTATATTTTTTTCTTTGAAGTAATCAGATATTAAACAAAAATGTATGCACATTCAGACAGTTTCGAAGAAATATTGCTTGTCTAAAAAATACTACCACCATTTTTGCTTCTTTTAAGTTACAGAAAACCTCGCAACATTAAAAAATACGTACACTTGAAAAAACACCCGCTGTCTTACAGGCATAGGCACTAGGTAGTAATTACTCCATGTCTTCAGAAAGGCCATCGTCTTATTTGCCACTCTGAAAAAAAACATAGATTTCTAAACTAAAAGCCTGTATATTTTTAAATAGAAATCGAGCACCCTAATTGGGCAACACACTATCAATCTCAACCTGAATCGTTTTAAAGGATCTTGCTAATTCATTGCTTCATATGTTCGAAAAATTTGTCTACTCAACAACGTGAATAACGCAATGAATGTTATTGAAATGAAAGGCATTGCTACTGATAATGAGTTACGCAGTACAGCACTTTTTTTTTTAATTCAAAACCGCAAGCATACTTCTCCACCAACTGCATTCCAGCCAGCAATAATTTAATACAACATAACACAGTACACATTCGGTTTCTTAGCTCGTAAATCACCGGGGGGCTGCTCATCCGGTAATTAACCGTATGACTCGGGGTTTTAGTGCTCAGCTGAGGGCACGTCACTCGGGCGCGACTCTCGTGTGCTTACTGATTATTGTTATAATAGCCGAAGACGTTTGAGGAAATGCATGCTTAAATTTTTAGTTGAGAATTTAAAGAACTGGGCAAAATGAACTTAAGCTTCTACAACTAGGACCAATAGGTAGGAAAGTGAAATTGTTTACTATCTTGAACTGATGAATTAACGCAGAGCAAAATGGCTTATAGGCGACGAGACGTTGATGGCAATGCTTCACATCCTGGCTCATTGGCGTAATGTTGTTTGCTTGTCGGTCTTCTACAGACTGTACTTCGGATAGTGTGCGCAATAGCTCCACGACCTGATCCCACCATCGCCCTTTTATTACCGAACTACAAGACGAACTGCAGGGTACCATCCGCAGTTTTGATATCCCGACTAATCGTATACGTCGCTTCTCCACCACATTTATTATGCCCACAGCCCAAAGTGTGAAACTCTCTGCCAGCGGTTGTATTCCCTTCCACCTATAACCCATCTATCTTCAAAGCCAAAGTGAACACTATCTTCTGGGCACGCTCGTTCCATAATAGATCTCATCCATCGATTTCCATCAGGAGTTATCGAGCACAAGAGCGGGCCCGTTCAGCATTAAAAAATAGTTCTTAGTGGTCTTTGCCTCGTCTTCCACAATCAAGTTAAATTTTGTATTGATTATTTTGCAGGACATTAGGTACTCCACTGCCCTTCAAATCACTATCTCCCTTTTCACCAACAACATTGTCTAAATCTCCATAAAGCACCTGATTAAAAATCCGCAACCACATTAATTACCTCCAGACATTCATATTACATTGTAGATCACTGCAGTAACATCTACCTACAGACGGGCTAATAAACCAAGCCATGAATAAAATTATAATGAATTTCAACGGTACATTATCGCACAGTTTATCAAATGTGGCGTCGTATGCATTTGGTTCTGATTCTGATGCACCGGAATACGGAGTTTGTGTGCTTGTCTGGTTCGCTGCGAGTGTATTTTATTAACTATTATGCATTTAGATGAAGATTGTGTGTTGTAAGCCAAAGTACATACATCTTTAATGGGGTACTATGTTAAATGTTACAATAAAATACCTTCTGATATCATCATCATCTGCCTAGCCTTTTCCCAACTATGTTGGGGTCGGCTTCCAGTCTAACCGGATGCAGCTGAATACCAGTATTTTACATGGAGCGACTGCCTATCTGACCTCCACAACCCAGTTACTGGGTAATACGATACCCCTTGGTAAGACTGGTTGTCAGACTTTGGGGCTTCTGACTACCCGTAACGACTGTCAAAGATCCACGAATGACAGCCGGGACCAACGGCTTAACGTGCTTTCCGAGGCACGGAGGGGTCACGGTATGTAAAGATGGTCACCCATCCACAGACCAACCGCGGCAAGCGTAGCTTAACCTGATCGATCGACCTGTGCGGCTGTTATTATTTAGCCACCGGCCCCTCAAAATACCTTCTGATATATTGCAATTAAATGAAAAAAAATTTAAAACTCACATTAAACGTACACTTTGTAAACAAGCATACTATAAATTAGAAGATTATATCCAAGATAAGAACGCTTGGAAACATGCTGGTCCTGCTCCGTAGGACAATCTAGAGTCTAGACAAAATCAAACTGGTTGCTAATTTAATTGTAAAATTGATTCTTTTTTTTTTTTTTTGTCGTTGATTTATATTCTGTAATTACTTAAACTCACACCCTGACTTATTACTTGTAATTTTTTATTTAAATGAAAATCGTTTATTTTTACCATGTCTATAAATATGTGAGCACCATGTATCTATTAGATAATTAATTTAAGTCATGTTTTCATTTTTAATTCTTTTACCTATTGTAGTATAGTTATTTTATTTTAGGTGCATCGTCTTCACATATTATTATATAATTAATGTATGCAAAATATTGTAAAACATTTTAAAAGAGTAACGGTGGAGTTTCTTTCCCATTCGTCTCCATACGAAAACTACCTTTTGGAATGGGCGACTAGATTCAATTCTATTTTATCGTAATTTTTGACGTTCAAAAGTGCCTTTTATGTGCCTATTTGAAATAAATGTTTTGACTTTGACTTTGACTTTGAAGGATATTAGTTTAGGAGCGAGAGCAATGGTGGCCCAGTGGCAACGGCCCCGACTTACGAGTTTGTAGGTCGTAGGTTCGAACCCAGACATGCTGTTTACTTTGAGTAAACAATTTCACCTCCTTATGTCTCAAAACGGTAAAGGAAAACATCGTGAGCCAACCGGCATGTCATTGGACCAAAAATTCGAAGCACTGGGCCTGCGTGGTTGATAACAACCTACTCCCTCACGAAGAGAGGAGTCCTTTGTCCCAGCATTGGGAACATTATAAGACGATTATGAAGATAAGTTTAGAAGCAGAAGAACTCTTTGAAAACTACTCTGTCTGGGTTACTAGTACAATTGTTATTTCTACTGGAAAACCTATGTTTTATTTCGGTTTGTAGATATAAGGGTGCCTGCGAAAGTACAGGTACATGAGACTCTTTAAATTTATCTCTCAAGATCTATGCATCAGCCTTTCTCTTAGTGTTTGCAGGTTTCCATAGGCGAAAACCCTATCCAAAACCAATATTACCAATATTTACTAACCCATAAACAAATTAGAAAGACAAAATGTTCGACTTTTTGTTCTGTGTATAGCTTACCTTGAACAGATAAGTGAAGGTGTCCCCAAAGGTTATATATTCTTTGCCCAAAACGTTTTCTTCGATAGACTTAAGACCTGATATTAATTTATCTAGCTTATCAAGGGGTATTTTATTATCCAGTAATTGGGTTGTGGAGGTCAGATAGGCAGTCGCTCCATGTAAAATACTGGTATTCAGCTGCATCCGGTTTGACTGGAAGCTGACCTCAACATGGTTGGGAAAAGGCTAGGCCGAAGATGATGATTAATTTATCTAGCTATACTACCTCACCTTAGTGTTGCAGGTTTTCATAGGTAATGAAAACCGATATCCATCTACCAATATTTACCAACCCATAAATAAATTAGAAATTACTAATACCAAGCCGTGATCGTAAAACCATGATTGAAGTGCCATGGGAAGCCCAGACTGGGCTCGATACTGTAAAGCCGATATGAAACAATAAGGCCGTGGAGAATGCATACCTGGCTAATTGGAGAGAACTTAGTTGGCAAGCCGACCCCGACAATAGGTTTCTAAAACTTTCGATAGCCATAGAATATTATGTACGAAATTAGAAGTCGTGTTTTGATTGTACAAATGTTAGATATTTTGTTCGATTATGTTGTCGCAAAGAAACAAATTTTAATGCCTATCAATAAAGAAAGATCAAGTATTTTTTGGGACTCACACAGGAATATCACATTATAAAGTAAACACACTCAAAGTGCGGTTCAAATCAGTGCTCTGAGTGGAATACCTCATAAAAACATAGAACATTTATTTTGTTTCTGACAACAGCATCAACATGGTGTTACGATCATAATGCGCATCTGGGTTCAAATTCGTAACACTTTCCTGCTTATAAAATGAGCCTTCCAACAACACTTCTTAATTCCGCAGCTGTCAACCTCGATCCCATATACCCATCACTACCTCCGTACCATCACTAATCGAGCGCCGAAGAAAAGCAAACACCTCCTCTGCTCCGGCTAATCGCCTAATCAAAATTTATTCCGCACTTTGATTTTAAATTTGGGACGCAACATTTATTAGTGGGCCCCTTGAAGCAACCCTTCGCGGCCCGCTTCATTATCGCGGATTAAGGCTGCGGAATATTTTATCGATCGCATCGACGCCAGCAGTATTCATTTTCAATTAAGCGCCAAGTATTTTATTAAGTTTGAGCGCAGAATTGATGAGTTTCGCGAACTAATATTTACAATGGGTGGCGTGCGTGGTAGCGCTCCACCTGAGCTTGCGGTCTCTCATATTATTTCCTCTTGAGTGTATCGGATGTATAGCGTGAGTGGTATCAGTCTAGACGTGTTTTAAAATTTACTTATAGAAGACGCTCAAATAGACGAGGCAAATAGATGAGGTAATTCTAACTAATACTGATACCACCAAATTGTTTACAAATGAGTAGGCAAATTAATAAATTTTGTTCTAAACTAACAAATCTCGTTCAAAACCTACAAACACATGAAATTGACGTGTAATTATAATCATAAGATCGCAGATAAAGACCAACGGTTCCATTAAGACAATACAATATTGTTTAACAAATCGATATTCAATTTAAACGGAGCGATTCCTCAAAACAACTCGCAGATAAATTAGATGTTCTTTCACAAAGCATTGTTCGTATAGTGAATGCGAGAGGTGACTTCAATTTCCTGGCTACGACGGCGCTTCCGCGGCCCGGCGTCGAACGCGGAACTTTTGAAGGCATCGTCATGGAATCCGATGCACCTACGCGCCTGTGTGCTTACACGCTCGTAAGCAAATAGGCTATCGCTTTGTGTGACTAGACGAACGTTTGTATGCGGTTTTGTTTGTTAGTGGAGCTTTGATAGAACTCTATTAAGATTGCGAGGGAATATACAGTGGCTTTTCTAGTAATTCAACCTAAGTTGCCTAGAAGAGTTTTTTAATCCCTATATCCTACATCGATTTGCATCATAAAAATAAAACGCGAGAATTGACGTTTTACTAACTGGCTACCATTTTTCCAAACCCTGTGAAAACAGTTCGTAATTACTCAAAAATGTAAGGACTGTCTCATATGAATGTTGCTACAAAAGGTACTTGGCAGTACAATCCACCGTGTATAACTGTATTCTTCCAAGCACTTTGTAGCAATACAATTACAGACAAAAGTTGCATTAAAATTTCATTACATTGTTATCCCCCAAAAAGACGTGCTTTACGTCAAATTACATATTTATAAAAAATATCACACAGCTATAAATATTAAATTTGTTAATCCACATCGGTAAATTGTTTACTTTAAAACTTAAGAACATTGATCTTAAAAGGAAAATTCAATTATTTAACCGCCCGTCTGCACAACTCATCCGTGTGTGAATAACAAGAAGAGCTTTGAGTGTACCGCGAGCGGTGTTGGTGGCTGCATCTAATGCAATATCCGCCTGCAGGTGTACACGATAATGCATCCGCATCATTGCATCCTGCTGTTACTAAAGTTAACGCTTTATCATTTTGTTATAAAAGGAAAAGGTGTGGCTCTAATGGAATGTGCTGTTTACCGTGTCAGGCTTTCGATACACATTGACTGTAATAATATGCTTTAGTTTTTAAGGCAAATAATTTGTCAGATAAGCTTTTGTGAATGGTAGAAGTAGAGTGTCAGATAAAACGCGCGTTTGGCTCTTTAGGTCCTATGGATAGCTTACTTTGAATAGGTATGTGATGGTGTCCCCAAAGGTTCTATTCTTTGCCCAAAACGTTTTTTCCATAGATTTTAGACATGATGACACTTATTTTTTTTAAATAATAACTGATACTGATACATATACATATATATAAACTGATATAGCCTGCGTCATCCCACTGCTGAGGAAAGGCCTCTCCCCATGACTTCCAGTTCTTTCGATCCAGGGCTAAAATGGACCACCGGTCGTTTGTTTTGTCCAACTCGTCCCGCCATCTTCTACGGGGTCTGCCGCGACGCCTTCTAGCTGCGTCAGGGCTCCACGTGGTGGTTATTTTGGCCCACAGCTCATTGGGATTACGGCAAACGTGGCCAGCCCAGTCCCATTTCAGCTTAGCGGGTTTTTGAGCAACGTCAGTAATCTGTATTTTGGAAAGCAGTGTGTTAATAATGACGCAAATAAAATGTCTGTCAATTTGACGCCTAGAATACTGCGCTCCATTGTACGTTGGCCAACCTTGAGTTTGGACTTTTGAATGTTTGTCAAAGACCAAGTCTTCGATCCATAAGTCAGAATGGGAAAGATGCTCATGTACATAATTTTTCTCTTTAGTGTCAAAGGCAGATTTCTTTTCATAAGCTCTTTCTGGTAGATCTTCCAGGCCTTTTCGGTTCGTCGTAGGACTTCTTTGTCTTGTCTGGACTGGAAAGAGACTCACGGGCCCAAGTAGATATATTCATGAACATATTGCAATTCCTCATCATTCACTCATTTAATATAAATAAAAAAAATTATATAATAATAATAATAATGTGGACTCGGCGATCATTGTGCCGACAGACGTGACAGCCAATGGGTTAATAGCCAAGAGCCTCGACCAACATCTGAGGAGGCTCTCGTTGGGCAGCTGGATCAAGGGCTTGATCCAGAAAGCGGTACTTCTGGACACGGCCCGCATTGTTAGGAGGTTCCTCTCTCTGGAGCCCTGACCGCCGGTAGCTTGGTAGTATTCCCGATACCGGTGGGCTACTATTTTTTATATTTTTAAATGTTTTTATATTTTTTTATACTTACTAATATTTAAAAATATAATTTATATGTATTTAGTGAAATAAAGGAAATAATAATAAATATTTTCTGAGGTTATTTTTAAATAAAAATATTGTTCTATGTCTTCTGAACTTTATCCGTCTCTCCTGCAGTTCATGTTTATTTAAGAAGCCTCTCTCTCTCCTCTCTCCCTCTTTAAGCTTGCAATGCAGGCGCTAGATCACGTTACCTGCATTCGCTCACGACGCACCGTGATATCCCATTTGTCTGGCGAAGACACGAAGCCACGCTTTATAACTTTCGCGAACGGGATTATTTCTCCTTCATTTGTGTGTCTACGTTAACTAGGTATATATGATACCGAAACTATAGCAATATTTAGTTTGTTGAAAATACAGTAGGTGAAGTTGATACGTTGTTTGAAGTAAGATTAGTTTCATTGTTGTTGTTTTCGGTAAAGATTTCAAAGGTATCTTCTAAGATACTTAGATTCTGATTATAGTCAGTAATATTTTCAATCGTGTAAATAAAACGAATAGTAGTCTCACGAAAACTGTTCTCGTTCATTCGACAGACGAGAAAATGACAACTTAAACCCCATCAGCAAAGCCGGCAGATTTTAGCGTGGGCTTAGATCCCTCCACCATGTGCGAATAAAAGCACAAAAATTTTACATGCGGCTATTAGTCAAACGAAAACGCTTCAACTCAACTCGACAGGGGCTTAGCGGGGCTCATTGTCGGCGCAATAGCGTCCGCCTTCGCGAAACGAAAACTTTTCGAAATGCCCCGTCGGTCGAGCCTTTATTAAAACCTACCGAGCATATTGCATAACTGACGGCAATAAGTAAGGCGACCGCCTCTCCTCGCCGCAACGAATTCAATATTCACAGCGAGTTGGAAAGTTTTATTATTGCGGCGTAAATATAATGAGTGCAGGTGAGTCAGTTTTGTCTGTCGGGATTTACGGGCGGCCATTATTCCCGAGCCGGCAAGACAGCGCACGCTGAAATTAACTTACGCCGCGAGTACTCACTTAAATCAGTTTCTAGTTTTAACATTGACTGAAGTCTTTCAAGACGCGTTGAAGCTACTCCGGCAAATAGTCTATTCTGTAAACTCCGGTTTTTCAGTCACGACTAATTAATAAGTAAAATATTTATGGAATCTCATTGGAACCACCCGAGTTTCAGCCATTTCACTTAGATTTATAACAAAACTGTCAGGTAGAAAGATTATAAATTATAATATGATTTAAAAACGCTCTCCACTGAAGATGACTGTACTGCTGATTTCATCACTCCTGTCAATTGCGAAAATAGAATCATTGCAAAACCTAGAAAGACCCTTCTGCCAACTGGTGATAAATATCCAATATTAAACGCCAAACCAAGTGTAGGTACTAATCCTCAAACGGGTGCTTGCCATTGCAACACAAGAGTGGCTATAGATCTAATCCAAGCTAAGTTTTTATTCCACAACTCATAATGGTCATAATAGGAAGGATAATGGGTACAACTGTTACATGATTACGAGTGTAAACGAAACAACCATAGTTTTGTTCGTTAGTGCGGATAATGTATGGCCGGTGTGCTGCTGAGGTATCACAAATAGCGCAATCGCATGTCTTTTTGTTCGTTATTATACGAAGAACCATTTTACCAAGTCTAGTATTTTAGTATTCTTACTTCAGCTGTGAGAAGCTTTATGTTACCTTCAAATGTCTTTATGAAAACGAAAAGTTACCACTATATTCCATAAAAAAAAGTTCTTGCCATATTACAGCAGTGTTCTTCAATCAACAGTGTTGTCTCGAATATAATCAGGTAAATTGGCCTCCGTCATCTTTTTTAAGTTAAGTATAGGCAAAAGGCAACCGTTGTAAAATTCAGAAACATACTTCCGATCTATTCTATTCTGTAAGAATCTCACAATCCAAAGCATCAAGTGGAATGACAGCTTACTTTACCTAAGTTTTCTGTGTTATTTTTTACAGAATTGTACGACTGGAGTCTGACAATATTGTCTACATACCTCCTTACTAATAAACGTTGTATAGAGTCTGTAAAGTTACACAACGTTTTGTCTTCGTCTTTCGAAAGTCAAATTACTGACGACTGAAAGAGACAAATCGGTGTGTAACTATTCATCTGATATAATACGTTTATTAGTAAGACGGATACTGTCTACGACCACAGGACCATCGTTAGCACTCAAACAAAATAATACTACCCCTGAATCTTCCGATACATTACACCTGGTCGAAACAAGGTAATCCCCGTCTAATGTGTTTACCTTGTCTACAGGCCTGTTAACCCACCACAAAACCATGTCGTCCTCAAGGCTAATGACTTCATTAAATACCATAACGAGGTCATAATAAAATTACATGCGGGTCGTATGTGGCGTTTTGCGGGTTACCTTCGTCATAGCGAACCGTGCCTTCTTTTGCAACGTCTGGGTTTAAACCACTGCTGTTCATTATATTTTGGAGTTCGTTAGGATGGGTAAATTTACGTTTGGAATGAGTGGAAAAATATCATTTGAATATCATGTTCCATGAATTATTTTCTTCTATATTTATCTTAAACCTCTTTACCTTTTTCAGCATTTGTAATTCAGTAAGTAGGATACTCTTTTTCTTAAATTCACACACACTTAAATTCAAGTACAGATTTGTATAATTGTCTCATTTTTTCTGCTCATAATGAGCTCTTGTCAAAATAATCCATCCTTCTACAAATTGTATGCCTGTAAAAAAAATGTTTCTAATATATGTTATGTGTGAATGTTTTCTCATGTATATTTGACGTGTTTGTCTTTATGATTGCCTTCAACAGCCGAACAATAAAGCACACTACACTATCACCACATCATATCAAAACAACAGAAAGTTCATCTTCTCCCCTGCATCCGCACAATATTTAATGCAGATCTGCCGCACATAAATCACGGTAGGCCCAAGGTGCGCATATTTCATAGTTAATTCTTTCCAACACTGCTTCCTCCTTGGTTTACGAGCCGTCAGTCTTTAGCGGTGGACTATGCACCTGTACTGGAGTTTTTTGGTTTATTTATTTATAGTAAAAATATGGTGTATTTTAATAGCCAGGAAACTTCCATTTAATCAATAAAACTATATCTACCTGGCCAGGAGACATGGACTAGTAATACAGTCATTGCCGATTAGGCTAAACTCAGCAAAAGTTTATGAGGCCAACGGTGAAACACTACCCTTGACTTATTGCCAAAGAAATAATCACAACAAACTCGTTTCTCATTTCTGATTTACAACACCCAGACTTTTCACACAATCTCAACATTCATCTGCCAAGATATTTGTATTAGTATTCGCGTAGCTATAAATCAGTTGGTGAGAATCTCAGCTGCGCGGTCTCCCTCGGCGGCCATATATCGCGGTACAAGACGCCGTCCGCTGAGAGACGCACTTTTACACTAGCACGGATTCAGACTAGACGGGGAACAATGCGGATTAGGGAGACTAGGGTTTTGGTTTGTTTCAAATATCTAGCGGAGATATTCGGCAAGTAACATCTGTACTAAATGCTTTGGCAGGAATTGAGACGTTTAAAAAAAAAATATGATATTGATTCTTGAATTATGCAGACCTCTTCATTCAAACAATAAAGCCACTGGTTTAGAGTTAAGGGCACACCCACACTTCGTCAGTTAGTCCGTTCCGTGTGACCACGCTCATCACACAGCGCCGGAGACTTGAACCACATGTATTATGCAACAATTCTATACTCGACATGTAATTAAAACCAACCGTCCTTCACTCTTCAAAAGCCCCAACTTGCGAATGAGTTATCACCAAATTGTGTATAGGTGGCGTCCCATGTAAATGATGGGCCATCACAATGGACTGGGAACAAGTTCCATAGGCTCTTTGATTTTCAAATTCACACCCCGTTTTACGCTCACTAATTTTCTTGTCCGGACACAATTTCGTCGGCCGTGGACCCCTTCACAATAATAATTCGGACGGGAAACTATTATAGTCGATCCTCTCTAGCCAGTAATTAATTTCGCCATAAACTGGCTCAATTGAAGCGTAAAGATTTCGTGTAGGCTGACTCGACAGAGTTTTGTGAATGATAATTAATTTTCGGTCGACTCTCTCTCGCTCTTGTATTTTTAACAAAGTTTCATTGATTAAACTGAACGTTTTAGAGTTTTTGGTCGGTGGTGTTTTAAGGGCATATTAAATGTTAATAAGTTTTATTTTAAGCGAGAACATAATTAAGTAAAACTTCATTAGTATAGCTTCAATACTGCGAACACAAACTATTTTCAACATATTATGTAAATGAGTCGTCTGTGTGGTGCCGGACTCGTCTGTGTGGTGCCGGACTTATAGAATAGCACCACCCCATACTTCCCGTGGGTGTCGTAAAAGGCGACTAAGGGGCGTGCCGGGCAGCAGCGTTCTCTATGCATTCCACCACCATACCATACTGCGATCGCCAACCCGCCTGCCAAGCGTGGCGATTATGGCAAACCCCCCCCTTTTGGGGGAGCCTATGTCCAGCAGTGGACGTCTTTCGGCTGAAATGATGATGATGATGATGATGATGTAAATGAGGTTACTTTGCGCGTAAATTAAAATTCTCCATAACATCTGTTTCATCAGATGTAATAATACTAGTTTCAAAGCTGGCTATTCCAGTAAATAGAGCGCACACATACGGCTGCACACTAAAGTGAGTGTTACCTTTACGACGCCACATGCAATAAGATACATCACTATACGGAGAAGTTTCCAGAACAAAGCCACAACTTGCGTCCTCCACTTATATTGTACAAGTACCTATTCCTGCATTGTCGAATTCACTTATACGTCAACTACACAGAGATATAACGTGCGACGAGCACGAGTAAAGGCGACAAGCTTAGCGTAAAGCGTAGCGTTGTCATTGATGACGATCAATGGGTTAAAGACGACTATATACTGCATATGTGTGTGTCCTTTGTAGACCACACCAAAACATCCACAACAAAGTGAAGTACCCTCCGCTCTGCTGGTATTCATTCAAGATCAGTATCCATTGCTACTCTTTATAGATGAATGCTTATTGCGGTCAATTAAGCTATGCTTCACCCTTCCATTTTCTCTAATCAACCATTACGTTATCTACTGATTATACCTACATTTACATAAAATATTTAATAATAATACTTATAATATTAAAATTATTGGTTTCTCAAATTGATATTTCTCAAACTTAAAACCATTCGTACAGTAACAGTCATAAAAATTATCAAGTAGGTACTTAAAAAATCGTGACATCATTGAGTTTTATTCACCTCCAGCGAGCTGACCAACTTGTCGGCCATCTCCACCAGCCGTACATACCCCAACTTAACATGCAACATTATTGGCTCGCGGGCAGCGTCTAGCCGCTTGAGTCTAGCACATTCTCACCTGGGGCCGACTCGCTAAGACTTCGCAACTCTGACGGCTAGTCCTGAATTAGTTACGTCACACAATCGAAGCCTTTTGATGTCGGGTATGTCAATAAGCTTCCCTGAGTGGTGAGTGGAGGTGTTATGTAAGAAAATTGCAGTGTAGAATAGTTGGTGTGTGTAATATTGAAGTTGGAAGGTGGTTTCGGAATGTTATGTACTACATTGCCGAAGCCAGATGATTGAAATTGACCATGTCTTATCTCTGTTACAAAATTCAATTCAAAAACTTTAATTCGAGCGAAGACTCATATAAAATAATGGTTCTATTTGGGACTTCATAAATGGCAACTCTATACTGCCAGTAGTATAGCAGTGGTAGCACAGTGGTGACGGCTGCAACTTACGAGTTGTAGGTCGCAGGTTCGAACCTAGACAGGCGCTTTACTTTGTGTAAATGTTTACATCGCCACTGCTTTCAAAACGGTGAAGTAAAACTTCATGAGGAAAACGGCATGTCCTAGAACCAGAAATTCGAAGACATATGACATCTACCAACCCTCACTGGACCCGTGGTGGTGGGTTGCGGCCCACTCCCTCTCACAGAGAGGAGACCTGTATCCCAGCAGTGGGAGCTGATTATGCTTAAGATGAATGGATAGTGGTAGACCGTGAAATTCAAATTTTCTTACGTTTTTTGAAATTTGCAGGTCAGTGTCAGGTTGTATCTTGATTGGTTGATATATAAAGAAATAAGTAGGTAGAAAGTTAGTAGGTAGAAATCGATCTTAGAAAGATGTATTAATCATCCTAATGATAATAATTCTCTAAATTTGTACCTTTTACTGTTGCGAATCATATTTTAATCAAGATACAACCTGACACTGACCTGCAAATTGCAAAAAACGTAAGAAAATTTGAATTTTGCGGTCTCAACTACCCATTCACCTTAATATACTTATGCTATATTACCACGTGAACCGCTTATTAATTTCGAGCAATGCAACATGAAAGCTACATAGCAAAACTATACAACGTTTTCGATCGATCCATTCCACGAACACTGCAGCTCATGTTCTTTAATCTCCGCTTAAACTACAAAATCTTCCATCTTACTAATAAACAGCACTCTTCGGCACGTCGACATCACTCCAATACTTTACTCTTCCTAATTAACACAGCGCCGACACGTTAGAGCCACGTTCACCATAAATACACCAAGAAATCGGGACCATCCCATAAATTCCTCTCGTAAAAGGCTGTGCGATTATGTTAGAGGGTGGTATTAGCAAAGTTTGTCCGATCGTGGGGAGTCCCCCCCTTATAATACATTTTTCGTTGATGTAACACGATTTCTCGTCGAGTCTCGGTTACGTGATGGATTAAGAAGCGGCTTGCTCTCGCCACCGACGGATTAAGACGGAGCTTCAATATTTAGGGCATCGCCAGCTAATATACAATGTTTGCTTGTCGATAGACTTAACGGAAATGTGATGGTGAAGGAATCTGAGGGGCCTATATTTATCTTCATAACTTGTGACATGTGTAGCGGTAAGGGGATTTTGTTGTTATAAATATCCCTCCTCATGTTTGTTTCTTGATGGTTCCAGTTTGTTTGAGGAGGACGCCCACTCGTCAACACGGATCAATTCTTTCATCTTTGTTATAATGACATGACTGTGAGCGAGTATTGTCCTTGTGTGACCTGGGGGCCATAAAGGCCTCTTTGGTAGAATCATAAAAGGATAACATTATTAATCATAATATGGCGAAGACAGTCCGTGTTTTTCTTCTTTTCGTTGCACTACGTAGGTATAATCAAAGAGATTGGGATTGGATTTGGATTGGATTGATTGGTATTTTAGCACATACAAAAAAAAATTACTGAAAAATCCTTCACCAATGGGATTTGATACGATTAACTTAACAGTTAACTGTCCATCATGATTCATAATGTTATCCTTTTATGATTCTGCTAAAGTGGCCTTTTCGGCCCCCTTTTCTATCACTAGTATTATGATCAGTACAAACGCAAATCCTATTAAGAGAATTGTCTCGACTGTAAATTCGTCACTAAAACCTTTATTCCCCGAAACATTGTCTCGTTTAAAACAAAGCCTTCAGAGCGACATCAACAGTTTACCTTTCTATTATCTCAGCGAAATAAACTAGAGGCTTTCTCCTTAAACAGCCGTCTTACCTTAAAGCTTTCCCGTCTATTTCTTTACACGTAAGTTGAGGCAATAATCATAAATACATTACGCGCGATCGGCGATGTTATCCTGCCGTAAACAACGCACCTCTATCCTTCGTCGTCTCCAACTCTTTATTGCCTATCTAACTTTGCAGGATTTTAATAATGCCACCATCTTTAGTACGCTCCGAACTCGATTACAGTATTCTTTGTTATTGGAAACCAATTTGTGGGAATATGTTTAGTGAGTACTTTGTTCTCGATTATTCGTGTTCGATTTTCTCGTAGTAATGTTTTGTAACTACAGAACATCGATAAATCATTCATCGTCATCATCATCATTTCAGCCGAAAGACGTCCACTGCTGGACATAGGACTTCGACCGGTTCTGTGCTTCTCCATCCAATAATTTGCAATAGGTAAAAGATATTCATCACATTAGTTGTATGGAGGTAGCTGACACCCTGGATTAACATATAGGCTACTTTTTATCGTGATATTCCCATGGGATCGACATTTACGCAAGTGAAACCACGGGACGCAGCTAGTTATCAATAAAGTTGTAAATGAATATTAAGTAATTGATATTTTATAATGACGCTGAAGTACCCATTATTAAAACATGTCGTGAAGGAGGCACAATATAATTCCCAGAAGGGGTTCACTCAGAATATTGATGGGTGCTAATTACTGCAAATTTTACAAATTTTCCTTACATCGGTCGACGTCTAGAGACGAGTGGCAGCCCCCTAAACGTATAAATACTGAATAAGCAGTAAACTGTATTACTTCGGCGAACCCTTTTCACTTGGCGAATTAGTAAAAAGCTACTGGGGAGTGAAAATTTTAACTTAAATGCGTCCGTAAGCTGGTGTACCTGCGAGTGTGTTTGACAGTCCGAAGTGATTACATTGCATACCCTTCCTTTTGTTTGTTTTGATTTGGCTTAATTTGATTCGTGACATTTTTCTCTCTATCCCTCGCTGGCAAGCTGTTAATTATTTGCACGTTAAATGGCAATTAGGGTGAGCATAGTATTTTGTTTTCTTTGCAGCACCGAGTTCACTTATCATTCTCAATAAAAACACTCAAGCAAACGAGAATTAGACAACAATGATGTTAATTGTGTGTGCTTTGTGTAAATGCTCGTTAAGCGGCCCAGTGGCACAACACGCCGCTCCGCCAGACAACATTATCACGTGTAATTAAAAATGCCAACATACTCGCAGACGTGCCGGAGGCCTGTCTAATTAGCAAAAAGTTAATAAACAGACGTACGGGTTTGACAGTGACAAGGCCCCGTGAAAATGCCAAGATGAAACACGTTTAATTTGCATACTCGCACTACGTGAGGAGTTACGCGTATAGCCAGTGCCATACGACAATGACGCTAAATGGAATACCTCATTTACCTGCTGGTGAAAAATTTAACGAGAGTACAATTCAAACTAAAGCCGGTATGATTTTTAATATAGACTCTGTAACGTATTAATTTAATACGATTCTGTAAAAAGCTTCAACTTTAACAAGTGCTCTATCAATTTCAATAGATTTTACAAAAATAACTTAAACAATGTTTAACCAGAGCATAATTCAAACTAAAGCCGGTATGATTTGGAATATAGACTCTATAACGTTTTAATTTAATACGATTCTGTAAAAAGCTTCAACTTTAACAAGACAGTGTTCTATCAATTTCAATAGATTTTACAAAAATAACTTAAACAATGAACTGGCAAAATTTTATGAAACTCTTCGATTATTCTTAAAACTTTAGTCACACAACTACCCAAACTTTGTAGATCTAGATCTTCCACTAAATATTCAAATTAATAACTCCCTCTTAGACATTTCATATCTCAAGGTGTCTCCAGCGCCACATAAACACAGAAGCCAAAACTAGGCATAGCTATAAAACTTAAGGGCAATAATGTATTCACCACCACGACCTGAACTCCGTTCATTAGGTTGGCTACCAGCCTTTTGTGTGCAAAATAAAGGGTGAACCCACTGGGGTGAACATTTGATGTGTCTTACACTCACACACTCAAAATTTACATTTCCGTATGTCATAATTTGCATGCAATCAAGCGTTACAATATTCTAATGCTATTTTTATAGTCGAATGTGGAATTGTATTACGAAGCCTATAGTTTATATGATCAAAGTCGAAAGAAAAGTAATAGTAGGTCGTCAATTCTTTATGTCGTCTCGAAGTCGTAATAAACGCGTAGACGTAGCCTGCGCGTGCTACGCGGCTACGCGGCTACGGTGGGATATGTAGGTCTCGTAGCAAGTTATTTTGTTCAGTAAAAGTCTACAAATACGTATTTCGTTAAAATTGGAGAAAAAAATCGTGAAATTTTGTATAGTAACTGAATCACAAAATGATTTATCACTCCAAAACGAAAACAGACGCACACGTCATATTTCTACACTGCCCACATCTCAAAATCAACTAAGTTGCACAACGGGTCATTAAGGTCATCTCACACGGCCGAAGACGCGACCATCGATCTGTCAAATTAGTTGACCGAGATCGAGGACGTTCTCAGGTGCCGAAGACGGGTAACAAAGCCAATCAGGCACACGTAGCCCTAACGGATAATCTATCATAATGACATCGATTTCCCATCTGTCACCGGTACGTGACGCCTCGACTTGGCTGCATCTTGAGGGTACTTTTGAAGTGCTCTCCAGCACATGCGTACTTAAGTGGTTATGTAGTTGTAGACCGTATTGGTAGTTTGTGTTTTTCTGATTGTGATGGACTGAAATGAATATATGATCTAAGTGAAGTAACGATAGTACGGTTATGCTTACTAAGAATATTCGAATTCCCAAGCAATTATTATAATTAACGTAGTCATCAATAGGTACAGGATTAGTTTGCTAACTTTTATCAACCACTTAAAAAGTTAGCAAGTACTTTCAAAATATTAGTGCCATAAATAGAACTGAACACGAGACAGAAATAGAATCACAATTTGTGATTTTCACCAGCCAAATACGTCACAAATATCTTTAACAAAATACAGCATTATACAGAAGTACAGTATGAACTAATGGTTTGAGGCAAAAAATAAAAACCAGGGGCCCAAACTAAACTACAGCACAATTAATAAAGCCACTGATAGCGAACAGTAATAAAATTACACGTACATTCCATGTCTGCGCATCACATCACATGTGACGACGCGAACCGGAGGCACGCCCCGCTACGTGTCTAATAAGACGCTCTGTGGCCGCTCATCGCGACGCAAATTAACGCTGCGAGTCGCGCGACCGTGTGGAGGGGCCTTATAATTGTTATACGTGTACTTTGGGTTATGACGAAATTCTTCAACTGGTTAATATTAACAACAATGTTTCTTTTTGGTAATGATAACAAATGTTTTAATTTTTCTTTTTATGGTCAATATTATAGGAACCAACTAATTCCAATTCTTTTCTTTCTTGTCTACTCTATGTTAAAGTTGCTATGCTGTCATCCACCGGTGGCCCCTCAAGCAGCATAATCTTCTAACTAGATAAATAATGATGCTACTTAAGCAAACGACTAAGCGTAACAAACTCAAAAGTCTTGCCTGTCAACAAGGCATACTATTCGACCTACTTAGATAGTAATATCACTAGTTTAGAAGCTTTTAGATGAAAGAGGTTTGTAGTTCATCCCTTTTACGCTAAAATCGAACCGTTTAGCTTGCATTGCTGTATATTCACGAGGGTTAATAATACAGATAACAGAAGAAACCATTTAACTGTTTTTAAAAGAGTAACCGTGAAGTTTCTTACTGGCTTTTCTTCATAGGAAATTGACAATTGGAACCGTGCACCTAGTTTCGCACCACCCCATACTTCCCGTGGGTGTCGTAAAAGGCGACTAAGGGGCGTACCGGAGAATGGGCAGCAGCATTCTCTATGGATTCCACCACCATACCATTTTGGGGGAGGCCTATGTCCAGCATTGGACGTCTTTCGGCTGAAATGATGATGATGATGATGACCTAGTTTCTGACGTTGCATAAAGGCCCATGTAAGTTTATGTGAAATCAAAAAAATATAATTATTCATACTAATAATTAATATTATAAATGCGAAACTGTGTCTGTCTGTCTGTCTGTCTGTTACCTCTTCACGCTTAAACCGCTGAAACGATTTAGATGATTGGTCTACAGATAGTTTGAGTCCCGATTAAGGACATAGGTTAGTTTTTATCTATATATTCCGACGGGATCGACACTTATGCGAGTGAAACAGTGAAACCGCTAGTTATTATATATATTTTTTTTTTAATTACTACCAAAAATACCTCGTTTACCTTAAACGCACACATACCTAATTATATTCGACAAGACACAGAACTCCTCTCCACCATTCCAAGACCAATAAAAAAACATTACAACCTCAAGCAACACCCAAAGGCACCAACTAACACCAATGACTACACATCCCCTAGGGGGGTAAGAGTTACCCCCCGCCCGCGCCCGTACCTCTTCACTCTTTCTCGACTCTAATGAAGCGGCCGCGGAGACGTCGAGAACCATAATGGTTTCCTCTCAAGGCCTTTGTCGAGCCAACTTTGCAACTCTTGCGCTGAGAATAACTGGAAGTGATAAGGAAGCGAGCACGCGAGCACTGGAAGAAATTTAATGGATTTATGGAGTGTGGAATGTGATTTAGTGTTGGATAGTGATGTATGTGCTTGTGCTGTTGCGTAATCTTTATGGGTTTTGAGAACTATTTGAGTGTAACACGAACTACTTACCTAATTATCAAGCAACACTTACTCCGTTGAGTTGTCTTACATTAATCTTGAGAGTGTTATTTTAACTCGATCTTTAGACATTTTCTTGTCATATAGTTATGCGGGGCTAGCACAAACATGTGTTAGACTATCATGTTTTCTTCATCTGGGAACCTAGAAAGAATCGATCCAATACTTTGGCAATCAAGAACCATAACATAACATAATCAATCAACCAGAAATGTTCCCATTGCTGGGACACAGGCCTCCTCTCTGTGAGAGGGAGTGGGCCGTAATCCACCACGCGGGCCCAGCCAGGGTTGGCAGATGTCACCTGTCTTCGAATTTTTTTCTAAGACATGCCGGTTTCCTCACAATGTCTTCCTTCAACAATTTGACAGGTGATGAAATAATTTACACAAAGTAAAGCGCCTCTCTGGGTTTGAACCTACGACCTATTGCTATATCACACAATAATTTCGCCTCAAAACACAACAAATCCTACTTACCACATCCACGCAACCAACATCCGTCGTTATTTATCTCCTAAAACAAACACCGAGCCCATAGTTCTTGAACACTTCTTCAACTTTCATTTAAACGCATGCAAAGATACGTTCCCTCCTCAAACAAGACTGTTTGCTTCCACCGTAATTAAAGATGCCGCGACGTTCCTCAAAAGAAACTCTGTATTTATTAATTTGTTCGTCAATATTTGCTTTTAATAATCAGCTTGATTTGGTCTTTGAATGTCAGGAACTAAAATACAGACGGAAATGTTCGGCTGTTTGTTTTGTCTCGTGTTTATTACGTCCATTGACGACATTGTAAATAGATCAAGTTATGTCTATCACTAGCTTCTGCCTGTGAAATTTCTTGTTTTAACACACAATAATAATGTCCTACAGCTGTGGCCCCGTCCTTCACTTAGCGTTCTTTCTGACTTTTTTAGGGTTCCGTTGCCAAATGGCAAAAAACGGAACCCTTATAGATTCGTCATGTCTGTCCGTCTGTCTGTCCGTCCGTATGTAACAACCACTTTTTTCCGAAACTATAAGAACTATACTGTTGAAACGAAATTAAGATTTTCACAGAAAAATAGAAAAAAAAACAATAAATTTTGGGAGTTCCCCATACTTAGAACTGAAACTCAAAATTTTTTTTCTTCAAACCCATAAGTGTGGTGTATGGGTTTGATGTGTGTCAATGTGTAAAATGTGTCCCCCCCCTGTAACTTCTAAAATAAGAGAATGATAAAACTAAAAAAAATATATGCTGTACATTACCATGTAAACTTCCACCGAAAATTGGTTTGAACGAGATCTAGTAAGTAGTTTTTTTTAATAGGTACGTCATAAATTGTAAACCGCAATTTACCTTTCATTCAATCAACTCAAATATAAAATTTTTAAAAAACATTTCATTTCATAAACATAAACCTTATGCATAAACCCGAATGTTACGGAGCCCTCGATGCGCGAGTCCGACTCGCTCTTGGTTTGCTTTTTGGCCGACTCCAAAAGCTTTAACTATCAGGCTATGACTTAGCGTGATGTTAACTAGCCTATAAACTTTCCTCAAGAATTGAACTACCAAATGCAAAAATACATTTTAAAACCCAACTAGTAGTTCCAGAGATTAGAGCTTTCGAAAAAACAAACTAACCCTTCAGCTTTATTATATTAGTTTAGATGTTAAATAACTGAAATAACTTCAAAATCAGAAGCCTATTTTTATGGCGACAAAACGACTAAAAGCAACCAAGACTCTAATATCCTTTTTCATTACCTACAGAAAAATTACCGTTACTTAGTGCTAAATAGTATCTAACTTTACACAAATTCGTTTCCATCGTTTCATTTATCTAGTGTAGGTAATACTGAGTACCCGGAAACAACAAAACTCTCTCTAATCTTTATAAAAAATGGTAATTAACTTTGTTGCTCTTAATAATACATCAAGCCATGCAGCCACCACGTTATTTGTACCTATAGCTATTGCTGTTATTAAATATCATATCTTAAGGAACCTACTACAAATTTCCATAAACTTTCGTCTGAAACTTCGCGAATGTAATTACTCGGAGCGTCACCTGCTCACGAGGCGTCTATGCAAATGTACTGAGGATCGGAAATTTTCTGCACCTTATTATAAGAATAAGAAAGAACCTTTCAGATAGGTAAATATCTGATAAATATGCCCTCCCAATTTCCGCGTATATGTAGGTACCGAGTTCGAATAACATTCAGGGTGAAAATATTGGGCATAACTAATTTCTTTGTAGGTTGAGGTGGGGTTATGTTGGTGAGATGTAGCGATATAAGTTAAATGCCAATTAAGTGTACTTTGTGTATCTTTTTGGAAATGAGAAGCGACACAGATTATTTTCATCAGACAACTCGGAATATAACATTAATGTCATCATCATCATCTACCTAGCCTTTTCCCAACTTTGTTGGGGTCGGCTTCCAGTCTAACCGGATGCAGCTGAATACCAGTATTTTACATGGAACGACTGCCTATCTGACCTCCACAACCAAGTTACTGGGTAATACGATACCCCTTGATAAGACTGGTAATATAACATTAACGTAAAATGAAAAAAAATTAAACCAGCCCATTAGGTAGGTATTAGCCATGTCTAAACTTTGATATAATAAATTAACCTTACGAATAAAAATAATTTATAAATTTTCCAAAGACGACTTAAATATAACATACGTTGAAGACTCCCAAAAACCGCTTCGCTTACGCAACATAACCTCCATCCACCACTCTTAGCTAGGGATGTGTAAATGAAGGCATGTGCACAATATATTTTAATAAAGCATTCTCAGGGGACGCGCCCTGTGATATGGATAACGAAGTTGTGAATGCGAATTTTTACTTAACCACGGACCGTTCGTTACGTGGAAACCCACCTTTATGTTATACATTTTAAACTTTATTAATTTATTTAAGACTGTGATGAAGGGTTATTGCTTTGGCATACAGGATGGGCGGTATCATCGGCCGTAGGTGTGACTTTTGTTTTAGTAGATAGATATCACTGTGGATCAAAGGAGTTTCCCTCATTTGAATTTGCTAACGACGATCGTCAAAGAAACTTAGATTTTGTTAAATTTGATCGAATTTGTGTAATGACGATGAATACGAGTCTTGGTGAGCTTTGATATTTTCTTTAATTCATTCAAGAAAATATTATCAAAGCTCATCAAAACTCAAAGTTCATAAAGGGTTCAGCCTTTGCTTAAAATACCTACACACACAAAACTAGGCCAAACAATTTTTAAGAAAACATCTCGCTCATGACTTGTTAACATCACTTTGCCTTTCGAGAATTAGTTTTTACAACTGCGAGCACGTCACTCCTCACCTTTTCCTACCAAAGGAAATATGACGCGTTCCGACGTCGTATCATGCCGCGGGTCGCGAGAACCGCAGATTGGATCGAGTTAATTTCGCTTCACAAACAAATTGACAAAGTTTAGAGCGGGGCATATTTCTTCGCGGCCACCCCTCCCCCCCCTGCCCCACTGACAGATTCCCGCACAACGGAAATTAAATTTCACATCCGAACAAGAACGGGTGCCCGCCGCGACACGCGTTTGTCGCAAGTCGCGACATGCTGCGGTGACGCGATGCTGCGGCTAGAATAAAGATTGATTACAAATAGTGTCCTGGATAAAGCATTGGGTGACTTTTTGGGGCAGAAGTGTCCGTGAGTAGAGTTAGATCGCTTTTGAAACGCGGGTCGATACAAATTGACATTAAATTAATTTGCTTCTTCTCATCTTACTTACACTAAGTCTTCTTCATTTAGCTACAGGAAGACTTGGAATGTAGTCTTAACGGGAACCAAAACTAATAGGCTTAAATATTGACCACCTCAGCATAATAAATGGACAAACCTTCCAATCAGTACTCCATAACCCACTGCACACTAATACGTACACAAAACAACTAATCCGGGCGCGCTCTATCAAAATTGCAATTAAAAGCCCATTTACGGCGCTGGCCTGAGACGGTCCTGGGGTCACCTCGAGAAGGACGCACGAATTGCCCATTAGCGGGCGTTTCGGACCTTGTTTACACCGCGCTTGCCCTAATGACGACCTTTGCTCTTCCCTTCATTAAGGCGAGCGAAAACCTCACACTAAAAGGCACGGGTCCCCGGACTGGACCCTTAGAGACGCGCGAAACAAAAGATAGTTATATCTTCAAGTGTGAAAAGGACAATGGCCGATAGCTTTCGGATTAATGCCCATGTACACGGTTGTTAAAAGGCTAGCCAACTCACTGGGTGCGCCAGGGTTAACAAGGTTATTACGGGATGATCCCAGTAACCGCCGCCGTAAAAGTGTTAATTATGTTTCGGAGAATGGTATTATTGTCTCTTGACACTTAAATTGTGACACTTAAATTATGCGGAATTGGGTTTATCAATTTATTTGTCATAATTGAATTCATGTCGCTCCCTCTTTAAACGAGGTTTCGTATAAGGCAACTTATTCAAAAATGAATTTTACAAACGATTCAGAAGCACTGTCCTCTCGTCAGCTACAATACAACAAGGTAATCAACTAATCACTAATCTCTCTGCCAAATGGGTGATTTAAGAATTATTCCCAAACACAAATCGACTGGTAGGTTCATGTTCAATTCCTCCAAAACGATGGCTTTCATTAATGGTCGAAAATAAAATTGCTAATTGAGCATTATTTTTAATCTTAATTGAGCAGGGCAACAACACTGAAGCAAGCAATATACACGGAGGACAAAAACTCCAAACTTCGTCGAATCCTAATGGACTCCATTGACATAAATGTTTTATTCAATTGGAGCCCGCGCCAAAACAAAAGAAAGTATGTCCTCATCATTATGAGTTGAGAAAAGTTTTTGCATTTTTACTCGTTACCGGTACTGCGAGAAGAAGTAACTTAAAATAAATAAGTACGTAGCACTCCCCGTAATAAGGCACATTAAAACTCGTATCTTTACCTACGTGAAAGCTATTGTGAAGCTGCTCAGGGCATTACTTAAATAAAGCTACCTAAACACAAACTCCGCCTCAACTACTCAGTTGATTACTGTGCACCACGTGTGCAAATTCACTATAAATCCAAGCATTAGGTAAAAGCGTTCATTACTTAAGTCCCGTAAAACCCTTATCCCATAACGTTAATAACACAATTACTATAAATCTATCATCGCTGAGCAAACACGGTCCGAATCTCAGCCTAAGCTAATACATTTTGTCCACACCCGTATTCATACTTAACGACTAGGGAGTAGTATTTGCTAAGCACACATGCGGCGCCCGCACGAGCGCAATATAACCTGGAAGACGGCCGGGTCGAGCCCCGGGGTCCTTCCCCAACCCAAGAGGACAGTAATTACGGTAGGCAAATTAAGCAGTAAGGGGCCCGAGCACTACGCGCACCGCCACCCGTGTCCATCTTTGTATTGCTACGCTCGCCGGTTTATTTTAGGTTATTCCACGTCTTATTACAATGTAGTCCGCTTCCCCTGCGGGGGCTCACCTCCGAAACTGATTTGGGCCCCGGCATCAGAGTTTCATTACGGTCTGTCGAAAACAATCCACTCTAAATATCTATTCTTGGGTGCGCGCACTCTGGAATTACATTAGTCTGAGGTGGCGAAGGCTCGACTCAATTTGTTTGGCCGTAATAACGCTACGCTATCAGGTTATAACAAATGAGCTATTGTGAGAGCAAATCGGAGGAAAACGGTTTCGCAGTGTCTGCCCGATTTTCTAGTCGATACGATAACATATGAGCTAGGACTGTGGCTTTATATGTTTACGGAGCGATATGAATCATGACGTATTAGTTAGAAAGTTCGTCTACGAGTGTACTTTCGACGATAAATTTTCTCAATTGAATACCATTCAATGACTTTAAACTACTCGTGGAACTTTTCTAAACACGTCGTCGATCCGATCGGCGAAACACCTCACACCGCATGTTCGCGTAGCGTGTCCCCTACGGCTTTAAAAGGCGAACCACTTTTCACAATAGAAGCGGCCACGCGACTCTTGGGATTTGCGAGCAAATATAATTTGTCCATTAAAAAAATCAACAACTGTTGACCATAGAGTGTGGAGATGGTCACAAAGCGTCTCGTTAGCGTCCGAACGTGCCGGTTGTCACACACTTCACCCATCGGCCCTTCGTAAATAATGAGAGGGCGGCCCTTGCGCACCAAGATGTACAACGAGTATGCTGTGTACGAGAGAAGGCAAAGTGCTGGTCAAGTGCCTATTGAATCATTTTATGATGACATTATCGCCATGGTAAAAAGGTTTTGTGAATGCAGAAAGTTAATATATGTACTTACCTTCGATATCAAATTTGCATTCATAACTACTGTTTACCCTACTTGTCCGTGGATTGCGAAATAGCTGCCTATTTGACGTCCATTTCTATCCAAGATTTTCTAATGTATAAATAATCTACAGAATTACATCCTTGTTTAATTTTTCTATAAAAAAACGCTTTTTCCATAAGGGAAGATTTCTACCAGTCAACGTAAGGTCTGTAGGATGAAGGTAAGGACTACCAGTCTTCACAAAATGCCGCATCCACAAATCTCTCTTCATACATCCCAACTCCTTAGGGACCTAAAACCTACGTGGGGACCACGGGGTCCTGTCGCCTTTGCACTGTCCACCACGAAGGCTGAATGCCTCTTAGATTGTCTCCTAAATATAGACCAAACAAGTATGTTTGCTGAGAAGGGGATACCCAAGCCCTGCATCGTAAGATGTGGTCTGGGGGGAATTAATGGAATAGCTGAGGCATTGAATGTTTTGGTTAGAAAACAATGCGGGACTAATTTTGAGACTTGGGTAGAACTTCCAGGTTAGTGATAATTTTCTTTTATAGTTTAGTTTAAAAAGTATAAAAAGTTTTACGTCTGTCGTGTGTTTTCAGCCGAAAGACGTCCACTGCTGACCATATGCCTCCCACTTAAAATAACGGAATGGATATAAATAAAATAGTAATTAAATATAATATATTCTTTATTTCGGACTATAATGACTTAAACACATTAGCAAAAAAAAAGGTAAAACAACTAAAATAGCACTTGCACCCTTACCCACTGCCTTATAAAGGGACTGTCCAGTTTGTCTAATAAAGTTTTCAATTATTAAAACGAAGAAACTTTAACCGCTCATGGTCCGCGCGTACTACATGTGGCACGATAAAAATAAAAAATCAATTGTGTCTCATTAGCGGAACTTGAGAGGTCATATATATGTCGGAAATACGTCATTCATTTGACTATTCGGAACGTCAGCGCCATCTGGTGGCGCTGGACAGAGTCTAGCCTGAGTCCGTGAGGGGGTCGAGGAGAGCGAGCTTCGAGGTGGAGCGGCGGACTTGACCATTGGACATCGTACGGACAACATGTGCTCAGAAACTGTCGCGCGTTCCGTATCGTAGAGTGTGTACCTACAGTGTGTGATTCGATAGTGTAATTAAACTGTTCGTGAAATTATAATCTGATTTGAACTGCAAACTGTTTTTCTATTGCGCAATAACCAGCACTATCCATAGTACGCCCACATGCAGTTAATTAAAATATGCCTGATGATAACGAGGCGCACTATACCTTCCCCGACATATACATTTGATCCTTGTTGTACAAACGTTTCAGTTATTCAGTTATCTACAAACAAAACAGCCTCGTGTACATCAACATTAACAAAAGCAAAAACGTTTACTATTTCTTGCAAAATCTCATAAAAATCAACCTCTCAAATTCAATCATCCCGCCGATAACTTATCAACCGCGGACACGTCTCAAAAATTTCGAAGGCCGATAGAAGAGCTATTTACTTGAATTAGTCGCCATTAATGTTCCCGTGAGACAAGCCACGCCACCTGGTGGAGAGAATTATACGGTCGTTACTCGCTCCGGCGCCTCCAGCCGTTGCTGGCGTATTTATTGAACATTGAACATGAACACGGCATAAGGTTACAGATTGTCACATTAAAAGTAATAGATACATAAGTCTGTTCGATAGGCTCTCATAGCTGATAGTAAGAGTTACTGCAGGGCTATTAAATTAAACAGTAAAAAACCGGCCAAGTGCGTGTCGGGCCACGCACAGTGTAGGGTTCCGTAGTAGCCCGTTATGTTATATTTTGTTTTTCAATGCATGTCTTTACCCGTTATAAACAAGCAACTACTTCATCTTAGTCACTTTTAAGGATTAATGCTAAGGATTTTGTATTTGGTAAAAAATTATCCAACACCCAAGTTCAACGACTATTACTGCTAAACAATAAAGTTATCTTAACCGCTATAGTGTTCCTTTAAAGTTCGTGAAATGCACTTATTGTGAATTTTTCCAGATTTTTCAAGCTCATTTGCAATTTAAAGTTTAATATTTCGTAAACGGAGCATTAAATCGAAAAATAATTTTAGCAACCCCAAGTCATTTTAGAAGACCTATTCAACGATACCCCACACGATGGGGTAGACGACGAAACAAATATTCATACCCACTTCACATGTAGGGAACCTACCCTAAAAAAATATTTCACAAAATTTTATTTACCACTTCGCTAATTGATATACACACTCCTACAAAATTACAGCTTTCTAGTACTAACGGTCTCTTAGCAAAACCTCGGACAGACAGACGGACATGACGAAACTATAAGGGTTCCTTGTAGGAACTACGGAACCCTAGAAAAGAGGTGGCTAGGCTTAACCCAATAAAAAAAAGTGTTTGAAATATACTGTAACAAGTCTCAAATAAACATTTAAAGAACATAGCATTCCAAAGATTTCCACTATCCGTAGCGATCTCGTAGCAGTTCTACGCCAACAATTGAGCGCGCTACGAGAAACCGTAGCTACGCAGGTACGCAACGGCAATCAATATAGTAATGATGTCATTTTAACAATAACTGTAACAATTGTTTCAATGTGATGCTTACTTATGATAGATAACACATAATTTAATGCGCATAACTCTCTATAACCCTCATATAGTGTAACCTTACGAGCTACCACCGAAACATTGGAGCGTTCCCGCGATCTTTTAAATAGCTCCTTTACGTAGAATCTATCATGCCAGGGCTCTCTCTGGCGTGATAGATTCTTCTTCTGTGAGAAATGTATGCAAATCCGCTAATTTTAACTCCGCCACTAACTTTCTGTTTATAACAAATGTGTATTTTGTTGGGCTACCTATTTTCTGGTAGAATTCAGATAATAATTCCTGTCATTTAAGCCTACATGTGAAGAAAACGATTTGCATTTCTGTTGTTTCATGATCGTAATAATTTTCATTCATCTTCGTTCCATCCTGCATCCAATCTTATGACAATGAATGTTTCGACTTTTATAGCAGACTAGCATTGTCCCGCGGTTTCAGCCGCGTAAGTTTCGATCCCGTAGGAATATCAGGATAAAAACTACCCTATGCCCTTTCCCGGGACCCAAACTATCCCTATACCAAATTTCATCTAAATCGGTTCAGCGGTTTAAGCGTGAAAAGGTAACAGACAGACACACTTTCGCATTTATAATATTAGTATAGATTTAGTGATCACTGCATTAAATAACGTTTTCAGAAATCAGTGTACAGTGCAGTGAGTTTCAGTTCTAGGCTTGAGGAAAATCAACAAAAATACACTCAGAAACAGATTTATTTTAGGAAGTTTACATCCCTATTACTAACAAAAACCAATTACCCAATACCTCATACATTACACTAATAATGCAGATAACAGTGTTGCATCCCCTCCCCCCGTGCCCCGTGCCCGGGCCGGTCCCGGCGCCGTTTGTCTCCGGCGCACCTCGGCGCGTCCGATTTATGGCACAGTTTTGTGAACTCTTAACCGTTACGTGATCTGCTTCCGAATCCAATTTATGTCCTCCATGGGAAAAGTTCGGCAGCGCCGCCTATTCTTTACGACTCATCGCGATGTCGCTCAGAGGATAATGGAATGCGATTCAGCTGGGTTAGTTTGGATTTTTTTTTAATTTTACCTATGGAACAGATGCAAATTAGGTTGTGCAATGTTTATTTTCGCAAATAATTCAAATAATTAGTTATTTATTTATTTGATGTTTAGAGGTTGGGGCGTCTTTATTACCGACATAAAAAAAAGGAGGTTATCAATTCGACACGTATGTATGTAATATTATTGGAACTGCATTATATTCACATATGACAATCTGTTAGGGCTTCCAAAGAAATATACAAAATGTTATAGATGATGTATGTATGTTTGTCTACGCATTTCTCCGCAACTACACACATCAAAAGTGTCTAGGGATCAAGCATTTTTATGCGGATTTCTTGAGATTGAGATGTGGCTTTGTAATAAATTTATGATTTTATAAATTTATATGGATCCTTTTTGGTGCATTTCATAATTTGAATCAGGAACTGTGAATTAAATTCGAGTAAAAGATGAAAATCAGCTGTCAATATTTTCCCTATAAAAACATACAACGCATTGAAGACATTATTAGTGCTACTGTTTCCCTACTACTGATTAAAACCAACGTTATTATGGAGCGGCGACGTCATTTAAGCAGGGAAGAAATGCTCAGAGCCGTGGGAATGATAGAAGCTGGTTCCCGGCAACGTACTGTGGCTTTAGCTCTGAATACAAGTCAGAGTGTTATCAGTCGACTTTGGACACGTTACCGAAGCACTGGTACCGTGGCTGAGCGCCATGGAGGACGGTATCGCTGCACCACACGGAGACAAGACCGATACATTCAAATCTTAACTCGAAGAGCTCCAACAATAACCGCCATGATGTTAGCCGTGAGGCTTCATCACTCTTCAGGGAACTTAATTAGCGACCAAACAGTCAGAAACCGCTTGCATGAAGTGAACCTTCATTCCCGAAGACCGCTACGGGTACCACCTATAGCAATGCACAATCGTAGGATTCGATATCAATGGGCTCTTGAACACAGAAATTGGGCAGAAGAACAATGGCGTTTTGTGTGCTTTTCTGATGAGTCTCGTTTTGGTATGAGACCGGATACAAGACGTATACGACACTGGAGAACCCCTGGACGCCAACAGCGATTAAAATCCTGCCAGGAAGTCCATCCTTATAGTGGTGGAACCATCATGGTATGGGCGGGTATTTGGATCGGCGGAAGAACTGAGTTGATTTGGATCAGAGGCAACCTCAACGCTCAAATTTATGCTGAGACGATTGTATCAGACGTCATCGTTCCTCTACAAGTGCAAATCGGTCCCTTATTTCAGTTAATGCATGATAATGCACGACCGCACACCGCAAGAGTTGTAAGACAGACTCTCGCCGCAGCTAACATCAATGTCCTGCCCTGGCCTGCTCAGTCGCCAGACTTGAACCCGATTGAGCATGCATGGGATATGCTACAGAGAAGAGCTCTGCCGAATATGGAGGGTATCCAGTCGCAAGAAGACCTTTTTTTGTTGTTGCAACGAACATGGGCGGCCATTCCACAGCGTGATTTGGATGAACTCATTTTGAGTATGCCAAACCGATGTTCTTGTGTTGTTAGTGTTCGCGGTAGAAACACGGATTATTAATTGTTTAAGTTACCCAATAAAATTTTAAAGAAAACTGTTATTTCAGTCTTTTTTTCGAACTTTTGTGTTAGTGGTTCAAATGTCAAAAATCCCTTTATTAGGAAAATGGCAAATTTCTTTATTAATGCAAAGGTGACTTGGTTTATCGTTACTGTGACAAACGAAAACACTTTATTTGATGAATCCTTAAAGAAAATTTTAATTAATATCAATCAGGAGAAAAGTTATTGCAAAAATATATGTTGATCCCTAGACACTTTTGATGTGTGTATTAATCGGATCGTGAACATTTTTTTTATTGGCTTACATTTACTGCAACTTAGGTAACAGTGCAAGTTACATCAAAATCGTTTCAGTGATTTTTAAGATAAAAGAAAAGAAAGAAGGAAGAAAGAGAAGAGAAGTCGGTGGCAAAAAACTAAAACTAAAATACAGATCCCAAGACACCGACTTCCGAAATTAAAGTTATTATTTCATAATTTTGAGTTAGTTTCTCTTTGACGTCGATTTAATTTTTTTTTATTACTTTTTTGTCATCAATCTTGACCAAACCGGGATAAATTTGACACTAGCCATTAGATGTAGGTATGTATTATTAATATCCCGACAGGGTCCATAATAATCATGTCTTTGTAAAACCTACCACCTACGTTCATATTGTGAAAAGTGTATGTATGTACTTACAAACCTACTTACAGAAATAAAATCATTTATCATGTATTACTTCTGATGCCATTCTATTCTAATAAAGGTCGAAGAACAAAAAAAATGTTCGTTGCTCCTCCATTAAATGCTTTTTCCAGCCGTTTCTATTGAGGCTTCGAGCTAAATATAATTCAGACAATAATCTCGTCTAAAACAGTGTTCTAATTTCTGAGAAATTAGGTATGCCATGGCGCTTATTGTGATTAAAATACACCAGGATTCTGAACTCTGATTTTAAAGTTGTGATTTTTTCTATTCCTTGTACAGATTGGTAAAATGTAACATGAAATGTAACACAATAACTGTGTGAATTTGTTTTAATATGTGTTACATTTCATTTTACGTCTTACTAATTTGTACTCGGGCCTAACTCTACTTCATATTCTCAATTCAGAAAACGGGTATTAGTCAACGAAAATGAAATAATTAGATGCCAAGAATTACAATTTAAAACTCATGTTTGAATAAGTAAAATTTCGTACGAGTTTAATTTCAATAGACCATAAAATAAAGGACAGTGTCCATTGTCAATGGCAACATGATTACTGGTCATTAGGTCGGTACAACATTGTGATGAGAGCCAATGAAGCAGAGCCGAGTTGACCCAAACATACAACCGAGGGTGCTTTGTCCTAACAAAATAAACCCCAAATAATTAGCCACGCAAATGCCTATTGAACCAATATCCTTTCGTCATTGATGAATAGGTACACTTATTGAATTTTAAATAAACTTTATTTTGAGACGTCCTTACATCTGTAGTGAAATTATGTTCATGTTACAAATACATATGAAAGCAGTAACTTCTGCTACATAGTATTACGAATAAAATTAGATTCATACTTGAGTTGCACAAAGATAGCTCTGATCGTGGTACGTGCAAAAAATGAGTAATGCAGCTTGGATTTTAGTAAGGCTTTCTGCCAATTGGTACAACCGCCAGAAACACTGAAGTATTGTCGCTCGTGGAAGCTTCATTATTATATCCCTACAGTCAAGATTAAATAGTAGATTGTTTGCCAAGGGAGCAAACAACTATTTTGAAGGCGAGGCGTTTCTTAGAATCCAGAACGGAGCGAGGGGTTCTAAAGTAGAATCCTGAGCGCCACGAGGGATTCAAGGTACGTCACTCGAGCTTAAAATAGTGTTGCTCCCGAGCTGGACACTCTACTTTTTATCACCCTCTATGAAAAAATATAATACATAATCAGCCTATAACGTTCCCACTGCTGGGCCACGGGCCTCCTCTCTGTGAGAGAGAGTGGGCCGTAGTCCACCACGCGGGCCCAGTACGAAAAAATAAGTAAGTGCCACTTTTGAATAAGAATAGTAATTTTATTTATTGACATACAATTACTTGAGGAAGACATACTCATTTTTTATAAAACTAAGTATAATCCTAATTTGAGTAAACAATTACAAACGAACGCAGAATGCTTTTCGCGCGTTTTTATTTTTTCACAAACTATTTTTTTAAATTGGCTCGCGCGTTTTTATTTTTTCACAAACTATTTTTTTTAATTGGCTCGTGCGTTTTTATTTTTTCACAAACTATTTTTTTAAATTGGTTCGCGCGTTTTTATTTTTTCACAAACTATTTTTTTAAATTGGCTCGCGCGTTTTTCTTTATCATACAGCCTGTTACTTGTTCATACAATGTTCGTGATTGATCTCATTGTTTATTGGAAAAGTAACAATATCCACATTCCAAATTCAACTCACTTTGTGTCCCTGTTTACGAAGAATACACTAGCTCTTTTTGAATAGATGTAATAAAAATCGAATTTAGAATCACAAATACATTCGCGAGAACGTAAAAAATCTACACAAAACAACCATCCAAAAATACATTCAAACAACCATTACCCGAGACAGTATCCATCGTATCGACCTCTGGTCACCCATCGGGCACTTAGTATTATTATTTATTGACTCTCTGACCGGGAAATAAACCGGGATTCACTTTTCACTGCGCCCCTCGGTCCCTCGAACAAAACGGAAGAAGTAATTATTAAGAATACTGCAAATAGAGGGCATTGAGCAATTTTATTAGACTTTTCGAGTGTTTATGTAAATAGTATTGAACGAGGAGGAATGGACAATGATTTGGGATTTAGTATATACTTAAATATTGGTCAATGGTACATGTTGTATGTCTACTTTAAATTGTATTAGGTACTGTAGTCATATTTTTTTAATACTGTCAGGAGTTGTACTAAATATGGAGATAATAAAAAAATCTAATTTTTATAAACAACACCTATGGATTATTAAATTATTCAAAAGCCAATACCTGGGGAATCCAAAAAGCTGAAAAGTGAGTTCTTTTTGAAAGACAAAATAGATCTTAGCTTCGTATATCTATAAAGCCGAAGCACTATAATAAAATCTAAATTCAACACATACACACAGGATTGGTAGTTTTGTTATTTCGCGCGGGAGATCCTTTTGTTGCATGGATACGCGTTAAATGAACGGGAAGTTAGTACAGGGAGGTGCGCTCAATCGGCCGAATGGAACAATCTTTGTTTCCTAAGGCCATGTAACACAGCTAATCTATTATGACCCCTACAGCTCCATTAAAAGCCCCCGTTTTTTCTTCTCCGAGTTCAGCTATCAAGACGCAGGGAAGGTCAAGTTAAGCTGGTGGTAGGACAGCCGAAACGGAAAGGCCTCGTCCACCCTACGACGCTCGAACGCGAATAAATCAGAATCTAATACGGTGCGACAAGATTGCAAGAAATTTTCCGACTTATTGAACCTTTTTACTATCACCGGAAAAACATTTTTTGGGATACCAACAATGGATGGATGCCTGAGTCATATTTGGCTAGACACTAAAATACAGAAACTAAGATATTCTTTTCGATTTTGTATGGAATTGCTATAGAGTAAGTTTTTCTTCATTTATCTAAAATTTATTCACTTTCATTATTTTACTAGCCTTAAGTTTCGACAATACTTTTTAAAACTATACTTACTCACTAAATAGAGCTAAGTTATAACAGCCGCATGGGCCGATCGATCAGGTTAAGCTACGATTGCTGCGGTTGGTCCGTGGATGGGTGACCATCTGCATATACCAAGACCCCTCCGTGCCTCGGAAAGCACGTTAAGCCGTTGGTCCCGGCTGTCATTCGTAGATATTTGACAGCCGTCACGGGTCGTCAGCCCGAAAGTCTGACAGCCAGTCTTACCAAGAGGTATCGTATTACCAAGTAACTGGGTCGGGAGGTCAGATAGGCTGTCGCTTCATGTAAAATACTGGTATTCAGCTGCATCCGGTTAGACTGGAAGCTGACCCCAACATGGTTGGGAAAAGGCTAGGCAGATGTTGATGACCTACTTACTAAATAATAAACTATACTCAGTGTTTAAAAATAAATTGGCATAAAACAAGAGACTAATGATGAAGCAGTATTTAAAAACGCGATAATTTTACTTAAACTTTAAATCAAGACACGGAAATAATTTTACATACGTTCTAAAACAACACTAAAACTAATTTACTAAACACACTCAACATATCTGAGAAGCGCAACTAAGTACACGTCCAAACTAAATAGCCGTACAACGAAAATTCACAATTTCCCCTCTGAAATCCGACCGCAGGATAATCGGCATCTTCAAACTATCAGAAATAGCTCCGTTGAAACGAAACCAAATAATAATCGATACTTTAACAATAGTCTGAACGGGTAACAACGTAAGATGCTTCGTGAAACATGAAAAGCTGTCTGCGGCCGGCTCGGGAATTAATTTCATTCTCTATAGCGAGAAATGAGTAGTGCTGTGAGAACCTTCTATTAATGTACAGACGCCAGCACATCAAGCTACTACAATCCGTCAAATTTCTTTAATAGATTTTCAACTTTATTGCTAAAGCATAAGGTTCAAAGTTGATGGGGAAAATTTGACAGTTTCGGGTAGCTTGATGATATTTTGTGAAGACTCTCAAATATGTACTGATGAGAATGGGTTCAGTTCAATTTTAATAAGGAATTAATTTTTATAAGTAGGTATATAACATAACATGACGCGTGTATTGCCCTAGATTAGGCAGTAGTGTACCTTTATGACACGCATTCGTGGCCCTGCTGGGGAGATTCTCTCCAGATCGGCCACCTATAAACCCACGTCTTTTGAACCAGTGACCGATAAATTCTGATATTTGACGACAAATTTAGACAAATTAGCGTCAAATTTTTTGTGTTATCAAAATTACAATCCCTGATGGTGGCCCTGCCATAGTCAGTGACTCCTTTTAAGCGTTTCTTTTGACGATTTTAACAACGGTGGAAAAAATTGACTACTTATTATTTACTAGCAGAGCTCCACGGTTTGACCCGCGTGAGTTTCGATCCCGTGGGAATATCGAGATAAAAACTATCCTATGTCCTTTCCCGGGACTCAAACTATCGCTATGCCAAATATCTAAATTTGTTCAACGGTTTACGAGTGATTGAGTAACAAACATCCAAACATCTTCACAAACTTTCACATTTATAATATTAATAGGATTATTCACCACGCTTTTAAAATCTAAAGCAATCAAAAATATTAATGAATAATTATTTTGTAACACAGAACCTTCAAACTGGACCCAATAACAAACAAACTAAAATAAAGTAGGCTTACATGGCACGGCCACGTAATGAGAAGAGATGACAGTTTCTCAGTAAAAACAGTCCCGAATATCATTACCTACTTGGTGGCCCAGTATCGAGAGGGACATGAAAGCTCAGAACCTAACTTCTATGACAACTCAGCACAGAGGGTCCTGGCGCCGCTATACAAGAAGACACGATCCCCGATAGAACTGGGATTAAGCGATAGAAGAAAAGTTGTAAACATAGAACATCTTTAAGGCTCCTTCAAACAGCTCCTGCAAGTCGCGCAACGAGCAGTGCCTTTGTGTCGCGCGCGATTATATCGCGTGTCGCGCCTGTTTGTAGGAACCTTTAAACAGAAATTCTTAAAAACTGCAGATATTAAGATGAAACAAAAAATTAAATTGATATGATCGTATGGTGATTTTAATAATCAAGAATAAACAAACTAAAGAAGCAGGCAGGCTACACAAAATAAACAACATTTATCGCCCAAAGACGTAGTACATAGCAGTAAAACATAAAACCTGCTAAAAACCATGATTAGCACACTGTGTAAGTACGGCGCGGAGCAATTTAGGTGAAGCCGAGAGCGATGCACTAATGCATCTCCCCCGGATATGAGATAGTTTGTCAGTGCCCGACTTTGTACCTCACTGTACTTATGTGTGTGTGTGTGTGTGTGTACTTGCGGTGTTGTGAAAAGTGCGGTTAAGAACAATTACAGGGGTAATATGAATAAAGAGGTACATGAAAAAAAACAATCAAGTGCGAGTCGGACTCGCGCACCGAGGGTTCCGTACTAATTTGAAGGTGTATAACTGCAAAGTTACGGTTATCGAGTTTTTACCTTTACTAATGCTACATGACAATACTTCTTGCCAAATTTCATGATTCTAGGTCAACATAAATTTTGATTCGCTTGAGAGTGTCGAAATATACGTTTTTTGCGGCATAAACGGCCGTACCTTTTTTTAAGTTAACTTAGAAGTTTGATTTTTCACAGCTTCAAGGGACTGTAGACTTGAGTAGGATGTGGTTTTAATTTCAACTCGATACCGACTCCTCGAATTCCCGAGATAAAGGGATTGACAGACAGAGAGACAGACGGTTAACAAAGTGATCCTATAAGGGTTCCGTTTTTTCCTTTAAAGGAAAATAAATTAATAGTTTAAAAACACTAGAAAAACACGATTACAAGACTTTTCTAAGAAATCCAAAACAGCTATGATACGATTTTCCATCATGAAGTTCCAGTTCATATCTTCCGGCTCCATCATCATCAGTTTGACAGTACCATATGGTATTGTATTATCATCAAAACTACATACAGCTGCCAATTTTCATTACGCTACGACCCTTGGACGATGGTTAAATTAGTTACCTTAGATTCAATTACATAGTTAGTTACATACAGGTCGACCTAATAAAAGCGTGTTAAAAATGCGATGTGGCGACGCTTGGGTGAGGCTTGTGTCGAGCAGTACACGTCTTTCGCCTGAGAAGATGACGATGATACTGAATTTAATAAAGCGGCTACAGCCTGCTGGAACCTTGCGTAACACACTATTAGTAGCAATGTGTTTAATTTTGACAGTTCAACAACATTCATTGCGTTATTTACGTTGTTGAGCAGACAAATTTTTCGAACATATGGAGCATTGTATTAGTGATATCCTTCAAAGTGATTCAGATTGAGAGTTTTTTATTCAATTAGGGTGCTGATCAGGAATAAAGAAATAATATCAGCTTTTAATTTTTAGTCTTAGATAAAACTAGCAGCGCCTTGCGGTTTTACCCGCGTAAGTGTCTATCCCGTGGGAATATCGGGATACCCTATATGTTAATCCAGGGTCGGGCGCGTTCACTGCGGCGGCGAGCCGCCCACTACCTGAACGCGCCCCAGAAGGTGATAGCCGTTAGGCTAATCCGGTGCTACCGCAGGATCTCGGGCGAGGCGGCAAGCCTCCTTGCCGGACTGCCGCCATGGGATCTGGAGGCGATAGTCCTCGCGCGCCTGTATGAGTGGCGCGCAGAGGCACTACGCCGAGGGGAAACTCCGCTTCCGCGGCAAATCGCTGCGGAGCGGACGGATCTCCGGCGCGATCTCATGGCGGCATGGAAAGAGCGACTGTCGCAACCCAGCGCAGGGCACGCCGCGACAGCGGCGATAAGACCCCTCTTGAGGAGTGGCTAGAGAGGCGCCACGGCGCCCTCTCCTACCGCCTGACGCAGGTCCTTACCGGACACGGAAGTTTCGGGAGGTTCCTGCACATCATCAGGCGGGAGGAAACGCCCGGGTGTCACCATTGCCAGGATCGCCCAGAGGACACGGTGGAGCACACGGTGGAGGTCTGCCCCGCATGGGCAGAGCACCGTCGTGTCCTCGTAGAGGCGATCGGCAGCGGCGGCGACCTCTCGCGTCCGGCCCTGGTGCAAGCCATGGTCCGGGGCGAGAGGGAGTGGGAGGCAGTCACCTCCTTCTGCGAAGCAGTCATGTTAGCGAAGGAGGTGGCGGGACGGCTCAGGGAGAGAGCCTCCCGTCCCGGCCGCCGCGGGAGACGCTCCGGGCGTCGGGAGCCTCGTGACGACTCCCGGCCACCATGTTGCATAGTCTATCAAAAAAAGTAAATTTACCGACAATATTAGTGGCTTACCACGGTCTAGTAATTTCCATCTTAAGATTTGGTATAATATTTTGGGGTCATTGTGGTGAACGAGAAAGCATTTTCAAAGCTCAGAAACGCTGTCTGAGAGCTATATTTGGTCTTAAAGTAACAGACAGTTGCGTACCTATATTTAAGTCTCATAAATTATTAACCTTCCCATGCCTTTACATTCTTGAATTAGCAATAATTGTAATAACAAATCGATGTCTATTTGCAACTTTAATAGAAACTAGAAAACGAAGTACAGCTATGAGATCTCAATACCAGAATCTATTATACACGGGCGCATTTAAAACTAGTTTGTTAAAAAGAAATGTGATTTGTATGGCTCCTATAATCTTTAATAAAATACCTGACCGACTTAAAAACTTACCGTTGCAAAAATTTAAAAAATGTTTCACAGAATTACTTGTAGATAAATGTTATTATTCTGTACAGGATTTCTTAAATGATAATTTTTTGTAATATTATCCTCTACTTTGTATTACATTTGCATGCTATATTAAGGCAGAATGTACATGGATTCTATTATATAATTTAACAACTTATTTTTATGTACCTACATTCTAAGCAAATAAAGACCTATTCTATTCTATTCTATTCATAGGCGCGGGCCTGCGGGCGGAGAGTAATGGGTAGCTCACCGCCCGATCAGGACCAGGCCCGTGCCGGACGGCGCGTACGTGTTCCACGCGCGCCTCAAAGAGATGTCAGCATCGGGGAGGGCCCCCTTACGGCCGAAGCCTGCTGGGTCAGCGGGATTGTCCGAAAGGGTTACCGCTGGCCCGGAACATAAAGGGCAAAGGAAGGAACACGGGTGGGTTTTAGTCAGTAAGAGTCTGACACTCCCTTCCGCTCCACCCAGAGCGGGAGGAGTCAATTGATGATTTCCCATTCAAAAAAAAAAAAGGGTGTCGGCTACCTCCATCATTTTTTTTATCAAAATTGGTCGAGCCGTTTGAGCGTGAAGAAGTAACATATAAACACACACACTCACACACTCACAAACTTTCGCCTTTATAATATTAGTCTGATAACAGAGCCGAAAAATCCTATCAATTATAGCCCTGCTCACTATCATACAAGTACTATAAACATACCAATTAACAATCTCACTTAGAGAACTTCACCCCTTACTAATTAACCACTAAAAAACCAGCCACAAATCCACTGACCCATACTCATCCTTCTAATTCAGAGATACCATTTCATATCACAAACATTAGACTACCCTCCTTCATAAAAACCCTCTAAGTATCCACTCGAATATCTCTGCAAGGCAAAGGCAAGCTACGCGAGACGCATCACTGACTTTACATGGATCACCATGTTAAGGGGAATGCGCTTAGGACCCCTGCGAAATTCATTTTTTCCAACGTTTTTAGCAATTTGCAGATCAGTATCAGGTTGTGTGTTGATCAAAGTATGGTTTGCAAAACTTATGAATATGATTTTACAGAATAATCGATCAGTTTTCATTGTGAAATTGACAACTAAAATACTTTTCTATAATTGGTAAAAAACTTGTTTTTTGTCATGAAAACGTCATAATTTCGACCAATTCCAACGAACGCAGAGAGTTGTTTTGATAATTTTCATTACTTACTACTTAATTACAAAATTGTTATTTTGTAATAAGAACATATTTGAAACTGTCGTAACTTATATTTTGATCAACATGCAACGCGAGCTGCAAATTGTAAAAAAACTAAGAAAAGGACATCATTCAAGTGTCGAACATTTTATACCCCAAAATTAAAGAGCCGGTCAGAAAAAAAGTACTTACTATTTTAAATTACATCCATTTTCAAATGTAATCCATAAAAAAACTTGTTATAACTCTACGATTTTTGGCAATTTCAATCTCAAATAGCAACCGGGGGATTAATTGTAGACTTTCGTTTTAATAGTAAAAAATGCTCAAGATGTTATTTCACATAAGAAAACAGTACTATTGTGTTCTGGCATTATAATTTTTGAGTACGAAAATGAATGATGTCCTTTGTATATTACGGCGGGCTACCTAAGAGCATCCCCCTTAAGCACACGTTCACAGGACGTGTGTAGAGAGCCTTATTTCATGCTTCGAGGCACATCTTATCGCCTGCGGTCGGTGCGCGGTCTAATTATAATTACTAATGCCCCTATGCTCAAAGTCGTTTTTGAGTCGTTTCAGCTTATTAGATGATGCTTTGACGGTAGGTCAGCGCTCGTAATGAAGGTAGTTGGCTGTGAGTGCGAGTGGTTGTTTTTGTGGTAATGAGAGGAAAAATTAGATGAATATTTGATGTTGACATGATAAAACAACGATTTATTTCGAGATACGAAAACGAAATCGAATACAAAAACAACCCTAGTTTTAACACCAAAAAGATGAAGGAAAACTTTTTCTTTAATAGTCAAAGTTCAATCATTTATTTCAAATAGGCACATAAAAGGCACTTTTAAACGTCAAAATTTACAAAAAATAGAATTGATTCTAGTCATCATCATCATCATTTCAGCCGAAAGACGTCCACTGCTGGACATAGGCCTCCCCCAAGCACCTCCACTTCGACCGGTCCTGTGCTTCCCGCATCCAACGGGTTCCTGCGGCCTTCACAAGGTCATCGGTCCACCTTGTGGGAGGCCTTCCAACACTACGTCTTCCGGTACGCGGTCGCCACTCCAGAACCTTTCGGCCCCATCAGCCATCTGTTCTGCGAGCAATGTGCCCTGCCCACTGCCACTTAAGTTTGGCAATTCTTCGGGCTATGTCGGTTGCCTTGGTTCTCCTGCGGATCTCCTCATTCCTGATTCGATCACGCAGGGAAGCTCCAAGCATAGCCCTCTCCATTGCCCTTTGGGTGACTTTTAGCCTTCTTATAAGGCCCATTGTGAGCGACCTCGTTTCAGTTCCATAAGTCATTACTGGCAACACACACTGGTCAAAGACTGTCGTCTTGAGACACTGCGGTATGTGGGACGAGAAGATATTGCGTAGCTTCCCGAACGCTGCCCAGCCGAGTCGGATTCGTCGATTGACCTCTTTCTCGAAGTTAAACCTACCTAACTGGACAGTTTGTCCTTCGTTTTGTCCATGTTCATTTTAAGACCCACTCTTTCGGAGGCTCTACTGAGGTCATCGAGCATTGTACTGAGGTCCTCCATAGTCTCAGCCATGACTACGATGGCGTCGGCAAACCGAAGGTGAGTTATGCCATTGATGTTGATGCCAGTCGCTCCTTCCAAAAGGTAGTTTCGTATGGAGAAGAATGAACAAGAAACTCCACTGTTACTTTTTTAATAATTATATGTGAAGACAAAGCACCTAAAACAAAATTACCTGAAAAGTAAAAATAATCTATATAAGTTAATGAAACAAAGTCGGGTTTATTTAACACCATTTATAACTCAAAAACGGCTGGACCGATCTTTATGATCTTTGATTTGTTGGATTTGTCTCCGCCCCGAATAGCAGAATAACTATTTAAACATGGGAAAAAATCACGAAAAAGAAAAAAAAAGAAGACAATGATTGATTCTGAGCCGGTACGAAATTTCCCGGGTCAGCTAGTTACAAATAAAGCAGTGGCAAGTAAAGTGTCTCCGCCCAGAATAGCAGAATAACTAACATGGGAAAAAATCACGGAAAAAAAAAAAAGAAGATATAGTTTGATTCTGAGCCGGTACGAAATTTCCCGGGTCAGCTAGTTACAAATAAAGCAGTGGCATGTAAATTAATTATGTGATAAATACACGGTGCTCACATATTTACAAATATTGTAAAAGCAGATGATGAAATTTTATTTGATTTAAAACGTACCTTATAAAGTCTTTACGAATAGTAGAATACCAATCACTTCATTCTTAACCAACAAAAGGTACCTACATAAATACTTACGCTTTAAATCTCCAATAATACGAAGTTTAAACCGTATTTAGCTGGCTTTTAAATTAATTGCCAGCGTTCCAAATAATTGAATTAAGTTAATCGAATAGTTGTTTACATTGTGTCACTTGTAGCAATTAAAATTGTTTCGGAAGACAATAAATCATTGGCGGGAAAGTGAAACATCATGGCGGCGCGCGGTGCACACCTTGCAATAAATTTTCCAATTACTGGGAGAATTTCGCGATGGCAACACCGAGGGAACGCGGGAAATAAAATAAAATTAATTACATGCTACATAGACTGGCAGGCAATACGAGTAGATGCTTTCGAACTTAACATTAGGTGATTAAATATTGTAATTGCCGAAGAAGTGAAATAGTCAATTGTTTTTTTTTTTTTCTGAAATGCGTACTTTATAATACGACGGTAGTGGTAGCCCAGTGGTATCGACCGCGACTTACGAGTTGTAGGTTTTAGGTTCAAACCCAGACAGGCGCTTTACTTTGTGTAAATTATTTCATCACCACTGCTCTCAAAACGGTGAAGGAAAACATCGTGACGAAACCGAGTCCTAGAACCATACATTCGAAGACATGTGAATCTACCAACCCGCACCGGGCCCGCGTGGTGGATTACGGCCCACTTCCTCTCACCTAGAGGAGGCCTGGGTCCCAACAGTGGCAACGTTATAGGCTGATTATGAGGTACAGACGCCAGCACATCAAGCTACCCGAAACTGTCAAATTTTCCCAATCAACCCTGAACTTTAAGTTGTATCGATAAACTTGAAAATCTATTGAAGAAATTTGACAGATTGTAGTAGCTTGCTATGCTGGCGTCTGTCCTTTATAAACCCAAGAGTGTTTGGAGCGCATCGAGTTTTTTTTTTAAAGTACCTTAATGCTTTTTACGTGACAACAATGGGTTAAAATAATAGTTTTCTCTAAGATTTACTGCTAGTACCTAAGCTAAAAGAGAAAGTAATTTCAAACACACATTTTCTTACAGAAAGTTTTGCTTTTATTAATGATTAAATAATCCCTCGGCACCTGCGTTTAATAGATTTATGTAGGTACCTACTTACTTAAATTATTTTCTGCCACAGACCGATTTACCAAAGTAGTTCAACGTAAATTACATTTCAGTTATGCCAATAAATTACAAACTGCTGCCTGGCGTTTAGTGTCCTTAAATTTATAAAAATATTAGCTGCGCTCCGCGGTTTAACCCGCATAAGTGTCGATCCCGTGGAAATATCGGGATAAAAATTAGCCTATGTCCTTCGGCGCTACTATCGAGTATAAAGCCCAAACTGCGGCCAAGAAGCTGGGCATCCTAAATAGGGTGAAGCGATACTTTACGCCTGAACAGCTTTTAACCCTATACAAAGCGCAAGTCCGATCCTGCATGGAGTATTGCAACCACCTTTGGGATAGCTCAGCGAAATACCAACTTGCCGCGCTTGACTCGGTGGAACGCAGACCTAAGAGGCTCATTGGCGACGTAGAACTGGTGGGTGCCAAGCTCCACAGCTTGGCTCATCGCCGCAAGGTTGCCTGCTCGTCGGTTTTCTACAAATTGTACCTCAGTAAGTGTGCCCAAAAACTCCACGACCTCATTCCACCGGCCCCTTCTACTTTCGGACATCCAGACGCACTGCAAGTTACCATCCCTGCCTAGTTGCTATTCCACCAATTCGCACTAAGCGTTTTCAAATGTCTTTTATAATGCGCACAGCAACAGAGTGGAACTCTTTACCTGCGTCTGTGTTTCCAAGCGCATACAACCCGAATCTCTTCAAAGTAAGAGTGTACAGGCTTCTTCTGGGTAAGCTCACTCCATCGTCGACTTTGTCTCTGTCACCTCTGACCCAGACTAGAGTCAAGAGCAAAATCATTTCAAATTTAAAAAAAAGTCCTTTCCCGGGACTCAAACTATCTCTAAACCAAATTTCATCTAAATCGGTTCAGCGGTTTAAGCGTGAAGAGGTAACAGACAGACACTTTCGCATTTATAATATTAGTATGGATATCATGCCTGTACCCCAAGGGTTTAGGCAGAGGTGAACCTATAGTACACCCATATTTCTTCAGTTATGTTATTTTAAACCTAATCAAAATAATTTCGATTTCTTAACTAATCACTAAAATTACCTCATTGTGTAAAAGCATGCTCCGAATTCCTACTCGAACCAAATTTATACGAAGGCAATTTAGCGATATTTAATACACAATATTACAGGCCAGATAATTGGTTCACTAGCCGGTCGGCGCTTGAAAGGAGCAAATTAAGACACAATTGCGAGTATTTTAGCCGAATTCGGTCCGCTCCGATCGCTCGGCTCGCTCGGCCCGCTCGCCTCGGCCTGCCTCTGTTTACTGCCTTATTTCTCGTTATGCCTTATTGTCTTGCCTGATTTATGTCGCAATTACGTCATTTCTTATAGATTATGAGAATTTATGAGCTGTGCCCTAATATTGGATGAATGTTTCAGTTTAATGTGCAATGTTCCGGTATTTATTCGAAAAAGCATCGGAAGTATTTTAGATTCAGGGCACTTGAAAATTACATTTTTATAATGAATAGCGTGATACTGGCTTACCACAGCATAATCGCCTATACTGTTCCAACTGCTGGGACATGGGCCTCCTCTTTCTGTGAGAGTGAGTGGGCCATAATCCAAGACGCAGGCCCAGTGTGGTCTGGTGGATGTCACATGGTTTCGAATTTTTGTTTAATCTAAGACATGCCGATTTCCCCACGATGTTTCCCTTCATTTGAGAGCAGCGGTGATGAAAAAAATTACACAAAGTTAAGTGCCTGCTTTGATTCGAATTCGAAACCACGACCTCGTAAGTCGTGAGCACCACAATTACCACGATACTTGCTTCAACGCTTCAGCCGAAAGACGTCCACTGCTGGACATAGGGCTCCCCCAAGCACCTCCACTTCGACCGGTTCTGTGCTTCTCGCATCGTATTTATACTTGCTTATTACATCGTATTTCACAATAAGGTTAACAAAGAAGCTCTACCAACAATTATTGTCTTTAACATCTCATTCATATTTAAAACGACATCAATAACAATATATATATATGCAATTAATTACACCATCCGCCACCGCTACAGGGTGTATTATTTCCGCTGAGCCGTCTATCTGGCTTGTCGCATTGTGTACACACTTCGGCACTTAGCCTGGTGTTAATTTGACGATGACTGTCGCGCCGCCATCCGTCATCGCCGGCAGACACGTCTTTATGACGTCTAATTTGAAGATCATCCTGTGAAGTGAAGGGGTGACTTATTGTGAGAGCATGAGTAGCTGTTTTGTATGGAAGTTAAGTGTCATTGATTCTACAGTGTTACGTTTTTGAGTTACGAGAGGGTTGGGTCCATGCTGTTCTATTTTAGAGGAATTTTGAACATCTGTTACCATACACATAATTATGTATACTCAAAACGCAAACTTAACTTGTTAACAGTTTTTTTTTTTCTAAAAAACTTGTAAAAAAGTGTGAGTAAAATTTTTGATGTAAAACTTCTTTAGGCGTCTCTACCGTCTCTACTAACTGAACTGTCGGTAACGCTAAATCGGGTATACTCGGCTCCAGTCGATCGGTGACGCTAAATCGCGTAAGTAATTATAATCAGCTCCAGTAGTAAATTTGGACGTCTATCGTGTCGTCAGAAACACACAACCTCTTTTTTAACCGACTTCAAAAAAGGAGGAGGTTCTCAATTCGACGGTATGTTTTTTTTTTTTTTTTTTTTTGTGTGTTTGTTACGCGATTACTCCTCCAATTGTGGACCGATTTTCAAAATTCTTTTTTTGTTTGATAGGGTATACTCGAGGTGGTCCCATTATCATCAAGTTGGAATCTGATGAGAGGATCCTATGGAAATCGAGGGAAACCCTCAAATTTTATAGGCAAAGCTATAACGATTTGGGTATTTTTTAAAATAACATGAGTATTTGCTCTCGGAAATCATCATTTGGTAAAGTGGAGCTGATGAAGAAGACCACAGATGGCCATTGGAACTACTCAATGACAAATATTTCACCGGTTGCGATTCGATTACTTTATTAAGGTTGCTAAGCAATTTATGCTCGTCACAAAGCGTATGGTGGGTGGTTGTTGAGGAGTTCTCCTGGTCCTTACCAGGAGAACTCCTCAACAATTAACGTCCCAAGATCGGGAAAAGCAATATTTTGTAACAAGTGATGAGCAGTTGACATTAGGCTATTGTAACTTAGATAAATTACAAACGGACCCACTAAAAAGTGAAAAATAAAAACTTTTTCCAAAAAATAACAACCGACTTCCAAAAAAACACTACAAATTGAAAAATAACTTTAATTTCGGAAGTCGGTGTCAATAAACGAAAATGCGGAACCAAAGACAGCGACTTCCAAATTAAAGTTATTTTTCAATTTGTAGTGTTTTTTTTGGAAGTCGGTTGTTTTTTTTTTTGTAAAAAGTTTTTATTATACCTGTAACTATAGGTACCAATACCGTGTCAACAGTCTTATTATATCCTACAAACTAGCAACCTTCAATTGTATAATTCAAGGTGTAAATCTGAAGTTCCCAACTTCACCGTAGCATTCTGCGAAACAATGTATCGGGTGCGGATCCAACAACATTCGATCGCAAACTCAGTTGAAAATCGTAACAAAGCTTCCACCGCGATAATTGGATGTGGCCGTTCTGAATACGCGCTAGACGAGACTTAATTGAGGTTTTAGAGTTGGGCTAATTCGCCCACCTTCGATCGGTTCTGCTCCCCTGGTCCCTCAGTTGAGGGGCTTCGTCTGGCAGCTCGGTTAGCAAGAATAATAACGCGGAGGTTAAGTGAGCCTATATCAATTGGTGTTATGTTGCTTTGTTGTTATTAGGTGCGGAATCGCGTGAGTAGTATTGAAATACCTTGTTCGAAAGTTTGAGGTACTGTCTGGAAATTATTAAGTGTAGGGTGTCCGTCTAATATAGCGGCTTTCACAAGGAAAACTGTCTTTGTAAAGGTCCCTGCATCTTAACATTCAATATTGCCGTTTTTTACGTAACTCAAGTGGTAAAACAGATATTCGCATGAAAAACTTACTCAACAAAGCGAAGTAGAAGGCTCACGATGATTAAGAATTCTCTCACGTGCGGCGCAACAAAAAGTAACAACTAAATATATCAGAGACGGCCCGATAGAGGTCGGGTGCGGGTAACAAAAAGTAGGGGCCGGCCCACGGACACACACCCGAACAGATATGATAATCCCCACTATGTAAAATAGTGAAATTTAAGGTCTCTCCATGTGAAGAATTGTACTCGTTCTGTAGGCAAATTATTCTAATGCGGCCCTTTTATTCGAGGCACACACCGCTCGGGTCGCCGAGCTCCTCCGACACTCATTTGTATTTCAATAAAATACCACTAGCCCTATCTAAACAAGGCTATGATTCGGGTATCGATCGCGCCCACACTCAGAAACAACGAAAAGTATATTACATTGTTATTTCTATGTTTTCGGGCCGAGTATTTTCGCAAGCCGGTCATCCATCAATGAATCAATTTGAATACATTGAACATTCATCGAAGTTTACATAAAGTTGGCGGCTATGAATATACCTTGGCGAAGCAAACAAAAAAGGCGCCCTGGCTGGCTTACAATAACTTGCTCCCCCGTTCCGTCCGCGCATTTGTGGACACGCCAATTCACTTTTTGTAAATAAAAGCGACATATCTGCGCGACAGGATCCGGTGGGTATGTATATCGTCTCGCTTGTCCGATTTGCATAGCGTCGAAAAGTTCACAATCACATTTACCTCATCAGCCTGCGGGGAACATAATTCTTCGTTCCATCTGCCATCTTCCTGTATCTACCCCAGCGAGCTCTTTTTGCAGGGGTCCGGCCGGCGGCGCTGTCCGCGATACATAAATTTTCACGATCGGTCATCCTTTAAAAACAAGTTTAGCTCTTTATCCGTAGGAGAGTAAGTTAAAGAATGGCACGACCGTGCGTTACCCTCCGATTCGTTACGTATTCAAATTATTTCGCCATCTTGTTTTTGCGTTCATTTGTGTTGTGATTTGTGAGCCTATAAGTAGCTAAGGTCCTTCTTTTGTGTGAGATTGGTATTGATTTTAGTAATTAGTCCTTTAGATGTCCACAAGCTTAAGGCGTATGTATGAAGTTTAATACGTTTCGAGGCGAGGCGAGTGTATGGAGGCTAATTAATAGAGTGCGTGGCGGAGGCTAAGTCGGGAGGCTGCCCCTTGACGAGCCTTCAGACAGCCGCCCTAGCTCAGGAGTCAGCAGCGACTTAGGGCCCCGTGTGATTCCCGCCGGGTAATTAAATAATGAGGTTTAAATCCGTCCTTTTGTCGTGTCACCAAAGTTTGTAGACGTGTGCACGGTTTGGATGCTTTGCAAATTAACGGACATTAGCAACGGAGGCCTCCGGAAATACGGTACAGCACATTTTAGTAAAGTTTAGGATCTATAATTATGTAGTCGCAGTCAACTAGACTGAATTTGGGTTTAGATACAAAGATATTTTATCTGTGAGCTTTTTCTTTTGATACTATTTTTGTTACAATAGCTTTACTTTGGTACCTAAGTATTAATGCGTTTGTCCGAGACCAGGTCTTGGATTGGATATTTTCAGTCTTAAACCAGTTTTCGTTTTCAGACGAGTTGGCTACTTACACTGAATGATCATTCAGGAAATTGTTCATGGCTGTTGCCAACAGCTTCAAAAAAGAAGCTCAAAAACATCACGATTAATAAGACGATTTACAAATCGTTGGTAGGTAGATATTCAGCAGCATCTATTATATCTATTATTAATTCGTTTATTTATTTACTTAACTTATTTAATTACATTTTTAAATATTTCAATGAGAAGTACTTTTTTATTATTTTATTAAATTCCCTTTGTCCCCTTTAACGGGGACATGGCCTACGGGGACAACGGGAATACAGGAAACATGAGTATAAAAAAAACATTTAAAAATATTAAAAAAAAAAAATATTATTATTTATGATAGATGCTGCTGAATATCTACTTACTACTCATACGTTCCCACGCCACTAACATGAACACACAAGGGCATTCATTTCATTCTTAACAGCAGCGCGCACGCTCCGCACATTCACCTAAAAACAAAAACCGTCCACTTTTGACGTTTCCCAGTTTCTATGTCTAATCTGAGTTCCGTTATGCAGCGCACGCCATTCAGTGGCCGTTGAGAAGTTGAGTAAGAGCGAAGATAAGGCGTGGCGATGCATGCGACACACGTCTACTCTTTACAAATTCAGCTCTGACACGATCCATTCAACGGATAAGTTTGGTACAGTGTGCGCCCGCCTGAATGCAGTGATAACGCTACAATGACAATCGTGAGTTGATTTTGTATGGTTTAGAATTTCAGCGCGGTTTAAGAATAGGTGTTTTAATGAGTTGTAAGCGTGTTGGGTAATTTTAAATTGGAATTAAGAAAATTTTGTGCAATATTGCAACTCCTGTACACCATACTTTCGTGCCCACGTAGACTCAATTTGGCATGAGGTTGGAGAAAAGCTTTGTAAGCATAGGAACATATTCATATTCAAATAATACCTGTAGGTTCGTGATTTATACTTTTGGTGCCATGTTAATTTATGCTTTATTACCTACTAGGTACTTGAAGCAAATCCATACTAATATTATAAATTCGAAAGTAACTCTGTCTGTCTGTATGTTTAACGCCTAAACCACTGAACGGATTTCGATAAAATTTGGCACAGAGATAGATTGCATCCCGGGGAAGGACATAGGATAATTTTTATCCCAATATTCCTACGGGATCGACACTTATGCGAGTGAAACCGCGGGTCGCTGCTAGTAGAACATAAAGAAAGTTTAGTAATAAAACCCAACAAACTTACCATTTATTAACATTTATTACTTAATTCAATAAATCCCATCCCAAAACTGACCACTAGACCGTAACAAACATTCGCTATCAGAACTTATCATGACAAAAGTACCTACCTACCGTATCGATACTTCGGACATGTCACCGACGTTACAGTAAAAAGCGTCGTACCCGCGACCGTGTAGCGGAAAGCCGGAGTCGGGGAACAGCCGAACAAAACGTATGGGGGGCCCGCTGGAGCGTGACACGTGATTCATGCAGTTATTCAATAAGCTGGGGTAAAGACATGCTGTATTGATGTAACAATTAGTTCGAGTTTTGTAGGTATAGGATTGAATGAATTTAAGGGATTGTTATGTTTTGTTTTGGAAAGAAACTCCTTATCGTCTCTACAGTTGGCGAATGAGACTAGACTGAGACAAATGAAACATTTACGTAATAAAAGTGTCGTGACGTCAAAATGTTATACTTGTTATACTAGTTAAATGGTCTAGCTCGTTATTTTGACAGTTCAAAAACTTTCATTGCGGTATCTACGTTGTTGAGCAGACAAATTTTTCTAACATATGAAGCAATAGATTAGCAATATCTTTCCAAAATGATTCAGATTGTGATTAATAGTGTGTTACGCAATTAGTGCGCGTGCGCCCCAAAACACCTTTCGTCACTACATTTATGTGTAAGTAGTAAAGTCCACCTCAACGTGGAAAGTTTATAAGGAAAGTCGTTTAAAAAAATGTCGTTTCACAATCTGTAAGGTTTACGCAATTCACCGTCTCGTGTAAAAAAATACCAACACAATACGTTATTGTTTTGCCCAGGTGCTCAAAAACCTTCTGTTACAAAACAAGTTATTTTTGGTTAGTAACCGAGCAAAGGTTCCGATAGAACCGGCGCGAACAGCGGCTCAGAGAAACTTTACAAGTTTCGTAACAACTTTTTAACGGTTTATTATGAAACCTGTAAGGATGCAGTTACTTAACATCAAGGATTTCTTCGGTATAACGTTATACGATTTCTTCTACATTTGTTCGAGGAAGTTTTTCGTTGCGTAAGGCACAGCACGTGCGCCCGACACGGGTACGACCCTCGGTGCCCACGAGACGCACAAATCATGCGACATGTCGAACCTTTGCTCTTTGCAGAACGTACAGTACACATATGAAACATATTTCACAAAATATCTGCTCAAACATGTTTACAATTCGTGTCCCATATAAAGCTACAACTCACAACCAACTTTTGTCTCCAGAGGCGCTGCGCTCAAAATTGTCAAAGCAAAATCGACTGCAGTCCCAATTTTACAACGCAATAAAATATTGAAATAAAAATTCGCTCGCGAACCAGCAATAAAATAAAACGCTAACCGTTTTTACGGCGCCGACAATATAATGAAATAATCGTAACGGGCGTCGACGTCACTGTGAATTGCCCAATAAATCTTCCTCGGGTCATATTGTCCGCAGTCCTCTTGGCAACACTTTAATATCGAGAAATATCATCTCGATAATCGAACGCACTAGCCGCTCGGTATAAATCATCCCCCCGCACTTGCTGTCGTTTATTTTTTAGACTTTCCATTTCCAAATAAAGTCCCTGAGCAACGGGCCAGTGCTTCCTCCTTCCGGGGCGGTTTCATATGATTTGTCGACTGTCGGCCATTTCCCTTAATATTGTCAATATTTCAAATATTAATTGTTATAAATCAGAAAAGTTTTCTGTTCCGCTTTTTATAGCCATTTCCGAGATTGGATTTTTATTACGACAAAATTAACCATAGATAAAAGGGCTGGACGAGCGAGCCACTTATGAACGCATTGTTTACGAACGATAACGGAATCGATGAACGAGTCACACGTACGAGGGGAAACGTGTTAAATTATGTAGGTGTACTTAGCGCGTCAATCTACGCACTACTTTGAAAAAGTTCCGCCCATAAAACATTAACAAGCACTCAAGAAAATTCCCGGGCGTGCCCCGTTCGTTAAGTAGTGTCAGCCGGTAGTTTTTCCCACCTCGAGTTAGTGAGTGTCCACTCGAGGCCGGAGGGTCGCTGTCATCGCGATTGGCGGCCGATATGTCCCAAGAGTGCGCCCTCGGCCGCGCGGAGGGCCTTCAGCACGAAGATCATCGCAAAGCCCTCAATTAATGACAAACAATGGCGAAGGCCTCGCGCGCCCAATTTTCAGTTGTCGCTCTTGTTTTGCTCGGTGACAGTTGGCATGGGTCGCCCACTCACGTAACGCCATCTTATTCCCACTGCTGCGACCCTGGAATTAGGGAAGTTGCGAAGGTAAGAAGCCCAAGAAATGCGCATCATTATTAAAGTAACATAAACGTTGTAACCACAACTCAGTAAAAACTATATTACATAAGTGGTTTCGAAAAATTAATGCTGGTTTTCCTCATTGGCACATTGTAACGCCTTTTTAAATTACAAAAACAAGCCCACAATTTCCTGGTCTTACAAAACGTCTACAATGTAGGTCAGCAGCATTCGAATTCCAGCTACACAAAATACCGGAGAGCTATCAAATCACGAGCACTCACTAAAATTCGTAGAGATAACTGCGTTCTCGCCACAAAACACGTCATGGTAAATACTGAGGCGAAGTGTTGTCCGGTATTTTCATGAGGCTGGGAGTCGCTCGCTCGGCGCCCGCTATCGATCCACGAGCGAGGGGGGCCGGAGGGGCGCGGGCGGCACAAATTTGGGAAAACTTTGAAAGTTTCGCGTCTAATTCAGGCGCACGCACACACAGCCACAAGCAGCTCGATACCGCACACAAACGCGTTTGCGTCGTAATTCTGTTTTGTACCCGTTGTTTTCGAAATGTCACGTGTCTTCGACCTACGTGACTGGACGGATCTCTGTAAAGGGTTCACACGCGCAAATTAGATAAACAGAAATTATGGGAATAATTTGGCAACCATGAAATGTTATCAGGGCTGAAATATGGGCACTACCGGTCGCGGTCGCATACGCAGGAAGGTTGACCAAACGAATGTGGGCGATGAATATGTAAGGTAATCCGATCACTGGTCACGCAAGACTTCCGAACAATAGACCTATATAGAATTATATTCGGAACTGAAACTCAGCACTATACTTAGCCCTAACTCGGTTAAACTCGGCGAAAGTAATGAAACTTTGGCCAGCCTATTAAGGTAATGTGACCAGAATTGGCACACACGATCACGCGAATTCACGCGATGATCAAAGCGCCATGCGGCATCATTAGCCATTGTGCTGTGAGTGCTTCGCCAAAGAAAACAATTAAGAAGATGAGCCGGGACGGGACAAAGCCGCCGGACACGGCCACTTCCGGCGGGACGATCAAACGGACGGTTTTTCAGTGGTGTTTTTACATTAAAGGATTTTGATGACAACGTGTTTGCTTAGAAAATAATGTCTCATTGTAAACCGAACACCCTATTGCCAAGATCAGCAACACCTTTTCTATTAGGTAGGATTGTTTTCTCTATAGACTTGCAAAAACCAGAAATACGAGACCACAGGTAAGCAATCTAATAGAAATATGTATAAGCAAACCGACACGTTTCAAACTCACAAACCAACTACAAAACAAGACCACGTAAATCAAAATAGATTGAAATAACTCTTCCACCGTTTTAAATCTATAAATTATTTTTTATTACATCCTAAATTTATCGCTGGTATATAATTTCTGGTCCTTTGTCTGTGGTTGTTAGTAAACAAGCCATTTTTGGAATAAAGGAATTCCATTGAAGCAGCTTTTGCTAACAAAAAATGGGGACAAAATAAAAACTGGAGAACAATTAGCGTGATTTAACGGCCATTTCATTAGATTATAATTAATGTGATTATTTTTATTTTGAAAGTTAATTCTTTCTTGTTTTGTGGACTTTTTTTCTATTGTTTCAATTTAGGTTTGTTAACGTTTTATTTGTGAACTAGCTTTAGCCCGCGGCTTCGTCCGCGTGGGTGTCGGAAAATATCCTACGGGAACGTACTACCGGGATTAAAGTACTCCGAGTTCATCCAGGTTATAAACTATATGTGTGCCAAATTTCGTCCAAATCCGCTCAGCCGTTTTTGAGCCGGTTCAAAACATACATAAAGACAAACGGACAAAAATTCTGCGTTACTATTTTATTACATGTCTGGATATTTTCACTTTAAATTACGTACTTTAAAATAGCTTATTTAAATTAATTATTTATAATGTATTACAAAATGCATGTAAGTACCTACTCTTGAAATCCAAACTAATAATATTGGAATAGGTACAGTCACCAAAAGAGATAAGTAACCAGGTTGGTCGGATATAGTTGAAGTTTAGTAAGAAGCCGATGGAAGTTTTCGAATGAAATTTAGTTTGATATAGGTATGAACTGTTTGTTTTCTATTCATTTAATAAAATTTGTGTTTGTCCCAATATGTGTGTGGGTGTCGGAGTTGAAATCCGAGATTAAAAGAAAATATGTTCTAAAATTCGTCGATAGAATTCATTTCAATTTTATTTGTCTCTATATTATTTGAATTTACGACACAATTATAGTTAGGTTATTACATTCAGTTTAGTTTTATTAAAAGTTAATTCCATTTTTTATTTTAAAATACTAGAGTATTTATTTAATTATTTATTTATTTAGGGGCAACAAACAGTAGTGTAATAATAAGTAAACATAGGTTAAAACTTAATAATAGAGATAAATTATAGATAATGATATATGTTATATTAAAAATACTAACTGAAATTTGGTTTTAATAAGCAGCAGCTTATGTGTTTATTCAACACGTAAAAACTTTTTCCCTTGAGTGTCGGTACCAAACTGACGAATCGACGAAAACTGGCAAAGACTGGAAACTGTCGAGTCAACGCAACTGTTTAATCGGCAAAACTGACCAATCAGTGAAACTGACTGATCAACGAAACTGGCAAATTGAATAAACTGACGACTGAGGGAAACTGAGCAGTGATACGCGGACTCTACCTACAGTCCTTTCATAAACTTATTTTACCTCTGATTTTGTCATAATCTGCCTAGCCCTTTCCCAACCATGTTGGGTTCAGCTTCCAGTCTAACCGGATGCAGCTGAATACCAGTATTTCACATGGAGCGACTGCCTATCTGACCTCCACAACCCAGTTACTGAGTAATACATACCCCTTGGTAAGACTGGTTGTCAGACTTTCGGGCTTCTGACTACCCGTAACGACTGTCAAAGATCCGCGAATGACAGCCGGGACCAACGGCTTAACGTGCTTTATAAGACACGGAGGGGTCTCGGTATGTAAAGATGATCACCCATCCACAGACCAACCGCGGCAAGCGTAGCTTAACCTGATCGTTCGACCTGCGCGGCTGTTATTATTTAGCCACGGGCCCCTGCGGGCTGTTATTATTTACCTCTGATTTTGTATCACTGTCCAAATCATAGTGATCTTTATTCTCATTCTAATAAGGTTGCTGTTGGGTTGCCGCCACTGACACGTCAGTCAAATGTGTATACTGTGTATAACTTGTAATGATCGGTTGATCAGTGTTTCCGCTGCAATATTGACATAAAAATAATCATGAAAAATAATGTTTACTTTACCAAGAATTATTTAGCAGATCGAGTAAATACGTATAAGTAAAAAAAAAGTGTAATTTCGCTAATCACAATAATTCCTAGGGTTGCCAGAAGCAAATAACAATACAAGAAAAACGTAATTAATCAAAAACAAAGCTCATAGATCAGTAGTGATTACCGTGCAGTTGTCACCCCTGCCTTTGTAATTAACATTCGAGCCATTACTTAATTAAAGCGATCTCTTTTAGCAAAACTCTCCATATTATGATTAACGTTACTTACGATTGGTGTGACTGTGTATCAAGATGAATTATTTTAATTGTATTTGTTTGATTCTGCGCAAAATCTTAATTAGAAAACATTATAAGATTGTGCATTTCAATTCATCAGGACACCAATTCACATTCGTCTCATACTTAAAATCTGTTTCGATTTTATGATCGAAACAGATTTCAAATACGTTTAGTTTAAGATGGTTTTAAATATTTTAGGAAGAATCTTGATCAGGTATCTTTACATATAAACATATAAATAAAATTGAAGTGTATTTGTGTAATATCAAAATAACAGGTTAATTATAAGTAGATACGGGAATATATGTCTGTGTGTTGCCGGACTTGTCTGTGTGGTGCCGGACTTAAAGAATTGCACCACCCCTTACTTCCCGTGGGTGTCGTAAAAGGCAACTAAGGGTCTTACCGGAGAATGGGCAGCAGCGTTCTCTATTTATTCCACCATCATACCATACTGCGATCGCCAACCCGCCTGCCAAGCGTGGCGATTATGGCAAACCCCCCCCCCAAAATTGGGGGAGGCCTATGTCCAGCAATGGACGTCTATCGGCTGAAACGACGACGGGAATAAAGTCTGCAGTCTGGACGAGGCCTCTGTCCAGCAATGGACTGCGATAGGCTGATTTGATTGATTGATTGACGGGAATAAAACAAAACAAAATTGGTCTGTCTGTCTGTTTGTTCGGGCTACTCTCCGAAACTGGTGGACAGATTTTGATGAGACTTTCACTGGCAGATAGCTAATGTAACTAGACTTTCATTTCAGAAAAAGAATTAGGAAGCCCCACAAAAAAAAAAAACCCATGTAATTAAATTAGATTAGGTAGACTGGTAGAAAATGCCATAGGCATTAAGTCCGCCTTTGTACAGTTTTTACTTGTGCATAAAGTTTTAATAAATAAATAAAGATATTTGTTTTTGCGAATGGAATCGCGGGCACAGCTAGTTTATTATAAAATGAATACCATGTTTGCGACAGAATGATATGAAACAGAATAATTTTGAAGTACGACAATCGAACAGAATTAGGTTCTAAACGACGAGACACAATATAGACCTATTTCAATGAATAAACAATAACAATTCAATGCAATGACTTCAACAATTTTATGGAAACGTCTATATCTTGATACTGGCTTGTTGCCAATGTATAGATAAGCTGCTACAGAATTCGCCGCCTTAAATTAATAGACTAAGATCTTCCTCAGGAAACGCTCTAAGTCCATTCAGTTGTTTTCGAGATTAGCTCCTATCGCCAGACGAACTAAGTCGTTATCAATACGAAATATACCTCTGAAACTAAAATTGATCATAGACTTCAGTCATATTTATACTTTCACACTAATGTGCATATAACGTTCCCACTGCTGGGACACAGGCCTCCTCCCTGTGAGAAGGAGTCCACCACCACCCGGGCCCCGTCCGGAATGGTAGATGTCACATGTCTTTGATTTTCTTTATTCTAGCCTTCTAGGACATTTAACATTAGCCGGTTTCCTCGCGATGTTTTCCTTCACAGTTTTGAGAGCAGTGGTGATGAAATAATTTACAGAAGTAAGGCACCTGTCTGCGCTCACTACTGCTCACTTATACTAAAGGTTGGCAGGTACAGACGCCAGCACATCAAGCTACTACAATATGTCAAATTTCTTTAATAGATTTTCATCTTTATCGCTAAAGCGTAAGGTTCAAATTTGATTGGGAAAATTTTACAGTTTCGGGTAACTTGATGTGCTGGCGTCTGTACATAGACGCGGAAACTGTAACCATGAATTCAGCTCATGATTCTAGACCACCTAGAAGTAAATTTTTTTCGGCGCTTATAAAAAAGAACTGCTGTTTCATGGAAAAGTACAACACTTACGCGATCAAAATGGATGGAACAACATTTTTTTTTAATAACAGGCGCCTTAATGGCTGAACGGATTGGATGAAATTTAGCACACGGGTAGACCATTTCCTGGGTTCGGACTAGGTTCAGACCTAAGATACTTTTAATCCCTGTAGTACGTTCCCGTAGGATAATTACCGACCTCCACGCGAACGTCTCCTCGGACAAAAGCTAGTCACTTTAACTAAATTTCTCAAAAATATATTCTATTAATTTTATTCCTCATAGTGTCACTTTTATTTCGATATGTGTTTTTCATTTTGTTTTTTTATCGGCACCTTGTTTTAATATTATAATCATGTGGGTAGTTTGGTTATCATCTAATATTGTACTTTTGTGTGTTGTGCTGTCTTTTTGTGTGCGCCAAATAAATGGTTTATCTATCTGTATATTTTTTTTATATTATCTTTTTTTTTAATCTGTTTTGTGATAATAACTGCGTGTAGCATGCCAAGTTCTAGTAGACTTTAAATCATACATTTTAATTAAGAAAAATGTTCTCCTGCCTTCAATTTGTGACCTCCAAATTTTTGCATCAGCATCTGCCCCAATCTCGGTCGAAGCTCATTTAATTAAATAGCTGCTGTTAGTTCGCCCCTCCACGATTTCCTTAATTTCTGTTAATTCCTGCACCCATCTACGAAGACTTAGGGATCATAAAGTTCATGTACTGATTTTGTTTGTAAACATTTAAAATTGTATTTTCAGTTTTGTGGGATAATTAGTTGAACACGGATGTAAGGACCAAAAAAATCTATTTAATTTTTTACTATTGCATTATTGTGTCAACAATAATTTCATGAAATTCTTTCATAAATAACTAAGATTACCAGCCAGTTATATCTTACCTGTTTTGGCCTTTTGTATTATTTTGTAGCTTTATACGGTACTTAGAACAGAAAAACATTGTTTAACATTTTTGTCTGTCTCTTTGTCTATCTGTTTGTTTCGGTTAATCTCCGAAACGGCTGGCCCGATTTTGACGAGACTTTTGCTGACAGATAGCTGATGCTGTAAAGAGTAACTTGGGCTACTTTTATTTTAGACGAAAAAAATAGGGTTCCGCGGAAAAAAAATAAACCCATCCGACATGTTCACGAACAAAGTCGCGAGCACAGATAGTAAGTAAATAAAAAACATACTTACGAAATCTTAACCAACTTAATCATTCAGCTATTTGAACATACAGCAATTTTAAATAAAATACCAGTGTATCAACAAGAACCTTGTCTGTTAACATGAACATGATGGCTACCTTTCAATTTAAACCTCACATTTCAATTTACCTGACTCGTTTTATCTTTAATGCCTGGCTGGTAATTATGCCGCCAGACAGTGGGATTCCAACCCCTTTTTACTTGATATCGGCTAGTGCTTTACCTACCAACCTACGAGATATTATTAAATTGTTTAATTTACCCTGCCTGGGTTTTAATGTGAAATGGAGATACACCTTGTATCGTGTTAATCTGTAACTATTTTGTAAAGTTGGGTTACAGAACTTTATTTGGGCATACTACGATTCAGGGACTAAAATAAAATTACAAAAGTTTGAAACTAAATATTTACATGTTGTATTTAAATATTAGACATTTATTTTCATTACAATTATATTTAACTGGCATTCTAATGTTTGCTAACTTATGGCCGTGGCTTCGCCGGCACGGAGGTCGCAACTCATCCCACGAGAACGTACGTACGTACTATCGGACTGGGAAAAAAAGTATGCCTATGTCTTAAGGGACCATGACCTAAAGCGCGGTCACTGTCGGACTGCATAGAAAAGAAAGAGAAGCGCGATGACACAACACTGGTAATTTGTTGCAAAATATGAAGCAATTATTTAATTACAAAAAATCTATTGTTTGGACGGAAAAATGAAAATACTAGTATTTTAGTATGCTGCTTGTAGAATAATCTGACAAAAAAATTGAATGATTGTATGTATATTAGTATGGTTTATATTGTAAAAATAAAGTTTTTAGAGGTATCTTTAGAGCTATCTTCGACTTTTTTCTATTGTATCAAATTAGTTGTATTATGTTTTCAACAACACACTATCTACCTAGCATATATAGCATATATCCTGGAGAATATAATATATTTTTCTGATTTTGTTTACTGTAGCCGATCATATACTTTTATTGTTTCTAAAACTTGCGTTTTTTGCTTTTAGGTCCTGCAATCTTAACCCAGGTCGTGGTCTACGAAAAGATAAGAGACAGACAGAGTTACTTTCACATTTATAAAATTAGTCCCTCTCACAGAGAGGAGGCCTGTGTTCCAGTCGTGGCAACATTACAAACTGATTATGTTATAAAATTAATATTAAATTAATATAATATAATTATATACTTATGTTAAAAAATTAATATTAAAATAAAATATAAATATAATATTAAAACATTTAAAATTGGTATTTACAAAATGATCCAATATACTTCCCAATATTCAACCAACCTTCTGAAAATATGCTGCCTTTATCAATAAACATCTCAAAGCCAGCTTAAATAAATACAATTCCTTTGATTTAGGGCGAATTTAAAGAGATGGCAACAAATAAGGCTGTTAGCTTCGAATCCGCAGTCGGGTCACGACGCAAGGAATCAAATGCACTTCCATTGCAAAGTACACACGAGTTCAGAGATATTAAGACAGAAATATTACGGTATTGGTCAGTAAATAACACGATAGTTCCTTCTCTGTAAAATGTGTCAGTATTTTGTGCGAATGTGACGATTTCGTAAATAATTAGATTAACACTAAGAACTAATTTACTGCAACTTGTAGATGGCTACAAGTAATCGATATATATACTCAGGTAAATTTGAATATGGTAGGTGATTATATTAAAGTTGTGAACATAGCTGTGTGATCAACATAAGTCGCAATAGACTCTCTATAAGTCACCGAACTTAAAATCAAAAGCTTTTTCTCAAACACTATTTTGTTGTTATTTCGTGGGTTACTGAGTTAGTTAATACGATGGCAACAAATAAACCTGTTAGCTGTATATCGGCAGTCCGGTCACGGCGACACATGGGATCAAGTGCACTTATACAGCGCGCTACACATAGAGAAATTGTCTGAAGATAAGAGAACGGACCTTCAGTGGTTGATAAAACTGGATTTTTTATAGAAATAATTCAACTTGAGGAGTTCGTTAATGTAACAATCTATATAAAGATAGCCTTATGTTGCGCGGTGAAAATATTATGAATACTGTTAATACTGTAATACGGAAAGCACGTTAAGCCGTTGGTCCCGGCTGTCATTCGTGGATCTTTGATAGTCGTTACGGGTAGTCAGAAGCCCGAAAGTCTGTCAATCAGTCTTACCAGGGGTATCGTATTACCCAGTTACTGGGTTGTGGAGGTCAGATAGGCAGTCGCTCCATGTAAAATACTGGTATTCAGCTGCATACGGTTAGACTGGAAGCCGACCCCAACATAGTTGGGAAAAGGCTAGGCAGATGATGATGATGACTGTCCTACCCTAGCCATTGACACAATTTACCAAAGCAATATGTTTAGACTTTTTCATTAATATTTTCCATAAATATTTTCATTAGCTAAGGAAACCTTTTCAAGGTGTAGCATATGTCTCAAAACCACAAAAAGTTACAAATAGAATTAGAAACCACAAATAAAAGCACCAAATCTAGCCGGAGACACGGGACATATCTCAAGTCTTCGACCCTCGTGCGCCCAGTCCACCTCACAAGGAAACCTTAGCGAAGTAATAAGAAAAGGTAGAAGTGCCCCATTGAATGATAACTCCGGGCCCTTTGTCTCGCGTCCGTCTTGACGAATCGAATTAAAAGGCTTATTGTGTCTACGTGACAGCGACTGAGCCCCTCACCGACGCGACGCCAAGAGTTTTTGTTTCAACCAAACTAAAATATTACGGGCCATTCACTAGATCCCCCCAGCCGGGGAGATTTGCTACTCGAATTTGTACTCAATTTTTAACAGGGCCTGTTAATTAAGAGCGTTGCTCTTTATTGGCGAGAGTAGTCTTAATGCGTTAATTGTTGAAATGCAATCTCGGAAGGGAGTTTTTAATCATTTGAACGTCATATTTTTAATTTAGAAGTTTTGATTTTTGTTACGTAGTTAATTGATGGATTTTAATTTGAGGAGGCTTTGATTGATATTGTGTAGCCCTTTTTTGTTTTTGATGTTATTATTTTTTTTTTGTTTCAGGCGTCCCTGCGACACCGGATGCCCTCTCCCTCCGATCAAGGTAAAGTTCATGTTTTATTAATTGAAAGTTATTAAGTATTTGAAAAGATTTATCTATTTATAATGTTTTGCAAATTCTATACAAAAGACTATGGTATGAATTATGATACACCCAAATAACTCAATGTTTAATATTTTAAATGCGCCTTAGGTTTTATGACAGTTTAATAAAAACCCGCTGGATTTTTTTTATAAAAAAGAACAGCGCATTACTCAAAGCCACCATCATTTACCGGAGCCTTGAAGAAAAAACCTGGCACTTCCCTTGTACAACATGTCTTAATTATTCATTACATCCCACGACTCCTTGCAGACGCCAACCAAAAAGCGTACCATAAAAATATATACTAAAACGAACACGCACTTTAATGAGGGCCGTGCAATATTTATACACAAGCTACCCTAATTGCTAGGGTGGAGAGTGGAAAAAATGGGCAATTTCACGTAATGTAATATGTATATTTAAGGTGAGGTTCCCAAACGCAGCGCGGCCAGGAATTTTGTCGCGGCCGTACTTATTACACGAAACCACTTCAAACGTCTTTCTACGTCGGCTTCGGCTGTGATACCGGTGGGGAAGTGGCTCTATCTAGGCCTCAAACTTTTATAAATAAATTTTGAAATTTAAGAAGATATGAAACGTTTACATAGATTTTTATATATAAAAAAATATTAACATAAACAACAATAAGTACCACTTGTACCTACCCATCACCCCATCAGCACTAAGTACTGGTACTTATTGGTGTTTATTTTGATATTTTTTTCTAGATAAATAAAGGTCAACGTTGATCATAGATCCATAGTTTAAAATCTATTTCTAAAGATAACAAAAAAAAAAGTATTGTAAAAATTATCCAACCACATATTTGTAATAGTTTTAACAACAAATTGCGTTTTATGTGTAGATTTTCTAACTGAACATTTTCAAATGTCCAAAATGAATGAAATCTTTAAGACTCTAAGCAGAGTAACTTTCCTGGGTACTACGCAATAAGTAGCCGGGATTTTTATTTTTTCAATATGTTTAGGTGCTCAGCTCGCTCCCCTCGCCGCCACAATTTCCTCTTGACGGAAGCCCTCAATCTAATGATATGGCTGTGTTAAAAAACACAAGGAAATTTAATAACGCCAAGAGCCCACAGCCCACGAGAGAAAACAAAGAAAATTTAATTTCGACGATTCCCACATGCTCAATATCGTTGAGAAGTTGCGCGCTTGAACGTGAAACGTACAGATTAAAAAACCCCCCTGATATATTTATATTTGAGGAATGCACTAGAGTAGCCTGCTAATATGAATTTAATTGTAAAGTAACTTAATTGTAAGGAGCAATCTTTTTTTTTTGTACGGCCGCCATATGAAACCGAGCTCAGGAAAAACCAACGGGTAAGCGTGCGGAAATCTGCATATCACGTTACGGGGACGCTAACCCTACAGTAATTATACGGGACAAAGCTTAAAACATTTCAAAGGTAAGCAAATTAGTTCCGCACTTAATGATCCGACAAAGCGCGTAAATCTTTTTAAAATGCGTGCCCGAAGTGTTTCCTCTTCCTGGGGTAAGTAAACAGTACGTTAAAAAAGTAAATTTGCATAATCTAGGGGTGCACGTATGCAAATCCGTGGCCCGTACGGGAAAGGCGGTGAAAATTGTATCAAATTGTTCCACCGACACGCAGGCTTTGCCGGCAATTTGTCAAGCGAGCAATAATTATTTGAAGCCCCCGGCCTGAATGGCTGACAATATGGGCTGGCGTAAAGCGTGTCATTTGTGCTAAACATTATGACGTGTCATTTCTGGTTTATTTATCGCTGGGGAGTTCGGGAAATGTATTAATTTTTGCTTTTACGTTACATTTCTCTAAGATTCAACTTACTTGGTGTCCAATCAGATAATTATTGGTAATTTGGGGCCTACCTATAAATAATATATTGCGGGATAACCGCTAATCAGATAAGACCGTTTAACACGCTGTAAAATCACAAAATTAAATCCGAAAACCCTCGTATACAAAATCCAAAAATCCCTTTCCAAATCACAAAATACAGGCAATCGGCAAATTCCCACGGTTTTCAATAAAAACAGACCATTGCAAATGGCTGGAAAGGTCTCGAATTAAGCCGCGGGCTCACGGGCCGGACGCAGGCAATGGCCCGTCCCGACTGAAAAATGTTATGCGCCACCTGTGGCTCGCACGTGTAATCGTATGCGTTTATCTCTGCGGGAACGTATGCACTGGTCCTAGGGTCCGGATGTGCCGACAAAGATGTAAGATGGGTTTTGGAAAATTTGTTACATTTTTTGGTGGATTTTTTGAGGACTTATTTGATGGCAAAGATGAGGAGAAGAAATATTTTTGAAAACACAATTTCTGCTCTAGACAGTATACTATCAAACCTACATAAAATACCTATCATTAAGAAATAACTAAGCAAAATAAATAAAAATATACTTTAAAATAAAAAAAAATAAAAATTGGAAACACAGCAAATTATTCAAATTCGTGAAAATAAAAGAAAAGCTGTTAAAAAAAGCAGCGTTATAGCCGAAATGGTTACTATGATAATATTTAGGACTTATGTTTATTAAACACGTTGTTAAAAGACTGAAAACGTCTATTAACAACACTACACATGAAGATCCAGCACATTTGACATCCATGTATCACGTACTAAGCCATGCATCCATTCAATTCCACACCAATAGCCCGAATTTATGCGACGCCCAACGTTCGGGCAATTATCATTCACGCAATGACTGCTCCGTGTCCACTCATCGCTCCGAGCGAGCCCTCGATACAGTCCCGCACCCGACCAATTAACACGCCCATTGCATCCTGCTCAATTGACCAAACGATTTATTGACTGACCTCGCTTTTTTACCCAATATTTTTATCATTTAACCATTTTTACGGAGCCCTCAAACAATTTTCCCACGGTTATGAGGTTCTAATAGTGAACCAGGGTCCTTTATGAAGCCAAGCGGACACAATAACGATAAAGGTGAGCAGAAAATCCGGACAATAAAGCGTCGACAAAAAAGCTGAGTGAGGGCTAGTGCGGGCCAAATAGTTCGTGAAATTTCGAAGGGTCCCGTAGTTGGGGTACGCGCTGGACGGGACACTTTACGATGGTCCTCCCAGTAAACCTGCCCATTATGTTGGGTTAAGGGATCGCGTCCTCCAGTTATAAAGATGCCGTACGCTAGCTAAGATTTGTAGCCGGTTTATGGATGTAGAAGGGGTTGTTGGATGCAGCGGAGGGTATTATGATCATGTCGAGTCGAGAGGTCGTATCATATCCAGGAGTCAACACGGCGAACATGATTGAGGACTTTCGAAAGGGGCAGCTCGGGAATGGAAATACGATGCTGTTTTTCCGAATCGCAATGCTTTATTTTAAGTGGATGTTTTGTAATAGTGAAATGGAATGTTTTTGCTTGGAACTCCCGCAACCTTTTTTTTATGAAATGCACGGCTTGGATTTTCAATATTTTGTTTTTCAGTTTCTTGTATCAATAAATACAGTCAAGTTTGTTGCATCGTCATTCAAATGTAATAACATTTAAGCGCATTTACATTAGCTCCAAATCTGTTCTTGTGACTGACCAAATAAACACAGGGCAATCGTCTACGTACTTAACGTTTCCACATGAGCTACCTAACACCTCAACGGCACTCAAAAGACTTCACTACATCCAGACACACAAAGTTGCCACATAACCGTTTCATCTCAATTCTTACCTCCCATCCGAAACTCGCCCTTAAAACTCAAAAGATAAAGTTTGGAATGAAGTGGAAATGTCTCTGGCAACTGTAGGTAATAAATTGGTTTGCAGGTGAGACATCTAAGGCTAATTGTACACGGCAATCGTGAGCGTCCAGTACAAACAGAGGCAAGGTAAAGGCGTTTACAGGTGTTTGCCAACAGCCCTCACGTAAACAGCTCGGCGTTGAGTTCCTTTTGCGGCGCAGTACTGCCAGACTGATACTTTGAGACGAGTTACTATTGTTTGTACGTCTTATTAAGTACGGTTCTCCGTGTGTTATGCTTTTTGATTCACTCTTATGGTTGGAAATCATGTTGAAAAGGCGACGTATAAAGTTTTGTGAATAAAGAAAAGATCAGCTTGAAATAACGTGACCTCTTTTATGTTGACGATTTTTGGGACTCAAAAGACATTTCTTTCTACATCTTGTTAAAGTGAATGAATAGTGATAGACCGTGAAATTCTAATTTTCTTACGTTTTTTGCAATTTGCAGTTCAGTGTCAGGTTGTATCTTGATCAAAATATGATTCGCGACAATAACAGGTACATACTTAGAGAATTAGAATCATTAATACATCTTTCTAAGTTAGATTTCTACCACTAACACTTTTCCATAAGAGATTGGTGGTTGGTGGTAGAAATCTAACTTAGAAAGATATATTAATGACTCTAATGATTACACTGACCTGCAAATTGCAAAAAACGTAGGAAAATTTGAATTTCGCGGTCTCAACTACCCATTCACCTTAAAGGCATATTATTATGAAGCTAGTATGCTTATCTATTTTCAAGGGTTAATCGAACACAAAAAATAGAACAACCCAACAAAAGGCAACACTAAAAGCTAACCAATAAACATCGGTCGAAAGTAGTTCCTTTAACAAAAGTTCACAATAACGACTTGCAAAGTTCAATATAGGAAAATTAGCCACAAAGGTGAACTGAACCACAGTTCACCCAAAAAGCGAGTGTGGTTGCGAAGCGACTAGGTTGTGGTCGCTCCGCCCCACCTCGACACGTCTCGGTCAATCCTTTTGACGCTAACCTGTCGTGTGAACTGACCCTTTGAGCTCTCACCTACGACCGCAAACGTTTTGTGTATTCAGCTTTATGGAGAATTAATTTGGTAAGATTGGGTGAACTCTGTAGCTCTATTTTATGTCCGTTTACTATAGGTTAATTATTGATTTCTGTTATACGTATATTTTATGTACTTCTTAGGGGTGGCTTCTTATGTACAAATACATAGTAATGTTCTTACAGTCTTCAATTCACGAGGTCAAATTCACTCAAAACATCTTCTGCGTATTTTATTCGTCAACCACATCTTCTCTAAAAATTATGGAATAGAATACAATAAGAGTCAAAATTAGCTAATCAAGGACGCACTACTGAGTAACCTTATTTCATAAACCTACTTAAAATTACATCCACAAGACTCCACAAGCTCCTCCATTACCGGTATTAAGATTTCGAAGACACAAATTCATTTCTCAACAGCTCCTGTCCGCAAAGCCATCAAATTATCGTCTTTCAGCAGTATAAAGCATAAAGTATAACATAAAGCCTAAGTACCTAAGCAAGCGGCTTTCGAAGTTCGCTCGTAGAACCGCGGATCTTAGGCGCAAAATATGCAGTGCGCTGGTCCTGCTTCCCTGCATATTACATGAGACCAACTTTTGTCGATTCCTTCAATATTTCACTGGAAAATCCTCTGCTTTGCTGTATATGAAATTGAATAAGTTAAGTCAGTTTTATCCTTTGTGGTGAATGTGATCGCGACTGAGAGACCGAGTAACTTTAATCTGATACCTGTTTGTTGTTGGAACGATGAAACTAGTTCACCTAAAAGCTGCATAAAAATAACAGACATCAAAATAAACTTCATCATATTCATAATCAGCCTATAATATTCCCACTACTGGGACACAGGCTTCCTCTCCCTCTTTTTTGTGTACAGAATTTTCCCAATCAACTTTGAACCTTATGCTTTAGTGATAAAGTTGAAAATCTATTAAAGAAATTTGACAGATTGTAGTAGCTTGATGTGCTGGCGTCTGTACGTAATAAAGAATATTCTATCTATCTCTCAGTGAGAGAGTGGCCCACTCCGGCCATAACGCGGGCCCTATTGGAAAATATCACATGTCTTCGAATTTTTGGTTGTAGGACATGCCGGTTTCCTCACGATGTTGTCTTTCGGTTTGTTATGAAATAATTTACACAAAGTAAAGTGCCTGCTTGGTTTCAACCCCATCACCACGACTAGTAAGTGCGGCCGTTGCTACTGAACCACCACTACTCTCCACTAAAAACTGAAAGCTTAATACGAAAGTCGAAAGCTTAATCCAATTAAAGTTATCACGAAATTAAAATACACAAAGCGAACATCAAATAATATTCGCTACATTTCCACAAAGCGCCCGTACCCTGGAGCAGATACGACGAAACCTAATATTCAATACCTCTATCGACTAGTTAATAGCAGCATTGTACTAGGACAATAGTTCCCACATCCAAGGAGATTGCATTGCGACTTAATTTCATTGCCTAATACACTCTCGTATTTGCTATCCATCCATGTTTGCGCCCGCTTCATTCTACCCTACAGACGTGGCTATATTTTCCTTTTGTCTAGACGAAATCTTAACGAATATTTAAGTAGTATAAATTAAACGTGAGATGTGTGTGAGCACGTTCTTATGGGTGACGTGAATTTTAAAGAAAGCTTCCTGGTTGTGAGGTTTTCTTTCTTTGAAAGCAAAACCTTTGATGCATGAAGGGTAATACTGTGAAGATATAAAATCAAAAATTGCCAATTTAGACGCCGAAATAGCCGTGATAGGACCAGAACAGCCACATAACACACCAAATCTCAGTAACAACAAATGTAAGTTGGAAACGAGGGTGGTATCTCCAAATTGCTCATGTAAGACAAAATTAACCCTCGCCCACATTAACACAGATAAGTGTGCGAGCTCATTTGCGAGCCTTCCGGCTGGCGCTCGTTACATCTTGATATTCTTTACCCCTTCACCGATACCCGCACCACACGAGCAATAAATGGCGCGGAAGGAGCCGCTATCGCGCCACCCGATATCTTCCATCCGAATTAATTTCACAACGCTCCTTCCTAAGTTCGCGCACTTGTTATTTCGACGTGCAACCGAGCGCGCGACTTCTAATCGCGAAGAGTCGCGAGATAAAATGGCGACCCGTAATTACCATAACGCGCCTTTCGAAGATATGTGGAGAATCTTAATGGTACGGTGGCTCCGTAAATAATGGGCTCTTATGGGAAAGTTGGTAAAGAGCACTGTTTCGTGTGTAATTTTAAGGGTTTCCTGCCTCACGTGCTTTTTGAATAATGTGCTAAATACGGAGCGGGCGGTAATGACGCTCGCGTTTGTTTTCATATAAACTTAAACAATAGATTCAAGTTTATGTGTGCTCCAATGGCGTCCTTGTACGTTTGAATAATTTTAATTTTAGCGTAACAACACTACACTTGTATGAATTGGTACGATTAATGGTACCGTTTATCTTGTAGTGCTTGTTACGAACTTTGGTTCTGAAGTAAATAAGTACTAACTTACTAACCTTGTAACTGGTATTAATATAATGTCAGAACATATTATTTGTTGATATTGTTACTGTATCATGCCTTCGTTCGGGGAACCGCGTACCTATATAAATACATAGCAACAGCAGTTAATTATTGAGCCAAAATGCATCTAAGAGCGGGCGCACAAAAGCGTTTCTGGCGCGATCGTGCTATCAGCCGCAGGATGCAGAATGTCGCGCGCCAGTCGCGATTACACGTGAGTTATGTGCTATTTCTGAATTGTGGTCGCCCGCGGCGCGTCGTGCGGTGTGCGCCATTTCGTAGCTTCTTTCGTTCTAAGTAATTAGCCCTTTATTTTAAACACCGCAATAATTGTCGCCTGCAGCGATACGTTATCTTGAGTAACTTTAGCGGCGCAGTAAGAAATTGTATTCCCCCATGGAGAAAAATAGTTCAGTTTTCTTTAGATTCCGAAGTCAACCATTTAGATTTGCCTATTTTGGGATTTCCATTCTTCTGAAGCGATGAATATCATTTCATACTATAGTTACCTTATTTACAGAACGGTTACGGATACCTGATATAAAAAACTGGTCAAGAGCGAGTCGGACTCGCGCACCGAGGGTTCCGTACCATCATAATAATATGTTTTTAATTTTTTATCGGCGAGGTGTATATTCATCAGAGAATTTTAACACTGCGCACTGCGGTGTAGAATATTGCAGACTTAGGTCAGCGCCATCTCTTGACCGATAGTGAAACTAATGTAACTTTCGTTGAAGATTTCTGAAAAAGTGTGCTATTTAGAGACATCGTTTTATTTTTCCTGTAATTTGTACATAAACTTCTCTCACATAGAATTATTTCAGATTATTCTCTTTGCAAACTTCGGAGATATGGGAGGTAAGGTTTCTTTTGACATTTTTCATCAAAAGTCGATAACTATGCAACCTAAAAAAAAAGAAAAAGTGTTTGAGAATGTGCAAACTGCGCTCTTTCATATAATACCCCACATGCCCTTTTTTTTTTTTTTTTTTGAGGATGGGAAATCATCAAATGACTCCTCCCGCTCTGGGTGGAGCTGAAGGTAGTGTCAGACTCTTACTGACTAAAACCCACCCGTGTTCCTTCCTTAGCCCTTTATGTTCCGGGCCAGCGGTAACCCACCACACATGCCCTAGTAGCTCCACTTCGAATTTTTCAGACTAACTTTCAGTCCCTGTCGCAATTTTCATTTCTTTCTTATTTGCAAAATAGTTGGACAAACGTCATCTAAAACTATTCTAAATTTCAAGTTAGCCCTACTTAGTTAGGCATTAGTAGTTCTTGAGATATCCAGCTGTGACAGACGGACATACAGACAGACTGAGTCTCACCATAATCCGTTTTACCATTTTAGTACGGAACCCTTAAAACAACTGGTAAAAAACGATTTTAGTTCTCAGATTAGCAGCAATATGAATACAATAGCATTAATAAATATATGATAGTGCACCACATTAGACATAACAGCGGTAGTGCCAACATTTGCTCACCGCTCTGCATTGTTCCGTATGCATATTTGCGAACTCAGCTAATACGTTTCAAAATGCTCGCAGCGTACACAAAACGGTGTACACCTCCGAACAAGGAACGTGTTCGCTCAAATTACAAGCATTGTAAATAAGGACCAAAAACAGTTTCATTTTCCACACGAGCGCTGCAGCTAATATTGTCTCACCCCTAAAATATGCAGCCTTACCTGCGGGAATTGCCTGGATATAGTGTAATTGTTGAATATACCACGTCGTTTAATCCCAGCTACATCTTCTGGAATGTTCGAGAATGCAGCCAAGATTTGCAGGCAGTCTGCGGCGAGGTCTTGGCCCCGGGCCTAGCGCACTTAATACTCGGCTTTACTTCACTTGGGATTTCTCAATGTGTCTCACTACAAACCCGCTTTAGCGCTCAGCTAAGCGCGCCTGTAAACAAACATTAAAAACTCGTTTACTTTCGAACCCTTTTGAAAAGAGTTAAAGTTGTAACGGCCCGAAACCTTCGAGTCTCCTGAAACTCAAGCTACTGCAAACAGCCGTGAGGCGTCGTAGATGAAATTGCAAAAATGTAAAAGAGCTAATGTTTGCTCACCTTAAACCCCTTCCCGACCCCACGTGCCGGCGTGACGAGCCGGATAAAAGGCTTTAATACACCCTCATCCCTTATTACGAAACTTGAAAAAGACAACAATATAGATCCAATGTGTCGCGGGCGCGGGCAATCATACGCGCATCAAAGGTGACGCGCCTGCGAGCTAGCCAAGTGTGGAGACGCCTTTATATAACGACGTTTTGTATTAACGTTCTGTATGGAAATGACGAGTCAAAGGGCTACACGCGTTATGAGATCTCAAACAATACGGATTCTGACAATCCTGTTTCCTTCGCACGACAGGAAATGGTATTCGAATGTTTAATGAGAAGCCTCGGTTCATGTATCGCAAATGCGGATTGCTAGAACGTCTGCTTTTGCATTTTGTTACTCTGTTTGCGAATCCGTTTACTGCTTTGCGACAGCGGAAATTTTGATGTCGTATTTTTATTCTCATGTGACTGAAATACTGTCATAAACAAGTGCAATTTCCATTTCTGATGGTTCTTTTGTCATACCAGCCAGCGTTGAAAAACTGGTCCTATCAGTGTTTCAAAAGACCAACATACCGAAAGGACCAAAACTTTCTCTTAGTATATTTCCATTTTGTCTGCCTCCATACTCGTGCCTCGAACACATCAAGCAGTCATTACGGCCCTCGTGAAAAATCTCGGCGAGGCTGCTTTGCAAGTCAAAACTCCTTGGGGTACACTTGGCTCCTCCCGCACCCCGGTGGGTACCCGCTGCCGAGCGCGTGTGAACATTTTTCATATTGAGCTCCAAGATACAGGTGACGTGTTAAATGGCTCGATGTTTAAGATTCAAACAAGGGTAGGTGAGTATGTATGTGTGGAATAAGTGCTAGCTGTTGTTTATCACACATTTGGTAGGTAGGTACATTTATGGCAATTTAAACTAGTTCAACGTTCAACTAAACCAAAGGTAAGTAGATTAGTTTAGAAAATTCTATTAAAATTATATTGCCACCACTTTCCTTTAAAGGTTACACGTGGATGCGAAGTTCCAACGTTGGCGAACATTAAACTGGAAATAAAATATTAAAACATTAAACATAATCTTATTAACGTATCTGCACGTGTTGAAAATGAACGAGTACTTAAAGTGAGCCTGGCTAAAATACTTTATTAGTGACCCGAAACTTAAAAGTTATTATAATTACATTGTTTACTTCACTAATACCAACTAGGTAAACTTTTCATCGGGTGATGTTTACGACGGCTGGTTTTATTCGTATTTTAACGGCTGAGCAGTTGCCTCTTTAATAGTAGATTATTCACTAAGGGGATAAAGTGGTGTCTTATTGTCACGGGCGCTATTTTGAATCCTGAACGCAAAGAAGGATGCTAGGCTAGCTCTGAGTTAACTTCATAACCGGGGAATACCTAGTTATGTGCAGTGTCATACACTATTTACCCGACTACGTGACAGGACAGGGTTATGTTTTTTTGCGTACCTACTTAAGTATGTTTTTTTTTCTGAATGGGCCTGCTCTTGACCTCGATCACGCCTGATGGAAAGCGATGGATGAGATCTATGATGAAACGAGCGTGCCCAGAAGATGCCTAAGGCACTAGAACTCCCTAGCATCGACGAAACACAGCAGGATGCTTGACGCCGGACTCCGGAGGGAGGGTGGTCGCAAACCAGGTGGGTGTTAGCCCTACCACCGCAAGGGAAGAATTGGCCAGTCAAATAAGGTGTTGGGTGTGACTGTCCAGGATGCGCCGAGCGCTCGGTTCAGTTGAGTAACTGGCGGAACAAACTGCGCTACACGAGGAGCATGCATCGCAGTGTATCTTTGTATGTAGAATTGCTTATACCATCGAAGCAGCTTACCGGCCGGTCGGATTTTATTAATACACTAGCTGTTCCCCGCGGTGTCACCCGCTGCTCAGCGCCTAAGGGTCATAGCGTGATGTTATATAGCCTATAGCCTTCCTCGATAAATGTACTATTCAACACAAAAAGAATGTTCAATTCTAACCAGTAGTTCCTGAGATTACCGCGATCAAACAAACAAACTCTTCAGCTTTATAATATTAGTATAGATGAGGAGTCTATCAACTGGTTTGGGTTGCGCAAAGATTATAAGCTAAGTTTCGTTTTTATAAAAAAAAAATGGCGGATTTTAGATGATGTCAAAGGAAGGCCTTGAAGAAAAATAGTACTATTACTATGTAAGGTATCAAAATAAAGGGCTTGAAGAGACGATTCCTAAAATATAACACACTAAAACGATTCAAATAAAAACAAAATGATGATTTTGTCATTTTATTTTTATTTGAATCGTTTTGAAATCCGACTGCAACTAAGATTTAAAACTAGCTCACTTTTCAAGCAATCTGATGCAGTTGGTGGCATCAAATCTGAGATTGAACTAAAATAACATACCTACTGCCAGTCAGGGTTTTTTTTATTTTTTCACACTTATCTCACGCATTTTCATCAAAAACAAAATAAATAATATAATTAGTCAATGGAGAGTCGCGACTCAAATCCAACATTCTTTAGAGAACGCGGGAGTATACGCGCCACAGCAACCGATCATTTGTTCGGCAACGGCGACTAAAACCTATGAAGTAAGAACTCTTCGGTCGACCTGTACATTAATAGAAAAAAAGCTTTTTTTATGTTTCCATACGGTTTTCTCAGTTGACGTTCCAAATCCAAACCACGTTAATGACTAGCAAGTCGTAATGGAATTCAATACAATATTAATACAACAACAACAACATTACAACATTATAATTAAGTAGTAGTAGTGTTATTAATTTAGTAGTTGTCTGTGTGGTGCCGGACTTAAAGAATAGCACCACCCCATACTTCCCGTGGGTGTCGTAAAAGGCGACTAAGGGAGACCGGAGAATGGACAGCAGCGTTCTCTATGCATTACACCATCATACCATACTGCGATCGCCAACCCGCCTGCCAAGCGTGGCGATTATGGCAAACCCCCCCCGAGGCCTATGTCCAGCAGTGGACGACTTTCGGCTGAAATGATGATGATGATGATGAATTAAGTACACTTAACAAACTAAATGCCCGACTAAAGCCTAGGGCTTAAATGACTTGCTTTATGTTAGGTTTGAATGACATATAATTTGACGTCAGCGAGCAGGTGGTGTGAAATAGTAGATTGTTCGCCAAGGGAGCAAACAAATATTTTGAAGGCGAGAGTGCGGTGCTCTCAGGATTCAAAGTATGTCACTCGAGCTTAAAATAGTGTTACTCCCGAGGTGGACACTCTACTTTTTATCGCCCTCTATGAAAAAATGCATGATCAATGATTAGCTTTTATTGTTCCCATTGCTGAGACACAAGCCTCCTCTCTGTGAGAGGGAGTGGACCGTAATCCACCACGCGGGCCTATTGCGCGTTGGTAGATGTCACATGTCTTCGAATTTTGGCTTCTAGGACATGCCAGTTTCCTCACGATGTTTTCCTTCATCGTTTTGAGAGCAGTGGTGATGAAAATAATTTACACAAAGTAAACCGGTCTGGGTTCGAACCTATGACTTACAACTCGTAAGTCGCTGCCGTTACTATTGGGCCACCACTGCTCTTCAAAAATAAGTAAGTGAAACTTATGAATAAGAACGTTTATTAATTTGCATACAATTACTTGAAGAAGATCATAATACAATTTTTTTATAAATAAGTAAAATCCTAATTTGCATAAACAATTACGAACGAAGGCAGAATGCTTTTCGCGCGTTTTTTATTTTTTCACAAACTTTTTTTTTAATTTGGCTCGCGCGCGTTTTTTTTATCATACAGCCTGTTGTTTGTTCATAGAATTTTCATAATTGATCTCTTTGATGATTGGAACTTTTACTAACAATATCCACATTCCAAATTCAAATCGCGTTTAGTCCCTAGGGACTAAAGAGTTATTTTAGTCCCTGTTTATGAAGAATACACAAGCACTTTTGTCCCTCTTAGTAAAAAAAAAGCCACATTTTGGTGGACTCCAAATTCTAATAGATTTCAACACAACCTCTAAATTCAAGATACAATTAAATAATTATTTTCTACCATTACCTCACTCAAAAAAAAAAGAAATCCATAAACACCCCCAAATAAAACCAGTTAACGTAAATAAAAATTAATTTATACATAAATATTTTCCACTCTTTGGGCTCGGTAATGATCTCTGGATATGACACATCGCGCAGGGCTACGGCTGATTTACGTTCGCAAATGTCGGCACATCCAGAGCAGGTGTGCTTGTTCAACTTAGAAATTAGCACACCGTACACTTTTAAATTGCCTACGAAATTCTCCACTTTTAATGTGAATTTTTTATTTAATTTTTTGGAGAAAATGTTTTAATGGAATTCTAACCTCGTAATTTTTTACCACTTTTGATTTAAAAAAAACTCCTATTAAATTCAAACTTCATTAGGATTGAAACTGTCACATTGGTCTTTAATAAAAAATAGACCTTGATATTCTAGGCCTGTAAATAATAAAAGATTTATTTTTTGTTAGTAGGTTTGCACAAACACTTTTACACGTCAATCATGTTTTTTTTAAACTAGATCAGACCGGCGTTTCCTATCTGACTACTCTGAGAAGAAAGGCCGAAACAAACTCAGAGGTCAGTCTCTTTTAAAGTCCAGACATAATCTTGGTCAGGTTATATAATGACCATGTAGATCGATGTCTGAAATGATCTTTTGAAGAAAGAACCACACAGATTGAGAGGACATGTCCAGTCAGTGCACGCATTTGTCAGAAATCGTGCAGCTCAACTCAAGACTTAAGGAGCTCAACGATTATGTATGTAACACTCTATACTTAGCGCACGCAGTAAAGCAACCTCTTAAGGCATTTTAAACAAACCGTTTGTATAAGTATAGTTTTCTTAGCGTATCCAATATCCCCCTAACAAAATAAATCGCTGCAACTCCCATTGAAGTTGACACAAGACAAAATCCATTCCGCACATGTTACTCGACACATCGTTAAGGCGACGTGTACACCATTACATGAAATTATTCCGTCGTCCGCAGCCTCCGCAAATTGACATTCAATCAGTGTACCTACACCCACATTGTTTCCCTATCAATCCTTATTGGGAGTTGGCACACGCGCCGATATGCCGCCATCAAAACGCAATTTGTTTATGAAAATTTATTGTATTCGACATTACCGTGGATTCTTTTCCCTTAGCGACCCCGCGGAACGAAATCACCTTATTCAATTCCCTTTTTGCATACATCACACACGGCGCCTCGGAGGGGAACATCGCGGGTTTTGTCTGTACACGTGAATCGCGTTTGGGACGCGTGTTCGCTTCTTATTAGTCTGGATTGGATAAAGGTTTTTCTTATATCGCTTGGGGAAAGAATTTACGGTTTATCCTACTGTTGTTACATGGCTTAGTTGGTCTTTTAGTTTTGAGTAGTCCTAAACGCTTTACGGTTTGAGTTGAACTACTTAAATACACTTTTAAAAGCTACAAAAAGTTGACATTAACAGTTTTATTTGAAAAAGAGACTCAAAGAACCAAAATTATTGTGAAGGAAAACAAAAGGAAACGTCAGCTGACATTCTGACAAACAAGCTGACGGCGATAATTCAATCCATAATGATCGGCACGGTTACACGTGCATGTCTTATCCTTCCAAATGCGGTGACGAATCACCAGAAAATTTCCAATTCCGAATTCCCGGTGAAATCATTTATCAGCGCGGAATTAGCGCGTCACACACGGTCGTCGATGGTAAGTGGAGCGCGCGATATGACGCGCCTTCCCTTCTGTTTCGAGGATTTGCGAAAAGAATTGTCGCATATATCACAGTTAATAGGGTGCGGAGAGAGCACTACTTATGCCTAATGCGACAAGGAAACATGCTTCCCGCCCGCACGCACGAATACATTCCCAGAAACTGGATTTTCAATGGCAATAAATATGTGAGTGAGCCAAGCTCCTGCTTTTTGAGAAAATATGAAGATTATGCTCTTCCATAATTCATTTGTCGTTTGTTGCATCGATTTCGTATTAGGGATGTTTTTGTGATCGTGGATAATTTATTTGTTGTCGTTAGTGGGGTCTAAGGTATAAGTGGGGTGGTTTGTGCACCTGTAGCGATACAAAAATGTGACATTAACCCCTTTTTCCGTGACATAACAATAAACCGTGACGTGGTCGTAAACACGGCGGGATGAGACTCCGTAAAAAGGAACGATGCGGTAAATATGGACAGGCGATGTCTTCGCGACGGTAAAATGTCGGTAAAAACTGTGAAGATCTCACAACTGCTCCAGGGGGTGCAAAGCTAATTTTTTATGGTTATTTTTGTAACACTAGGAAAAACATTAACATTTTGAAATCTTAAACGTACTATTTTAGTCATCAATTAACTACAGAAAGGTAAAAATAAAAAGTATGTAGTTGTATGTTGATTCTCGGGGCCTATTCGAGATAAAAAAATATCTAGTTCTCATAAATCTTATCCGTTTATAAAACAAAAATGCTAATATCCAGCGCCAGGAATGAAAATCAGACCATAAAAATGTATCACAATTATTTTGATATATCGCAAAAGTTTATCGCCCTTTGAAGATGTTCTTTAAGTCTATAAATTAAGACCAAGACGCCGCAGCCATAAAACCTAATATACGTAATCTTTATTTCTTACACGGGGTTAAATCAGCGGATTATGCTAAATACTTGGTATTATTGCGTATGCGACGTTCGCATACCTAACTAGAGTTTATCAAACGCCCCTAAAAAGCTGTTATTTTCAACACATGATTATGTAAAAGAATTCCGAGATTCAAGATTTCAACGTACGGGGAGGATGCGTCGTTAAGACGTGAGGTCTCGAGATTTGCATCATTACCACTCTTTTGTGGGGTGTGTTTTCTCACGATAATGCTAAATGCTACAACGTATATGTACTTGGGTATGTGTGGATTTTACTGAGTGTTTGCGAGTCTTAAAGACGTTATTCGTATCAATGTAGATATGTTTATTTATTGAGGACCTCCAACAAAAGATCTACTTGCACAAAAAAACACAATTTATCTGTATTAAGTTTCAGTCTTTATAGTGCACTCATTCAATTACAGGAGGCCACCAAAGCACGCTTTAAGTTACCGACTACTATATTAGCTTAAAACTCAAATGCACACTCTACTTTATTAGTACATACATAAGAACAAAATAAATAGGCAAAATAGTTTAAAATACAAACACTTTTTTTTTGCGTTGTATCACTTAAAAACTTCTTTCAAAGATTCTTAAACTTGAGACTAAACTTCAAAATATAAAACTGACATACGAACTCTAATTTTCCGTTACAAGAGATAGACATAATTTATATAGGACTAGCAGCGCAACGCGGTTTCACCCGCGTAAGTGTCGATCTCGTGGGAATATCGTGATAAAAACTATCCTATGTCCTTCCCCGGGATGCAATCTGCCAAATTTTTTCGAAATCCGTTCAGTGGTTTAGGCGTGAAAAGGTAACATACAGACAGACAGACAGAGTTACTTTCGAATTTTTAACCGACTTCAAAAAAGGGGGTGGTTTCTCAATTCGACCGTATATAATTTTTTTTTTTTTTAAGTGTGGTCGCGGATAACTTCGTCGTTTATGAACCGATTTTGATTATTTTTTTTTTTATTGGAAAGGAGATATGCCAAGGGTGGTCCCATGACAAGGAAACCAGGATCTGATGATGGCATCCCAGTAATATCGAGGGGAACATTCGAAAATCGTAGCAGCGACTAGTGCGTTTGTTAATTTTTTCATTAAGTATTTTAAAGCACATCGATCGATCTGATGATTAAGCCGAAAGACAGTCGAGGAGACTCCTCAACGATTTCCACCACTTACCTTGTGTTTGGGCTTGATTAATTTGTATTGATGTGAACTTTACACCTAGATGGGTTGTGACTGTCATTAGGGGTCTGATGATGAAGACGAAGGACAGTTAAGGAAACTCCTCAAGTAGTAATAGTACTCCTCGTAGAACGTATACGGAGAAGGCTAACAACGCTGTGCGCGTTCAGTATAATAATTCGTTGAAGGTGTTGTTGGGGCTGTCTCGATATTGTAGCGCGTCTGGTATGTTTACGGAAGCGAGGCTAGATGACTTTTATGCCGTCATGCGCAAGCGATGTGCGTCTATGCTGCGGGCCTGCGACGTTTCAGGGTAGTCCTAACAACATACTTGCTATACTGGTGGACAAAATTGATGGGCCATTTATTAGACACTAGGCTGGTAGACATGTACCTACGCACAGACGTCCACGTCGCCAATTAATTTATTAAATTATTATTTACCGCCAATTAGGCTAAGGTGATACTACGAAACACTATAATATGGATCTTTGGACTGAAATAAAGAATTTGATAGATTTTCATCGGTTGTCAAAAAAAATCGGCTGTTTCATAGAAAAGTGTCACTAAAGCGACCAAATTTTTTTTTTTTTTACGATGTCTGTTCAGATTCATGTACTGAATACATTGTAACAGGTAGTACGTCGATTCCCTGCCAAGCTGAAATAAAAAATAACTGTTAACTTTTAAAATGTTAACTGTCAGATAGATAAAAAAAAAAGATTCGCTATGAACGGCAGCATGATGACTGCATGTTCATTTACAGCAGCATAAAAAAGAAAAACCTTGCTAATATTAACAGACACATTCACTAACAAAACAGCTGTCCATTCCCCCAATTAGAGCCATTCTAAATAAAAATCCAAACCAAGTTACAAACGACGTTTCGCCGAACGGAGCAGCAAGTTAGCGAATAATTGATGAGCTACACTATTTCAGACCGCTACAAATGGTACAATACGAGGCTTTTTACAACTGTCAGAGTACAAAAGACCGATTTGTTGTAGGTAGTTGATGCCCGGAACAATTACTATATGAACGTTGACGTACTAATTCTGTACCGCATACGTCAAATAAGACAGCTGTTTCGTTAGCGCACTGCTTTTGTTTTGAACGCTCTGTGAGCGGAATGTATCATTCATAATTTATTTTATTGTTCATTTTTTACCAGTGCATCTGATTCAATAATTAGGACACTACGAACTACCAACGTTTCAATAAAGAAAGACACTAATAATCCCCTGTCATCAATCAACTCAGCCTATCGCAGTCCACTGCTGGACATAGGCCTCTCCCAGACTGCGCCACAGCACCCTGTCCTCCGCCTTCCGCATCCAGTCTACCCCAGCCACCTTCTTTAGGTCATCCGTCCATCTAGCTGGGGGGCGTCCCACACTACGCTTGCCGATACGCGGTCTCCACTCCAGGACTCGTCTGCTCCACCGGCCATCGGTCCTTCGACAGACATGGCCAGCCCACTGCCACTTCAGTTTGCTTACTCTGCAAGCTATATCCCCTGTCATTACTGAAATAAAAACAGTCAAATCCACCGTCTACCTAAATGACTGCCTCGTCTAGTTAATAACACAAAACAAATTACCAACAGAATCTCCTAGCAGCAAGAGAACAATTAATCAAAATATAGGGCCGTTGAAAAAAATGAATAATCCTTCCGAGACGGAGTTAAGTCATTATTATTATTTAAATCTTCAAAATTACTCGACAAAACTGCGCTATATAGATATAAGACTGCAATAACCCATTTGGGAGGATAAGAAAAAGGGATGGTAGTCATTAGCATATAATGACAGTAATTAAAATACACAAATAGAGCTATAAAGGAGGCCGGGCGATGAAGGGTTCTTCATGATCGCCCGCGTGAATTTATACATGGCAAATATTTTGGTTGCGGCTTCGGCTCAGGAATTAAGAACAGCCTTGTTTAATTTATTAATTAATGGAGCCAGTGTTGCGGAGACGATGATGGCAACACCGCTGAGCGGAACTGATTAGTCTATAGATGAGTAAACCAATGTTGAAATAAATATTTTGTGGAAAGTACAGAAAAATCGAGGCAAGTGATATTCTTTTAATGTGTTTGCGCACAACTTAATTAAAGTGCGAAGTGAACAGACTGGTCCTCTAAAATAAGTTTTTATGCATCGTCAAGATCTTATAGGTATTATTATTCGCATTTAACTACTAAATTAAAACTCCTAATCTAGTGACCCTCAAAAGATGAAGGTAACACAAGCCACGTACAAACTGTGACAGGCACAGTGATGGGGCAAGCCTTTCACTCGAATTATTTCAATTCATGCCTCGTCTCTCGCTCCACCGCCTCCGCAGACAATGGCGGCTAATTACGAGATGTAAGGCTTTATTAACGCAATCGCGTGGTTATTAACATAAAAAAATAATATTTACTGAGCCCGGCGCCGGCGAAAGTGCTTAATTTACGAATATTGCGGCATTACTCTCGTCCCAACCCTTCCGTCTTACAAATAATTGCAGCGATGTTACGCCTTGAGAGATGGGATAAGCGTCAAGATTAAACCTCATCACAATTACTCTGAATAAGATTTAGAATTCTAATGACTGGCATTACACATTCCGAGAAACTTTTCCGAATGTCCCGGATGCATCATGGTTTAATATTCCACACACATATTCTAAATTTGATTTAGCAGTCTTAAATAGTCCCTTCGCCGATTACCCATTGATATTTTAATGAAAAGTCGGTCCCTTCGACGACTGCAAAACGCCAATATTAGCATATAAATAGCGAATAAAATATGACATCAGCATTTTAATTTTTCTATATTACAAAGCGATTTACAAATTAGCGGGTAAGAAAATCGACGAGGAAGCCTTAAGAGGGTCGACCTGCCCGCAGATGTTCTATTTAAATGTAAATTTTCCACCGACACGCCGACAACACGGATGAAAAAAATAATTTAGAATCAAAATATTTGACAGCACATCACAATCATTTGTAATATTAATAAGTAGAGCTTATATTTTAAGCGTCCCTTTATAAACTGGGGCATCGTATTTTTTTAAGAAATAAAGATATATTTTTGAGAAAACTCCAAACTTTCCAGGAAGGAAAAATTAACAAAATTTGACAGCGGTATTTAATCAACGCCCACAACAAACACTACGGGAGGGTGACAATTGCACGCACCGGATGGAAAAAAGAGAAAGTATTCTTTTCAAGAAAGGGCAACAATGAAAGAAAGAATTACGAGAAGGACCTCGGCGGAAGTGGAAGTGACAGATCGCCGTCATGGCCGACAATGGTGGAAAGTCACACCTCTTGTTTACGGGACGTCGAGCACGCTTCTGAATTAGCTATCATTTACTTAAGCACTTTATATAATTAAGTGGAGCGGCCATTACTGTCACGAGGGTCGCCATATTCTTTTCATTGCCGTCTCTAATTGCACCTATTAGTTGGGCGGGCGTTAGTTAGTGGACACGTGTGAACGCTGGTTTATTTAGACGAAGGTTAAGGAAAGGCACGTTGTACAAATACGCCTTTGAAAACTGTGAGGTATTTTTAAAGATGTTTCTTGCCTTTGTTTTGTCACTTTAATTAGTAGATAAAATGTCCTATTTTTACCTAGCAAAACTGTTAAGTGTCATTCGTTAACATTGCTCTCATTTTATGAAAATTTGAATGCCATTAAAAGATACTCCTGTTACCAACTTTCATGATCCAAAGCGGTCAATTATGAATACAGACCTCGCATCGGACGTTCACGTATGTTCCTATTAGGTACTGTGTTCTCCTAACTGTATACTTAATTCTCTCAACAGTTTTGGAGGAATTCTGAACAAATATGTTCGCTAATACTAACTTTATTTAAACGAAGTATCGCTGCATAGCACGTGAATGAACAAAACGCTTTAAGCTTATAAAATTACAATACAAATTCAAAATGTTCTCATCAAAAATATTTTGAAGCAGCCATTTTAAATCTACATTAATCCCCTTTGCATCTCAAATTAACGAATCGATCATAATTGATTAAGTACAGCGGCGCGCTAAGGAATACCACAAAGGAGTCCATTCGTACTACTGAGCAAAACAAAAACAAGCCTCCCTCCCTTTTTTGACCGACCGAAAGCGAAATCTGGCTTTGTTCATTTACTCGGTAAACCGATAATTTCATTAAACAACAAAGTGGGACTCGGGAGTTTTGTAAACACGGCAAGAAGCCAATGTCCCCTAAGATGGGAAATTCATTTGGAGAAAAAATGTCTTGTCTTAGCACAACGCGGCGAATTAGGAATCCACGGACCCCTGCTTGTTTGCACCATAAAAAGTGGTGAAATTTAATTAAAATCAGTGCACTGATTTTATTCTTGGAAACATCCAATCAGGTTTAATTTAACGAGACGAAAAAATGGTGGAAGTTTTGTAAAAAATCCCGAAAATGTACCCAATCAAAATTATTTCACTATTCGATGAAAATCGAGCTCCTTAACCCTTGCTCCGCCGAACAATCCAGTTAATATCGTAAGCGTAACCTAAAACGGGTGCATTCCGCACGTTAAAAATATCGCGGAGTAATTTGGAGCATTCGGGCGGGCTACTCGCATTAAAGTTAGGTAGCGGGCAAATTAAGCCGAACCCCCGATATATTGCGTTTGTTCTTTTGAGGCTGCCGGTGAAGGGTTAAAGCCAAGAATGCTTTGCTTTTTATAGTAAACTCAATAAAGTGAAGTTGTAATACGCTTTATATGAGTATAGCCATGACGTTAAGTACCTTTACTCGTATGGATTGGTACTACATTGTGAAATAAAATGCGGCTCGAAGGACCAGTACAATTCAGGCAATTTTTCGTTCAAAATATTTTAAATTAATGCAGCAAGGAATTTGAAAAAGATATCCAAAAATAAACAGTATATCATAATGGAGTGTTAGTCTGAAAAAAATTGCCCAATTTTTATTTCAATTGAATAATCCACACACGGGTATCCACAAATACTCGTTATACAAACCCAATGAATTATACCTCAGTCAGGTAATTAGACCGAAAATACCATTAAATTAATAAATAAAAAACAGGAGCGGACCCCATCGGCTCTCGGAACGACGCGTGGGCCCCTCAGTCGAATAAATTTATGTAAAAATTTTCATTAATATTTTTGAGGCCGACCGTCCGTTCGCCCTTGGGAGTGAAAATCGAGTTCGCGGTCGCGATGGAAAAATGCAAACCGAAAATTATGGGGTCCCTCGCCTTGTATTTGCTTATGAATACCGGTACCTGCACGACCCCACATCCTGAAATATATATATACGACACGATACGGGAAAATAAAATTAAACAACAACGGAATCATGTGAAAGTCGATTGTTTAAAATGTACAATGGAGGACAAAATGTAAGTGACCTTTTTCGGGATAGTTTTTCGCCCTCGACCTTTAAATCTTTGAGTACACTATGAAAAACGCCCCTCGCAGGATCTTGTGAGATTATGAAAGATTTGTGAGTGGTGGAGTGGTGCCCGCGGCCGGTCGCACTGAGCTTAAGAGATTTAAATCGCTCGCTGGCCCGGAATGCCAGATACAAACAGATTTCTTACTGCCCCGAGTTTGTAGAAATGATATCTTGGAACGAGTGTACTCAAAAGTTTGGGGTAGATAAACGCATATCTGTATGTTTTATTGCTCCTTGAAACTGTGATATCTTATAGAAAGGATTTAATTTTTATTTTGTAGTAGAAAGCACATATTTTTATACTATTGAATTGCTCAGTTGCGAAATAATAATGAGAGATGAATAATCATTGTTATTTTTTTAATTTTCATAAAAACTCAATTTTACGAAAACCATACTTTTGCGTAAATTAAATTCTGCCACATTCCAAGAAACTCTAAATAATTATCCTTCCTTTCCAGCAAAACGACTACATATTTTCCAGAAAGATTTCCTTACCTTGAGTTAATATACCGCTTCCCCGCCACAATGCAAGCGAAATCTGTAAGCGATATCTCAGCGAAACCTGTAAATCTTTCGGGCATTTTTATATTCGGCGAATTCTGTCGGAGAGGGCTAAGCAGGTCTCTCGCACCACCGCCCAGAGATTATATCTTGACACTTGATGGATGAATGGTTATTGGAACTCAACATTTTTATCATTTTGATACAGTTGGCCTAAGGTGCGGTAGTTCACTTGATACGCTCGCTGCAGGGGACATAGTTTACTGAGGTTTACTGATACATTTTTCAAAGTGAGCAAGTTTTGTATGCTTTAGTTTATCGCTGGATGTTTAAAGTGTTTTGAGATTGAATGCAGTAACGATCGTGTTGGATTATTGATACTTAGCCTGTTTAGTGACGGAACTGAAAGTGGCTACTTAGGGTTATATTCTAGAAATTGCACAACTTGAAAGAGTTAGTTTAGAGAGCGGACAAGCATGATTCTGGTACGATCGTTCCATTTCAGATCTCATCCATCACCTTCCACCAGGCGAGATTGAGCTTAAGAGAAGGTTCAATAATGAAAAACAAAAGCTGATTTTAAAAAATCAGTTTCCATACAGGAAAATCCTAGCCAATCAGATAAAACTAGTCGCAAACTCACAATCATAACTCGTATTGAAATCAATGTCGATAAATCAAAATGATGTATGTGTTCGCGTTCCAATGCTTGTCGGGTGTGAAATATGTAAAATTGGTAATGTTCTTAGCGTGCATTGGAGCGACTGACACCGCGGCCCGGTCGTTTGCACTCTTTACTACACCCCTATCTCACACTTCATATCACGTACGGTGTGCAAAATAAACTGCTTGCTTTATGATGAAAGGGGTATTTTGGGAAATTGTGAAAGAATATTTTGTGTCTTCTTGAGCATTAAATGTAGATGTGTCGCTAAAGTTTCCATCTAAATGATTGTGTTGGATATGCGCAGGGACCATTGCTTTTTTTTTCTTTTTATTTCGGTAACATGTTTTAAAAAATAACTTTAAGTTACTTTTGATATTCATTTGTAAATTAGTCTGTTCTCTTTCACTACTGGGAAAAGTCCTTCCCCATTTCTGCCACTCCTCAAGGTAACGATCTTCGTCTTTACTTTTTCTTTTGAAATGACACTGATATTTCTAAAAAACCAAAAATCCTTTTCACTTATAGTTACTTATCAATTATGCAGCTACCCCCAACAACCGATCCCAAAAAACAGAGCATATTTTGATCTTTTTCCTAACCCTACACCATTTTTCCAGCCACTTTGGCGCGCATCATAAGCGATATGTGGAGAAAAACGCGCGCCACCGTTAGCAGAAACATATCAATTCAATTTGAGCCCGAGGTACCCGTGAAATAGGGCTGTCCCGCTAAATCATTGCACCTACCCGCGATAAACATTGCCTGTCTGTTTTATTACATATGACAGAGGATTTTATTTGAAGCCAAGTTTTTGGTACAGTTGGGACTTTAGTGGCGGTTTCAAGTGTCGTGAATGCTATCGGAATGTAGATCAAAATTGGTACCGCATTGCTTTCGTATGTCTCTATGAATCAGTACCGTGGTTTATTCTTGTTTTGACATAAAGTTTTCTCGTAAAACATTCAATAGTGTGCATGCTACGTGTTTACTAGCGTATGAAAAGACCAAACTATTTCTAAGCAACAGACAATCCTAAAAGCCAAAAAAATATTAAGCAGCTCTTAAAATGTATACATTCTTACACAAAAACACCGCCAGCGACATTGTTAGTTAAGCTTGTAGTACAATTAACCCGCCCCTGATAATAAGACCGAAAGACCTGCTTCAGTAAAAATTCAGCGCGTCATCCACGGCTGAGTGGATATAAAAATTAAAAATGCACACGAGCCCGCAATGCCTCAAGGAAAATATGTTAAACCGGGCGAATGCTTCGTGAAATTTTAAAAGCACTGTCCTTTTTTTCCTTTTAACAAGCCCTGTTTAAGATTTTTTCTTTTAAATTTTAATTTACAATGTTTAGAGGTTGCGATGTAAATATTTCAATGTGTTTCACTTTGCGAGGCTTTGTTGACGCTTTTGCACTGAAAATTAACAATTGCACAAAGTTTAACTTCTGTTAGACAACACAACAAGCTGTTCCAGTACTAATTCCCGTGCACAAATTCCAGAATTTCCAAACGAGGAGTATGAAACTTAATTTCGCTAAAATAAAACCACACATGTTACATCTTCCCGAACAAATGCACAGACACATGTACCGATAGATAGCTACCGATTTAATATCCCACTCATAATTGAAGCGAACGTTCTTCCGAACCCATTACTGGGAGCTCGTAGACTAGTCGAGGCTTGGCGAGGTAATGAACTCACATTATAAATGCAACGAGGCATCGCCTACGATGCACCGGGAACACTCTGACGCGAAGAATTAATTCATTTGCATGTAAAACTTCACCTACGGCACGCTACTTAAGATTAGGTATGAGATGCTGGGTCGATAGGTATGCGGCGATAATGCTTTGCCTAGTTATGGAGTATCGAAGTCATTGAATAATTACTAAGATAGCATAAACATAATTATTATAGTAGGAAAACACACCACACTGTACAAAGAGATAATACTTCAGCATTTTTGTTCTAATAAAATTGTAATATGGTTATATATTTTTAGTTTATTTAAGTATGTATTTATTTATTTTTAACGCATAAATACAGATATATATTTTTCTTTATTTTAGTTTATATGTACACACTATGTTCACTTGTTCAGCTAGAATCATACTTGTTTCGAAAAACTAGACTTACCCGATTTACGGTGGGACGTCATTACGTCATTCGAGAGGTAGTTGCTGAAAATCAGCGCTGTACGATAGGTTCGTCCGAAGTCACAGCATTTTGCTGAGCAACGACCTGTTCTTGCACAGATACGACGCACGGCTTAAATTGTCCTTAATATTGTTTGTTTGTGTACTTTTGTAAGTAGTTAATTTTCCACTCTGCAATTGGCATTTTGTTTTTGTTTGATTGTTATTGTTTTCACGTTTTGTTGTCCTATTGCCAGAGTCGCGGGCGCATCACGGATTGATTTGTTTTGTCAATGTCAATGTCAAATATGTCAATTATTATTGTGTGTTGTCTTGTCTTTGGTGCCTGGTTCTGACATCAAGCAATGAACAAAATTGTCAACATTTTTTAAGCTTGAGTACGAGTCTTTTTACTACGTTGTGTGTGTATATTATTTAGTCTTTTTTTATATTTTTTGTTTGCAATGTGCGTTTTGTTTGTGCAGAATAAACAATTTTTCTTTCTTTCTTTTCTTTCTTTCTTTCTTTATAGGGCTTGCTTGTGTTGATATGTGATGGATATGGAGTTATGTTGTTTTTGAAATTGGTTTTATTTTTGACTCAAAAGACACTAAACATTATCAACAGGACCAAATTCTATAATGTTAATAACTTATTTGTTGCGATTATAAAAACTGTTCAAAAATTATCTCCAAAACCAATAAAATTATGATATTTTGTAAATCAAATATTTTTTTTCTAATTGAACCACTAAAGACAATTTTCTTTCACCATTCAACTTAAAACGAACAATTCGTCCACTCTGTATACTCGAATTATGAACGAAACTACTTTCAAACTAGCAAACAGACGTCTTCCCCACATACTTTCAGAACAGTTGCAACTAAGTCCGCTTAGTTCGTTGACTTTTACCACTAAAACCTCCGCTAGACACCTGCATTACTCGGCTGCTCTTAATGGGATCCCGGGCCCCTTCGGGAACCTGCTCCTAATTCCACGTACTCCAGTTAAGGACTTTTTACAGACACTCGCGACTCTCTTGAGGACAATCGGATGCAAATGGTGACGGGAATTCGTCTAAATGAGATTCGGTGATTGAAAGCACTGGGGTTAGATTTTTACAATTTGTGTGGGAATTTGTTTGATGTCAATATTAAGGGTTGTCGAAAGTGAACAAGGGGAAAAAAACAAAAGAAATACAAACATAACCAACAACTTTTCAAGGCTCTGTTTACAAATTAGTTGCAGCCTTTTAGTTCTGATACATAACTAGTTTCGCGTCTTTTCCTTATTTACATTCTGTCCTGTTTTTCCCTTGCAAAATGAACTGGACTTAACTAACTTCTTAATGACTTCAGTGAAGACCCATTCTCAAAGAAAAACATGTCTTATTTGAATATCCTTTTGTTCCTTGTTTACTTTATTTTTATACTAGAAATAAAATTTGATACACACTGCAAACGACTTGCAAAATAACAAAATAAATTAAAGAGGGTTATACAATAGCTGCGCCAATAAGAAAGTCCCGTCCAATGAGTAGCGTCAAGAAAAAAGGTCGGAGTGCGCGTGATCGTCCCCCTGGGCCCGCACTTATCATTGACATTAACTTTTTTGTTGTCCATAACATTTGCATAACTCTTAAACTCTCTATCGGCACAGCACGCCTCGAAGCCTCCGGGCGACTTCAGGGAGCGATGGCGGCCTACACTTTGTAAGATCATTTTCAGACTTTACTGAACTCTGTTACAGTCTTCTGGGCACCGTAAAAGGAGAGAAGTCATTTGTAAATTACCTTTAATGGCAAAGAATGCTTATCTTTCACATAAGAATAATTTTATTGGGTTTGCAGTTTTTAGGGTTTGGTGTTCACTAGGGAATTAACATATTACATGGTGACACATAATATAAGGTACAAACATTGTCTCTTCATTATTATTTTAGATTTAATGAATATTCAGATTTAGATAGCTCGTGTATCTACATAGTTGGCAGTTTACATAGGTACCTACTCCAACGTTTAATGACAGCTTTTATTTTGGATCCGAGTTCCTTCCTATAGTTGTCTTATAATTAAATCAAACAAAACTACCACAACTGGCCATGCCTTTGAATTTAAATACTTGCTGAACATATTAACAACATGTAGATTTCGTGAGACAGCCATAATACTTTAAACTGTAAAAATTAATTTAAAATAAGAATATTTTGACAGCCGCCACATCCAGACAGCCCTTGGGCAAACGAAGCTAATCGGAACCCCACTACGACTCATACGTAATCAGGGCATCGTTTAGGAAACCGTTCTGACCTTTTGATGAACTGTTTTCGGCGAATTGCCCTTCGTATGTGCCTTTAGATAATTTATATTTCTTTGCAGTGCATTATTTGCTTTACCGTCAATAGTGTCTTCAAAATATGTTTTTTTTTTTTATATTTTCTTAATATTCATGTTATCATTTAATTGTGCTTTTGTGTGCATTAAATAAGCGATTTTTGTGTCTCTAAATGAGTTCCATATAATAATATTGCTTAAGAAAACTATAGTGGCCTTACCTAGAGTACGCTGAAGTAGTTAAATACCAAAGAATTCCTTGTAAAAAGTTTGGATTTTGATTAACAAAAAGCCAACATTTTTCCCAAATACATATATTTTTTTAAATTCCAGCAACTCAAACCCAATGTTATATTCTAACATAACGATATGCTTTAAAACCCTATTTACAGTATATCACTGTTATAGTATATCACTGTGTAAACACAAGATAATTGGCTTCCAAAATGGCTCCGTGATCCATCTTGAGATTATAATTTAAAAACATGAGCGGGTGTAATGGCAGAGGACAAGGTAGAGGTGCCTGTAGCCGGCCGGTCGATGGCTTAATAAGTAGGTATCGCTAGAAGCAGCTGTTATGATACCGGCCGAGTGTCGCCGCACTCACCCTTAAAGAGATTTTTTTTTTGAGAGATAGAGAGGAAGCGGAATTTGGCGATTTTTTTAGTACTTCTTAAAATAATCATACACGAATAGAGAAAAGATGGGTACACAAAACAACAGTATTATACAAGGTTGCAAGCTTATAGTTCGGTAGTTAGTTGCTAGTATGCGCGGGTACAAATGATCAAATTTAGGCCCAGGTGCTTCAGCTTTACTTTATTAATGAACTTTTTAAATATCTTAAAGTGAACTTTTTAAATATCTTAGAAATATTTCCTTTTCGCTAAAGATTTAATTAGCATAATTTCAAGATTTTATATTATTTTATTAGCTGTCCTGTCATTGACCTTCAATTATTTAATGCCAGAGAAGTAAGCTTTAAATGAACTTCTTATTTTACGTAGAGGTTATGAATTTCAACTTTAGAAACTAATAAATCTCGGATTTTATACTCGAAACAAGCTTTCGAATGAAATATTACGTCTACGTGTTTAAGTAAAATACGTTTTGGTACTTTATCTAGGTTTATTAATATTATGTTTATCTGAGACCTAGAGGAGGTTCTTTTAAACCTGCGGAGTAATTGCGTAATACTCTAACAGTAGGCATGGCAATGCCTTCTATTTTGACAGTTTAATTCACATTCATTGCGTTATTCACGTTGTCGAGCAGACAAATTTTTCGAATATTTGAAGCGATGGATTAGTAATGCGCAGTGTTAAAATTCTCTGACGAATATAGGCCTCGCCGATGAAAATTTAAAAACATATTATTATGATGGTACGGAACCCCCGGTGCGCGAGACCGACTCGCTCTTGATCGGGCTTTTTTATATTTTCTTAATATTCATGTTATTTGTTATCATCTATGTGCTTTGTGTGTACCAAATAAGCGATCTTTGTGTCTCTAAATATGTTCCTTATAATAATTTTGTTAAGAAAACTGGTGGCCTTTCCTAGAGTACGCTGGAGTAATACTCTAACAGTAGGCATGACAACGCCTTCTATTTTGACAGTTCAAATACATTCATTGCGTTATTTAAGTTGTCGAGTAGATAAATTTTTGAACATTATGAAGCGATGGATTAGTAATATCCTTCAAAATTATTCAGATTATGATTGAAAGTGTGTTGCCTACCTACAAAAAGATGATGATGAATAGGGTCACTCCGAAAATTAAGAAATAATAAAATTAACGTACCAAGAGTCCCAGACCCGCTTTGGTTGTTCTTCTTCAAATATCAAATTATCTACAAAACATGTCTCCATACTTACCCAACCTGAAGGTACTTACTCTAAGGCGATCGCCTTTTTTCTCGCCCCAACGTTCGGGAAAAAAAATAGGGGAGATTCCTATCTTGTCGCTTCTAATTTACTTATTCCTCTTTTAAAGACTTATTTACCTTCAAAATCCCATTGTGTCCCAAGGAGGCCTTAATAACGAGCGGGCCAACGTGTCAAACGAGGATTTTCTTAAAAAAGCAATAACAATTTACATAAACACCCGGTTCTATTTAACAGTTAATAAAGAAAGCGATGTTGCAATTGACGAGGCTGAGCCGTTTAGACGCCTTTTAGATGGAAATGTTCATTGTATATTTTTATTTTACAAGACTCTTCTTGGCAATGAAGAGGGTAATATTCCGAATTTATTTAGGTAGCCAATGGTAGACAAATTAAACTAAATTTAAGTTCAGTGCATCTTTTTCTTTCTATTTCATTAAGAAAAGGACAGAAGATAAATATTAGTTTAGTCCTGGCAAATTAGTCAGTGACTGACGTAAATTGACGTATTTTTAGTAAACAATTTTTTAATCACGTCTAAACTTGTCTATGGAGTATCTTAATTTGGCAGGACTAAAGTAATATTTATCTTCTGTCCTTTTCTTAATGAAATATAAAGAAAAAGATGCACTGAACGTAAATTTTGTTTAGTTTGTGAACAAGGGAAACGGCGCCAATAGCGCAGTTCTTTCTACTGCATAATTTAGATTTGTATTTAACAAAACAGGATAGGTAAACATATGAGCATAACAGTGAAGTTCTTATCTTCAAACCAGAATATCATTTCATATTTTAAAATTAACATTGTAATCTGCAACTGGAACAAAGCAAGCGCCAACAGATAGGGACCTCCACTTAGTATTCGCAGTGTTTACTTGTATCTCCGCTAATATCTGAAAGCAATCAAATGAAATCCGTGCTTCACGAGTGTTACCCGTAAGTGTTGTACACAATGACCCAAATTCACTCAAGTTGGGGAATTGTTTCATTAAAACCGACCCAAAAGTTTGACGCCGACCGCGGCTGGGCGCGCTACCCATCCGCGATCGATCCCTGGTTCATCGCACTCTACTGACTAACACAAAACGTGTACCAGATATTAAACAAAATCAAGGGATAGCCCCCTAATCAAAAGCGAAATATCCCCATCAAGTACGAGTACAGTACAGCCCCAAGTTAATGACGCGAACTGTCCGCCGCACATCAACCCCTTGCCATTAAAAACTTCCTTCAACTCACTAATAGTAATCTGAAACAGAGTTCAACCGGTTCAAGGTCGCAATTTAAAGTTTTTCCAAAACTTCTTTTCCCGTTCACTTTTTTATAAGTATATAAATCTTTTTGCCGGCCGAAGTTCCACCGAAGTTTTTGGCCCAGATTGTCATCGATTTTTGTTTGAAGAGTTTGTTTTTTCATTGTTCTTCTTTACTTGTTTGACGGTTAATTCATAAAAACTTTCCCGCCCGCAATCGATAACCTTACAGCCGGCTTGTAAACAAAACCACGCGGCGAACTAACGCCACGTGTTCTACTGAACGCGTGACTTGCAATGTGTCTGCCATACGTTTATATAAAAATAACAATATTAAATCTGACTAAAAGCTACAGTAGAAAATTTGATGCTATAACTCACAATTTATTAGCCATCAAATGTAAAACAATAAACCGCATCATCGCTGTATGCTGGCAGATTTCCCTCGCGCGCGTTATTTTCAGTTGCTCCATAAATATTGCGTTTTCGCGCCGGCTGTAAAGATTTTCCCCATCATAAAGGCTATGCATAGAGTCGCCGGAGGGCTCTTATCACCTCGGCCCTGAATATTTTCATATGTATTGCACGAGACCCTCTGTCTCAACTTATGTAAATGCTGCCCTAACACTTTCTCCGTTTTTCTCGCGTTTGACTCACAATACAGCGCAATTTGACGGAGGATCCTGACATTATCGGCACAAGGGCTCACCTCGCGACACACACGTCACACACGGCTTCACAAATGGATATTGTGATTTAAAGTTTATTTCGGGGATTTCAAAGAGCTCCTGAGTAGGTAGGATGTGCATTACATGAATTTGAATGAATTGAATTTAGATGAGGGTGCAAAGGAACAATAATAAAGATTTTTTTTCATTAATTGGTAGACGCGCAGACAAAGAAGAGCATAATGAATAGCCGTCCCCGCTGTCCGTCTCGGCTGATTTATTTCATGACTTCGGATATGCAAATAGCATTAACATTCAAAGACGTAGGTATAGCCGCCCCTACAAGGAATCCGCGCCGACCACAGAATGATGCCAATCCAGGGTGAATCTTAATATTTTATGTTGTGTTATTTCTCTTTTCTTTTTCCTTCCTGATATTATTTATTTCCTCGTCGACAATGAGATTCCCACTTTGGCGCGTAATAAAAAAGAATTATTGTTCATCTTTTTATAACGTGCCGTTTTGTTGAGTTTTATATTATCGGGATTAAAGAAGTGCCAGTTTAACTGAGTCTGTTTCACTGTGTTAGGGAAGCTAATTTCTTCGTTTGAAATGGTTATTACAATCTTCATAATATAATGAATCCAAAATGTCTAGGGGAAGCTGAGGTTATCCTTAATCATAAAATCATTTCACTAATATGACACAACGATAATGTTCTCCTATACAATCATTTTTGAAAAAACAGTTACATAATATATCACTCAAATCAATCCCAAACTCAAACTCCCACCATATGTAACCCAGAAATAACAACCTCCAACCCCGAAATACATAAAAATAATAATCTATCAAGGTTTTACAGTACGCATCCTTCACACGAGTGATTAACAAGTCCCGGGAGGTTGTACAAAAGAGTGGGAAAAATCATCGGGTCCCAGGGAGTGATCGGCACGATGATTGATCACGTGGCTAATTGGATGATGGATGGGAGGGCATGGCTCCAGCGTGTGGGGTCTATGGCGCGTGATGGCTCTACTTAGATAATATTCTTGAATTTTGAGGGTCAGGATACAGGTTTTAGTGACTTGGGACTTGTGCAGTGAGGAAATCGCACAAAGCATGTCTCGTGAAGTTTCCTGTACATTCTTCTACATACGAAATTACCTTTTGGAAGGGGCGACTAGAATCAATTCTATTTTTTTGTAAATTTTGACGTACAAAAGTGCCTTTTATGTGCCCATCCATACTAATATTATAAATTCGAAAGTAAGTCTGTCCGACTTACTGTCCGACTGTCTGTCTGTTACCTTTTCACGCCTAAACCACTGAACGGATTTCGATAAAAATTGGCAGAGAGGTAGATTGTATCCCGGGAAAAAGGACATAGGATATGGGGGGACATAGGATAGGTTTTATCCCGATATTCCCACGGAGTCGACACTTATGCGGCTGAAACCGCGGGGCGGTGCTAGTCTATACATATAATAAATCTGTAGAAGGGTCAATTCTGTACATTGAAAATATTGAAAAAATAAATAGCGGGGGGTGTTGCTGGATCGATACCAAACCCAAATATGTGATTAAAAAAATTTTTGTCTGTCTGTCTGTCTGTCTGTCTGTCTGTCTGTCTGTATATGCAGGCATCACGTGAAAACTAACGGTTCGATTTCGATGAAACTTGGTATAATTATACCTTATTATCCTGGGCATAAAATAGGATACTTTTTATCCTGGAAAAATACGTAGAAAAAAAAATCTTATTTTTCGGTTTTATTCATAGACGTTGTTCTGTAGAACCGCGAACACACGTTGCATTACCCGTAGTGGATAATTTTCCATTTCAATTTAAGAGAATACAGTTTCCTGTAGCTTTGTGTTACGCCATGACAATAAATAAGGCTCAAGGTCAGACCCTAGGAGTTGCTGGCGTAGATCTTACCGCGAGTTGTTTTTCACACGGGCAACTTTACGTAGCTCTTTCCCGTGTGAGCAGTCCAAGAAATCTTCATGTTCATATTCCGGACGAGCTCACTAACAATGTTGTGTATGCTGAAGCTCTCAATTAACTTTCTGTCGCATTGTCACGATCACTTTTTTATTATTGCAAACTTTTCGTCATTGTCAGTAATTTACTGCTACATGCTACTTATCAAGGTCGGAATTACTATGAAAAAATACTTACTACAGAACGCGAGCTCAACAGCAGTAGCTCAATAGAGGGATCTCCTTAATTATTATAGGCTTAGCCGTATTTGGGTCCAATAGATATTTATAAGATGTCATTGTCAGAGTTACTCAAAATGGAGAAATAAACCATCCACGCGAAGACCGACATCCACGCGGACGGAGTCGCGGGCGAAAGCTAGTTTGAAATAAATGATTTGACTTTGACATGATTTCTATCTTGCGTATAACGAATAAGGTATGTGGTAGACAAAAATATTAAACTAGATTGAGTAAATAAATAATTTAAATAAATTAGCGACTTTTACAACCTTTTATGTTTCTGATACACACCATAATAACCAAAATAACTACACCTTTTATACCCCACTACGTACACAAATAAACCATCCCCTATGATAATAACTTGAAACGGCAAATTAAACATCAAGACTGTCTCCTCCCATCCATCACTCTAATATGATATTTGGAAATAGTAATTAAATTCCACATTAACGGTACAAAGCAGATACCGAGCGGAACCTAATTTTCATAGCTGATTAGAGTTGCCCCACACGGGATCGCACGATTACGTCCTGTTCTTATTCAGACGAAACGGTAAGCGAATTAACGTTTCGCTGTATCGTTTACGTTGATGTGAGTGACATGTGGAAGGGCTTTTTGGATGTAATTAAAAAGCCATGTGGGTGTACGGAATTACGACGGGCTGTTCTAAACGAAAGATGTTATGTTCTATTTTGTTGTGTCTGTTAGAAAATTCAGAGTATTTTTAGTTGTAACAGTGTGGGTACACCACACACGCAAACGATTTGGTTCTTAATATAGTAAAAATATTATTACTATATTAACAATCAGTTCAAGTTTCCGTATAGCAATCCTTACCATTGTAGAGAATTACATAATTAGATCTATATTAATTATTTAATTCTCTATACTATGTATTGCATACAAGATTCCTAAATAGTGTTTAGCAATGTTATTCTATTATTGCATATAGCGAACTAAACAATTGAATCGCCCTCATACGAAGTACATATTCCTAGACACTTTCATAATATTTCCGCAACCCAGTGTAGAAGCTCACAGTGATGCTACCCCTATCAACTGTCTGATGCACGCCACGTCACCACTGACGTCATCTCTGACGTCTTGCCGATGAAAAACAAATACCGGAATCGTTCCCCGCGCATTTTAGATAATTACCCTGTCAAAATGTTTACGATTATTCTAATTAACTGGTTAGAAATTTGTTCTCTGATTTATGGAATTCATTCATAAAATGACTTATAAAACCGAGTAAAATTATTGTTAAAGAATTTTCCGGTTTTACCCAACCACGAACATGAAACTGATCTTTTTTTTTTATTACTATAAAATGTATGGTCTAATTCGGTGACGTTAGCAAAGATTATATAAAGATCCTCTTTACATTAAATTAAAACGTGCTTACCTACCTAAACTAGACACTAACTTCCATTATAAAACTTGCATCAAACTTCAAAACCCACACGTCAAACGATCAACAGCTAACACTAAATACCTCTAATAAATACCAGGTAACAACACTAGCATTTTAACCCGTCAATCAAGGTACATAGAAAACGTTCATTCCTCCAGTGTGGAACATTTCATCGAACGCACTCCATACTTACAGGGTAAAGAGTCGGTGCATATAAAAGCTGTCTAGAAAGTTTTCTGTCGCTCCCCGCGATCGATAGCGCTCGCTCCGGGAATTACACGGGGTAATGATGGTAACAACAGCTAGTTCACTTGTTTAATTTGGGTTATTATGTCATTTGGTGCAACACTAGTTGTTAGTCTTTTGACGTGAAAAGAACCTTTCTGGTGGGAATATTTGATTGGTTCGAATTTTGTTTTTTAAATTTGTTCTTTTTTTTAAATTGTTCTGTTGGAATTTCATTGACAGTTTAACAACATTCATTGCGCTATTTACATTTTCGAACATATGAAGCAATGGATTAGCAACATCCTTCAAATAATTCAGATCGGGATTGATAGTGTGTCACGCAGATAGTATGAGTTTCTTAAAATTTGAAATATAAAGATGACCAAAGACACAAGTAACAAGGTCAAACCAAAGTCTTTGTTTGAGATTGCTTCGACCTTCTTATGGCTTCTGCTATTGGATTGCCTATCTCTCGGAGATTAGACCTTTGCAGACTTTGATTCATAGCCAATCAAATACAGATCATGTATTTTTAAACAGCTTAATAGTGTTATGTTGTAATGCAACTGTTTTAGTACTTTTAAAAATATATGAAGATATTGAAAGAAGCAAGTTACAATCACATTCACGCAGGCCGCATCTCATACTTATTAGAAGTGACGTTTAATAAACTAGAGTTGCTTAATAAATAAATACGCCACCCTCATTTCTTCCCTACATTTACCTCGGATCGGTTAATTTCATTTACAGAACACGCACTAAGAAACCTGTACCCTGTATAGGCGACCTCCAATAGGGATTTGGTCCCAATTATGTATTAGCGAAACTTGGTATAGCGACGCATGCGATCCCGCTAGGGATTATGAGACGGTTGTGTACATAGTGGATGTGAAGGGAAGATTTATGGAAATATAATATAATATAAAATAAAAAAAATATATAATACAAATAAAAATATTATGAAGTTATGATAGAATCCATGATTAAAATCGCAGGGGATTGTAAACGTTTTTAGTGTTTAATAAAGTGATCTCGGTAAGTAAAGGTAGGTATGTCTTTGCGAGGATTTATTGATATTTAAAAATGTATAACTAACATTTTAGTGTAGGTATAAGACGATTGTGCCTTTCCCCATCTTAAATTTACCAATGGATAGTGTTTTTTTGTTTGTTAAGCTAAATAAAGCAATCTCAGTGTTTATGTAAGTATTGAACTTTGGATTAATTTTAATTAAACTTCCTTACTATTATTTCTTCCTCTCATAAACTCCAACCTAACCGAATTCCTACAACGCTAATATCATTTTACAAGTCGATGACACATACCTACTGCTACTAGTTACCGACTATTGAAACTACGACCACAATCTAACAATTAGGGCCGGGGCATACGCGTCACGTACTGCGGGATTAGCGGCGCGGTGCACGCACTCGCCAGTAGCGGTAATTTATAGCCAGTGTGTCCACACCTTTACCCCGCTCTGGTGTTGACACGCTCGATTTATGGACCCGTGTGAACTGCACCGAAATATCCACTGGTTAGGTGGTTGGGAAATTAATTTGTTATGGACTTTCATTCTTGAGATTTTGCAGATGAAAAACTGGTTAAAAATTCAGATTGCAGACTTTAGTTGGTGATTGTATTCAAGTGCATCTTTTTGATTGAGACCTTGTTTTTACAAAAAAAAACGGACCTATAATGCATGTAGGTATTAAGCGTTATACCATTAGCATGTCTTGCTTGCCATAATTGTAGTAAAACAATTTATTGAACACGTGTAAATGATGTTAAGCCAATAATTTCACTTCACTTCGGTAAACTTTAATTTATTTCTCCTCTCCGCCAGCTAGTAGGACATTTCTCATTTTCAATGAACTTCAAACTCTAACGTAGCTTTGATTATGCTTGTTCACCTCAATAACCGACTAGGTTCTTTTCACTGGAACTAAACTGTTTTCAGTGCGCTTCTGTTTTCGCTCCGCAATTAAACTGCTGTTAAACTTCTTGCAGCGATGTTTGCAGAGCACCTGAACGGTCGGCAAAAGTTGTGCCGCACCCTGTTCCTTGTTTGCCTGCTAATTATCCCGGTTTCGGAGCACAGTCAGCGCCCAAAATGCTGACCCCCTCTAAATGGTCAAACGAGGCTAAAAGCCTTTCACAGCTCCATTCAAATAAGGCTTCGGTCCCACCCTGTAACCATAGTGATCGCTTACTCCGCGCTATTATTTCATTGTATCAACATTCATATCGACATCACGTGTAAGGACGGCTCGATTAAACGAGGGGCGGCCCGAAGCCAGATTTGTCAAGTCTCCTTTCAAATTAGAAGCCACGGTCCGGTTCGCACTTCACGCGACGTTTAAAATCAAAAGCGCAAAAGGGTTACGTAATCCGGACCTTTTTCAACGCGACTTGTGTTTGTGTGCATGTCTCGTCTTTTGTCACGTATTCTTAATTAATGCCCGCCAGCTGGCGAACAACCCCACTCGTCACATTTTCATATCGATTCCGAGAGGGTCTCGTTTTGAACACCACATAACGGTATTGCGCCGATAAATCTCGATCGGCTGGAGGTTTTAATTTTTTTAATCGGAATACGACATCGAAAACGAATCTGCAAACGTCCCCCTGTTTGCGAATCGGAAGTAAAGCCTAATAAACCGGCGCTTAACCTCTCGCGACAAAGCCGATACAAAGTGAGTGACATCCCGTCTCTAAAGAGATCTCGCGAAAAAATCCGGCGGCGACGTGTCAAAGACACCGCGACGCGACGAGCGAGGGGCTCTTTGTTGCCTATCGAAATATTTTTAAAGCTTAACTCCTTAGTGAATTGAGAGATTAAGTCTTTTTTGAAGAGGCAACCGGTCCCCGGGGTCGGGCGTGATCATTCCTTCAGATCTCATTTCCGTGGATGCTCTATTTGATTGTTATTTTTGTTACTTTTTCCCATTTTGTCCGGGCGCCGGCGGGATTTGAAGTGACAGTCGACGATTTGCACTCGAGCACGATAAGTGTTTTTCCAACGTTTTTTTGTTTCATAAACGGCTTTGTTAACGTTGCTTGTTTTCGTGACGTTTTCTATTTTTGTATTTAATAGGAGTCACCAATTGACAACATCGTAACTCACAAGGAAGATAAAGGTTCATGGGTTTATTTTTAACACTACAACAATATTACAAACGGTTCAACAACAAGCGCAGGGTTCTCTAAAGTATTTTCTCATCTTTTTACATGTAACCCAACGTAGCAGTCGTCGAGCTAGTTTTCTGATTTTACCGAAGATGAGAACTCAATTTGACAAAAAAATGTTAACTTTTGAAGGAGCACAATTATATAACAAAATACCCTCATGTATAAAAAAGTTACACTCATTCAATGCATTCAAGACTCAATTAGCTGCATATTTAGTCACAAATAACACCCTTCCTAAAAGCTGAATGCAATGATGGGTGTATCATAATAATTGCTACCGTGACGTCAGTGACGAACTTTATGTAATTTACAATAAGCATTGTTCTCAAGTAAGTGACTTTGTGTCTTTTTTGAGAATAAATATCTTTAAACCTATCTACATAGCCAGTAAAATATAATTAGGATTAAAAATCTTACTAAATGCTACAAGCGTGACATAACTTCATAAATCGAATACGACTATACGAGCCTGAACTAAAATATGAAGCCTCTTAAGAATGCATATCAGAATGTGCCATCTTTGAGGTTTACTTTAAGATTTCCCCCCAACTTTAATGACGGTATTCCATGATAGTTAAGTTCCGCCTATACAGTCAATGTTCAAAGCGTTCACGGACATATTTACTTTCCACACCAGCGGGCAGCCAGCATAAAGCCACAAGAAAATATGCAAATGACTGTAAGGCAGTAGGTAAGCGCTCGTAAGCCGTGTAATTATTCACATCGGATTTGCAAATCTCGCCCGAAGCGTTCCGTTTCCGCACTCGCGCATTAAACTGACCCTTAGAGCGCATTTAAATCAAAACACATGTGTTCGCAGCGGACCGGCTTAGCGGACGCTGATTTTCAGATGAGGGCTTCCCCTTTTTGCGGGTCCCTGCGTCGATTCCTTGGCGGGTGATGATCGATACCCCGCCCCTGCCGCCGGCCGCGACCCACCCTCCCTCGCTCTTAATTAGGACTCCGAATCTGCGGCGGACACACACACACGCGACGCCGTACAGGGTATAATGTTAATCAACTTTCATTATGCACTAAGGAATTATATGGGTACGCCTGAGGAGTGATTATCCGAGTTAGGCCGCGTCCCCGACCAAGAAATCATACTTTATTATGATCATTCCGTATTCGGCGGCTTTACGGCGGCACCTCGCGGGGCGACATCGCATTAGAATTTACGGCGCATATATCAAAGTGTTGTTACACCATTGTCTGCTAAGCAAACAGCTACACTGTAATTAACTTTTGCTTCTAGTTTGCGACTATTGTGTCCGACTTATTCTGTGAGTCCAAAACCACACACAGTCGTCCCAACTGCACCTAAGGACCAATTCAAAACATTGATACCGTCACCTTTAAATTACCTAGCATCTCTAAAACCCAAAGATATGCGACGTATCATCTTCTTATAATGTTCGCATTTATCATCTGCCTAGCCTTTTCCCAACTATGTTGGGGTCGGCTTCCAGTCTAACCGGATGCAGCTGAATACCAATATTATACATGGAGCGACTGCCTATCTGACCTCCACAGCCCAGTTACTGGGTAATACGATACCGCTTGGTAAGACTGGTTGTCAGACTTTCGGGCTTCTGACTACCCGTAACGACTGTCAAAGATCCACGAATGACAGTCGGGACCAACGGCTTAACGTGCTTTCCGAGGCACAGAGGGGTCTTAGTATATGAAGATGGTCACCCATCCACGGACCAACCGCGGCAAGCGTAACTTAACCTGATCGATAGACCTGTGCGGCTGTTATTATTTAGTCACGGGCCCCTCTAAAGATATACGACGTATAATATAACTATTAAGTCTATTCATATGCGGCCCATGCTTATAGCGCGTGAGATTAGTTTGAATGTACTGGACCCGCAATATCGCGCACTAAGCGCTTACATCGTGATTAATATTACTGCTTACATCGCAATACCGTGTCTATACAGAGGTCTTAGAGTATCTTAGTTGTATAATATGTCTGAGTGACACAAAATGTCGGTATTTATATCTGCAAATGTATGAAAAATTAATCTTCAATCAAAAATAAATGAACTATTCTTCTCAATTCGTATCCTACAATGTTGAGATATCACACGTGACCTATGAAACTTTGACTTGGCCTTAAAGTGAAATCAGAAGGACAATTCCCATAATTAAAAACCATCTCAGCGACAATCAATCTCAAAAACTTATCAAAAATGTAGGGAAATACTAATTTCCCTACATTACCACTAGGTACCTATTTTTGACAGATTGAAACTGAGCTCAAACTATGAATGTTCTTAAAATTGCCCCAATGAACTGTCTTAAAAGCAAACTTTATAAAAATGTGACATACATATAATAACATAAAGAGCAAGCCCTGTAGAATATTGTGCCAGTGTTGTTATTTTCAAACACTTAGGTATCTTTAAGAAGGAAATCATCTTGGCATTTGCCACGAGACACCACACCTAACCACAGCAACATAATAGTTCTGCATACCAAATTACATAGTAAAGGCCTCGGATGAATAGGCCCTTAATCGCACTATACGGTTAAGCAGGCTTGCCCCAAGAAAGGCCTAGCCGTATTGTGATCGCCCTTTAAGCTTCAGTTATGAGGATAAACCTCCAATAAATCTTTCACTTAGAGGGCCGTTTAATTAACGCGTGTAATAAAATTTAATTGATCAAAGCGTATAGTTTGTTGGGTATAATTAATATAGGACCACTTGAGGTGCCTTTGTGTTTGGTCCTTATGACCGATTGTTGTCTCGAAAGTTGTGATCCGTATTCGATTTGACACTTTGTAGTCGCATACCACAAAAATAATATTAGAAGTAAAAACTACATTAAGAACTTATTATCAAGAAGGGAACTTAAAGGGCCATTACTTTAAGTGGAGTGGTTTATTTCTATACTTATCTATTTAGCTAGTGAGGAGTGTATTTCTATACTTATCTAGTTAAGTAAATAAATCCAAATGAATTCATTTTCACAATTGACAAGTCAGGAGAGGTGAAGTTGGGAAGTCAGGAGTTAGAGACAAACATAAAAAACGGCCCTTCTCAGAAATAGAAAATGAACAAAATAAATATATTAATTAAATTAATACAATCTAAAATCCATCACTCAAAATGTGGAAACTCGTTACCATTTGATAAATGAAATTTCTTGCTTCATTTTCTTCACGGGCAATTTATTTATTCTGTTAAGACTATGACAACCTCCCATTTTATTAAAACCTCTGCATTTCTTCTTACTTTATGGAGAATGTAGAAGTGTGATGGGTCTCGGTAAATTGGTCGATATGCACACACGTGTATTCTCATGCCCTTGTACTAATTTAATAGATGAGGTGTTCCCATTAATTACAAAGAACGTCGGTGGCAGTCCGCCGCGGGTTACGAACAAATTAATAAGATTATTAACTCCTTCCGACAAGTCATTCTTTCTCGAGCTTGTATACTGGTTCTTAGCGAATATACTCGGTATTTCCTTAAGAACTTTGCAACTATTAATTAGTGTGGTTAATAATATTATTTGTATAATTATGTAACCATTCTTTCTTATAACTAACTTTTGCAGCCGCGTAGCAAATGCTACGCGGCTGCTACGCATTTGCTACTACGTATCTTCTTCTCAAATTTGGAAAAGAAATGTGTGGACCGTATTTTTTAACACGCCTTTATTAGGTCGACCTGTATGTAACTATGTAATGGAATCTAAGGTAACTAATTTAACCATCTTCCAGGGGTCGTAGCGTAATGAAAATTGGCAGCTGTATGTAGTTCTGATGACAATACAATAATACGGTACTGTCGAACTGATCCGATGATAGAGCCGGAAGTTATGAACTGGAACTTCATGATGGAAAATCGTATCATAGCTGTTTTGGATTTCTTGGAAAAGTCTTGTAATTTTGTTTTTATGTGCATTTATAAAAGCGTGTTTTTCTAGTGTTTTTTAAACTATTAATTTAGAATTTTAATAAAATAATTATTTACCCATTCATATAAAATCAAGTCTATTCCGACAGAGGTGTACAGATCCCCTAAACTCTCCAAGTGTGTTATGTGTCATAGAAAAAACGCGATTTTAATGATTAAGAAATTGTATTAAGATTAACCCTCCTTGTATTAATCAGAAACGAAAAAAATCGTCATGTAACGCAACAACCTGTCCCGCACAAGGGCGGCCACATGTGATTGATTGTTAATGAAGAGGCGTGGGGCGATAGTTATTAATGACGCGCGGCTCCGCCCGGCCAAAACACTTCTTTATTTACCCACTAACACCTATTAGCCGACCGCGTCCGATACACTGGCGGCACAATATATCATCCCGACAGAAACGTATCAATCAATTTGGGAAATTATAACGTAATGTTACCCTTTTATTTTTGTACAACTAATATTAGGGTTATTATTTTTAAGTGTAAGGAGATTTGATGACAAATTCCTATAAAATTTGATCAAATTGCTAAATAAAAATCTTAATTAAGCTATATTGTTATCTAAAATCCAAACCACCCTTGTATTTCTATTTAAAATTAATTTCAATATTATTAATCGAGTGAAAATCACAGTTAGAACGATTATATTTCTAAGTCCCCAAAAATCTTGAAAAGGGTTTTGTTTTATTTCAATTAAGTCGCAATCACAAAGAGTTGGAACCACGACAGTCACTCTATCGTCGACGATTTAAACAGATGTCGTGTTAAGGAGGTCCTCCGGAATATTCGTTAGGAATTTAAATTGCAAATTTGTGCGGTGGCAGGTGCAGTTCCTCGATTGAACATCGCCCTCCCTCTCTAATTCATACAAAAACTATCCCCGTCCCACTCCACAAAATCAAGGAATAATGAACGTCAACAAATAAAACCCGAGCGTCACTAATTACTCGGGCTGCTCAAACGAAGAAAGGTAATTTTTGCACTCTATTCCGAAAAGGGAATCTTGAAGCTAATGGCGTTAATTTAAAAAGAGGCCGATGACTGTGATTTTTCTTTCGACGCTCAAACTTTTCGACTCGTGATTTATTGACGCAACAAAACCGGCTTTCATCTCGACCATCCGGCCATCGTGGCCTATTCTTTGACGTTTAAATTCGGTCGTAAATAAAATGTCAGTCACACACACTAGAGGTCTCGTTCCTAAACTAAACAGAGGGTGAGGCGATTCATTGTGAATGAGTGGTCTCAGGTACCGCGGCCTAAATTAAAGTTTAGCTCATCGGCGATGTGTACAATGTAGCGACTACTTGGGTAGGCCGATCACGAGCTGCGGCGGCTTAATGAATGAAGAAATTCCGGAGACCCCTCACACGAGCCCCGAGCCCCTCGGCTCTAACCTCCCTCGCATAGATTGTAAACTTCCAGAAAGAAAACAGTGACTTAGCCGAACTGGCAACTGTTTCCGACCGAGATTTTCATTAAAATTTCTAGATACAGGCTTTTGAGGTTGAATTGAAGTGTGTAATTGGAAAATTTATTCAAAGCAATCCGGTAGCTCAGTGATTTCTGTAGTATCCCCACCGTGGCCTTCGTAACTGAGTAATTAGCTTTCCAATTTTAAAGAGCGACTCCACGCTCAGTGCCTCCCATCAATCCGCTCCCCTGCCTGCCATCGAATCGATAATAATTAATTATTTTTGACATAATCACAGCCAAAATCCATTCTCTTTTTGCTAATTCATGTCCCTATAATAAAACGGGACGACGCTTTTAAGGCGCGCCCGAGTGAAATTGATAAAAAAATAAATAAGACTGTGCGCGCAACTTTTCGCCAAGTCAAACAAATTTGGGCGTTAGCTTACGACGCTGGGTGCCGAATGATTAATTATAATCGCTCATTTATCTTGCTAGTTATATCGAGACTGTAAAAATGAATCTGTATAGATGCTGACTCTATGAATATTATCGTAGTAACCGATCGCATCAAAGCGACGTAACCGAAACCCATATTCAAGCATGGTGACGAGGGATCGCTGTGAGATGCGTACAATCAGCGGGACACTGTGTCAATATTGGACACGTCACATAATAGGCACCAAGATTCGGATGAGGGCGAAGTGTCGAGTACAACCGCTAATAGACGGAGGACCTTCGACTTGATACTGCAGCTCCACGTACTTGTTTGAAGTTCAATGGACTACGACACAAACAAAACAATGCAGGATTGTGTATCAATTGTTTTCAACATCAACCAGTTCATTTGCGAAATCAATTGACAAATTGGTTTACGTATTATGTTATGTTAAAATCTGGCACTAACAATGAATTTTAAATGAAAGCATATTCAACTAGGACTACAGGTACTCATAATATTCAATATATACAATATTAATACTAACTCTGAAATATTGAGAGCAAACTGCGAGTTCTGAATGCCAGCACAAGTTGCTGGTACTTAAAAAATACATAGTGAAAACATTAGCTCCGCCCGGGGCGCGGCTGGTCCGTGATTAAACCCAGCGAGGCATGCATAACGAGCCCGGTATGTTTGAACGCTTACAAATACTTTCCAAGTTGCTCCGGACAGCGGTTGAGGCGGGTACTGCTACACCTGTGCTTGTTTATCGCCGCTAAGACCACCGCCACCCCGCAAGAGATGTATTGTTGGTTTAGGCCAATCCACAACCCACCGTGACCCACTTATGATACATTAAATATATTCAATAATCATCACAAATTCAGATTGATTCGAACCTCCTAAAATAATATTTAATAAGTTCCGAACCTCTATTTTCCTTTGCAGCAGATTCCCGACTGAAATTAAATAATATTTTGAAGGGATTAGTATCATGATTGGGCGGACACATGCTAATGCAAGAAGTTTTTAATTAAAACCGTCCGCCGTTAAGAGGCTGCGTAATGGCTGATCCTCAGGAGGGATCCGATATTGGGTGTGTACCGGCAAAGCTAAAATACAAACATATTTAGGTCCGTTACGTAGTGTGCTCCGGCTAATCACTGGCCGGAGTATGGACGCAGTGTACACAACAACCCCTTGACGTTTTATATAAAGATTTTCATTTGTTTCAGATGCAAACGACTTCGACGACGACGACGCAAACAAGGTAAATATAAGAACGTTACTGTAGTTACTGCGTTTAAAACTAAAAAAAACAACATTAAAGCAGGACTGCTCCCCACAAGCGCAATCCAAACTTTAGCGACGACTTTATGGCCGCTGTGACCGCCAAAAGTCGTCGAGGAAAAGTGCAAGCTTGTTTACTCATATATCAGCGGGTCGGGTCGACGTTTCTTTCCGATAAGGCCGGCTCCCCCGCTGCCAATAAAGTGATTAAGTCACAAATCGTGGCGAGGCGCCTCTTTACCGGCCCTCTGATATACCGACACCGAGCTTGCGGAATTGCTTTTTAATTTATATATTTTTGTTCGCTGTTCACGTTTCAAGTGGAATCGATTGTTTTCGAATGAAGTAAAATTGATAATATAAAATTTATAGTTTTGAATAGATCCTAGCCAATTTTGCAGACAAAAATATAATTATATAAGTATTAAAATAAATTAAGGATATATAGTTCACAGTCTCCACATCAAATTGAATCCTCAATCCCTTTATGAAATTGAAAACTGAGACACCGAAAGTATAACAGACTCAATTCCACAAGTAGAGACATTTTCCACGATGCATAATATCCACCACTGGGTAAGTAGTTCAAATCGACACAAACCGCTTATATTTCGTTAACATCAAGATCTATTTCGAGAATACACTTTCCAAAGAAGCATAATTAAGATGAAATGCGGTCGGAGAGACTTTTGAAAAATCCTAAGTAAAAAGTCGTAATACGAGGTTTGGCTCTCGCCTATTTCCTTCTCCAATATATAAAAATATATTTCATAAACTTAATAAGAAGTATATACAGGGTTATCGGTAAAACATTAAGAGGTCATTGTACACCTTTTACTATCAATCTACAAAAAAATCAGCGGTTCCCTACATTTATGTTCGTATAACTCGTCAAAATGTAGGGAGCAGCTGATTTTTTTTTATGTATACTGTGTCTCTATGTTTTTCTTTTTTCATTAGTAGATGTCTTGGTACACTAGGCCTCTGTTGACATCGGTTTAAATTGGTATTTTTTGAGAGTTCTAATGCTTATAAAAATAATGTATCATCAAAAAGTAAAACATAGGGACTTACAAGTAGTTAATATTTATTATTCCGTAATAAATCATTGCTTTATGGTCATTAACCAAAAAAAAAACAGGCGGGAGCGTTTCTATGGAAAAACGACCACCCGCGTTTCCTCGTATGCTATCTTAGAACAACTAAACACTTTTTTTTTTTTTTTGATGGGAAATCATCAAATGACTCCTCCCGTTCTGGGTGGAGCGGAAGGGAGTGTCAGACTCTTACTGACTAAAACCCACCCGTGTTCCTTCCTTAGCCGTTTATGTTCGACTTTCCAAAAGATAACAATGCCAATCGTTGTTTTCCACCCAAGACTCAGGTTTTTATTTCAGCTACTATTACCGGTGGGTCGGTCCCCATCGAACAGCTCTATTACAAATAAATTGCCCTTCGAATACGCTGCGCGTGTTATAAATTTCATACGTGCTGAGAAATGACATACGGTATTATTTATTACGAACAGTTTTTTCGGGGAAAATACAAAGAAGACATTGTGACGTAATTGAGCTGCGTATTATTGGGGCACGCTACAATTCAACGGCAATTTTCTACGACAAAAGAAAAAAAAATTGTCTTTTCAACGTTTTTATTACGAAGAACGGAGAGAAGCTAAAACTATTTTCTATTTTCGTCATTCAACTTTTTTGTTTCGGTCAGTGTGTGTTCTAATTTTAAAAATTGGAAAAGAATACTTCATTTTAGCTAGGGTTGTGACATCTGTTGTATAGGGTACCAAAAATACACGTATAATAAAAATAAATGACTGTTTACAACACAACTTTATTACAACCAATCGTTGAATCAATAAACAAATAATTATAATATTCCTGTATCGTGTCATTATCGTGTCAGAAAGCCGACAGCTGAGCTTCCCCCGTGTTTACACGTTTTCAACACGGCATTAGCCGGTGGCGCCATTAGCTCTACAAATGACACTAAAATGAAATCTATTCATTTCCTTTGAGCCGAGTCAATCGTCGGTGATATTGTACGATTTCACGCGATCCGGGCATTACCGCTGTATCCTCGGTGACGATCCCCGTTCGTTTTGTAACGTGAGCCCTTCAATTCACTGCTTTGTTTCGTCAACATCAGTTTACTTTTTATGCTATTAGAAATGAATCAGTTAGTCTTTATAAAGGACAGAAAAAAAGACATAAATAATGATAAAAACTAGCCAAGTGCGAGTCGGACTCGCACACGAAGGGTTCCGTACCACGTGGCAAAAATGCCGAAAAAACACGTTTGTTGTATGGGAGCCCCCCTTAAATATTCATTATATTTTGTTTTTAATATTTGTTGTTATAGCGGCAACAGAAATACCTATATAACTTGTGATTAACTGTCTAGCTATCGCGGTTCTTGAGATACAGCCTGGTGACAGACAGACGGACGGACGGACAGACGGAAAGCGAAGTCTTAGTAATAGGAATGGGGTCCCGTTTTTACCCTTTGTGTACGGAACCCTAAAAAAGGCCCCTTAATTACAAATAAAATTATTTTTTTACTTGTTATGAATAACTTCATTATAACTTTGTACCTTAGATTCTAAAAATACATTAGAAATATTTCGATAGATCCAAGCAGAGATGTGTATGATAATTTATCCCTGAAAAATCTTACAAAGCATAACCGTCGATGTTCAATAACTGCTATTAACTTCATTATAACTTTGTATCTTTGATTCTAAAAATACATTAGAAATATTTCGATAGATCCAAAAAGAGATGTGTAGGTATAATAATGTATTCCTGAAAAATCTTACAAAGCATAAGCGTCGATATTCAATAACTGCTATTATTAGATTTTGGTAGTAAATTCTAATAATCTAACGTTAAATATAAATACATCAAGTGAACGACTTTGCCCCACGTTGACATTGAGCCTGGCTTGTGATTTACGAGCTCATTAATATCGAGCCACTCCACATCTTTATTAAGTCGATGTTACTTAGTAATACGCCTAATAATCCTTTCATAGCTTGAGTTATTGATGGAAAATATTAAAATAAATGGCTTATTTCAAAAAGGTGGCAATACGATGGAGTAATATGTACGCAGTTGATAACGGTTTGTATACCTAATGACATTTGATTCAGATTCAGATTTATTTATTTACCAACAATGTAGGTACAGGTATAAGATGGTACATCACTAAATGTTTCCGCTACATTCTACCTTACCTTAATAAAAAAAAAATCATTTAAATCATGCATAATATTGACAACTTCTCACGAGCCTATAGTTTCCAAAAAAAGATAATAGATACTTTAACTTTTACTTAAAAACTACAAACTTCATTCCTTATTAAACCCCTTTAGGAGATGAATTGTCCCGTCCCCGATGTTTGTCGTTGGTCCCGGCTGTCATTCGTGGGTCTTTGACAGATGTTATGGGTCGTCAGAAGCCGGAAAGTCTGATAACCAGTCTTACCAGATAGGCAATCGCTTCATGTAAAATGTACTGGTATTCAGCTGCATCCGTTTAGACTGGAAGCCAACCCCAACATAGTTGGGAAAAGGCTAGGCAGATGATGAGGAAATGAATTGTCAAAATTCTTCCTTAGTGCTCACCTTCGTCTCGTATGAAACTCTTGTGCAAAATTTGAAGCTGCTACTGTTTAAATGATCGAATTCAACATGTTTGTATAGTGGATTTTATATGAGATTTTTTTATTATCAACTCGGTTTAACACAGTCAACTTTTATAAATCTGTAACCATTCAGTGAGCTCTTTCATTTGCTGTCATTTTCTAAAAGTAATTACTTAAAAGCACAATTTCTTCTTATTGACTGAAGAAAATTAATCAGATTTCCAATAAATAAAGGTAAGTACGCATGAATAAATGAATTGTAACCCTTTTGTATCAGCTGTGGCTCAAATTGTTTTCAACTTTCATTTACCCTGCGTGCCTAGATAGTGATCTAACGTTTGCTAAGTAGGCTTCAATTGTACAGAAGGGCTATCAGAATTAAAAATTGCACGATTAAACGAAGTAAAGTGAAGTCGAAACATAGAATTAATGTTCTTTATTTTAATTTAAGAACATAGGTTTGTTTTTTTTTTTATTGCTGAAGTGGGGGTGGTGCGGGCACGTTTCACGAATGTACCACACGTTACACGAATGAGAGATGGGCAAAGATCGTTTCTCACAGGACGCCTGAGGGAGGACGTGGCTGTTGAAGTAGACCAAGGTGGTGTGATGATCTGATTACGTTTGCAGAGCCAACACGGCTAGAGATCAGACAAGACGGAGGTTTGGATGGAAAAAGGGGAGGCGTTTACCCAGCAGTGGTACCAATATAGGCTAAAAAAAATTGAATGTTTAGCTTCGAAGCGTTTCATTCCAACTCAATTCAAAATAGTTTATTCCACATAAACCTACATGGGCACTTAATATCAAACGTTAGGTGCATGGTTCCAATTGTATATTTCCTACGAAAAAGAGCAGGCAAGAAACTCCAAGGTTCATCTTTTAGAAATAATTAGCCCATAGAATGTTTACAAATAGAGTTGTTAATAGGTACCTATGGGAGGACAGGGTAGGCCTGACCACTTGCCACTTTAAGTTCTTGCCCATATAAAATCTAAAATGTCATAATTATGTTCTACATTATTCAATAACCTTTTTTGTAATTGATTAAGTTAGGTAATTTAGTGTTAATTAAATTAATTTTAAATAATAAAACTCAAAACAACACGTCAAACAACTAATCTAATAACCCGCCCCTAACTGTTACCGGCGCAAAAGTGCCCAAAACACTTGCTGCATTGCTACGTCGGATGGCAATGGCTAACCGTTGCACCAAGAACGAGCCAGAGCGAGAGTCAACCGTTTTGTCACGGAGCTTGTACCCTATCTCACTAATGAGCTTCTTGGCCTCAGTGCCCCAACCACCCAAGGTCTCAACGGCAATGGGCACAAAATGGTAACGTTCCACCAAAGGTGCGTACTTCACCCTCCTCCTCTCAGCAGGGTGTTCCGCTGCTGCTGAAGGTGAGAGGACGGTGCGACTAAAGTGCCTGGCGGCAACAGTGCAGACGCAAGTTGCATCCCACACTAGGCACTTGCCGTTCCTTCAAGGCACCAGGGTCAGCCCATCCGGCCTCTTGCCGTCAGTCCTGCTCAGACGTCTCCTGCGTGCTGGAGCCTCCGGAGGCTCCAGCACGCAGGAGACATCTGCCGACATAAATGCCCTCCGCACAATATCATTGACCTTTTTTATTTCGCTTTTTTTTCTACAAACGAGTAAATATTGCTTAAACAACCGTATAGGTAACCCTTCCCACGGCTCAGTGGAATCAGTTTAATCAATGTCGTTATGGTGCGTAGATGTCGCGATACGGGCGGTCGGTTCGAACTGTATCGCACTCGCAGGGTTAATTTGTAACGATGTTTATCGAATACAACCGAACGCATTTGTTACAAACAGTGAGCGAAGCGTTTAATTTTGACGTCTGTCAATTTGTTTGTACATGTGACGTATGATTCGAATTTGGAATATCGAATTTTTGACTTTGATACTTTGATTGGTGCAATGTAGGCATCAGAAAAATATGTGGCACACATTTTTTATTTTTGTGTTGTACCTATCTGAAACCCTTTTTCTGAAACTTTCTTAATTAAATATATAACGGAGAGGGTATAGTGTGTCTCGTTATCATCAGGCATATTTTAATTATTGTGGGTGGACTATGGGTAGTGCTGGTTATTGCGCAATAGAAAAACAGTTTGGAGTTGAAATCAGATTATAATTTTACGAACAGTTTAATCACACTAGCGAATCACACACTGTAGATACACACTCAACGATACGGAACGCGCGACTGTTTCTGAGCACATATTGTCCGTACGATGTCCAATGGTCAAGTTCGCCGCTGCACCACGTTGCTGGCTCTCCTCGACCCCCCACGGACTCAGGCTAGACTCTGTCCAGCGCCACCAGATGGCGCCGACGTTCCGAATAGTCAAACGAATGAACTATTTCCGAAATATATATAAATTCATAATATTATTTTAAATAAAAAGTACTCCAATTTTTAAGAAGATGAGTGAATTAAAACTAATCCAATACCGCAATAAAACTTAAAACAAAACACATCGGCAAGTAATACGTCACGTCACGTCACGTCAGTCATCTTCACAATAAATAACACGAATGACATTAATGGGACATCTCTGGTTCACATGACCTTGGCTAGGCAAGATTGATAACTTGGCTCCTCGTTAACGTTCCATTGTAGACGCCCATCGATTATCAATTTAAGGATTACAATGCCCGGGAGACAAATTGCGGGTACCTACCCACCAGCCGAAATGGCCGATGACTGGACAACTACTCCTTCATAAATTATAGCTTAAAGTTTGCATTACATCAATTATAATTTATTAGTTTTAGTATACTATAGAGGCTGTGGTAAGTTACAGGATTATTTTTTAGCTGGTAGGTAATTGGAATGGGAAGTGCCTAGTTGATATCATTACGACTTCATCAGATAACTAACTAATAATACAAATGCCTGCACTTAACAATTTTATTGGATGCCTATAAAATTGCAAACTAAAATACCCTAGTAAATGTTTTAACATGAAACTTGCAGTAGGTAATGCCTCAAATTAACAAGAAAATGAGATAAATGGAATCAAACGACTTTCAAATTGTCAACGAAATAACACGTCTACATGTGTAATTTTCTCCTTACTTACGGAATAAACCACTCGAAATCCACCCCAATGTGGGGTATTATAAAAAAATTGGCTTCATTATCAAACTATTCGCCCACGATAACAATCTTGATCAAATAAAAAATTAACATGGCGGGGGGCAACCGCGAGTTACGAGGACAAATTGATACAATCGCTCAACGGTACCGCGCGGTTTGAAAATCATACGTTACACATAACTAATCGTGCTCCCACAATCGATTCATACTCTACTCGATACCTGAATTATTTCACTTTCGAGACACATCAAGTTTTACGTCGCACTTACGTTTCCATTAGTCCACAAAAACCCCAAAGTTTATTCTTAAAATAAAAATCTTTACTCAGATTGAGTCGTTTCAATAAAATTATACAAGCGTATGAAAATAAAAGTGAAGCGGCTGAACGTACTTGCATACCAAAATATTATCTTCTTTTTAGTACGACTGGTGTAATTGTATTTTATGCCTTAAGACTTGGTACTTTTAAGCCAACGCTTAAGGATTTGTATTTCTCCGGCAATCGGAGTAACTTGGTAACCGCAATCGGCGCATCGGTTGCTGCTACGTGTCGCCGCCGTGCTGCGAATATAAATGTTCTCTTTTTGAATTTCCTTTGAATTATAAAATCAATTAGGCGAAGCGATGTCGACATTGGCTGTATGGATTTTTTCAATCGGCTTCATGACTTTATTAAAACAAACTGCTGCCTTGACGACATAATTTGTTGTTCAACTTTCTTGATGATAACATGAAAGAGGGGGCAAAAAATATGGGTACTTACTTAAGTGACCAAGATTTCAGGTTAAGTATTAGTTTCATAAATCGGAATACCTAGTTACCTAAACTGCCTACGTGAATTACAGGTATACTTACCTAATTATATTCTGAAAGTTTCTCCTTGTAATAAAAATTAATGATACTGAATATTTCCAACGAAATTTAGAACAATCAATAATGGATTCAATTAACTTTGTTTCAACAAAATTATTCATCGTCGAGATTTTATAAAACTCAACGTCACGCTCGAGCAGTCAAAAACAATACTTATTCAAATGAAACAAAAAGCAATTAACGTTGGAGATATCCCTCCATCCTCGGAGGATACAAGAGAGGAGAGATTATTGAAAAAATAATTAATAAATATTTATGGCGGGCCACCTGAGGAGCGACACTGGGCGAGATTCCATTTTTATCCAGTGCTCCAGTACGCATCTGCAGCGTTACAGGGAAAAGCGGTTTATTACAAATGCAAAATTTTCCATTCATATTCAAAATTTTATATCCCAATGTGGCCGGGAGAAAGCTAATTTATTCCGGGGGAGCGGCTAAGGAGACGTCCCAGCACCTCGCGTCTTGTGGGGGATTAAGGAAGGGTTGAGCGCTGCGAAATTGACAGGTGCCTGTCAAAAATTACAATTAATAATTGAGACAATTGCGATTGCGGCTGCCGTCGTGGCCCACTTGTGGCGTATTTAACTGCATTTGCGTTTTGACAACCCTAATATTAAATTTAAATAGATTTACTTTTAATGACCTACGTATATAAAAAATAATTAAATTAAATCAATTTATTAATGTAAACACATGCATTTTTCAAGATACTAAAGTTATTGTGAACTTTAATTTGCCAAAAATCTTGTCAAACTTAAACCTATCAAAACCGTAACTCAAAATTAAACGGACACAAATCAGTATCCTATAAGCCACATCACTAGCACTAGTGTCCCCCACCGTCCATGTAATAGACAATAAACATCGGGGCGCGCATCGATCACTCGTTTTACAGCCACAGCGGTTAATGGCGGTAATCCACCACTAAGAGCGGTTTACTACATTTGTTATTGCCGACTAAAGCCACTCACAGCTATAATACTACTAGAAACAATTAAAGACTTAAAACTGTAATGTGCATGTCAGTGACTTTGAATTAAATAAATTACCAATTTGAGAGTTAATGGCAAGGGTGAGCATGGCATCGTCATCTTACAGACAAGTCCAACGCTATTAAAAATTCTCTAAATAAAGTCTCTTCAAGTAAGTTAAACAATTAGAGAAGACGATAATATCTTAATCGCTACGCTAAGCATAACAGCTGTGCTAGTCATACGCACATATCCATTTTTCTATAGACAACTGAGTAGGTATACGTCCGGAATTGAGGTGAATTTGAAAATCCAAATACATAATAAGACTTTTTTTCTGCTGGATCAATAAACATAAAAAATTCAAATAAGTACTCGAAAAAAATATTACACATTGACTGGAAAATAGTGACTCAATTTAACTTCCTGTCTCAATTATCAGATATCGGATATATCCGCAAAACGCAGTCAATATTCATATATCACGTCACTATTTGTCGGGCAGTGCATTGCATTTTGTGCACCGCTCACTTTGATAAATGATGCCACTCTGTCAGGAGGTCAATGTTTATCGAATGAATGTCCGATGAGCTATTAGCGGTGATTGGTGGCTCGCGATTTTGATTTGTGAATTATGGATAACGTATTGATAGGACTGTTTTGATATTTTTATATTATAGGCTTGCATTGTCCATCTATCTTGCCTGATATTTAACGGTGATGGTGGTCGACTTTCATCATAATCGACTAGAAGTAAACTGTATTCTAAACAGCTATAAATAAAAAGCTAACGCTTCAAAATACTCTCTAATGTATATTATATAAAAAAACTGGCCAAGTGCGAGTCGGACTCGCACACGAAGGGTTCCGACCACAAGGCAAAAACGCCGAAAAAAACATGTTTGTTGTATGGGAGCCCCCTTAAATATTTATTTTATTTTAATTTTATTATTTATTATTAAAGTAAATATACAATTAAGTATTTTGTGAATATTTCAAGTGCCTACCTGTTACCTATAATATTGATATCGAGCAAAAAAAGGCAAAAAATGACGTTTTGTATGGGAGCCGCCCTTAAATATTTATTTTATTTTAATTTTATTATTTATTATTAAAGTAAAAATACAACTGAGTATTTTGTGAATATTTCAAGTGCCTACCTGTTGCCATTTTTGATATCGAGCAAAAAAAAAGGGCAAAAAAAGTCGCGTTTGTTGTATGGGAGCCCCTCTTAAATATTTATTTTATTTTGTTTTTAGTATTTGTTGTTATAGCGGCAACAGAAATACATAATTTGTGAAAATTTCAACTGTCTAGCTGTCGCGGTTCTTGAGATACAGCCTGGTGACAGACAGACGGACAGACGGACAGACAGCGAAGTCTTAGTAATAGGGTCCCGTTTTTACCCTTTGGGTACGGAACCCTAAAAACTAAGTCGGGTTAGTTACACCATTTATAACTCAAGAGCGGCTGTACCGATTTTTGAATTATTCCGTTCTGATCCCTTTGATTTGTTGGATTTGTCTCCGCCCTGAATAGCAGAATAACTATGAAAACATGGGAAAAATTCACGTTAAAAAAATTATGAAGATAATTAGTTTTCTCATACATTCGTTCTTATTCTGAAGCGGTACAAAGTTAGCCGAGTCAGCTAGTTATTAATAAAATACATTCAGGTGAACCAAACACGTATTGTTAAAAAGAAAATAGTTTGAAGATACGATAGTGTGTGTTTTGTTTTATTGCCAATCCAAAACATGTTTAATTTTCGAAACTTAAAATATAAAATTCAAATAATGTTCGAACATACCAACATGACGCCAAAAATGACCACAGACTAAACAATCAATCAGAGATCGCTAGGCAAAGGCACACGTCTGTTCTGACCGATAGCGCGTTATTGATGGCGGCCGTTTTTCACGCGGCTCGCCTCAGGCGGCACTCCGTCTCTATTACAGCTACCACTGATACGTTTTGTACGCACATTGAGTTATTTGTTCGACATGAGTATTCCGTTCAACTCGTTCATTTACCTATGTCATTGTTTGTAGTGGAAATAAGTGGGGTTCTGGTTTTGGAGTGGTGATTTATTTTAGGCAAATGTTAGGTACACGTTGTTTATAAATTACTTATAGGACTTATTGGCTTAACAAAGCTGTTTGTAATTAGCTTCTAACTAACTATTCTTCATAGACCTTAATTAATGAATATTCTCCAAACAAAAAAGCAAAAGTTTCAATCATCTCAAGCAAGATTAAAGAAAAGTCTCCAGTAATTTCTTAATCCCTGCCTCCTATGAGCGAAATTTGAATTGTGCGATTTCATGGTGGAATTTTCATTGCGTCTACGCCATAAATATTTTGTCCGATAAACCGTTCGTTCGACAGCCGCGAGGCGTAAGAAAATGTTAATTAACGAATCCATTGTTTTCCCGCCCGGCGGCTCCAAGATGGTGCCGCTTCCGTTTCCGGCGAGCCTCCTTCTTTATGTGCGTTCCCGCTTATTTTTACGTCAGTCGGGTAGAGCGGCGGCATTGTGGCGCGGTGCGGTGCGCGCCCGAGTATAATGATTTTAATTTCCTCTAATCAAGAGCCTTCGGCACAGCTTAAGAATTCTAATCATGCACAACGCGACCGCCGCCGCCGCACCGCACCGCGCCGCAGCCGCAGCGGGTGACAGAAACATCAGCACTTATTCTGATTGCGTCGAGTGTGGCGCTGAATAATTAATACGCCTTTATTTTGCGTTATGCTCCGAACCAAAACAAAAGAACCACCGCGCATTAATTTACGAAATTGTTCATACATATTTGAAATGTTTAATTTTGACAGCAGCCAGCAAGCGCAAAACATCAAATACATCTTTTGATAATTTGATAAAGTGTTTCATTTTTCGAATAGCGATTTCTCTTTAGTATTTTCTACTTTTTAAAATATAGCTGAGAGTAAAGTTTAATTATATTGGGGTAGCTCAAAGCCCACCCTTTCGTTCAATTCGCACTAACGACCACATTTGAGTCATGTAAATCACGACGACGCCACTTGCAATTAATTTTTTGACTATTAAAACGTCTCTGTCGTGATTGCCTTGCAGGGAATGTGAGCTCAAGAACATAAACAGTAATTGGGAAATTAAGTTTCAACTTATATTATTTCGACTTTTACGTCGATTTTTACGAAAACGAGCATTAGTGAATTCATCGAAAAACTTTTGTAATACAAAAAAAAAATTAACAGAACCTACTTAGGAAAATCGACGCTTTATTCTTGTACTTTTTCTGAAAACGTGCAGCATTTTTCCTTACATCTCACAGACTTCATTTTCCGGTTTTACTATACAATCCCATACACTACATTCAATCTCATTTCTTGTTAAGCACAGTCAAACCTCATCGTTTTGTATACGCGGCCGCTGTTTGGTAGTGCGGTCCACAAGGAACACCGCACAATTAAGGGAACCCTTTCAGGGTGCGTACTTAGCATTCTAATCACCGCGAGCAGACGCCTTGCGCCACAATACAACGCTTAACGCCGCGAAATTAAGTGCGAAAATAACAGGATCCCGACGCGAACCCAACTGAATTATGTCGCGAACAAGATTCTAATTTTAATTTTACGGGAACAACGACTAATTTCGACATAATAAAACGTACAACGTATACTCACGACCCTCGACTCTCGAGGTACTACAGCAATAAAATGCGAAAAACGATTACAGATCAATGAAGCGTGCCTTCCCTCTGGGAGCGCAAATAAAGCCAAGTACACACTTCAAATATGCTTTTCTTAATCGTTCTCATAAAACAAAGATCAGCCGCCCGCGATCTCCCCCGTGCGGCAAAAATAAGTAAAAAATCTCCCGTTGCTCATATCGCGGCTATCAGTGCGGATTTTTACCGCAAATTGTTTCCTGTAGGGAACCCTCTTGAATCGATGTTTGTATTGGAACTGCAGCTTCGGAACTTGTTATTGGTATCGCTTTAGAAAAACAAATAAAATTACGGCTCATTCCGCGCACTCCCGCAATCCACTCGTGTCAATAATTTTTAAGCTGAAGTTTGTTCTACGCAAATGTTTTGCTGTTTCTTTTGATTTATGCATTAACTTATTTTTTTAAAGTTTAGAATAAATAAAATAGAGACGTTTTACAAGGTTTTTATTAAACATTTTCTAAAAACAATATCTTAGTGGTGCATATGTAGGTACCTATGTTATTATCAAAACATTCGCCTACGCTTATGAATTTGAAAACTTGTCCCGAGTAAATACTAGTAGGTAGGATTAGGAACTTAAACTCCAAGTTCAGATTTCATAACAATATCCAAATTCAAGCTAATGCCTTGTAATTTATATTTTACCTTAAATTCAGCCTGCATTTCTTAAGGAAAAACCATTGCCCACGGTATCAGGAATCCTCAAAGTTGAATTGGTTTAAAACCTCCCGGCGGATGTGTCATTATAATTTGCAAGGGAGAGATGAGTGATCCGTCGCTCGGAGCGCTCACAAATAATACCCTAAGCTGTTTTAATCTTAACTTAGTTAAAAATCTTGCGTCCGACATTAGCATTAATCACTTTTGACAGACACCGTAATGGATAGTGTAATTAATGTGTTTAAAGTTTATAATTGGTTTATGAAGGTAATCCGGGTGATGGCTTTTGTATTTGCTAGTGTGACAAAAAATAAATTTAAATGTACTTATATAAAAGTAAGTTGTAAGCTCAAAGTATATCAAAATATTTTATTTTAAATTACAGCTTGTATATACACATTCAATAAAGTCAATGGGCAGTTAAGAATCAAACCTATGGCTTATAGAAATCTAATAAGTATATTAAATATCTGAAAACAAAGAAAATGCCTTTATCAAGAACGAAATCTAAAGCTTAATTGAACGTCGACATTGAGAGATTTCAATTCAATTACTAAACCATATTTAACGAAATCCAATCCCCCTTTCCCTCGAGAAATAATATTATTTATTCACAAAAAATAATACAAAACGCGGTTACGGCGAACGCTCTGTTGGTTCAGTGGAGATCATTCGATGTAAAAGTTGGAAGCAGAGGACGGAGGCAGGAAGAAAACTTGGATAAGCGAAACCCTCTAAAAATGATTGATGCCATGGAGCGGGGGAAGCATGCCACCGCGCGGTTTTAAAACGAATAAACGTCGAACCGTTCGAAATTTGAAAATGAACATCATTAGCGCTATTGGCGCGGCGAATTCCCGCCGATTCATTTACTCTATGGTATTCGCATTTTTTCTTTGCAGTTTTTTATTGACGTCAATCATGCCAGAACGATTAGGTTCCACTTTTAAACTTACTCGTAGCCCGTAGTGCAGTCGATATTGCAGAACTGCACAACAAAAGCATTCAAGCTCGCATTGCGATCGCGTATAGCCAATTTCCTAACGTATTGAAAATGTCGTGCGATTGTTTGAGGACATGTTATTACACGGAGCGTTTAGCCTGGGAGCTGGGAGCTAACAAGCGCTGACGTCGTTTGTTTCTGCTGGCTCTTTGTTCGGAATATAACAATTAGGGAGACAAAGCGGCCGGTGGCGGTCGGTGTGTTATCGCGGACGATTCGCGCCGCACACAATGGCGCGCTCAACAATGCACGCTCAATATCTTTATGCTCCTTCGTGCTGAAGGCCGATGCACTCGCTGTGGAATCAGCCTTCTTGGTGTACATTAACAGACCGAAGTATACATAGAGCAATTCATTTGCAGATAGGTCAGTTATTAAGATAAGACGGCCAACTTTAACAAAACAGTCAGGAAAATTTAAGCTATGTTTTTCAGTCATATTAAACGAAGAAACGACACAAATATTTTAGTCGTGAATGGTGAATGTTATCACCAATTGACCTTGTGTTAACTAACTTCAATTTTGCTTGTATAAAAAGTTGAAATAAAGTTATGTGTCTCCAAATAAACTTAAAATTATTTTATCTTTATTTTGGTATAAACCATAAAACACGTAAATATATTTTTTAAATTGTAATCTCTCTTTGCAAAACTTTTTAACAGAATATTAAGTCTTACTGTCCTCCACTTACTCTATGGGCACCGAGACACCTCAGCATCCCGTGACGGGCCCTTTGTGGTGCTTCCTTCTTCGCTCACGACACCTGCCTCAGTGCTGAATGCACATTCGACGCCCCTACACGTCTGATAGACGCATTGTGGCTACTAAGGTGTCTTGTGGAAAATGAGGGCTTTTGTTCTGAATGTTATTAATTACTCGACTATAGATAGTGTTTTGTTTTAATATGTTTTGTATATTAACGGAGTATTTGGATTGTTGACTAGTTTGGATAAATCTGATGTCCTTTCTTAGTTGTTTGTAAATTACGAAATATTACACCGACTCATGTCATAACTAACTCGCTCCAGTGTTAAGTCATAACTTACCTTAATGTTTCTATCAGGTGTTCTAGTTCAAAGATTATGTAATTGAGAAAGTAGTTTTAAACTGATTGCACAAGAGATGAAAACAGAGTTTATTTTTTCATGGTTTTTCTACCAGCAAAGCAAAAGTAGTACACCTCACAGAAACAGGAAAAATTAAATAAATAAATTCTTTATTGGCATAAAAATGATTACAAACAAAATCAAACCCTGACTCCTGCGCTATAAAAACACCCATGTTACTGGAACCAAAAGTCACTTACATAATCCTGTCTTATTGTATTTATACGTCTAAACTTGCAATCAAGCCTCAATCATAGTTTTGTCTCAATCTACATGACATTCGGTTAACTCATACATACCTAATAAACTATTAAACGAAAACTCAAATACGAACAGTTAATTCAAGCATCCGTATTCAGTAAATCACGCCGCAGTGACGTGTAACAGGCGTTACGTCGCCGTGACGTCGACACGTGCGTTCACGAGGAGCGTTTAATCGCATAAAGAGCTAATTGTCTGTGCGGATTCCACAGGTAAACACTACACGCCAACCATTTACACACTACGCAATAACGGAGGTATTAAACTAGTTTTGGGTTTGGAGAAGGTAATAATGAACAGGAATTACCTCGACATTTGGTTCCGATCTCATTCAATATTTTGCAAAAAAGTGCAGGCATTGCAAATTAATCAATTGTATTTGTCTCGTTTCCACGTTTGGTGAAAGCTTAATATAATCTTTCTTATTGAAACAAAAACTATAATCATCAGTTCATCACGCAATTAGAAAATGAAAAAAGCAAAACAAAAAATTTCTCTCCCAATATCTTCCAACTTACTCGATCACAAAATTAGTCAAATAATGTAGTTATTACAAATTCTCATCAATTATATTTTTAGCATTAAATTCTCTAACAGACTAAAATTCCACTTACAGAAGCTCAAATATCAAATCATCTTGCATCATGCATCAAAACAACAAAATAAAATCCACAACCCCGCTACGCTCGTAGCACCTTCGTAGCTCCGTGCTACGCACAACAAGCGCCTACGTTAACTGTCGATCATGTAAGCGCGGATTACACTAGTGATTTAATACCCACTGATTCAGTCGGCGCTTTGAACACAATCACACCTAATAACACACCGCCTTATGACGTGTAATTATTTCTGAAAGGGTAATGAGTTCAATTATTCAGATGAGGGAATAACGCGTCTACGAGAAGTGTGAATATTTCTTGAACGAAATTATGAATGAAAGTTAGGAAAAATAGTTAAAAATAGGCGAATTGGTTATTTTAGTTTTATGAATCATACTTTAGGTATCCACTATTTTCTTATACCAAAGCATTTTTTATAGAATTTCATTTTGACAATGTATCCTGTCCTGGGTTCGATTCCCGAGACGTGCAAATTGTTAGTCGGTTTTTCCATCTAGGATTTCTCACTAGCAATCTGTAGTCTGAATTTGTGCCCGGTTGATGCCAATAAGCTACTATTATACATGAGACTTAACATTACTGGTGAAATGTGGGTGTAATAAATGTACAACTCTGCCGAACCCTGCGGGGAATCCAGGCGTAATGTTATATTTTACTCGGTATAAAATAATATATATGTTCAAAGAAAACTTACAGAGAGTAATCTACAGACGATAATACCACCAAATATAATACGATAGTGTTATAAAATTACCATAGAACAAGTAAAAGGCAGTTAAGTCAACACAGTGTTTTACAACCGTTCGGGGTATTTTTATGCGACAAGGGGAGGTTTAACAGAATGGAAACACAAGAGCTCTCTGTATGGCTCTGTATGAAAATCTGAATTATGTTTTATAGTGGACGTGACGGGAATAAGGGCGGTTTGGATGCAGGTCCCGCTTTACTATGACGAATGTTGAACGAAAACATGTTTGTGTAGTGTAAAATGATGGATTAATATTGAGTGGTATTTAATACTTTAACTGTAAATCCCGTTTTTTCAATGAAAATATTCGAAATTACCACCAAAAATACTGAATTGCACACTAAATTTGCTCATCAAATAAATAAATTATACTATACTGTTAGATCTTTAAAGCTTAACTGTTTTACTGAATGACTATCTGTTAACTAAAAGTAAATCATAGAGGCCGACAAAAAAATCCCAAAAATTTTTTTTATCTACAAAAATATGTGGTTAGGCGTAGTCGGCGGAGCCTATTTCTGTCTACAGGGTTTAAAGGAACCTAACACGAACTTCGAACCTAACCTGTCCAAGTCGGGCTGCCCCAAGTCCCAAGCTCGCTTCACTCGCTCTTGCATCCGAAGTTGTCATTACAAATGTGTTACTTTTGTATATTATGTTGGTTTAGTGTGCAGTGTAGTTAATTTGTGGTACAGTCATTTATTTGATATGCAGTAGGTTATTAGTGGAGATATTTTGTTTGCTTAAAAATAGAGGTGCAGTTAAAAATTCCCCATTAATATTACGTTGAATACATAAAACACTATTTATTGTACACTAATTTCAAAGGAAACAAGAATAAAACATCATACATAACTATTATTTCTAGAAATTATGTATGATGTATAAATTATGATCGTGTGGTTTATTGGTAAAACAGTGGCAACCTTATTATGTATGTATTTTAAGTCAAATATTAATTAGAGTCTGTTATTTTAGAACACTGAATAAACTATAGCAAAACAATCTTAACCATAAAAGTTAAATCAGAGCTTTAATCGTCACTAGCCTTAATTATAATACCCTTTTTAAACTATTAGAGTCGCGTTTAACTACTTTCTCACCTCAAACCAGACGCCTAACTTAACCTCAAAAACCTAACATTCGTCATACCCATCTTGCCCCCAGTGTCGCGTCTCTTCGTCGGCGTTCGGCAATTCTTTATTATTCATGAGGCGATCTTGCTCGCGGAGTGTTTTATATGAGCGACGATCGAGTATCAATTTGTACGGAACGGCCCGTATTAGCATTGGGAGTGCGAGCCTACATCGGTTCAGCGTACAATATCTTTTGTTCTCTCAAGTTTTTTTAAGAAGCATCGATGATGTAAAAACCCCATTACACGAGCTGAACGGGTGATAATAACATAGTATTATCACACGTTCAGCTCGTGTGATGGGGTTTTAAAAGGGTTTTAATTCGATTTAGAGGAATATAAATAACTAGCTGCGCCACGCGGTTTCACCCGCGTAAATGTCGATCCCGGGGGAATATCGGGAAAAAAGTAGCCTATGTGTTAATCCAACGTGTCAGCTACCTACATACAAAATTTTATCAAAATTGGTACAGCCGTTTGAGCGTGAAGAAGTAACAAACATATAAACACACACACACACACACATACTCACCCCCTCACAAAGTTTCGCCTTTATAATATTATATAGTGTGATGTAATATCGTCATGTGACATCACACGTGCTAAACGGGTGATAATACTATGTCACGCGGGGATTTAAAAGGTTGTGAATTCACTGTTACTAAGATAGTTTTGCAAACATTAGTTCTGAAGACAAATTTCCGTAATTAAAAACATTCAAAATCTAGTCGAAATCTCATCTCAGCTTCAATCAATGTCAAAAACTTGTCAAAATGTAGGGAAAATTGAGAGATTTTTGACAGATTGAAGCTGAGATCAGACTGTTAACATTCTTAAAATTATGAGAATTTCCCCTTCTGATGTCAGAAATAAATGCTACAGCGATGCTACAAATGATTTGCTTGAAGTCTAGTTTAAAGTTAAAACAGTCAAGCTAGTTGTTATCATAATTATTGAAAGTCATTCTTAAAAATGTATGGCACAAAAGAATAACCTTCCTCATTTCAAAACAAAACAAAAAAAACATATCTACCTACAAAGCGCCACCAAAAATCCCTTTTAAACTAAACGCAAATCCCGCAAACCACCCTCAGCTCATTGAGTGTGTCGCAAAGCTAGGTACAGTCAGCAGCACTAACGTCTCACCGACACAATACGTTAAGTACGCCGCGCTTATGAGTGTTCATTAAAGATACGATAAAGACGGCGGAGACGCCGGCTAAATTGACTGTACGCGAAATTCGTAAATGTAGTTATAAGTAAATAGATGAGAGCTGTATTACGAAGGGCGGTTTCATGTGCAATGGAGACCGAATTTTGTAATTGTGTTACTGGTATCAAATAAATATTTTTCCAAAACGAGGTGTCACCGTTTCCTTATCACCTTTTACTCTTCTATACATAATACAAATAATAAAATAGTAACAAATTCGTACTGTACATTGAATATTTTTGGAAAAAGTAATTCCTACGAGATTTGCTACAGGAACGAGTCAAAAATTGTTTGTCTGGATGTAGGTTCCAGATTGGAGCAAAAACGACTACACTGATTTATAGATTATAACCTGGATTAACTTAACACATAGTGTACTTTAATACCGGTAGTACTTTCCCATGGGATTTTTTCCCATTTTCCACGCGGGATAAACCGCGCACAAAAACTAGTATTTGTTAAAAAAAAGTCATCAGTCATAATATTGAGAAAATCTGTTGCCAAAGCTTTTCATCATGAAAACATATGGTAAGCAGTGGCCTCTGATATGCTATGATATTGAAAACACTTACTTATACTAGCGATCCAGCTATGCCATTCTGTAATAAAATCTCCTTTTTTTTTCAGCTCACTTTAAGCTCATTTCACCTAAGTTTTCACGGTGATATTTTCACAGAATAGCATTACAGTAATAGTCCGCCAGTCCGCCTCTGTACATATATGTGCTTGAAGTATTAAATAAATAAATAATAATACATACCTAATATAGCAACCACAAACATTGAACAAGTATGTAGAGGTATCTACAACGCCACATGAGAACAACGCGTCACACTGACGTCACGCAAAATCCAGCATCTTGCAAGCAGAGTTTACCGCGCAACTAGCATAGATACAAAGGCCCGACATGAATCATCGGGCAGTTGCCCGCCAGACACAACACCCGTCTGGTCGGAGGATCCTCCCTTTTCTACAGAGTATCAGTGAACTTTACACCCTGTTCCTCATATCTCTATACTGGTGACCCCGACTTGATACGTCAACGCAGCCTTCGTGCAAATCCTTCAGCGTGACGTCATCATCATCACTCCCGCAAGCGTTAGAGCGGCGGAGTCACCCAGGGGAGTCACCCAGCCAGCTAGCATCCACGGCTTCAACGGGTATCCTGACCACCAGCACGCAGCGACCGTATACCTGGTCATCACCCTCAGCCTCATCAGCAACCTCGGCACAGCATACTGCACTTTCGGCCTGTCCACAAGCAGAGCCTTAAAAACCCTCTCCTGGTCGACGCCAACAGTCAGCCTCAACCTGACGCTGTACCACATCCGACGCACTGGAGCATGCAGCGCCACCCTGACTCACTGGGGACATATTCGCAAACAGTTCCGACTCACCGTGAACTATGCGGCAACCGGTTCCGGCCAGCTGGGGTTCCACCCCAGCTGGCCTGGCAAGCATCGCAAGATAGAAGACTCAGCCCACTATCGACCTCCTGTCTCCGGGGGGGACTGATGTACAACGCCACATGAGAGCAACGCGTCATACTGATGTCACGCAAAATCCTGCGTCTTGCCGTCTTGAGAGGTTACCGCGCAACTAGCATATATACAACGCCCCGACATGAATCATCAGGCATTTGCCCGCCAGACACAACACCCGTCTGGTTGGAGGATCCTCCCTTTTCTTTAGAGTATGAGTGAACTTTACACCCTGTTCCTCATACCTCTATACGTACAAAATATAACTACCTAGATTCTAATATCCCTTACTTCAGTATCTGCATTACATTTAATTTCCAGACAACAACAGAACTGCGCTAAAATGCCGCTCACGCGATACTGTGTCACAAGCCCACCAGTTCACTATTCACGCGACACTCCGATTTTCGCTTACCAAATGAACATTCATTTCAGTGCAGATGTACATAGTTCAACTAACAAGGGGCTGTTAATTTAAATTTAGTATCTTAGCTCCGAGTAATGAACAGGAAGGTGATTGTTATAATGGGATTGTAGATTTGTACTCGCTAACACACGACTTATGTATGGATGTGTTGGGTGGCTCTGATAGAAAGGAAATAATTAAGTTACGAGACGAGAATGTCGAGTGATGTTTACTGAAAGTTTTGTAGGTACCTATGTAGTTATATTGATTGATGTATTTATTTGAAGAGCCAATTCAGTTTTGACGGTATTAAATATGCGTAGTGAAATAAGACTGTGTTAGGGAGGTAAGATCTAATGAACTTAGTATATATACTATTACTTGCACTTTGCCCGAGACTTCGTCGCGTATATTTCGTACTTTCCTCTAAAAATTTCGAAAATGTATGTTTACGATCTTTATTATTTATTTAGATAAATAAGTATTCGTGCTAAGTTTCAAGTTTGTTAACTCAAGGAATAAGATTTTTCATACAAACATAATCACCCCTTTTCACCCCCTTAAAGGTTGAATTTCCAAAAACCCCTTCTTAGTGCTCCCTTACATTATAAAAGAAAGCCATGTGCAAAATTTCACATTCCTAGTCCCATTAGTTTCGGCTGAGCGTTGAATCACCCAGCCAGTCAGTCAGTTTACCATTTTATATCAATACCCCTGTATAGATTAGTAGTTCTACCAATCGTCCCTAAAGCTTCCCGTAAATTAACATCTAAAGCTTCCCGTAAATTAAAAAAAAAAATATTTAAAATACTGATTCTCAAAACACTTCATTTGTAAAAGTACTTCGGACGACAACCAAAACACAAATCACTCAAAACGAAACCCCTACTTTCATATTTGCTCACGTCTTCCATGCAAATTTATGAGGAGGTGGGAAATTTTTAATTACCACTGTGTCTGAGCATCTGTCTGGAGACTGAGACGCGGTTTGTGGAGCTCGGTAGTACTGCAGGTGACAACGCCGCGGAGCGGGGAGCCAGCGGTTAAGTGTGGCATTTTACGGCTTTTATGCATATTTGATGGCACCGCCATAATCTGTGCGGTAGGGGAGACGAGCTAGTAGCTACCTACCTGAAGTGTTGGCTCGGATATGAATTGCTGTTAACTTATGACGAGAAGATTTTGTTTTAGAAAAATTTAATGTGAAGTGTGTATGAAAAACGTCCAAGTATTTGAACTACTTTAAGATCGATACCTAAGCTAATTATTTGCAATAGCGTGTCGATTCTAAAAATAATTGACTGTCTAGATCCAAGCACGTCCTAGGACTAACACTAACTCAATATTAACTACACTTATACAAGTCAAAACTAATTTATGTAAAACAAAGTAAACGTAAATTAAATTCAGTAACGGACGGAGCATTTAAATAATCCACCATTTAAAAGGCAAAGCCGACGAATTTGAAAATAATGACAGGTATTAGACGCGTGCTAAGAGGGCCGTATCAATTACGGGCCCAAGCAAACAGGGTATTACGTGTTCAATATTAAAATCAAATTTACGGTCCGCCCCGACCCGCACGTTGTGGGAGAAACGGACCGTGGACAGAAAAAGAAGAAAGTGTTAGATGTATTAGGTTCGATGACACTGGCTGTATTTTTTTTTTATGAAACATAATGATAGAAAGAGGTCTGACTCATTTATGGCTTCGAAAATTTCTTAGGACTTTCTGTTTTTCTATTTTAAATGGGCATTAAAATGAAGCAATTAGTAGCGAAAATCTTGGAAAACTGTACTCATAATTATGCTGAAAGAAAGAAAAAGAGAAAGAAAGAAAATAAGTTTATTTGCGGCAAACACGACGCATAAAATTAAAGACACAAATAAAAAAATAAAACAAAATAACCATTTGAGAGAAAGTATGCGTCACATCTACGCAAAACGGCCATCGCTCAGCATAAAGCTAAGACCCTATACGAGACAGAGCCCCAGCAAAAAAAAAAGCAAAGCATTTAATTCTTTAATTTTTAATATTTTTATATACAAGTACCTACAGTTTATATTGCAGTAAGTAGTATTTCACTAAGAAGTAGTAGTTTTTTTATCATATTTTGAAGATTGTTCGGTGTAGACTTTTCAACTGTGATGTCGCATAGAGCCTATTCTAGGACGATGCTCATTCATGAATTTTTCATTCTAATCTTGTCTTAAAGCTCAAAATAATGAGATTTATAGTTAATCATTGTTCTAGAACACGGGTCTCTAGATTCTAGAACATTGTTTTGTAATAAACTCGAAAAACGAACTTTATAATACTTATCCAACAAATATTGAATTACCAACATCAACACAAATCGTAGTAATGTTGTCGGTACAACTCCAAGTGTTTGTGTAACGACACAACATCAATTAAAGTCACATTTTGACGCGTCGACCACACGTAATGTCGTCGTTTCCATACAAATCTGATACTGAAACGAGGATTATTTACCAATTCTACCCTTCCATGTCGTATGAAATAGTTATGGGATGTAAACATATGATTTTGTGTTTTGTTAATGGGTAAATTCGAAACTAATTGCTTTTTTATAGCCTAGTGACTGTTTTGTGGGTTTGGACGGATTATCGGAACTTGTCTCTTGGATGACGTAATAGGCAATTTATAAACATAGATCGACATTGGATGCCATGATAGGTATATTTTTCTTGAAAATAACGGTTGCATCTAATCAAAACTATTCACTACTTAAATGAAAACATGGAGAAACGAGTCATGTTAGTGAATGCATGCAAGGTTTTTTTTTATCGAGTCCGAAGGGGGAATCTTAGGGGTAAGATTAACCAGCACCCCAATTGCGAAATACATTTTCAAACGCAATCCGCAGGATTTTGAAGGAAATTGCTAATCCATTGCGTTCAAATATTTGTAAAAATGGTTTGTTTGACAGGGTAAATGACGGTTGCGTCATTTACCTTGTCAAACAGACCATTTTTTGGTGAATGTTATTGATTTGGCAAACAAAATGGCAAAAAAATGACCATTGTGTTACGCAATTACCCCGATAAAAATATATATTCCGTCGAGTATTTTATAGTTTGCCGAATAAAAAATATAATAATATTATATTATTTTCGTATATTTAAAGGTTGATTTTCTTTTTGTTACAGAACGATTACGTGCAGATAACACACAAGTTATTCAGGCCGTCCACATCAAAAACGTAAGTACTTTATATAATTCAGTAGGTAAGTATGTAGGATGACTTTATTAATTTCTACCAATTCTCAAGAGCATTCAAACCAAATAGCATTTTCAAGAATGACAAGGAGACAGACCAATAAGATAATTCAACGAAGAGAGGAAAAAATATTTCTTTGAACTTTGCAAAAACATGCATATCACAACCCACTCCCTCTCACCGAAAGGAGGCTTGGGAACATAATAGGCTGACATTATGTTACACACTAAAAATAATAGTTAATGTACAAAAAATTATGAATTCTAAATAAAATAAAATATAAAATACATAAAAACACAATCGCAGACCTGTCACGGATTCGAAACATTGTAACAATAAAGTTAGATGGCGTGCCCGCGGCAGACACGACCATAAACCGCACAATTGTCGCACACCGCACTTATTTACTTGTACTTATGGACGCAACCATAAATATGTGCGCACTGTGGGGGAGCGTGATCTGCTGGCGGTAATTATTGCGTGACTTATTGGCGAACGAGGATAACACGTATTTCGCGACCAGAATAAACAGACCTCCCTAAACTCATACTTATTACCCCTCCCTCGTCTTCATCTAGAAGATTTTGAGGGGAATGGTAGGTCATTTTGAGCTGGTGGTACGTCTACCGCTCCGAGGGCTGTGGCAGCTTTATCTCGCGCTTGACTGTTGATCGTGACTTTCCGACAGAGATTTCGGTAATTACGCTGATTATGAATGTAGGTGCCGTGTTGTTTTTCGCTGTGGAGCATAAGGTTGAGAGGAGTTATGAGAGAGTTTATTGAAAGGGATATTATGACTCGTTACACATACCAGCAGTTATTGCACAATACCTACTCTTTCACGTTTCTATTATCATCCGCTACGCGTCTACGAGACCGCTACGAATTTGCTACGACGATTGCTACGAACTACTATTCTGTAAAGTCTGAATTAGGAACTCACTTCTATTTCCGCGTTGTCTGTTATCAGTGCCAGAGTCAATATCAGGTTTTCGCTGCGAGTATCAGGAGTTCGCTCGAAAGTACTTCTGTATTTCTATGTACCAAAATAAGCACAGGCTACCGAGGCTACTGAATTACTGATACATACCATACCATAGTTGTGCAAGGTTATGATTATTTGGGTGAATAAAGGTTTTTTTTTTTTATGTTCTACAAACAAGGATAATAATATGTCTTATATTAGTTTTTTACGTCTTAAAATCAATTATGGTATGATTGTGGAATGCATAGAGAACGCTGCTGCCCATTCTCCGGTACGACCCTTAGATTTACTGCGATCGCCAACCCGCCTGCCAAGCGTGGCGATTATGGCAAACCCCCCCCCAAACTTGGGGGAGACCTATGTCCAGCAGTGGACGTCTGTCGGCTGAAATGATGATGATGATGATGATGAAAATTAATTACGATTTAATTTTTCTTTGGTACATCGGCTCAGTAAAAATAAAAACTTTTTAACCAAAAAAATACCGACTTCCAAAAAAAAACACTACAAAGTGAAAAATAACTTTAATTTCGGAAGTCGGTGTGGGATCTGTATTTTAGTTTTTGCCACCGACTTCCGAAATTTAAGTTATTTTTCACTTTGTAGTGTTTTTTTTGGAAGTCGGTTTTTTTTTGTTAAAAATTTTTTTTTTCTCGCTTTTTAGTGGGTTTGTTTATCATGTATCTAAGTAACAATAGCCTAATGTCAACTTGCCCATCGCCTTTTACAAAATACGTTAATTGTTGAGGAGTTCTCCTGGTATTACACCATCAGCTCTATTTTACCATTCGCATTGTGACGAGCATAAAGTGCTTAGCAACCATATTAAAGTAATCGAATCGCAACCCGTGAAATAATTATTATTGAGTAGTTCCGGTGGCCATCTGTGGTCTTCTTCATCAGTTCCACTTCACCAAATGGTGGTTTCCGAGAGCAAATGCACGAGTTACTATAAAAAATACCCAAATCGCTATAGGTGTGCCTATAATATTTGAGGAGTTCCCTCAATTCCTCATGGATCCCATCATTAGAACTGGATTTTTTTTAAAATGGGACCAATCTGGAAGTATATCCTATTGAAAAAAAAAAGAATTTTCCAAATCGGCTTATAAATGACGGCGTACTGAGGTAACAAACATAAAAAATAAAATTAAAAATTTTAAAAATACATACAACCGAATTGAGAATTTTTTTTTTTGTTAGCCTATGCTGTCCCACTGCTGGGCAAAGGCCTCCCCCAAATTCTTCCAGGAACTCTTTTCGAATTGAGAATATCCTCCTTTTTTGAAGTCGGTTAAAAATTAATAGTGTACTGCCGAAAATAAGCTTGAAAATCTCAACAAACAAAACATAACCTAACAAACAAAAGTTCGTTGAACTAAAAGTTTATGTAATAAAGTCAAACTCGCAAATCCTGACTTTTAAGACTTTTTTCTCTCTAGACTTTTGTAGATACTTCGTATGGTTCTATCTTCAAGAAACCATAATCAGAACCATCATCATCGCTGCTTTCATACGGTTTAAAGGTCATCGCACACATAAGAGCCCAGTTTATCTATATCATAAGATATCACTGTGACAACTAAGATGCAGTGAGCTATCAATAGTGTCGATCATCCATAGGTACTAATATTATAAATTCGAAAGTAACTCGGTCTGTATGTTAAATTTTCACGCCTAAACCACTGAACGTAATTTCGATAAAATTTGCCAAGGAGATAGATGGCATCCAGGAGAAGGACATAGGGATAGGCTTTTTGTCCCGGTAGCACGTTCTGGTGGGGTTATTTCCGTCATCTAGAAGCTAGTAGCTGAACTAAATAAGTAGTAAACGTGGAATGACAGCTCAAAGTGAGCTGTCATTCCACGTTTACTTAAGTTTTCACAGTGAGATTTTTACAGAATAAATCGGCTGCTTAGCACTTCTAGGCAAAATGGTGGCAAATGAAAATTGTCATAACTGGAAAGTCGATTGGTATTTGAAGTGGTTGGTGAGATAATAGAACAATAAATCCATACTAACATTATATATCCATACTAATATTATAAATGCGAAAGTGTGTCTGTCTGTCACCTCTTCACGCTTAAACCGCTGAACTAATTTAGATGAAATTTAGTATAGAGATAGTTTGAGTCCCGGGAAAGGACATAGAATAGTTTATATCCTGATATTCCCACGGGATCGACACTTATGCGGGTGAAACCGCGGGGCGCTGCTAGTATTGGATATTATACACAATCATAATCATACTGTATGTTACATAATCCCTTAATTGTCTAAGAAACATTAATGGAGGTGCCGTTGTATATTTGCCTGAAACTTCACGACTTAGGTCTAACTTTAAGGTGCAGTAGGTTTACTTCAATTTCACCGTTTGCCTACAAACCTAATATCAACTAGGTCTCTTCTGTGACTTCAACAACTTGTAAACATGGCGGAATCTACCTGTTGGTCTAGTATCAATAGATAGCTATGTAGGTACCTAAAGGTAATCATCGCTGCACTTGTTAACATAATGATGCATTAATTGTGCATGTCTTGATGTCTATACGTAGAATTTCTATGAATCTGCAACCTTCGCTAAAAAAAATATCATGTCGAAGAAAGTGAAGTGTTCAAATAAACTTAATCCTGAAGTTCAGATAATTCCGTTTATTCTTGATTCCGAAAAAAAATCAACAAAGACACGTATTTAACCTTGTTGCGAAGTTTGATCCAATAAAACAAAGTTTCGAACAAACGAATGCATTAAAGTCACCGCAAACTGATCCAATCGTAATATCGCACTCCCAGACATCGAAAGTTAGTATGCATTGACTTTGAAAAGTCGTCCAAAACTAAGTTGGGTTATGTTTATGAAACTATTCGGATGCGGGTGTGTGCCGCCAATACACATGCAAGAACTCGCGCCCAACTCGAGGCATAGTTCGCTAAGTGGAACAGCTGTAAAACAAAGTAGCGAAGGGTCTAGGAACTTAGTGTGTACGTTGGCAACTATTCGGCGGTGCGAACACATGTCGTCGGCGAGGCCGCGCGGTAGGCCCCACCGCCGCCGACGCCGCGGCGACGACGACGCATCTTCACAACTTTGACAGTTTAATTCGTGAACGAGGCCCGCCTCGGCCGACGACCGCCGATTTATAAATAAGTTAAACTAGGTTTTAACTAAAGTATTGCGGTGAGATGATAACGAACCCGGCGCCTACGCTCCCCCGCCTCCCCGCGCACCGCGCCCGCGTGCAGATAAACTTTTAAAATGACTTTGGAAGCTTTTGAGCTTTTAATCGGTAAAGTTGTACAGACAGACAGTTCGGGCACAATCCTTGAACCGCTTGCGCCGGCGACGGCGGCCGCAAAACTTTGTTTTACAGGACTACTTTTCTTCTTGTTTCAAGGTTGGACTCTTAAAACAAACTCCGGTTCGACGGAGTTCGCGAACTCGGGCGCGAACAATTTACAAATTTCTCTCTTTCATAACAACTAACTGCCGCTCGGCGCGCCGGCGAAAGTTGTCCTGCGTAGATCTTAATCGCATTGTCTGTTGCGCTCGCGGCGCCAACAGCTGATTGTGACGACACAGTTTATCGAACTTTTGCTTTAATTCACGTGCCGAACGTACTCGTAACATAACAACAAATTGCCGGCTAGAAAAGTCAACATGACTAGGTAGGGAGATCGTGCTGATACAAGATGAATGGAGAGCAACACGCGGGGAGCGCTGAATAACAGACAGGCGTTTTGGAATATGTCGGATCAACGATGAAATCAGGATGGACGGCCAAAGCAGTACAAAAAGGCCCGCAGATAGACACCGGGCGCCCTCCGACGCGTTTATTCAATTCGTTTAAGTGACATCGATAGCATCGGCTGCGGTCGAAAAAACTCGTCTGCCAAATTTTGACGGCGTCCCCCCGGCGACCGGCGACTGGCGACCGGCGACCGGCGGCGACTTCTTTTTTCAGTTCACGCCTCACCTGCCCGGGGCCAGAAGTGGCCTCGCGTGAAATACACTGATTGGCGTTTAATGTTGAACCGTCTGCCTTTTATTTGACCGGTGTCGAAACTCTTGAAAGCTTTTTATTCGGGAGGGCGTAGGTTTCTTTATGTACCGGTCGTTATATAGACGTGCGTGTCGTATTTTCTTGTTCATATGGCGCAGAGTGTTAATAATGCCATCTTTTTCGGGCGTGGCGTGGCAGTCGGCTCGTAATGTAACCACATTTTCATTACTGCTTATATACCGGCATACGGGTTCGTAACATAAGCTGAATGCAGTATCGGGTATTGCGCGTAAATTTTACGTAACTAGAAATAAATAGGTTGCGGGTGTGTGGGGCGGGGCGGCGTGGGCGGCGGCGTGCGCGCGCCGGTCCTCCCCCTCCCCTGCCGCGCCCGCTCCAGCCCCCCGCACCCCTCCTCCCCGCGAGCCCGGCCTGCTGGCAACCTCCGCATAGTCCGCGAATAGCGCCCCGCGAGCCACCCGCACCGCGGAGCGAGGTCCTGCGTCCGCCGCCGCCCGACACGGCCTACGGAGAAACTTTTCCGACGTAGACGCGCTACGCTGTGCTACGAACTCCGTTATGCTACGAATCGAAACTTAACAGTCCAAAGTGCATTTTAGTGCAGTGATTTTTTTTAATAATATTTAATTGTCAGTGAATTCGTGTATAAATAAATAAATAAAAACTTTAGTGCGCAATGAGGACTCGCCCCTCCGTTTTATAGCGATGTCGGCCCTCGTCCGACCCATGTGGTAAGTGGCCGCTTGTTTAACAAAGTTTCGTTTCAATTCCGTCAGCTATTTTGTTTTTAAAGCGAACAGTTGGACGTGCCAGAAGTCGTCGCGTTTGTACGTTTTGTAAAATATCTGCGGCATTGTTATTTCAGCGGTGTTCAACGAAAACGAAAATTGAAGAAGTGTTCAAGATAAAAACAATATCGTTTACGCACAAATCCCACGCTCGTAAAACCATTTCACGAAATGCTTTCATAATTTGTGTTAAATATTAATGAGGTTGAGTAGTGTTAAGTTTGTATGTAATGTTTGAGGTTTAAATCGGATGTTTGTGTGTTTGCCATGAGGTTGATTATTCCTTCCTCGTTTGTCGTATCGGGGGTAATGTAATCACGTCGGTAAGATGAGCGAGTCGGCAAATAACCGCGGCATTAGCTCGGCGACAGAATACGTAATGGCGCGAAGCTAAATTCATTAGCTACCCTTGACTACACGAGTGTAAGCAGTAGTTGTGACGGTCTGATAGTTAGTAGATTTAATCTAATTATAGGCATAAATTATGCACCGTAGGTATATATTTCTTATCGCCAGAACTTTGGAGAGGACGTGAATTGAAGTCCCGTAACTTCTAATAAGTTATTTCAAGTTTTTTTTTTTTCTTTTAAAAAAATATACTTAGGTGCAAACTGTTTTCATTATTCATAAAGTTTAAAACATTTTATAGGTACCTGAAAATGGCCTTAATAAGAACTTCTGAAGTTGTTAAACTATTTAAAACTTTTTTCATGGAGACAAAAACACTGCGGTCAAAAGATATCTGCTACACTTACCCGCATACATATCAATTAAATCTGATTTTTTCATGCTGAACGAGTTACAAAACTCGATGAGAAAATAACATGAATTAAAGAAATATTAATAAATCGGTCCTTATTTATTTAAATGTTCAAAAAATGTCCTAACAAATAAATTGCAATAATTTCTAAAGATTTTTTTTAAACTCATAGGTACGTTCTTTGTTTTTTGCCTAGTTAAAATATTCTCTAACAATTTATAATTACGAAACAACATTGTCTCAAAAGAAAAACACACATGAAATATAATAAAACAACTCCACTTCGTTAACATCATTGAAAATCCCCGAAACGCAAACCAGCAAGTCACTAAACATCAAATCCATAATAACTCGCATTAAAAACGTTAACCGTACCGTGTAATTAACGTAAACGTTTAATTCAGGTGAGGTGGTGCCGATTTCACGTGCAGCGCCTCTTCCCATCTGATAGCGCTAAATTGTTTCACCCGTATCTGATGGGCCGCTAAAATGTCGCTTATTTCAGCTTCTATTTTAACGTCGTTTTGCGCTGATGTATGGGAATGATTTTATTAATTTGATGAGGGATTCATGGTGGAGTAAATACATTTAATTTGTCAGAAAATATGAGCAGGTAGATTTGTATATCTTTTAGGTTCTTTGTGTACAGTTTAATAAATGTTGAGAAAAGTGTCTGTCGGTGGATAATAATGTTACAGGTTCGACGAATAGGAAGGTATCTACTTGCAATAAAAAACAAAGAACTAAAATTCCTGTAACGAAAGTTTGACTTTACTTTTAATTTGAATAGCTGTTATGTTAACACTTTAAGGAAATTATGGAAATACTCCTTTAATTGGTGAGAAATTGACTGCATTAACTGCTTTGAAATAAGTTGCGAAAAAGGTAGCTGGAACATTAAAAAATATCTTTTACTAGCTGCGCCCCGCGGTTTCACCCGCGTAAATGTCGATCCCGTAGGAATATCGGGATGAAAAGTAGCCTATATGTTAATCCAGGGTGTCAGCTACCTCTATACCAAATTTTATCCAAATTGGTCCAGCCGTTTGAGCGTGAAGAAGTAACAAACATATAAACACACACACACACTCACACACACACTCACAAACTTTCGCCTTTATAATATTAGTGTGATAGGTAGGTACTGCTGATAGGTACCTACTGCTCTCATATCATCTGATACAGCAAAAAAGGACCAAATGAAACTTACAGGCAACAAAAAAAAAAAAGAGTCGTCATATTTACAAAATACGCAACCTAAAAAAACCGTCAGCTGTTTGAGGCAACAAAGATCCCGAAGTAATGTAAAAGAAACGTATTTTCGACACAACGCGAACGCTACCGGGTGCAATACACATCGGATCGTGTGGAGGGTGCGATCCAACCCGTGATAACCCTCCGAGAGTGAGCCCACAGGGCTGCCACGGGCTAAGAAATAAAAGGATAAATCGAAAATGGAGTACTCGAAAAGTGTTTTAAGACATTTATTATTTAATACCTAAATTTTAAAAAAACTTGAATTTCCTACTGTAAAACCATTCCATTAGTTTAGAAAAATCTTACAATGTAACGTTACAACTTGCAGTCAGTAAGGAGAGTACGTGCTAACTTACGCAAGTAAGGATCTAAAAAAGGAATTGTTTACAAATAAAAACTTATGCGGGTACACTAATTCAGGAATGAGGACAACAGACGTATTGTGTTAGGCTAAATCCACAATTTTCCTTTCATTGGACTCTTAACTCGGAGCTGCTTTTCTTCATCAAACAGAACGTAAAAATAATGTGTTGTAAAGAATAAGGGAATTTATACAGCTTTCTTTAGACAATCAACAGTAGGCGTTATTTTCTTGTCTAAAGAACCTTTCAACAAACGAATGCTACAGAGAAACCTACCTAAAAAGTGCCTTATTATTAGTAATAGTTAAATTATTTAAACCAAAGTATTTATTTTGAAGGAACTTGTGTTTATAATAAATACTAGGGAAGTTGGAAACGTGTTCGCATGCGACTTGCGAGGGTTTGATACGCTACGCGATAACCCTCAACACGGGTGAGCTCTTGACGCAGGGCTTTCACGTCAAACAATTTGGCAGAAAACTGAGAATATTTATGGACAATTTTTATTGTGTTCATTAAGTGTAAACTATTTATATAAAAATCATATCGAACGTTGTGCAGTGAGATTTTCGGTTTAAGAAATATTATTATATATTTTTGAGGGAATTAAAGTTTTGGTAAACAATAATATTAAACTTCTCTGAAACAACAAAGTTTCTTCAAAACAGAGAGTATAACTAGCATTTGCCCGTGGCTTCGCCCACGTAGAGGTCGTAAATTATTCACAGAAAATTAAACCCCCATTTCACCCTCTTAGGGGTGGAATTTCGAAAAACCCTTTCTTAGTGGAGACCTACTCGTCACAAAGAACATACCCTCCAAATTTCATGTCTCTAGGACCAGCGGTTTAGGCTGTGCGTTGATATATCAGTCAGTCAGGACTTTGAATTTTATTTATATAGATTACTAGCTTCTGCCCGCGACTTCGTCCGCGTGAAATTTCACCCTCCCCCCATTCCCCCTCTTAGGGGTGAAATTTCGAAATACCCTTTCTTAATGGATACCTACTCTTCACAAAGAACAGACCCTCCAAATTTCATGTCTCTAGGACCAGCGGTTTAGGCTGTGCGTTGATATATCAGTCAGTCAGTCAGGACTTTGAATTTTATACATATAGTATAGATTATTATTGTATCGAAACAATATAGCAATAATAACAAATTAATATTTAGGCACTTTACCAAATACAATCTGCTACAGAGGAGTAGGTACACAACGGGTCTTATTAATTTCTTTAGTTTATGGTAAGAAAATAAAAATTTATGATAACAGCAGAAATAGTATAATTTCTTAAGGTTCATACATTACATCATACCCCATCAAGATATTCTAAAAAAAACTACATTTCCTTGTTGATTATCGCCGGTTATTAGACGATTTGGTTCTATAGTCCACTTTCATTAAAAAAACCGTATAACTTTTGGCCAGAAATCGTCATAAATTCATGATGTCTGAAGAGCACAAATTAGTTATAAGAGAATGGATATTTATTTAAGGAACCTATCCCATGAAGTTTGAACATCCATCATCTGATCTTTCAAGAAAACCTTGCTATAAGCACTCTACTCTTTAGATAACCGTTTATAGTATTTCAGTATTTATTTTCATTAACAATCATTAAACTAACCAACAAGACAAATATATTTGTTCAAAATTTACGTACCTACAAGATTCCAAGCAGACAACCCACAAAATAAGCTTATATAAACATAAACTTTAAAAAAATCATAACACATCATAAAAAATATCGTGTACTCAACAAAATATACAAATATTTATTTGTATTTCCTGATCCTGTCAGCCCTGCCTCGCTCGGGCAGGGGTTAGGGCGAGCCTGCCAGTTACAATGCACCGCGGTGCCATTACCCCACTTATTTTAACTCACTTTAACTATTGCGATATTGATTTTTTGCAGTCATATGTTGCTTTCTGCTCTATGGGTTTAAGTAAATCGATAAACGAATGGAGGTGCGTATGTAAATGGGTGAGAGAAAGTGACGTGTTAAATATGATAAAAGAAATCATTATTTTATAGTGTAACAAAATTATTTGTGATATCTAGTTAGATGTTAGGTGTTTTGTGAAATAAGTGTTAATTAGGTGTGAATAAATAACATTTACAACAGTGAATAATAAAAATAATTTATCTGAAAACGAAACGGCCCATTTTAACAGAAAGGACATGTATTTAATGACAATTTATGAAAATATATTTGAATCTGATCTGAGCAATAGAGTTTTAACTAAGGATCAAGTTAAAAATCTATTGCTGCTATAGTAAAACAAGTGACAATTTTTACATGGTTTTCTATTTGTCAGTTAGTCACATTCTCCTGGTAACCAACAGCAGGGTATTTGTGGGCGTTCATCTAACGTTAGACTGCGATATGCTTAGTGGATTGCTTTATTGACACGTCTCCAGGATGTTAATCAGTACCCTATACTAACTTAACCAAACACATTTTCACAAGATCGGATAACGTGTTCAATTAGCTTCAGAAACAATGCATGGACACTAACTAAAAATATAAGAAAGCATCTAATTCGCACACTGCCATAGAACTCTATGTCAGTGTACTACATAATCTTCGGTAGAATATAAACCACCTAGACAAAAAGTAACAAAATAAAAGCCTGTCACAGGTATCATCAGCATTGTAAACTTTCTTTTTCCCTTTGGTGTGCTAGTTATTTTATCAAAAAGCCGGTCTTTCAAACTATGTTACCATTACTTTTTTACGAAACGAATTCCAACTTGAAAAATCTCTGATGTTGAAGGATCTGCTATTCAAACTCGATTGCGGGTTTGAATCTATCTCTCCTTAAGTACAAATATTAGTTGGACTATAGGCCCTGTGGACAAAATATTAGGTGCGTACTTTGCGTACGACAAAATATAGAATTATGGTTATTACACTTACTCAAGTGGGTTGTGGGTGTGTACTTAAGTATCTGTACCTATAAGTAAACAATACACGATTTTAAATTTTCCATAGAAACAGAGATTTCTAGTTATTTCTTTTTAAATAAGACATTTCGAAAATGTTCTTAAGTAACTTTTTAAACCTTTGTATCCTGCTTATGCGTATGAAGTTTCATTAAAATCGGTTCATTCATTTCGAAAAACAAGGGCTTGAAAGTTTGTATGAAATGCCGTACGATGTAGTTAAACGCTTATTTCGTTGTTGAATTCCTTATTATGGAATTTTCTATTAGTGCTACGAATATCTTCATAAATGGAATATTTTTTTAATAATGATGTTTAGATTTGGTATTTAGGTTCCGTGAAATACGACAATTGAAGCATTTTTAATATGGAAATATTACTCACTTGTTTTAAAGGAATGTGTGGTCAAGCATGCAACTCGCGGTGAAAACAAGAAAAATCGTCATGTCCGAGAGGTTGTAAAAGGCGTACATGAGCCAGGGATTATCGCCATGTAAATGGCCCTTCCAGACATGACCCTGCACTTTTAGACCAACATAATATCGTAAAAATAAAATTTTTAGACTTTAAAAGAGATCCTAACCTCTGAGTTTGATTCGGTAGGTATTTCTACTCAGGCATAAGTGAGCCAGCAAAGGCTTTTTAGGCCATCTAGTTTTAAAATATTGACCAAAAAAAATACGAGTAAAAGTGTACTTAAAGATCTAGGGCATATAATGATCTTAACGTCATTTAATGTAATTTCTATAAAGAACAGGTAATTCTGAGCGTCAAGCAAGAACAATTAGTCAATAAGCGAGACTATGATGATGGTTGTAACATTCACTAAAAGTCCCACCAATCCGAGCACAAGTGTTGTGTTTTTTATTGCATTTACATTGTACATTAGCCTGGAAATGTTATTTTAGCAAAAAACCCAAATACGCATATACAAAAAATTTAAGACGATATGATCCCATTCCATCGATAAGAATCTTATTAAGAAGTTGAACTCTTTCAATACAATTGTGACCCGCAGGTTTATTGTGTAACACACTTGCAATGGTATTGCCTTACATTTTGACAATTTAACAACATTCATTGCATTATTTACGTTGTAGAGCAGACGAATTTTCAAAACATATGCAGCAACAGATTATGAATTTCCTTCGGATTGTGATTGTGTGTTATGCAATTTGGGTGCCGTATATAATATCCATAAAATTCCAGATGAGTCTCAAAAAGTCTACTGCTATCTATTGGTTAAGGGGCTTACAATAACTAAACACAAAAAGCGCAAGTTTTAGACAGAATAAAAGTGTATGATCGACTACAGTAAACAAAACAAGAAAAATATATGATATTCTTCAGGAAATATGCTAGGTAGATAGTGTGTTGAAAACATAATACAACTAATTTGATATGATAGAAAAAAATCAAGAAGATACTTCTAAAAACTTTATTTTTACAATAAAAACCATACTAATATACCTACATACAATCATTCTGATTTTTTGTCAGATTATTCTACAAGCAACATACATTTTAATTTTTTAGCCCAAACAATAGATTTTTTGTAATTAAATAATTGCTTCATATTTTGCAATAAATTACCAGTGTTGTGTCATCGCGCTTCTCTTTCTTTTCTAAGCAGTCCGACAGAGACCGCGCTTTAGGTCATGTCAGCCCCTAAAGAACCAACAGACTAGAGGTTCTCAATTGGTGCAGTCTTATCGTACGTTTTCAGACACAACTGATTAGTGATCACGTTTTAACAGAAGTTCTTCATGAGATGCCAGTTTAAAAAAAACTACGTCGACGTTTAAAATAAATTGCTAATGTGACAACCAAATTAAATTATGTCTTACTTGTGAAAACTCTAGTAGATAGAATCATCAAATCGATTATTCGAAGTATACAATTTCAGTACGTCTTACTCATTTGGCAATCTATTATTCCGTCAAGGATCTGTAGAAGCATATTAAAGTATGAAATCAAATTCTTCTTACTGAACAGACAGCTGTGCTGCTGGTGACTTTGTTACGTCACTTCTTCCTAAATAAAGCACTAGGAAATGGCTAGGGTGTGCGGGCATTTTGGGGTACCTACTACCTTAAGGGGCTTACAGGACCTAAACACAAAAAACGCAAGTTTTAGAAACAATAAAAGTATATGATCGACTACAGTAAACAAAATCAGAAAAATATATGATATTCTTCAGGATATATGCTAGGTAAGTGTGTTGAAAACATAATGTTGCTAATTTGATACGATAGAAAAAAATCATGAAGATACCTCTAAAACTTTCTTTTTACAATAATAACCATACATACAATCATTATGATTTTTTGTCAGATTATTCTACAACCAACATACTAAAACACTAGTTTTAATTTTTTAGTCCAAACAATAGATTTTTGTAAATAGATAATTGCTTCATATTTTGCAATAACTTACCAGGGTTGTGTCAGAGCACTTCTCTTTCTTCTCTATGCAGTCTGACAAAGACCGCGCTTTAGGTCATGTGTCGCCTTAATTCGTTTTGAAGTTCAAAAAGTGCCGATTCTCAGTCTAATTTGAATGAATGACTTGATTTTGATTTGTTTGCTGACCAACGCTATATGCGCTTTACTAAATAAAATTACAATCTCAAAAGCTAAACTGTTTGTTAGAAAGCGTAAATATTATTCTCTTGGTCTCCACACAATTTATAGATTTTTTGTACGCGCCGTATGGAAAAGGAATTCCCTGCTCTCCGAACGCGAGACAATACGGAACGCAGTAGCCATTGTACTCGCAAATTGTATGAACGCTTTGCTCTGCGTCCGATCCCATTCGAGCCGCTACCATTGTTTAACTGCTGATTTTTCTATCCATATTTTCAAATTTTATTATTTTTATTTCTTGCTCAGTTCGGTAGAGTAGTAACACCGTAGACAGAGTAAACTATAGACTGCTGCATATCTTCTTTTCATTCGCACAAGAAAAAGAGAAATATATTAACGTCACTAGCAAAGAAAAGAGACAGAGTAAGAATATTTCTGGCCCTTTACTGCGTGTCGGCTAAGCACATTAATGTGCACAACAAGTTTGACGTTTATGAAGGAATAATAAAATAATACCGCAATTAAACGGAAAATAATATCTATTTCGTTCATAATTCAATAATAGTACATTTGCCCAACTGTGAAAATGGTACAGTGCAGTGTAATCACACTAGTATTATAAAGGCGAATGTTTGTGAGTGTGTGTGTGTGTTTATATGTTTGTTACTTCTTCACGCTCAAACGGCTAGACCAATTTTGATAAAATTTAGTACGGACGTAGCTGACACCCTGGATTAACATATAGGCTACTTTTTATCCCGATATTCCTACGGGATCGAAACTTATGCGGGTGAAACCGCGGGCCGCAGCTAGTAAGCTGTAAAAATGATAGTATGATGAAGATTGCCGGATTTTTTTGTCCCTTTCGGCGACACGGATACCATGAGTCTATAGATTACCTACTCTGTCTACGAGTAACACGATAAAAAACAGATAGGATTGTCAGAAATATACTTTGTATGTATCTTATTGGCTTTTTTAGCTGAACTGGTAGGTTTGACTAAGAATTAATTTTCTATTGACTCTTGTAGTGACGAACTCTAAGACACAGTTGTGCTTACAACATACTTGCCAATGAAACTCCGCGGCAGCATCCCAATGGATGGATGAACAGCAACAAAACGAAATATTCTGGACTAGGTATTATTTATTTGAAGAGATATTATCTTGAGAGTCTTTCAAAATTAGTAAGTACCTAACATATTTAGTAGGTTGTTAAACGAATTAATTATTAGAATATCTTAAAGTCTTTCTTGGAAAATTAATCATAGAAAGGACAGCTAGAGTATGGAACTATATACTCTGGCTGTCCTTTCCTGTCTTCAAACCGCTGCAAACGTTTGCATAGTCAAGATGGTGAGTGATTGTGAATGTTTCGGGTCTTTGTTGTTAGTTTGGGGTCAATTGTTTACTTCTAAAAGCCACTCCCTCCAAACTTGTGGTGCTTTTCCGGTAAGGGAGGACCACAGGAGGACAGCTTATATGCATTTATGTACTACTGATTGTAGATAAAATACATGTCCATTATAACTGTGAGGGTCTCGGCCGTCTCTGCGAATACTAGATTCATTGCGATCTTAGTAACTATACATAGACTTCTTGCAAAACTAACAGGTTTGAATATCATGACACTCAGATATAATTATTTATTTATTTCACCATTTATGTACACACATATATAAACAGACAGGAAAAAAAAAAACAGAAAAATAAAATATGTACAAAGGTGATGCTTATACTTCTTCCTTTAAAGTAAGATCTTTTTTACTAAGACTCCACTGTCCGTCTGTCTGTCACCAGGCTGTATCTCAAGAACCGCGATAGCTAGACAGTTGAAATTTTCACAAATTATGTATTTCTGTTGCCGCTATAACGACAAATACTAAAAACAAAATAAAATGAATATTTAAGGGGGCTGCCATGCAACAAACGTGCTTTTTTCGGCGTTTTTAATATTTGCAAGAGTACGCATGCCATCCTTCGTTCATGATACACCTAAGTAGCTTGTTTTTGGCAGAGTGCGTATCAGAGGGGCGATTCGTAATTTTATGAACGTTCACAGTCTGATCTCAGTCTCAATCGGTCAAAAATACCTAATTTCCCTACATTTTTGACAAGTTTTTGACATTGAGATTGATTTAACTAGATTTGAGGGGCCCGTGGCTAAATAATAACAGTCGCACAGGTCGATCGATCGGGTTAAGCTACACTTGCCGCGGTTGGTCTGTGGATGGGTGACCATCTTTACATGCCGTGACCCCTCCTTGCCTCGGAAAGCACGTTAAGCCGTTGATCCCCGCTGTCATTTGACAGTCGTTACGGGTAGTCAGAAGCCTGAAAGCACAGTATAAAGATCATACAGTATTTCGACTTCATACAAACGGACGAAACGCGAGCTATACCTACGCGCCTCGATCTCGGCATGCGCTCGGCATGCAGACAGTCGCGACTGTGCCGCAGTGACGAACGGACGGTGTGTTGTTTTTTCTAACAATAACCGCGCGATTTTTTCACTAAAAGTAAGTTCAAGTACATATTTAATATGACGAGTAGGCTATATTGTGCTGCAATAAGACTACAATAAGATTATACTATGATTAAGATATACGGACTACAATAAGATTAATTCGCAACCTTTTTTGATTGTACCCAGCGATGATTTTGTGGAATATATAGAAAAAATGGAGGAAATATTCCGAACTTCATTTAAAACCAAACATATAAATTGTAAAGTAGCTGTAGGTATCTATAACCAAGTAAAAGATATTCCTTTTTCTCCACCTTGTCCACGTTTCCCACAACAATTTTTAATTAAGCTTTATACATAATATAATGCGGATTTTTTATACTTTAAAATTGAATAATAAAGCATTTCGTACGTTTCAGCAGGCGCAAATATTTTTCGGTCGCAAATTTATAAGATTTGTTATTCAAACATAAACATGGATTTTTAATTAAATCTTCCAATCAAAAAACAACACGCATTTTTATTAAACACTTCCTATTGAAGTTTATATAAAAAAAGTATTTATATAAAAAAGTATTTATTTTATTATTTATGTATCTACACACAGTAAAATACAATAACAAACTAAATGGAAACACAAAGTAGGCAAATGTAATTAAAATGCTGGAGGCGGGCAGCCCTATCGCATGTTTACGTACTGCGCGGCTGTAGGCATTTATTTCAAGGTTACGGCCGAGTTACAATACTGTATGATCTTTATACTGTGCTGAAAGTCTGACAACCAGTCTTACCACGGGGTATCGTATTACCCATTAACTGGATTGTGGAGGTCAGATAGGCAGTCGCTCCATGTAAAATACTGGTATTCAGCTGCATCCGGTCAGACTGGAAGCCGACCCCAACTTAGTTGGGAAAAGGCTAGGCAGATGATTGATTTAACTAGATTTTGACGTTGACGTAATTAAATTATGGGAATTGGCCCTCTGATGAAATTGTAGGGATCCGTTAGGATAAGCAGATTTTGCAAACACATAACTAATAATACATCGTTTTTAGGGTTTCGTACCAAAAGAGTAACTGCCTCCTAACTGGAGTAACTGGACCCTATTACTAAGACTCCACTGTCCGTCTGTCACCAGGCTGTATCTCATGAACCGTGATAGCTAGACACTTGAAATTTTAACAGATGATGTATTTCTGTTGCCGCTATAACATAAAATACTAAAAACAGAATAAAATAAATATTTAAGGGGGCTTCCATACAACAAACGTGTTTTTTAGACGTTTTTGTCTTGTGGCCGTAACACTTGGCAAGTTTTTTTCCATAGCGAACATGGAATTAAATATGAACACAGATAATTTTGCACAGAATCAAGTATTTGCCTACAGTTGGCAACGAGGTTTGTCTTTAATATACAATCGTAGATATTATACTTCCAACTAGTTTTGAGATAACATCTTATCTTTAACAAACATAACTGCAAAAAAATAAATAAAAAACGGGCCAAGTGCGAGTCGGACTCGCACACAAAGGGTTCCGTACCACAAGCCCCCCTTATTTTTTTTTTTTTTTTTGTATTTTTTGTTATAGCGGCAACAGAAATACATCATCTGTGAAAATTTCAACTGTCCTAGCTATCACGGTTCATGAGGTACAGCCTGGTGACAAACGGACAGACGGACAGTGGAGTCTTAGTAATAGGGTCCCGTTTTTACCCTTTGGGTACGGAACCCTAAAAACGTAAATAGCCTTTAACATCGTTACAAAAATGAAATAGAGTTAAGATAAATATATATTTATTTCATAAATGTGTACATTAACTTCTTATGCATTTTTTGTTTCAACAGTCTACCCAAGTCGGATATGCATTTGTATTTTATGAAATTAGATACAAATATTATTTTTTATCAAAAAACTCATGCAGACTATAAAATATCTAAATTATAACATTATTCATTATCGTTGACTCCAAAAGTAGGTACTAATTCTTAAACTGTGACGCTTCCTTTCTCGTGTCGGCAAGCTTGGTGTTTTCATTGTATTTCGAAATGGTGCCTACGAAAATACCTACAACCTAAAAATTTTCCATACAATATTAATCATTACAAGCAATCAATCGAAACATTCAAAACAAGGTGCCTCCGATACGTTTGATGAACAAATCCCACTGCCAAAAATCGCGTAACTTTCATCCAGTGTCCAGTTATCAGTCAGCCTCAATTGTTATTCACTATAAACTTCAGTCAAGTTCCATCACAGCAATTTAAACGAGAACTCAAGGCTGAAGCCAAATTGGAAGAGTATTTATCTTTCCCGGGAGTCGATTTAAAAGCAGAATCACGCAAGCACACGACGCCATTATCGGCGGCGCACGATCCGCAGGCCGCGGCAACTCTATGAATCTAATCCAGAGGATTTACTCGCTGATTTACAGCCGAGCGAGGGCACGACTGCTTGAAAGAAAAGTGATAATGTCTTAATCCTACCACACTCGAGTTTGCTCGTACCCCCCTTACAATTTTATGGTCGCCCGCGCAGACGGCACGTTTTGATTTATGATTTCAATAATTAAGAATTCTAAGGTGCAATTTGAATTTGGAGCCGCCACGTCTGAGGGGCCGCGGGAGGCCGACGCGTGTATATTATTGCTCCAGGGCGGAAAGGGTCGCAGCCTCTCAGGGCGCTCCGCTTACCTCACGTTTTCTAAGGAATTATAATAGAGTTTCAAGGAATTATGAGAAATTATGAAAATGAGATTTTCAACAATAGAGGCTTTCTTCGAGAGTTTGTTTGTTAAGTTGTATGTGGGGGTTTCGTATCAAATAGGGTCCGATTTAAATGGTGCATTAGACGGTTTAATTATTTATTGTTGTGTCATAATTTACCTACTACAAATTCGAGATAAACTCAGGTTTTCAATACCTTACCCTATTTAAAAAAAAACGGGTTTCGTATTCTTGCAGCAGCAACAACTTATCAGTAAAAACAAGCACTATTTTATTATAATTTTCTTTTTCCTTCCAACAAGTAACCAAAAAAAGTTAGCACTTTCCTTTCTCTTACGCTTTCCTTCTTACTTTTATTTTACTTTTAATGTAGATATGTAATATTCATTCTTTATTTTCATTAAAAGCTGAGGCTCGGCTTTCAGTCTTAACAGTTACGCTGGATCTCCTTAGGAACCCATAACCAACTAACTTTTATCTTTCTATTTTGACATTAATTACACAACTACAATAAACCTACCACTTAAATCACACAAAAACCTTCAACCAACAGAAAATATTGCCTAATTAAACCCAAAACCTTAATAAAAGCGTTTCAAAACCAAAACGGTATCACTTCTCCATATAAAGCAGTCACGTCTCATCTCAGCATCTTCCTTAATCCGGCCGCGTTCGGCTCCGCAAATTCGCGCCGCGGCCGCCCTTATATCGCGCCCTAATCTCCAGGCATTACAATTAACGCGGCCCCGAGATAACCCGCCACTCGCCACCCGCTGATAAAGGTCCGCACGAGCACTAGTTTAAACCGGTTAAGCATCCACCGCCCTCAGGGTTTATCTAATTACCCTACGCCAACACACGAATACAACCAGAACGCGAAAACCAACGTTCCGTCCCGATCCCGACGCCTGAAAACGCTCCACGTTTACGTAATTTCGGTTTACATCGGTACTGACTAGAGGGTACGTCACGTACGTAAATGTTTGCTGGGCGTCGTACTATCGGTATTTCGGCCTTCCGGTGGGCTCCCCCGAAGGTACCTCCGTCAAGGACCATCGATTATTATCTCGACTCGAGTCGGGCGCATATTGCACAACTTCGAGAGAGAATATCGCCGATCAATAAATCAGGCCCGATTGCTTTATGAAGTTATGGCTCTAACTTTATTGTAGGGCTCGGAAAACACGATTATATTAAGGATGATATTGTCTGTTGAACTCCCGTATGTTATTCCAAGTCTCAGTAATGAACGCGAATTGAATCTTGAGTCGAGTAGCCATTAGTAGACTAAGATAGTTCTCTACGAAAGGAAATCGTGATTGTTGGAGGTTTTCTAACATGTTTGTGTGTGTGTGTGTGTGTGTGTGTGTGCTGTGTGCTTATAATTATTTTTGTTTAAGAGTGTCATGATTTGTATGCAAAGGTGTGATCTTGTTACTAAAAACAACAAAAACGAACGCGAGTTGTGTATGTTGGACCTAAAACGTGTTTATTATCTGAATATGTAATACTACAAGTATTAAATTCATTTTAAGCTACCTAAAACTTCCATAACAAACATAATAGAAACAGTATAAAGAAAGCCTAGGATAAAAGATAACATAATTATGTCGTAGTAAATACTCGTTCGTCGAAAATTCTTCTGACATAACAACCTCAAACAAGAACAAACCTGAAGGTCATTAAGAAACAATAAAAAAGTAAACAAAAATAGTCACGTTGACACACTTACTTCAAAAACTTTTCTGGAAAAGTTTTGCCCAAAGTTTAATTTTACTGATAAAAAGTTTGAAAGCGAGAAAATACTAAAATATAACGTTAGACATTAATCTGAAATGCGTGGTGCGATGTTCCCTGACTCTCACGGTAATCTCTTCATACCTTTACCCTACTATCGATAAAAACAACGCTTCGGATAAAAACATGCAAAATAATCTAGTTATATACAAATTTCATTATTTTATAACTTTATATGAAAACTTAAATAAACGTATGGTGAATACTAAATTATTTTAACCACATTTCATCACTAATTTCTACTTGGTCTTTACGTCCTCGACGATGTCAAAATTATATATTATTTGGTCTGAAAGCTCTTGAGTGAAATGGTTTTTACGTGGGAACGATTTTTGTGCAAATAAACATAACAACAAAGTGCTTCTAATGTGATACGTCGATTGGAAACGCCGAGAATCATTTCCGCGTAAAAATTTCTGATTGTGGATGGAAAATCGAATCGCAAGTACAATGATCCATTATATTTTTGGTGTATTATATTTATCGGCACTGTCTAGGTCCGGGATGTTGCTGACTATGTCGTTTGTTTCAGGACGGTGCCGCTAACCACGCAAGCCTCCTTGTCTCAGATCAACAAGAGGAGGCTGGAGTTCGGCGTGGATGTAGAAACATTTAGAACAAACGATAGACGCCTGGATCGCATGAGCAGCGAGGGCTCCATGGAGGAGGAGGAGATCCACGGCAAGAGAAGACGACGACTGCTAGATGACGAGAGACGAGATGAACCCGAATTCCGCCGAAGACCACTCCCTATGCACAGACCGCAGACCTTGCGGCAACCCGAAGAAGATGAAGAAACACTTATTCGGGAGACACAGGCTGCGTTAAGAACTATGTCCGGCAACTGGACTAGAGAACCACCGCAACCACATAGTGGTGACGAAAATGAAGATGCCAACGGGTTCGAAAACTTATTTGATGATAAACGATCAGAGAAAATCCCGTCTTCCCCTTCACAATCGTCCGACATGTCCCAGAAAAGCTTCTCCACGCATCATCAAGCTCAACACATGAACGGTATTATCAATGATCATGAAACCAAAACTAACCTCATAACAATAGAAATAGAAAAATGCGAAGATTACGACAGACTCAGTAGACAATCCACTCAGTATGGAGCACCTAATTTCGACGAGCTCGTCGATTCGTCTTCCAATGAACTAGAAATAGATATGTCAGACAGATGTGATGATAAATACAATGACGACAGAGATGTTAAGCCAAAACGAAAAGGGGAAATGGTTTCTGTAAACAAGCAGTCGTTATACAACGCTTACAAGGCGGCTACTGCAGCGTTGCCGTACTCCACGCAGTCAGCCTTCAAGCCACCCGCCGAAGTTAAACATAGGCTTCACAATTCTTCATTGCCAAGTGAACCTTTTGGAGGATACTCGAACGACCACGACAGGAAAGAGAACAAGGGTTCGAAGCAGTACACGGTTCTGCAGCCGGCGGGCGCGGGGTCTCGCGCGGCCACGGCGCTGCAGGAGGCGCGCGCTGTGCCGTCCGCGCAGCCGGCGCGCGACTCGCGCCCGCTCAACCCGCTGTCCCCGCCGGCACGAGGTACCGCAGCACTCTCCTCAAACAACGATACCCAAACTTTCTTAACGACCTGGCCATAACATACAACTCCGCGCTATGAACTAACTCCAAGTTTGTTTCAAGGTCGTCTCACGATATCTTATAACGTAGCCGGGTCGATGTTCACTACAGCTGTCATGTAACATTGCATTATTGTGTACATGTTCACTTCTAATAAAAAAATAATTGCTCACCATACAACGGAATTGTTTAGTCTTCATTCGGTGTTATCTTTTGAAACATTCTGCGCCAACTTATAGGTTTACTTACATACAGAATCGAGTTCGCAACAAAAGCTGACAACAAAATAATCTCTCATTTGTAAAACGTCTCCATAATTTACTAGGAAACGGTCACAATAAGGTTATGCTCCCACCTAAGTCGATACGTAGGTATATAAAATACCTAAGCGTTTTCCTCGTGTTGCTTGGCGATAGCTGGGTTTATGTCAGGGCGACGAGCAATAAAAACGGGTCAGGACTGGCGGTGGGCGGGGCGTGGCGCGCCGCCCCGCAACTCCTGAAAGAAAAATTGGTAGTCCGCGCGCAGCCGCTTGGAGTTCTTTATTTTTTCTTTTAAGTTGTGCGTGGGGTGGGTGGGCTGCGGGGCGGGGCCGCGCAGGTACGCCCCGGCCGCGGCACGCCCGTCCGTATCGATCGCGCGCGCACGCCCCCACCCGCTCATCAGGAAAACACTAATTTGTGCACCGCTCGATTTGTTCACAGAAGGCAACAAGTGTCCCACACCCGGGTGCAATGGGCAGGGCCACGTCACCGGCCTATACACTCACCACAGGAGGTGAGTCGATGATTCAATGATTTTCAGTACACGAGTAGCTCGGCAGAATCAACAGATGTAAGCCCGACACGGGAGAACTGTGCTCCTGTCTATAAACAGGGGCGTACGAAACACTGAGTGCATAATAGCATGACGTAGTGCCAGTATCATTATTGTCTACAGTTTACGGGTACAGATATCACTAAAAGACAAACACTTTCCTTAGACCTCAGATCATTATCATCATTTATGTAAAACAACTACATTCTTGCAATCTAACTCGTTGGTAGTACCTACTAAGCCTCCATTTCCCTTCCATTGTGTTATGTATACTTATGAAGTATCGCAAAACTGATGATGATTTGTTCCTCCAGTCTGTCAGGATGTCCAAGAAAGGATAAAGTCACTCCGGAGAGTAAGTAGAACTAAAATTAACAATGATACAGCTTCATCGTTTGAGTTGCGTACATTTTGTTCTAGCGATGTTGTCTTACATTTTGTTCAGCGTATGAATCTGTAGTTTCAGTATTTTGGTTCTCTTTTGTTTGATTTTGGCAATATTTTTAGTTGTTTTTGTGTTAAGTCAGTGGTAGCAGTTGGCAGATTATATTATTCTTATTAAAGATTAACCTTGTTTGTTACAATATTAATTAAAATTAAGATGGTAGGTATATGTAGATGTTATAATATCTTCATTTGATTAATACTGAGCTACTTGGAACCATTTCAATTTAATCAAGCTTTTCCTCAATATGCTACAATATTTTATACTTCTTTATTTAAGAAAGACAGGAGAGGATCATTCAATGAGAACAATGTAAATCTGCCGTTGTTTTCATAGTTTCAACATATGTATTAATTTGTTCTTAAAATGCACTGAATAACGTTGCTGATAAATAACGTCATTGTGCAGTATTGGCGTTGCACGAGACGATATTGAAGTGCCCCACTCCGGGGTGCAACGGGCGCGGCCACGTCAGCTCCAACCGAAGTACACACCGCTCCCTGTCCGGCTGCCCCACAGCCGCGGCGCGCAAGGCCGCCGCTAGGTCACAGAGAGCCAGACCCTCAGGTAGGACAGCGTCATTGTGACGTAGACGACGTAGTAGTCAGCGCAACCAAAGCACACACCGCTCCCTGCCCGACTGCCCTACAACCGCAGCATGCAAAGCCGCCGTTTGGTCCCAGAGAGCCAGACCCTCAGGTAGGACAGCGGCATTGTGACGTAGACGACGTAGTAGTCAGCGCAACCAAAGCACACACCGCTCCCTGCCCGACTGCCCCACAACCGAAGCATGCAAAGCCGCCGTTTGGTCCCAGAGAGCCAGAACCTCAGGTGTCCGTGTCAGTGTGACATAGTAGTCAGCTCAACCGAAGCACACACCGCTCCTTGTCTGGCTGCCCCACAGCTAGGTCACTGTGAATGTGAAATAGTAGTCGGCTCAACAGAAGTAAACATAGCTCCCTGTCTGACGGCCCGGAGCCGCGGCGCGCAAGATTGCCGCTGGTTCACAGAGAGCCAGACCTTCAGGTAAGACAGCTTCATTCTGACGTAGACGACGTAGTAGTGAGCGCAACCAAAGCACACACCGATCACTGCCCGACTGCCCCTCAACCGCAGCATGCAAAGCCGCCGTTTGGTCCCAGAGAGCCAGACCCTCAGGTCAGACAGTATCAGTGTGACGTAGTAGTCAGCTCAACCGAAGCACACACCGCTCCCTGTCTGGCAGCCCCACAGCTGGGTCACAGAGAGCTTGACCCTCAGGTGAGACAGTGTCAATGTGACGTAGTAGTCAGCGCAACCAAAGCACACACCGCTCCCTGCCCGACTGCCCCACAACCGCAGCATGCAAAGCCGCCGTTTGGTCTCAAAGAGCCAGACCCTCAGCTCAGTCAGTGTCAGTGTGACGTACTAGTCAGCTCAACCCAAGCACACACCGCTCCCTGTCTCGCTGCCCCACAGATGGGTCACAGAGAGCTTGACCCTCAGGTGAGACAGTGTCAATGTGAAATAGTAGTCGGCTCAACAGAAGTATACATCGCTCCCTGTCCGACGGCCCCCAGCCGCGGCGCGCAAGGTCGCCGCTGGGTCACAGAGAGCCAGGCCTTCAGGTGACACAGTGCTCCCTGTCCGGCTGACAAATAAACAGAGCAAACTTCTTTATGGATTTTACAACATATTGCGAGACTCCATTGTCTACTGTCCTAGATCCCTTCCCACTCTTTCAATCTACAACGCCTTCTAACAACTCCCCACTCTCTCCAGTATCCCACAGTTCAATCTCGCAGCCTCCGATCGCGATCAGTCAGGAGAGCGTCGCCAGTTCCTCGGGCAGCATATCCCGAGACCGCGAGGCATCGCCTCGCAGCCCCGCTGTGAAGAGAGAGGCCGCCGACCTGCTGGTGCCGAAGCGTGAGGCCGGCGAGCCCGAGCGCGACTCCCCAACCATGGAGACGCGCCACGCCGGCTACGGCGCGCCGCCCGACCAGAGGTCTCCTTATGAGAGGCCGCCGGATGACCATGTGAGGTCGTACAGGTAAATAATATTTCAAATTAATTTATTTAACTTAGTACAGGTACACATAGTTCTTAAGCATACAAGTAACATGGTATGCAATTCTAACTAACAGAAGACTGAGACAGATTTACTACCATACCATACCTACTAAACTAGGCATATACCTACTCGTAAATTGCCTTGACGTTAGTCCGTAAGAAAACATGTCATTTATAGTATTTCGAATAAAAAGATATTCAGGAAATCGGAATGCATTTATTTCCCATCATCACCATTGTCCTGCCCAATTAATGTCCAATACATTTATATCATCTGCTAATTAATCATTTATTTATTTGGTATTGTCGTTAGTGTTGTATGACAGACATTCAAACACGTTTGCAATACTTCAGTGAACTTTGGTAATTCGATAAGGATTTAATTTAGCTTATTGCAATTTTTTTTTGTTTATGAAGATTTTATTATTCACTTTTATTATAATAGCCGCACGGTTCGATCGATCAGGTTAAGCTATGCTTGCCGCGATTGCTAAGTGGATAGGTGACCATCTTTACATACCAAGACCCTCCGTGCCTCGGAAAGCACGTTAAGCCGTTGGTCCCGGCTGTCAATCATGGATCTTTGACAGGCGGTCAGATAGGCAGTCGCTCCATGTAAAACACCGGTATTCAGCTGCATCCGGTGGGACTGGAAGCAGACTCCAACATTGTTGGGAAAAGGTTAAGCAGATGACGATGATTAATTATTCACTGATAAACGTAAGCTTCTGAAAAAGCGACTAGACACAGGGCAATTTCATAACTTCAGTACACATAAAACTTACTTTATATGTGTTAAACTTACATTTTCGACCTACCTACCGTTATGTAAAGAAGCCGTTATGTAGTTAAGTTCAAGGTTAATTTAGTGAGCGTTCATAATAGTAATTACATTCGTTACAAGTCTTATAAGGTAGAGTTTCGTATACAGTAGTAACTTATATATTTCACAGATCATGCATTGCACAGTAGGCATTATACCGATGAATTGATGCAATTGGAAACATTCCAAATAATGTGAAATATTCTCGCTGTCTGCAAGGTACGAAACATCGAAGCTCAGTAGGCTAGAATTTATAGTGATTAATTTTGGTGCCTTCACGAAAACTGACGTCATAATTCCGTTCGTAGCCAAATGAACGAAGCGCGGTACGGCTACGAGTCGCGGTGCTACGAGGGCGCGCCAGCCTTCGAGCGCTACGACCCCGCGCAGTGCCCCCAGCGGCCCTACGGCTGGGAGGAAGAGCGCTACCACGACCCCCACCTCCCCACCCCCATGAAAACAGACCAGTCCGAACAGGAGACCAGCTCCGGACCCATATACCCTAGGTAGGTCACCAACAACCAGTGTCGAACGCTTATGTGGTAAACGGGATGCCTAGATCCTAACATATTTCTAATGAGATTTAGAGAGCTAATTGCTAAAGACAGTTCGTTAGTAGAATTTCGGTTTAATTTTATCTCCTGCGAAATTATCGAAATTGGCCGTGTCACCAGACCAATGTACCACTACGAGGCTGGTAGCGGCGTGGGTGCCGTGGGTGGCGTGGCGGCGATGGGCCCCGGCGTCCCGCCCGGGTTCAGCGCCATCAACCTGTCGGTGAAGATCGCCGCGGCGCAGGCGCAGCGGCCCCGCAGCCCCACGCCCCGGGACCCCCGCGACCCTCGCCCCGCCATAGATCTTTCCACTTCTAGTGGTAGTCCACAGGTGAGAATAGATACAATAAAAAGGACTAGACAAAACATAATCGGCCCTTTTAAATTAATTGCCCAAACTAAATAAATTTTCATAACAGGGTCCATACGCATCGCCGGTGTACACAAGCGCCGGTGGTGGCAGCGGGGGCGGCGCCCGAGGCAGCCCGCAGCCGGGAGCTTCGCCTCAGCTCACCGCCAGCCCCCAGGTGCCCAGCCCGCAGGGCCAGACCCTCGACCTTAGCGTTTCCCGTTTACCACATAGGTGAGGCAATTTGTTCAATAGGTTTTATCTTAATATACTCAATACTTGAATATGAATTAAAAGTCTTCATTCTTCCAACAGTCGAGGTTTCCCCGGTGGAGTCTCCTACAGTCGAGAATCAACTCCCGACAGCGGCGGCAGCCATCCTTACCTAGAAGCTTACCATCGAGACACCGCCGGTAAGAACCCATTATCAAAATCATTATGAGACCATACAATTTTCTTCCCTCATTTTGTTTTAATGTAATCCTTTATACGAGCTATCGTATGTCCCATATCCTCTACATGACTACATTTTACCCCTCATAAGGGCTCGTACACATTGGTGCCGTTAAACACGTCGTACAAATTAAAACGCGACCGCGGTAATCACTCCCATGCGTTGTACACGCGCGGTAACGTCGGTAATCCGGCCGGGTGCCGGCGTGCGGCCCGGCACCGCACGGTGCGGTTACATGCCAGTGTACACCACGGTTTTTTGTGGATCACTGTGTACGAAGCTTTAATTAAAATTTATAATAGCTACTGAATTCTCACGGCGCTCAGCGTGTACTGTATACCACGCCGAGTGGGTAAAACATGAGTGGGAGTAATTTTATAATGTAGGTACACAAAAGTTTGCCTCGCGAGGTTTTCGGAATAATTATAATTCATGCGATCTCATGGGGGTTGAAGTAATAATTACGGAATATTTGATTCATTACGGTGCTCATTAGAAAACGAAAGAGTAACACCGATAGACGATAGACGTAATATACAGATATTACGTCTATCGTCTATCGGTGTTACTCTTTCGTGTGGTTGTAAGTACAACAACAGTGTTGTACTTACAACCACAACTTAGAGTCAACTGAAGATACATGGGTAACTTTTCAATATTGCGACTACAACTATAGGCGTGGGTTAGACCTCCAGGGTACTAGGCATGGTATAGTCACTGAGTTAAAGAAGCATTAAACAGTTGCCACTAACACCTTCCACCCACACAGGTTACGGCGGCGTCAGTCCACACCCAGTCGCAGGCTACGGCCTGGCCCAGCCAGACTACGCCGCAGCGGCCGCAGCGGCGGGCTACGGCGGCTACCAGTACCAGTGCGGGGCGTACCCCCCGCCACCCGCGTACCCCCCGCACGCGCCCCCCTACTCCCCACCGTGCTACATGCCACCCCCGCACGCCCCGCACGACAAGCCCAAAGATAGCAGGTGAATATAAATACGATAATGTCCCGACAAGAGAACCGTGGCCAAAGACCCCTGGACGAATATCAATTTCGTCGAGGTTTAATAGGCTTGGATCACTCCACCAAAAAGATGCTTAAAACTAGCCATGCTAGTGACAGTTATGCCCTGTCAATGGCCATCGGTCGTCAAAGACTTTTCATTTCCACATCAGTGGACATTCAAGCCTATATAATGGTTTGGAGATAAACTTACTTAGTCCAAGCTGTAATGAAGACATTACAAGCCGGACAGGCTCCCAGCAAAAACCGTTTATTCCCGGTCGTCCCCGCCCCATCAGGACACGAGTGAGAAAAAAGTTACATTCCTCCCAGTGGTGACGATTGGAACTTTTTATTTCCCACTCGTTCCGCTATAGACCGAGAGTCAAAATACAATAATGGGGATTTCAATAAGATATTTCACGGATTGTTAAAATGTTTTAATTACGACTTTCTGAGCAAGAGTGAACATTTTAATTTGTTGATTAACTGTGATACCTACGCACCTTAAAACTGTAAGAATTTGTGTAAATAAGTTGATTATCTGTGATGCATAATTTTGAGAGAATTATTGTAGATTCGTTGATTACCTGTGATTCACAGATACTGTACTAATTGCCTCAGTCTTATTAAATTATTTTTAATCAAAAACATTGTTCACTCTTGCTCAAAAAGTCGTAATTCAAACATTTTAACAATCCGTGAACTCTGTTTTTGAAATCCACATTATTACATTTTGACTCTCGGTCTATATCGGAACGAGTGGGAAATAAAAAATTATAATCGTCACCACTGGGGAGGAAGGAAATTTTTTTTGCCAACTCGTGCCCAGTAGGGACGACGGAGTGGGGACGACCGGGAATAAACGGCAAAAACCACGTTCGGTTAATCTGGGAGTCCCTAGTGGTTGTCCCTAGACAGAATCTGTTCGGACAGTGTCAGCCGCCTCAACATCCTGAAGGCTGAAACAGAAGGATAAATAGGACTAGCTATAAGATTACCTGTTTATATTTTCTATTTCCTTTCCCTAATGAGTTGCGGAGGTCAGACGGCAGTCGCTCCGTGTAAATACTTAAATATTTAGCTTCAAGTCTAGGTTAGGCAGGAGACCCATCGGATTCTTGTGAGAGAAGTGGTATCCCTACGTAATTACCAGTGCTTTGCGGAATGGAAACAGTCATAGAGGTTGGTGGAAGCAATATGATTTTATCATCAACTTTTTGCGGGATAGCAACAGCAGCCAAATAACTGATTAGACAAAATAAATTAGTAGATATCTGTACTAAAGCTCTGCAGGTTTCTCACATTAATATTACTTACTCGTTATTTTGGTACCGTACCTACCTAACTACTAACCCAATGCATAATCGTCGTCGTCGTTTCAGCCGATAGACGTCCACTGCTGGACATAGGCCTCCCCCAATTTTGGGAGGGTTTGCCATAATCGCCACGCTTGGCAGGCGGGTTGGCGATCGCAGTATGGTATGATGGTGGAATACATAGAGAACGCTGCTGCCCATTCTCCGGTACGATCCTTAGTCGCCTTTTACGACACCCACGGGAAGTAAGGGGTGGTGGTATTCTTTAGTCCGGCACCACACAGACAATGCATAATGCGTCATAAAATATAAACCGATGAGCGTGTGAACGAGGGTACCTACTACTTGTCCTAATTTACTTGAATAAAGCAGCTATCGCGGACCCCCCCAGGGTAACGTTTCATTAATCTAGGGTCAAACAATATTGACACTAGGTCCTTAACAATGAGGTCGCAATTCTAATGTTTTCATTAGCATAGACAGCAGGGAGCCATTTTCTTTTTCTTGTTTTATTATATTGTTTCTGGGACTGGGAATAAAGTTAATTCTGTTTTTTTTATTTAGCATATTTTTTTTCCAAACTAGGCACTCAAATATTAGGAGCCTTTACCTATAGCATCTATTTCTTTTCACATTACATCTGCGTCCTGAAATTACGGTACAGCAATAAGTATATCCAACACTTACCTACACAGTGCAGTATGAAAGTTATAATATATCTACCAAAACAAGAACCGTAAAAATATAATTTCCAAAACATTTGATTAGTGATTTAGGTACTATTATTTAATGAAGATAGTTTTACCCACTCAAAATATTTTAATGAGACGCTTACAAGTTCTGAATGTTCTGTTCTGATTACGAAATTAAAATGTTAGTCAGTATTTGTACGTAGCAGAGGAGACACGTCTGTTCAGCCAGTACTGTCTGTACGTACCTGCATTAATATTAATTGTACCAACATCTTAGACATAAAAAATAATATAAAAAAACCCTTTCGCAGCTGTTGCACAAGTGTGCTCCGCTCTCGTATTGAATTCTCATAACGTGTTTTCTTTTGTTGATTGACACAAAATGAGTGACGTAAGTGAAAACATTCAACACTGAACACTTGGCTGCCTTGAGCGGTGTGAGCGGCGCGCGGCGGTATTGCACGATGCGTTCGGATACACGCAGAGAGTTTTCATGATTATGTTTTGTGATGAAAGAATCATTTGTAGGTAGGTACTGCTATATTATGTGAAGTGAAGTGATTTAAATTGAAAATAAAAATTGTAGGGATTTATTACTTTCGTCTTTAACTAATTTAAATAACACGTACTTAGTACATGGCCGTACATATCTTGACATCGCGGTGGCGCTACTCGCGTAGGCAAATACCGGCGCGTCAAATTCAGTACGTTTATGATTAGTTCCATAGTTCACCACGGGTCAGTAATGGCAGGATGTGCTAACGTCAATGAATTACAAAAGTTAGGTAGAGCGTTTATGTCACAGCAGAAAACAATTTATTTATATATAAATGCCACATACATAGGTAACATAGCTGTTTACGAACTTCGTATTGCACATTTTATCCCCAGGCTCCCGTATAAATATTTGACATTTACAAATGTCACTAATATGAAAATAATTTTCACGGATGATTTAAAACATAATTATCAACAGTAGCTAAATATGCACCTATACTTAGTAGTAACCCGGAAAATAAATTCTAAAACAATGAAAATAAATACCATGTAGGTATAAACAAAAGAGTTCAAAAACAATTCCTAAATCAGTTTATTTATTTTTTATAAGTAGAAACCAACAACAACAACCAAGAAAACACACTAACAACATTTTAAACACTTGTCTCTAAAACTTGCTCGAATATCCCACGTAGCGCATTTTTTCATTATGAATAATAAAATTAATACTTACAACGTGAAGTTATTTTAGGTTAGAATAATTCTATTGCAAGTTTTCGAACGCAACACAAGTCACACTTGGTGGATCAGTCTAAATATACCGGCGGCGGCCGCGCAGGCGCGCCGTGCGAGCTGCGCGCACACCAGATAAACTACACACGAACGATAAGATATACACACTTTAAATTATATTTGTGCCACTTTCCTGCCGTTAATATTAACGACGGCGCAGATATGCGGCGAAATAGGTAAGAACAAAAATTGTTATATCACTTTTGTCGTGTTCTAAAAACTTTTTATAGTTTTCCTATCATCCAATACGTAAACACAACAGCGAGTAGCTAATAATACCAACTTTGTAAACATTCAAAAACTTCGCTTCACGTACAATGCGTTTCAAATAAGAATAGGATCGACTTAGCGCCATGTTGTGACGTCATAGCTGTCAAATCGAATAAATTGGGTAGGGTGAGCAAAACAAGATATTTTTTTAATAACATTACTTATTTACGAAAACATTTTTTTTTCAATTCCTTTTATGTCTGCATCACTGTTTAAGTGGTCATCGTCAACAAATGACAACAATAACAAATTTAACAGGAAACCACCACGTAACATACAGAATTAACGAAAGAAACAGTAACACTCCACAAGCACTCAGTCTCACTAAGAAGCACACCAACAACCACAAAGCATGTAACACCCAACAACGACAAGATGGCGGCTGGCATCTTCTTTACTTTCTGGTGAATTGTTGTCAACAATGAAAATAAGAATGAAAGTAGCATAATTTAAAAAAAAACTAATTATGACAAATTTTTTTATGTTTTTTTTCACTTTGATTTATCTAAAACTTATCTAAACAAAAAAAAAAGTTATTGATACGCAAATAAGTTTTCTTTGCAAACCGTACTTTTCAATCACCTTTTGACAGATAGAGGTCATTGACGTTCCTATTCTTATTTGAATCGCATTGTACTAGATAACATTTTTGGAGGCAAAGTTTTTAGTTTACAAACTTTTCTGTAGTTGAGTTGTTACATATTTTCGTTGGGTTACTGACTTCAATAATTACGTGAAACAGTAACTTGTAAGACCTTGAATAATATTTTTATAAGCTTCTCTTATTTTTAACAAGTTATTTTTGATTTTTTTTTGTCAATACTGTTACGTATCTATTTATTCACGCTAGCTATCACCGCGACGACTTTTATGGGAAACTGAGTTACCGGATACGGGAGTCGAGGGAGCTCATCCAGTGTCCAGTCGAGAGCTGCGACGGCTCCGGACACATTTCTGGCAACTTCGCGACGCACCGCAGGCAAGCGGCAATCACTGGCAGAATACGAATTCGCGGTTGCAATATCTGCGGCTGTGCAAATTTTAAACATCGAACCATTACTTTTTTTCTTTATTAGACTTTTATATGGAACTGTTTCTGCAGAATATTAATATAGTTTTTTTTTTATTTATCGCGCAAGTTTTGGCGTAATATATTTAAATGTATCGTACCTAAGTCATGGCTTCAAGTCTGATGATTAGATACAGTTTAATAAACCCGCTGTATTCTTTCCTAAAGTTTTTTAAAAGTAGAATTTTATAATTCGTTTTCAAACTACGTAAAACAAAAATTGTTCGATGTTTTACGTTTGTACGGCTAAGTAGAGCGTCCACAATTGCGCCCCTGAGCGACAATTTGCGCATTTCCGCGCCAATTGGCGGCGTCCCACGGGATTTTGATGCAAACTAACCGCATGCCTTTAATAATATTCCTCGTCACAGATCGTGCTATAACATTGTTTTACGCCTTGTTACACTAACAATATACTGCGTGTTTCTTGTTGTGTGTGCAAATAATTAAAATAGTAATTATATAAACAAAAGACGGTGATAAAGAAAACTTGGAAACGTAGCCTTTACTACGGCTACTTAAGGAACATACTCGTACCTAATACATAGAATCAAATATATATTATCGCCAAGCTGATAAAAAATAAAATTATTCGTAGAATACCGTTACAATCGGTGCTAGTCCTTTTTTATCAATTTGAAATCTTATGACGTTTATGATAAGGTATGTTTTTATAAAGCAGTCTTCGACGTGATCTAGCACATCTACGTAGGACGCCTGCATCTTTATTTACATACGTAGGTACCTACATATGACATAGTGCCTCGTGAATTCGTTACTCCACTTTTGTTTTTAAAAGATTAGTACATAAACAATGACAGAACAATGTCGCGCCTACATGCTAATAGCTATGTAAATGCTTCACGAAGAGATTTCACATTCAAATCTCTTCGGACAAAGAATATATTTTTATACTTTGATGTTTGAGCTAATGTTTTAGGCATTTTTTCTCATTGATAGTCAACTAAACAATAGAAGATCAAATTTTTTATAGGTAAATAACCTAACGAGAATACCTAACTAGGTAGGTACCTACATAATTAGGTAAGAATTAGCAAACTCTTATCTAGGAGATAACTAGGTAATTGGGTGATTCTGTTATAAAAGTTTATAGGTACGTTCATAATCTAGGTTCCAAAGTCACCTACTTTGATACCTACAACCGTTCTCAAATGTTGCTTTTCTATCAATTAGCGCATTACCAAAGACATACGTGCTAAGAATCTTAATAGACGTACATAGTTCTACCTACATTTTATATGTAGGTATTCGTAGTAAGTATTTTGTATCGACGAAAACAAAATTGTAGGTATCTTTCTGTAGCTGGGAAAAGGTAATTCATAAGGTAAATATACTTACTGTTTAGGTATAATCGACTTCGTAATTGGTTTACCACACTAAGGTTGGATGTCATTTACACATCGTAAAAAGATAGAGTTTCTTTTGCTTTCAAGACCATTGTGGCAGCTAGACAGTTTCAACCTTAATGAAGTTTCAATTGTTGTCGAAAGTGCCAAGGATTTAACTGGTCGACTATGAGGAATTGATTATGGTGCTAAACCGTCTACGTATTATGTGCTGGGTAAAAACTTCTGACCATAATGAAAATGCATCCTAGTATTTATATTGTTGCCAATAGAAAAAAACTATTCCATAAAGTTTTTACATTAGGTATGAGGTCAGGCCACATCACAAAAACACATTTATTTATGGACATACGAAGTATGGAAATGTCCGTGTGTGTTCTAAATTTAAATTCAAATTCGTTAGAACTAAACTAGCAGATGCAAGCCAAGCCAACCAAACTATTTTTACGATTACCCATAAATTGTAAAATGGAGTTTATTTCATACATGTAGCATGCGTAGCAATAAATTATTATACATAATTGAAAATATCTGAATTTGTTTTATGATTCGCTCATGCTAACTGCAAACATCGATTTTAATTGTTACGAGTTTGTTTACAAACAAAAGTAGGTAATCCTCATACTATAAGTTCAATTAGTTATCTGAATGAATCAATTAAGGGAATGTCTTTATTAACCACGCATAATTATTTTAAGTAGGTAGGTATTTCGGGGGTAACAAACGCTAAATGTATTTTTTTTCCACTTAATTTAATGCGTGAAGTTTTTAACTTTGATTGTAGAAGTAGAATCTTGGGTGCTGATGTTTTTAACTTTGACTGTAGTATCTTGATTTGTATACAAAAACCGCACACTGACACCGCATCTCCGTACGTTCTACAGCCAAAGTTAAAAACCGGCACCGCACACCGGAGCGGTATCCGGTGCTGCAACTCCCTCCAAGTTCGACTATACCATACCTACCTGCTACCTATCATAAGAGTATCATACCTACCTGAAGAGGATCTCAACATCTAGCTGCTCACAAGATACCAGCATTCCTGTTTATAACCAAAAATTCTATTCAATTCTACAGAATTTACCTAATTCAATAGTCTCATAATAACGCGATTATTTATTTGTACCTATCTACTTACCTACAATAGGAAAATAGGTCGGTATTCGAAACTGGACGTTTTAATGCGTAGTTCTGTATTTAATTAACACAATAAATCTTAATTAGTAGTGATGGGCAACTTCACACATGAAAATCTACTTTGAAGACCATAAAACATTGTTCCAGTGGACCTAATTAAATTTAAGAGTTTACTTACATTTAATTGTTTTTTATCTACTTATAGAAATTAGAACAACCATTTAAGTATTCTAACACTGACACACTCATTAGCTGAAAGTACCTACCTCCTTACCAAATCGATGCATCATTTAAAGTAGGTACCTAGGTACTAGGTTCATCAAGGGCCATCAAAATAGGCCAAGTAAATGTACGTTTTACATAATTTCTGACTTTGTTGAAATATCTATTACTTGTAGAAGACACGCTAATATTGGAATAAGAATCTACCTAGCTAGTATTAAAATAAAGAACCTAGGTACTGTGGAACTCCAGATGGGAGCTTCACATCACAATAAAACTATAAAGCTGTGACTTGGATAAAATATATTTACGACTTTACAATATCATGTTTTTTCTAGCACTCTTTCTCTTTTTAAAACAAAAATACCTTATTAGAATATTTGACACTTGCTTGAACGTTCGAACGGAACACACCGGCAATTATAACCAGCTTGTAGGTACTGCTAAAGGTAGGGCTACACAGATAGCCTCTACAGTACAGTACTAAATTAGAACACAAGCACATTATAAAAATACTATCGCGGAACCAGTTCTAGTTGCCCTAATACGGACACAGTTGGACACTAAAGCGAATAGCGGCCATATTATTTGGTATTGATGACTTTACACGCTGTACATAAGAATCTACTTAGGTACCTACCAGTTATTCAAGGACCTCGTTCACAACATCTGTTCCACGTGTCACCGGATTACTTACAACAGTCTCTAAGAGACATCTTCGCTATTTATTACCATAACTAACAGAAAGTATAGACTTGTAATAGTCCATTGTCGCTTCAGTCACTTCAGATGTTTGAAGTTACCAACTTGAAATAGAAGATTTGACTCGAACCATGTAGTAAAATGCATCCAGCCCAGCAAAGGTTTAATCCCAAAATCTAGGGCTAGATGGCTTCCAAATTGTGTCTGTCAACGAGAATCCAGCGAATGCCATGTCCACTATGCGAGCCGCTGCAAGCTGCAGTACGCTGCGCCGGCACGCCATTGTAAGCAGTCTGTTTATGTGCAGCCTGTCCGGTTGTCCGCGCGCCGACCGCTCGCAGCTCCAGCCGCATTCGCAGGAGCTCAAGTGTCCCACGCCCGGCTGCGACGGCTCCGGACACGTCACCGGCAACTACTCCTCGCACCGCTCCCTCTCTGGCTGCCCCAGAGCTAACAAGCCCAAGAGCAAGCCTAGAGACGGACAGGACTCCGAGCCACTGAGGTGAGTTCAGCATTTGCTCATCTGCTATTGTGTAATGGTGCTGGGTGCAATTTAACATTAACATATTAAAATTATAGCCGTGGTCGGGTAAATAAAGCTGCTATTAAACATTTAGACATCTGGGGTTTTCTGTCAAAACCAGTTAGGAGTAGTCAAACTAAATATGGTTTACTTATTTTCTCTCGTCACACATTAACAATTCTATTTTTAGCATCACCTTTGACTAATATCTAAATACAAAGTTCGTAACAATAATGACAGTATAGTGAACTTAATTGCTAAACTGAAAACTGCTTACACGAGTAAGTAATTTACTGCAGTTATTACTATTGTAATCACAGATAGTAATACGACACTCGACATCTGAGCTGGCTCCAACTAATTGCATTCAATGTATTGTCGTAATTTATGTGCGGCATTGAATTTCTAGGATTTCTACAGCAAACACGTGCATAGCTTTCATACCTCTGACCTTCCAACTCAGTACGAACTATTGTAAGAAGTATTTAGTGAAAACCGCATTTCTTCTGTAATACAATAAGTTTCTTGGTTATTTCCACGCTGCTTAGATGCCCTATACCGGGCTGTGACGGATCTGGACACGCTACAGGGAAATTCTTATCACATCGAAGGTAAGACTGATTCTCAGTGGAAAGTAGATGTTTTGTGTAGTGTAGATAGTACCTATAAGTAGTATGTGCCTATGGAAAATTGTTCGTGTTTTAATATTCTTGGTTTTCGTTCCCCAGTGCCTCGGGGTGCCCGATCGCGAACCGCAATAAAATGCGAGTGCTTGAAAGTGGTGGCACAGTGGAGCAACACAAAGCTGCGGTAGCGGCGGCAGCCTCGGCTATAAAGTTCGACGGAGTGAACTGTCCCACGCCCGGCTGCGACGGATCGGGACACATCAACGGATCCTTTCTAACGCATCGCTCGCTATCTGGGTGCCCAGTGGCCGGAGCTGCGACGCCCACACCGCAACCAAAAAAGCCCAAATACCCGGACGATATCACGCCGTTGTACCCAAAGCCTTATACAGGTGTGTATTTCATTATATTGCTAAATCAGTTCAAGCCTTCCCCTAGTATTTATTGAGCAAACCAATAAAGTAAAATATCTCCCCGATTAGAAACTTGAAATTTTCTCCTACAAAAAAAAACATATGATTAAGATCCACAAACTTACTACAGATAATGTTCTGGAATTCAGGGATGGAGATGAATATGCAGACGGGACAGAACGGCGAGGATCTGATGACCCTCGAGCAGGAGATTACGGAGCTTCAGCGAGAGAACGCGCGCGTAGAGTCACAGATGATGCGTCTCAAATCAGATATCAACGCTATGGAGACGCATCTTTCACATGGAGATAGGGTAAGTAACATACAAAATAATTTGAAAGACCAAGGTCGCCACTCATAACATTTTTACTACTTAACACTTCTTTTTTATTTTTGTTCCAAATTCTTGGCTTTTCGGCGCCCCAAAATAGAGCCAACCATGCATGAGTTAAAAAATCTTCATCCATCTCATGAAAGATTTTAACCCAAAATTTTTGTCTGATAACTTAGATGGTACTGTCTTGGCTCGAAACATCCAACTTTGAGTGCTACTAACACATCACACATTTGTGAGTACCAACAACTTTTTATAATTTGGTACCACTACCGTTATTAGTAGCCACTCAAGACCAAAATTTATGATTTGCCCGTTTTGCTTGAGCTTTTAGGACGAAATATTTTGGATTTTGAATTGTTGCTTGCTGTTTCAGGAGAACCAGACGTTAATATCACGTAACAATAATCTGAATGAGTATTACGAGAGTCTGAGGAACAATGTGATCACATTACTGGAGCACGTGAGGATCCCTGGCGGTGGCACGGCGCCGGTGAGCGCGGCCGGCACGCCCGGCGCGCCGCCGCCGCCCGGCCCGGGCGACAAGCCGGCGCACGACAACTTCGACTCGTACCTCACCAAGCTGCAGACTCTCTGCTCTCCCGACGGTTATTGCCCCGACGAGAACCGACCCATCTACGAAACAGTGAAAAACGCGCTTCAGGACTTCACAGTGCTCCCTACACCCATTTAAGGTTCACAGAGCGCCGCCGAGTCGGAGCGACAGTGAACTTTTAGTTAACAACTTGAGTGCCCTCGGCGGAGCTTATCAGTGATACAGACCTCTTGAATTTAGTACAATTTAGTGTTCGTGGTAGTGCGGAAGCAGTGTCGGAGCTACTCACCAAAGATATTAGACATAGACAATGACTGCATGATATTATGTGAGAGACTAAATAGTTTCGTGCTGTGTATAACTGTACAGCATGTCCGTGTCCCGTGTGGGACCTCCGGACAGGTATTTGTGTTCTACTAAGTATTAGGTAACGATGTCTTTTGTAAACCGTTGTATACGATGTGTGACTTCTTTGTGACATCACGATAACACTCGAAAATTCGTTCGACTTTTATCTGTAAGCTGGACTATATAGACATAAAATAAATTTTAAACACTGTTACTCATATGCTTAAAATTAACGTAATTGTTAGGTGAGAAATTTATACTATTGTATGTAAGCGATTTTAGCCTCACAAACGCATAAAAATCAATGTGTAAATATTGTACCTACAATTGGATATAAATAAAAGTATAATTTAATTCACCGGCCACCTTACGGTGATCTGTAGGGAATTTATAATTTCAGATGCAAACTCAGATTTTTATCAAGCAGAAGAAAATAAATAGTAATAAGTAAACACTGTTAATCTGTCTTAAAAAGTTGATAATGCTGGGAATGTGCCAAATGCTTCAGAGTCACAGCAGCTCCCGAACGCTGACCTATTAAGACTAAATTAATGAGATAGAAATATAAACGATGTAAACAAAAAATAACTCCTTAGAGGACTTTCTAGTCAGTTTGTAAATAAAATTGTGAATAACGATAGTTGTCACGTCATAGGGACGTTTTTATTTGTATTAGGAAATAATGAGATCTCATTAGATCGTGTAAGTTAATAATTCAGTCACTAATTGATAATCGATTTTAGGGATAAATGAATACCTACTTTCTTTGTTAGCCAATGTTCACTTTGCTGTGATTATGTTACGTGTTACTTATTTATTGTTAACTTTACTGAATATGTGATAGCTTAATTAACTCAAGTTAATGTTAATTTGCAATATATTTAGTTAATGCGCTTTACACAAGAACATGTGCAATTTTATCGTTTTTATGGACACAAATCTCGTTTTTGTTAATTAAACTGAATAAAGACTTTTTATCGAAATCTTTTGTTTCGCGGTATCACATTGGTACGCAGGAATTATTAATATTCGCATTTAAAAACTAAAAACCTATTACTATGTTACTACTCTGATTGTCATATACGTTTCTGTAAAATATTGAGTATGTGTTGTTAAAGAGAATAAAAATAATAAATACCAAGATTATTTCAGTGGTTTTTATTTTCCTTAACGATAGCTTGTGGTACCTAATTAATTAGGTCGTTTCACTCTAGTAGGAAGGTACGTACTGAAGTAGAAATCAACAGTCAGACATGTAAAAGTACTTTCATGGTTAAAAAATGTTTATTTTATATTACTACGTCACTGTACCGAATACGAATAGGGATATTATTAAATTTTCCTCTTTCCTTGCCTGTTATCAGGTTTTATTTTGTCCTGTTTGTTCCACCGATAAGCTAATAAATTATTTTATTTTTAAAAATTAAGGGCTGATTTTTCCATAGCCAGATAATTTTTATTAGCGGAATAAAATTGACGTTTGACAGTTTTTGTATGAAATAACTGTCAAAATTTCGAAATTATTCCTCGAAGTTATCAGATGATTGAAAAATCAGCCCTAAACCGAATTGATAACCTCCTCCTTTTTTTGAAGTCGGTTAAAAATATGCAAGTAGGTAATTATAACACCTACCCACCTGTACAATTAAATAGTAGGTACCTCAAATTACATGGATGGCGAAGGTCCAAAAGGACACGAGGGAGATAGGACTTACGAAAGATGACGCACAAGACCGAAATAAATGGCGTCGCATAATTGGGAAAACCGACCCCGCGTAACGGAAAAAGACCAGACCAAAATGTAGAAATGCAAGTAGTAAAAACAAAAGAACCGTTAGGTACGGTCTGCAATAAAAGTACTCTTCTGATTGTAATGAAATATGTTGCTTATTATTGTATTTGAGACAAAAAAAAAATAAGTTTTCTTCGAGGTTCCTTGGTGACTGTATCTACTTATTCAGAGTGTACACTTTAGTGTTATTAGAAAGATCTCATGCTTTTACTTCCTGCGCTACAATACCTAGGTACGACTCGACTCTGCTAGGCTACCACTCAAACAATGAGTCAACGGTGAATATTCCGTAACAGGTAAAATTATTGTAACAAACTGTTGGAATGGGAATGACATTGAGAAATGTCATAAAGGTAGCGAGGATAATTTCCTACAGGATGCTAGCCTATCACTTCAACTTTTATTCCTTTACTGAGCAAGCAGATTATAAATTAGGACTAGGTAGAAAACTCTGCTAATGTTTCGGCTACCTATGACGGAATTCATTTCGTTGCACGACGGCTGGGCGGTCTGTGCGGATTATAAACCTTTGCCTTCCCAACTGTATTGCCTTGGAAAAGACTGGTCCCATGCGCTACGTTATGTGCCTCTACAACATTATATAACTTGCTGAATCATCATCTGCCTAGCCATTTCCCAACTATGTTGGGGTCGGCTTCCAGTCTAACCAGTATTTTACATGAAGCGACTGCCTATCTGACCTCCACAACCCAGTTACTGGGTAATACGATACCCCTTGGTAAAACTGATTGTCAGATTTTCGGGCTTCTGACTACTCGTAACGACTGTCATCACGAATGACAGCCGGGACCAACGGCATAACGTGCTTTCTGAGGCACGGAGAGGTCTCGGTATGTAAAGATGGTCACCCATCCACAGACCAACCGCGGCAAGCGTAGCTTAACCTGATCGATCGACCTGTGCGGCTGTTATTATTTAGCCACGGACCCCTCTTATAACTTGCTGAATATTATAAACAAAATATAAATAATAAATAAAATATCAGGTCTAACATTGGTTCACATTTATGGAAACTTTTTAGTAAGAAACTCGGAAAGTCGATTAACACAGGTTACTAAAACAAATGCTAAAAATCTGATGATCTGAAAAATCTGATCTGGAACTTATTTCAACTTAATCTGTGGCAAACTGATTGATACGTCAAAGTCAATGTCAATCATGTATGTCAAATAGATTGTCAATCGCGCATGTTATGTCAAAACTGGTCAAAACAGATTTTTACCACATGTGAAAAAGGAAACATTTATGAACCTGAATTAAAAAGAACATTATTTACAAAGTAAAAAGACATCACCAATGAAGAATCCAAAAAAGGTAAAGTAATTTAAATATCGCATGTACTGATCCCAGTAATTCAACGTAAAAATGGTTAAATCATAACTTCTGATTTACAGAAAGCGCCTCAACGTTATTTTGATACCGAAGACAAGAAACCAGAGCAAAAAGCTGAAACACAGAATCAAAATGTAGAAGTATTCAACATTAAGATAACTCCAGGTCTATTAAAAACACACAAATTCAAGGTAAACTTAAGATTTTTCGAAGTAAACAATGTAGGTTAACTTTATTTTTTACACTATTGTTTGCTTGTCTACATCTAAATATTGCTTATATTTTTAGAGCCATAGAGGGCATGAGAGAAAACCTGTTCAAAAAGGTAAACCAAATAAAAAATTCGATGGAAAAGCACCCATCGATCCCGAGAAGTTAGAAGCACATTCCCGCGGCGAGGGTGTCGGCAAAGGTGTGAGGCATCCACTCCACGCCGAGAAATTAAGGAAAAGAGAGAGAAAGTTCACTTATGCTCAAGAACAAGCCGCCAGAGCTGAAATATTATTGACAGAGGACCATGGGTGAGAAATTTTCATTAATTTTTTCTTCCATGTCTCAGTTTTATTCTTTAACTTCTAGTCAGTAGAATTGTTTAAGGATTTTAAAGTCAAGAGCAGAAAAATTGCATGACACTGTTGCATATATTTAAAAGACATTACTTTAGGCTACTGGCTGACAGGAAATCAATTTATTGTTATTGATTGGTTTTCATTGCTACCTCCATATCCAATTATATTGAAGATGTTCGAATGAAATAGATATTTCTTACATTTTATCAATATACTTTGCAGTGGCCTAGAAGTAGATGAAGACAGTAAAACAACATCAATATCACAGAAGATCATAGCAGAGAATGTAGACATATCTGCGGCCTCTAAGATATTTGAGCTGAACCTAGAATTTGGACCATACAGGACTAAGTACTCCCGGAATGGAAGGCATCTGCTGTTGGGCAGTAAGAAGGGACACTTGGCTGCTTTTGACTGGGTTACTAAGAAGTTGCATTTTGAAATTAATGTTATGGAGTCTATTCATGATATCAGGTAACTACTTGCAGTAATTTTTACATGAACACCTGTTAAATTAATGAAAAAAATAAAATAAATGATTGGATAAACATCACCAATGAAATTTCTGATAGACACACATACGCATCCTTGTTCCTTGCCTAAGGTTTGTCCAATATTCAATCCCAATAGACCCTTCCCCTGTAATGTGCATTTATTAGGCTTTTAAGATTTTACTGAATTTAGTTATTCCATCTGGACCTTATTTTGCAGTTGGTTGCACACAGAAACAATGGTGGCTGCTGCTCAAAAGGAGTGGCTGTACATGTATGACAACACAGGGACTGAGTTGCACTGTGTCAAGAAAATGGATAAGATTCTGAGGATGGAGTTCCTACCTTACCACTTCTTGCTAGCTGCTGTTGTAAGTATCAGCACATTTTCTTCTATGACTAGTTTTGCATAAAACATAAATAAATATAATTGTCACTATAGTATTGGATGTAAATGAAGCAAAAGGATCATAGCACTATTTGGTACTTTCTGACTACACTCATGAGAAAAAGGCGCGTATTTATGAATATATAATATTACCACTACTAGGGTTCAAGCATTCTCTTTTAAGGAGATATGATAAGTAAGAAAGACTACCTTATAAGAAAAATCCCCTTTTTTTTTTAATAGTGTTTTTATCTTTAACTAATTTCCAGAATGAATTTGGATTCATGACATGGCTAGATATTTCCATTGGAGAAGTGGTGGGGCACTACAACAATCACTTAGGAAGAACAGCTGTTATGGCACAGAACCCATACAATGCTACAGTCTGCTTAGGGAACTCTAAAGGAGTAGTGTCGCTCTGGTCACCGACTATCAAGGAACCTTTGGCGAAGATATTGTGCCATAAGACACCACTGACTGCTATTGCTGTGGATAATAGGGGAATGTATGTATCTTTTTTTTTTACTGTGCACCTTAATGAGTTGTTATTTGCAATGGTCATAATAATAACCTCCCTACCAAATTTCGATCATGCATGGTGACCAATCTCAATGGAGATTAGCCAAGTAATAGAGATATTTTAGTGCACAAGTGTGTGCACAAACACAGTTGCATTCCCTCTTCCCTCACTGTCGTAGTTCGATGGGACGGCAATCCGACGCGACCGGGGATAGATCAGACGCTGGACCAACGGCACCACATGCTTTCCGGGGCACGGTGTCACACCACCAACTTCCAAACTAATGGAAAAACCCAATGACTCTATGCCTGACCCAGGAATCGACCCTGACCTAGGAATCGACCCTGACCTAGGGATCGACCCCATGCTAGCGACCACGAGACCAAGTGGGCATGTAGAAGTGGTCATACAACTCTTGTAAATACATTAGCTGAATTTATAGAGACACGAAAATATGGCATGACTATTCTTTCGTTTAAACACTGAATGCGAACAAACATTTGCGTGGGCATTCCCTAAAGCTATAGGAAAATTCATAAAAAAAAAGCCCTTGAAGCAATTCATGTCTAACCGAGTTGTAACAGCATGGAATGGGTACCCGGAAAATGTTGTGACGTCTCCCACACTGAACTGCTTCAAGAATCGACTGGACAGATTAAATATAATTAGCTGCAAGTGTGTCTAACCAAATAATAATAATAACATTCTTATAGTTGTTCTTGTGACACGCTAGTAAAATGATTCAATTTATAGTTTTTACTATGCATTTATCTTAAATTTTGAACAGGTACATGGCCACATCAGGCGTAGACAGAAGTATGAAAATCTGGGACATTAGGAACCTGGACGGCCCAATACAAGACTACAGACTGAGGAGTGCCCCGGTAGATCTAGAGTTCTCTCAAAAGGATATGCTTGCTGTCGGCCTAGATGAAGTTGTGGAAATATACAAGTATGTTTCGACGAGCTTTTAACCCCTAATGCTCGTTTTTACTAACACTGGCACAGGATGAATGGGTAAATGAAAGCGCGCTGTTGGATTTTGAACACTCGGCTCAGCGCTCCAGTACGCTTTTATTTAGGATGCCACATTGTATAATTATTATATTGTATAATTATTATATTGTATAATTATTATATACAGGCTGGTATCGATGCACAAACTGAAGCCATGAATTCAGCACATGATTCTAGACTTTTTTTTAAATAACTGCAGAGGGTTCAGAATCCTGTTTTGATTCTGTTTAGTAATAGGCTCGCCCCATGTTACATGGGACTTAACCTTTTAACCGCCCGACTTCATATCAGTTGTCGTGCCCCCAGCGCCCAGCACAGTGAATCGAAAAATAAATACCTGATAGAATACAGCCTAATTAAATAAAAATGTAGATTAAACGAGCTGTGTCATTTGGTCCTTGGCGAAGTGGACACGAAAATATTTGTCGGATTAATCCGGCGGAAGCGGTTAAAAGGTTAAACATAACTGGCGAAATGTGGGTGAACTATAGGTACACATCTGCCTAACCCTGTGGGGAATACAGGCGTGATTTTATGAGTGTTGTGTAATCAATATCCACTTTGTATTTTTTTATTTTTTATTTATTATTAAAACTTTATGCACAAGTAAAAGAAATACTGTACAAAGGCGGACTTAATGCCTGAGGCATTTTCTACCAGTCAACCTTAAATATATTTTCTTAATATTCTCATTATTTTTCAGTAACTGCTGCTCACAAACAACAGAGAAACCTTACTTGAGACATAGAATGGCAAAAACCATAAATAACTTCAAATTCTGTCCATATGAAGACGTTTTAGGAGTTGGAACTAGCAATGGATTTACAAGCATTATTATACCAGGTAAGTTTTAAACTCTTTTTCAAATATCGTGTTGCGCAGTTTGTTCCGCCAATTACTCATCTGAACCGAGAACTCGGCGCATCCTAGATAGTCGCACCCAACACCCCGCCTGGTTTGCGACCACCCTCCCACCGGAGTTCGGCGTCAAGTAGCCTGCTGTGTTTCGTCGATGCATGGCTGTTCCAGTGCCTTGGGCATCTTCCGGGCAAGCTCGTTCCATCATAGACCTCATCCATCGCTTTCCATTAGGCGTGATCGAGGTCAAGAGAGGGCCCATTCAGCAATTTAAAAAAAAAATCCTCTAACTAACAGAAATTCATCGAAAAGAACCTACATTGCTTATCCTGCAATGTTTGATAATTAAGGTCTTTAACCAGTGCGTCCGGCCAGTTATGAAATACGGTGCCGAAACGTGGACACTGACAGTCATGCTGACCGGAGAACGCGTATCGGCAAGGGTAGTGTGGGACGCCCAGCTAGCTGGACCGACGACCTTTAACCTTTTAAGCACTTGGCTAAATATCAATTGCCGTGCCCCTAGCGCGCGTCTACAAATCGATAAAATAATCATCATCATCTGCCTAGCCTTTTCCCGACCATGTTGGCGTCGGCTTTCAGTCAAACCGGATGCAGCGGAATACCTAAATCGATAAAATAATACCTACAACAAATATGGAGGAGCAATCATTGAATAAAACGAAAAAATCATGCATGTTCTCTGTCGCAGAAATACGACACGAGCGGAAGGGGCACGGAAATTTGTGTCGCATAAATGCGACACAAGCGGTTAAAAGGTTAAAGATGTCTGAAACAGACCAACACAGCCTGGGAGAGACCTAGAGGGTTATTGACGGAGTTGATCAATTGAATGGACCTACGTTGCAACAGTGTTTGGACACGGACAGGATGATTAGACTATTATTCCGCCTAATTAGACGATTTCATTCAAGGATAAACTTTTTTTAGGGTTCCGTTCCTCAAAAGGAAAGAAACGGAACCCTTATAGGATCTCTCGTGTGTCTGTCTGTCTGTCCGTCCGTCCGTCTGTCACAGCCAATTTTTTTTTTACAGGCAGTGGTGAGCCGAACTTCGACGCGTTGGAAAGCAATCCCTTCCAGAACAAGAAACAGAGGAAAGAGGCTGAGGTCAAAGCGTTACTGGACAAGATACCTGCCGAACTTATCACACTCAATCCGTTTGATATTACTGAAGTTGACGTGCCCTCCATGCAAGAACAAATGGAGGCGAAGAAGAAACTTTTGGTAAGTAGGAAAGAGCAAACAGTTGGCAGTTTGGTTTCGCCAAAAAAAAAAATGTGCAGATGCATCAGTTTAATAAAAACCTGGTGTTAATTAAACCTTATGTCAATGTTCATAAGTCACATCGCGCGTGGCAAACACGCTCACTTTATTTAATTTTGTTATGAATTTTCCTAATTTTTTTACATTATTTACAGTACCTCAAACCTAAGAAAATGGACTTCACTCCTAGGCACAAGAAGAAAGGCAAGACGCAGATAGCTAGAAAGAAGATTATAAAACAAGTCGCTAGAAAGGTAAGTTTAAACAACTTCAGAACCCACATATAAAGTTCAGTGTGTGTTACAACATCAAAAAAATGTGACATTTTCCATTACTTAGTACTTGTCATTCTGAAATCAACTTAATGTATACTACAATAATGATGATATTCGTTTAATTGGATATAATACCAATTGGAAACAAGCATAGGCCACTTAGACACGGTGCCTGATGTAGCGCGGTGCGGGAGGTGTGTGTTGACGTGTCGCGAGAGCTCAGTCACAATCTCCTGCTGACGGGTGTCACAGGGGTGACACCCGTCAGCACACTGCTGCGGTGCCTGAGGTAGCTGCGTGGTGCAAGCCCTCTTGTACCTGCGGTAGCAAGAGGTCTTGCACCACGCAGCTACCTCAGGCACCGCCGCAGTTAACGGTAGGCAAGGTACCGAAATCTCTCGTAGTCTATTACGAGGAAACCAGTCCATTTTATTAATTTAATTATACACAAAAATCCCAATAAACAGGTAGTGAGCAAAGATAGAGATTACATCATAATATGTGTAGCTCACGACGTTATCCACATCTTGAAATTAAGATACAATTTTAAATGCCTATGGCATTAAGTCCGCCTCTGTACATTTATGTGCTTGAAGTATTAAATAAATAAACAATAATAATAGAGAAAGAACAAATCAAAACAACTAAAAATCTGGGTCACTAATTAATCGTATCAATGAGCTTCTAAACTTATTAGCAGACAAGGTCTCCGCCCGCGAGGTATGTCGATAAAAACTATCCTGTCCTTCCCCAGGATGCAATCTATCTCTGGCAAATTTTATCGAAATCCGTTTAGTGGTTTAGGCGTGAAAGGGTGACATACAGACAGTTACTTTCGAATTTATAATATTAGTATGGATACGACGAAGAGGTGCGCGAACTCCAGGGTTAGTGCGGCAGAGGAAACGGCAAAAAGTAGACGTGCGAAAGTGAAAATGGACGACAGGTGCGCACCCCGCAGCAATCCGCTCGATTCGGGAAGCTCAAAACCAGTCGAAATGGCGGTTCTTTGGCGGAGGCCGTGTCCAGCAGTGGACGTGTTTCGGCTGAAATGACGACGATGAAGAAATCCATTTATTTATATCAGGCGATACGGCCCAAATAATTCTGTCCTTTACTTTCAGGAATTCATCGAGCAAGCAAAGGAAGCACAGAAATTACTCAATTTACCGGAAGCCCAAAATACAAAGAAGCAGTCTTTTGGTGTTCTCGACAGATTTGTGCCCACAGTTAAATCTAGGAAATAAAACAAACACTTTGTATACATAAAATCTTATCATTTATTTCTGTCCTTTCATAGTTCCAAAACGATTTTCTATATTTACAAAATTTATTTACAATTTAGTATATCATAAACTTCAACATGATCAAAAATTGAGTAGGTACTTAATAAAAATGTCTTTCAAAACAAATATATAAAAAAGGCCTTTTACACTACAGCTAACATGGGATGTCATATAAGTCACACAACCCTTCTGATCCATGGAGAGAAAAGGAAAAGTCGTGTTTAGTTACTGGTGGGCTGAGTCTCAGCAGGTAATCTGAAAAGATATATTGAATTTAATATTTTTATCAACTAAAAAGTACGGCTAATAGCCGAAGTACGGCTACACCTAGTTTTAGCCGGGTACAACTAGGTGCATCATACGTCGACGGAGCCCCGCCTATAATTTCTGGGTAAAAGGTTTAAAGTAACCTAACCTCGGGGTGCCCTTCGCTCGCTCTTGCATTTGCGGCTATTAGGCGTGACATACACAAATAAATAAAATGGTAGTGTCTATTTGAAATGTCAAAATTACAGTATTTTACTAATGCATATGAAATTATAAACGGTACTTATAACAAAAAAAAACAATATTTAATATTTTTGTGTCTGTTTGTTCCTGCTAAGCTCCGAAATGACTGGACCGGTTTTGACGGGACTTTCACTGGCAGATAGCTGATATTATAAGGAGTAACATAGGCTACTTTTTGTCCCTGTAGCACGTTCCTGTGGGATAATTTCCGACATTTACGCGGGCGAAGCCGCCGACAGAAGCTAGTGGAACATGTTATCACAAACTGCCACTCGTTATAAAAATCCGGCATCATTAAAAATCAATAAATCATTACATAGCAACATGTACTCACTGTTGGCATGTATACTATCCCCACTTTTGCTTTCAGTGTACTTCTGTACTTCATTGTCATCCATACTTGCATCTTCATCTGTTTCCTGTAACAAAACAATTTGTTAAAAAATAGACTATGCCCTATTAAAGCCAACATTTTGGATCAAAGATATCTGAATAGCATAATCTAATCAGCCTATAATGTTTCCACTGCTGAGATACAGGCCTGCTCTCTGTGAGAGGGAAGTGTTGTCTGAATAAAATAATATAACAGACCTCAAGATTAGAATAGTAGCAAAATTACTGTGATAAAGAGCAAATCAGAATAGGTTGGTGTTGGTTGTAAAGGTAATAATGATGACTTGGCAAGCTGATGAAGACGTGAAAGTTTTGAGGAAGTTGGCAGGTTTGCACCCTTCCGATTTCATGTTCAATTCAATTCAAGACACCGGTTATGTCACCAGGCTTTTGTAGCTTGATACATGCCCACCAAAATCGTGTTCAGTTTGTGTCATTTAAACACTTTAGTAATCAACTAACCTTGTTTTGTTTTTACAAAACATTGTGCAGTTTACAGTTTATAAACAGATTAATGGTTGACCTTTAAAATTGATGGATCATCTGTAGACATACCATACACAGTTTTGTAAAAACAATACACAGTGGTAATCATTTCAGTATCAAGTTTTTGACCTTTTGACCGCCACAGTGATGTATAGATGACAAACTAAAATGTGTCCAGCACACCATGGTTCGTCTACTTGACAGACTTTGATGCCGAGGGAACGTTTTTGATTTTTTGACGTGTGGACGGTGGCGGTCAAAAGCTTAAACAATATAATGAAGTTCATATTGTGCTTACCTTTTCACTATCACTATCACTTAAAAGTATAACTCCAATTGATTCTGTTGATTTTAAATGTAAAAAATAATGCTGATCTTGGTCCTGAAACAAAAACTACTATATTAGTTATCAACATTTTTACAAAATATGATACGAATCTAAAGTGGTAAAGCTTAACTAGACAAATAATATAGCTTTACTACAGTAGAACCATCTGACACAAAAATCTATAAGTAAATCTATTTTTACTTATATTGCGTCCAACTATACAATCAACCAGGTGCAATTTTAGCAGGACAAAGGAATTACCAAAATATTGCATTCTAAAAAGCAACAGGGTTTGAGCTGGGGCAGTAAAGGCAGGTTTCTTAACCGTTGCAGCTATGAGGAAAACAGACTTAGGAATCCTTAACTTTTTGAGATATCTCAATAGTTCAGGTACCTGCCCTGTTTTAAAAATTCACTTTGTATAGTGTGTCCACCAATTTCAGTTTGTAGGTAGCTAAAATAGAGAGGCAACAACTGGACAATCGTAATTATAAAAAAAAAATGTGTTTACATTTCTACTGTGTTTCATCATCCCGGCTTGTCTATCACTCAGATTTGGATATTTCTGCTTACTCTGCAAAGAAACAAAAGAGAATACATTATAATCACACTCATCCAAGTAGTAGATAACAAGGTAATGAGAAACTTGCAGTACTGCACATTCTGCAGTTTTAGCTTTGTGGAAGAGGGCTATTTTGTGAGAAGCAAAAGTAGGGATATATCAGACATGTGCATTAAGTTGAGTTGACTTTGACTTTGATTTCGAAAAGCTTTATTGATTGGTTATTGAAAAATAATCACTACCTTGCAACATGTTATTACAACCAAATCAAAAATATTTTTAGATGTTGTCATCATTCTTACCTTACTACTAGGTATAGCCCCAACTGATAAATTAGCACCTAAAGGTGCTTCTAATACTAAAACTTGGTTATCATCAAAACACTCTTTGATATCCTTATCGGTAACAAAACATAAGTCATTGTTGTCTGTGTCGTCTAGCACATTTTTTATGCTTTGCTCAATCCAATGTAGCTGGCTGAAATAAAAGTTATTGTTTAGTTAAGAGCTCAACTGTCACTAATGAGACACAATTACTTTTTCTATTGTTACCAAACTTAATATGCTTGCCTAACAGACAAGGGGTCATCATTTTTTTTTAATAACAATCTGTAGGATAAAGAACTAGGGTTACGATCAAGTAAGCATCATTGGGTACACATACAATTCGGTGTTTGCCAATAATTCATGTCAATGTAACATTCCGTAGTAATTTTTATACTTGGCTGTGAATTTAATCATTTAAGCATCAAGAAACTATTTCTGGTCATAGCATTGATGTTATGCCGAGTTCTTTAATGTAAAAGGTATATCGTAAAATCAAGCAACACTCACTTATCAAGTAATTTTTCGTGTTCGTCTAGACGCCCTAGCTGTTTTCGCAAAACTATCACTTTTTGACCAATATCACTTGTTTTGCAATCTGGTCCTGCACCTCTGAAATAGATTTTTTTAACATTAAACAACTTACATCAGTTCACATTCATTACAGAAATAAAACAATAACAAACAACAAAATGTGCACTCACTTCCATTGTATACTGTTCTTACTCCGTTTCTCAATCAAACCGATGCCTTCCAACACATTAGTTATATCATAAATTCTTCTTTTTTGTCTTACGGCTAATAAATTCGTCGCCTGAAAATGTTTAAGCCACCAATTAATTCGCAAATAATGTTTAAAATATTTATTTTTCGTGCCCAAATTCACTTGACAGATCAATGGGAGGCAAATCAAGCTATACTTACGATTTTCAAATCCAAAACGCCATCCTTAGCTTTTTGCAGCAATGACACAAATTTCGTTGTAAGTAAACCCAAAGACTTTTCATGTCTCTTAGATTTCAAGTCCGTCATTGCCGACATTCACAGTAAATTTTTATAATTCCTCCCGAATAAACGAAGATTTCTATAGAATTTTGCGTCGCGGCGGGACATTATGTTGGTAGCATTGCGACGTAAGCAGATTTTTTAACCATAGAGAGTAGTGTTGCATTCTCTGAAATCATTTAGTCGATTTTTTATTATCACCTATTTTGTCCATGGTTGTTATCACTGTGATCCGAACATTGCAAATGGACTAATAATGGTGATTTCAGGTTTCTGGTCATACATTTTTAAATGAAAAAGAAGCCCATCAGCCCACCTGAGTCCCTGCTCTATAGTTTAGATACTTTTTTTGCTAATTGCGAGGTCACCCTGCGGTTTTTTCTGCGTGCAGGAACCGCAAAACTGCGTACTTGTATTTAAGCGGTTTGCAGTAAAGAAATAATTTGCGACCAGCAAAAAAACTCCCTAGCGCGTGGGCTTGTATTGCATTGATTTCAACATGTCAAAAAAACTGCGTGCGTTCAATCGCAATGCGGCCTAGAGCTAAGGTTTGATAATTTATGCCAGATCTACACGCTCGCCAAGCCATCATAAATTATTGGCTTGGCTTGTGTGAACTTGCTTGCAAGCACCTGCTTCCGAACAAAATGGGTTTGTTTTTTTGTGCATAAATCAAAAGAAGCTTGCGCGAAGGCTTGCAATACATATACAAACTGCATTTGATGGGATTTGTAGATTGCGACACGTGCTAAGAGTGATAATGTGGCATCAGGTTGAGGCAGTAAATATACACAATGATCCGTTCAAATGACTCTGTTCAATAAATCTGAAAATATAAATGAAAGAGTCACATTTATAGCAAACGTGCCCAACCCAAAATATGTATTAAAATACCTACGTTTTCATACACCACTAGCTAGAATTTTAAAACAAGACCGTTATTTTTCAAAAATATAAAATTAACTGTCGATTGATTAATTTTCAAAAGCAAAATAATAGGGATTGACTTCAGGAGAACACATCTAATCTAACATTATAAAGAGAAACGATTTAATTATTAGTTTACTACGGTTTTACGCTAAAACGGCTGAATGGACATTGATGTTTGGGTAAACCATGACATTGATTAGGAGTAGGACATCATAGGATACTTTTTATCCCGATATCCCCACGGGATCGAAACTTATGCAAGTAACACCGCCTGGCGCAGCTAGTAATAGATAGTTCATCAAAGTCAGTGTCATCAAAGTCGGTGAATAATAAAACACATTATTTTCTGTAACTTATTCTAATACCTTTTACTAAATATTTCTTTGAGTAATTCACATTTTTCCCTTTCTATTTGCAATGTCTCTCTATATTCCTTTTCTTTTAATTGTATCTTTTTCAACTCAAGTGTTTCCTTTATCTCTAATTCTTTTTTCCTGAGCTCTAATTCTTCTTCGCGTAATTTTAAGTTTCTATCATAGATTTCATCTCTCCACTGCTTTTGCTCTTCTTGCCTCCGCAAGTATTCTAGCCATTGTTTTTCCAATTGAATTTTTCCTTGAGATCTGTCACTTTCTATTCTATTAGCAAGTCTTATTTTCCGCATTTCAATTACAGCTTTACTTTCATGGTTCAGTTTTAAATTCTGCTCAGCGGTTACACTCATTTTGTTAACATCTTTCTTTTTATGTAACAGTTCAGTTAATGTGTATGAATCACAATCTACATGGTACTGTGCATAAATATCATTCATTATTTTAAAATATTTGAATTTATCATGTTGCCCATTATCAACACATTGTTTGTATTTCTTTGTGAGTGCATTTATTTTCCATCTGACTTGATCCGGTGACATCTGAAACATTAATTATAAGCATTACATAAAAACCAATCTCATCATGATAATAATACAGGCATTAGTGTTATACACCTCTATGCCATAATCACTTAGGCTTTGTGATATTGCCATCCAAATCCTAGTCTTCTTCTTAGGTGTTTCAAGCATTTCTAATTTGTTTTCATATAATTTCAACAGAGTTGTGGTAGCGTTTGATGTCCAAACTGCACCTGTGAATATTATCAAAGATTTACATATAAAGAAAACAATAAACTAAGAACAATAATTGATTTATTTATACATACAAGGTTTCTCCGAACCATCATTTAGTTTTCCTTCAATTCCTTCTGCATTTATAGTGTTAATATCACTAGTACTTTCGCAAATTTCCAAGTTATCTTGTGAGGCTGTAAGTAAAACCAAAATTGTGAATAACCAAAGTCTCTGTTTTTAATATACAATTTATAGATTTACTTGCCTTCTTCCAACATACAGTATGTGTCAGTTGCTTCACACACATCCATTTTATACGACTACGAAACCCTGGCAAAAGCCCAGCTTACTAACACAGGTGAGGAAATTAATTTAGTTTATTTGTTGCAATGTATGTAAATAAAGTAAAAAATAGATTCTGTCAGTGGACACTGGACTGACGTGAAAGAAAAGGAGGTCGACATCAGTGTGACCATCTTATAAATGGCGAATCTGCCACAGACGGGGCAAAAAAACCTCCAAAATATGCCACAATTGGCACCAAAATTGCCAAAAATATGCCTTCATGGAAACGGAAACAACACACGGACAATGAGTTCATTGAAATTTCTACAATTTTCTTATGCATTATTATACCTATACACTACTTTACGTATCCGCATTTGCCTTCAAATTTTTGTCGTTTTCGGTGTACATAAATGTTGACGACATCTTTTTGATCATGTTTTTAGTTGGTTTAAAGGAGACGCAGTCTCCGTGTTCCTTAATACTCTTTTGTTGTATTCTCTTCATAATTAATGATTCGTTACACAGAACCGCACACGATACACATCAAAAGAGAATGAGGTAAAATCAAAAGTTGATTGGAAACCAAATCAATAGAGAACATAAGAATATGAACACTATTCTAGTTTGATTACGGTTCATAATCATAATATAATAATAATAATAAGGTTTATTCACAAAAAATACAGAAACACATATACAATGTACATTACAATTCATTGCATGTTGCAAAATCTGTACAAAAAGTATATAACCCTGTCCCTTAGACTAGGACAGCCTGTATTCTAAGAGACAGTGTTCAGCCAAACAATTACTTAAACATAATTTAATACAACACATGAACGGTGTAGATGTTATTGAGTTTCTGTGATTTTATTGTGTGTGTAGTGTAAATGAAATGAAGTTTGAGTTTATGATGTGCCTAATTATATGCATTTTAGTGTACGAGCTGCCTACTGTGTTGGATTACTAGATGATGTATGTGAGCAAGGACTCTGTGTAGGCATAGTCTTTTTGGAGTAGCCACTCTGTTACTATGGATTTAATTTTGTACGTGTTTAAGTTTAAAATATTTAATGATGAATTAATTTTTTGGTAAATGTGTGTACCTAATATATAGAATTGGCGTTTTGCGAAGGTGGTTTTGTGTTGGGTTCTGGGAAGGAGATTTACTCTCTTATTTGGGTTTGGCGGTGGCAGACCCACATGTGTTCTAAGAATTGATCGGAGCACAAAGAGTTGCCGCACTGTAAGAACCTTACAGTTAGAGTACAGTTCCGTTGTTGGATACCTGTAGGGTTTTTTAGATAGTACTTTGAGTACGGCTCTTTGCGCTCTTTCCACTCTCAAAAAACTGGTTTTAGCTGCACCGCCCCATGCAGTTATGCAATACCCAAGAACTGACTGGCACAGAGCATGATACACCATCCTTAGTGTGTCAGGACTGGCTGAGTCTCTAAGGGACTTAAAGATGTGTATAAGTCGCAATGTTCTTGTGGTAACGACTTCGATCTGCTTGTCCCATCTTAGTCCGCTATCAATCTGCACTCCAAGATACTTTACGCTGTCAGCTCTAGTGAGTGCTGGACAGCCACAGGGTCCGAGTAAATTTGAGCACGAGTGAGCAATTACAGAGAGAGTATGAGGAGGAGCAGTGTTATGTCGGATTGCGAAAGGTATGTAAGATGTTTTGCTCAAGTTAAGTGTCAGGAGGTTTAAATTGAGCCATTTCATTATTTTGCACAAGGCTTCTTCAGCTGTAGCTTTGACCACATCCCAAGTAGGTCCGTAAACAAGGATAGCGGTATCATCAGCATACGCGTAGATGTTACAGTTAGTGAGGTTCATCCTACACAAGTCGTTCACGTAAATTTGGAAGAGTGGAGGCCCAAGTATGCTTCCTTGAGGGACGCCATAAATTACTGGTTCCTCGTCACTATAGTACGAACCAATTTTGACCAGTTGCGTTCGGTTTTTGAGGTAATCCTTCAACATCTCAAGTGGTAAGCCACGGACACCGACGAGTTCGTATCATATGACGCACTTGTTTAAAAACAGAATAAGCGGGAAAACCCCGTAAAATTTGGCCATGAAACAGAAGTGGCCAGTTCGATAAAATCATTTGTAATCTAATTATCTAAAAAACTAGACTAGCCTACTTTTAAAAAAGATGAGTTCATTGAAAATTCAAATTAAGTAATGTGAATTTTCTTGAAATGTTTTAAATCTGCCACTTTTGTAAATCGTCAGCATGATCTGCCACGTTCCGGAAAACCGTGGTTTGGCAGGGCAAAGTTTGGCAAGATGGAGACCTCCATTCTAATACGGATGAGACTGGGTCATGTCTGTTCTCCAGCCCATCTTGCCAAACTTCATATTATAATCGATGACCTCTTCTGCCTGTGTGGCACAGACGTAGACGACTTAAATCACATTTTTTTCTCCTGTTCCTTATATGACCGTTCATCCTTTCTTAGTAACCTCTTGTCCCTCAATACTCCTTTTCCTACCTCAATACTTTCTTTACTTTGTACAAATAGTTTTTCTGTATCTAAATGTAAAGTCTCATTCATTACTTTAAATAATATTAAGTTATAATGTTTCATCATTGTATTTAGCTCATTTTTATATCCGTTATAAATACTGATCCTATAGTTATTATCCCTATATTTTATTTTATTTATTTTATTTTATTTTATTTTATTTGGGAAACAAACAGATGCAATAACAAATATATGTATACAAATAGTTCAACACAATCCAGAAACAGTTTCCATAGATTACTATACAACTAAATTATATGTACCTAAGTGTAACAACAACCAGAAGTTCACAACGTTAAAATTTTACAGAACTCCCGTTATAACTAATTCGAATAATAATATTTTTGTTTCCCTACCTTTATTCCCTTCGTAATAAAAAACAAAACGTGACATTGGCTAAATGCACAAACCGTGCGAAGCCAAAAGGAAATAAAAAAAATAAAAAATGATCTGCCACAGAAAAAAATTAGGAGCGAAATCTGCCAAAATGGCAGAAATATGCCACAAATGGTCACACAGGTTGACATTATTTTGACAAACGTCAAGAATAAAGATTATTAAAAAAAATATTTTGACAAATAATTTGAAAGCTTGCCATAGCTAATAAAGTTGTCCAGGTATTCCAGGTATTCTCACCGTTTAAAAAATCTTTCTCTTTCTAACTCATTGACATGTTTTTCCTATCTCAATGTTCTAACTAAATTAATAATAATATTTTTAATGTCACTCTGACTGATTAGTCCGACTGATTGTCAATGTCAGGTGTTAGATCACAAAAATCCATTGAGATAGGAAAAACATGGAGAGGCCGCGTTATTCTATACATACATTTGCTTATACAAATATGAGTGAAATATGATTCAGAATACGAAATATCGTTTTGTCTCGTTCTTTCTAATAAGATAATCGTATTTGATAAAAGAGACAACAATATTTTAAGTTGTTGCTCATTTTGGCAACATTTTGACGTGACGTAGTACAGTTGTAGGTAAGATGCCGTAGCAGCCATCTTTTGCGACAAGTTTCGTGGTAGTTGTGCTGTCAAATGGTTGTTTACTTTTTGTATTATTGAGATTTGCGAGAAAATTACAAGGATTTTACCTTTTAAAACTGCATGCAAATGTTGGAAAACAACAATTCAACATGTCTGTGTGTTGTATTGTGAAGTGTGGTGCAAGAAAGAATGAAAACCAACCTCTAATGTCTTTGCATAGGTTAATAGCCGGTTTTCATGCAATAATACATTTAATAATACACATTCGATGATACAGTTGTAACGCGATCATGAATTTATGGCTAAAGTATTGATATTTGGGTTCATTTCCGTATAACAGACCTTTTTAGAATATTTTGTTAATTCATTCGTTTGTTTACAATAATATGTCAAATGGAATAGGGTTGTACCGTTGCCGTAATAGTTTCCGTAAACTAGTTCCTCCGCTGAAACGTCATCGGTATATTCTGCGATGTGAACATAAATAATCCTGTGTCTTATTTGGTCCGAGTGACCTTGCCAGGTCCGGCCTTTGGTTCACAGCACCAAAATTAAAATATTTTATTTCACATAACCCTACATGGGTACTTTGGAAACGTCAGAAGCTAGATGCACGGTTCCAATTGGTTGTTTCTTTTAAAAATAATTGGCTTTTACAATGTTTTCTAATTTGTTAAGTACCTGGTACTGATTTTAATACATAAGTAACCCGTTTTTTTTATTAAATTTATAGACTATCTGTTTCTCTCTTCTCGCCACTGCAGATTCATTAGGTACCGAAAAAACTCAGTGAAAGCTGAAGTGACGGTAACAGAGAGTAAATAAGAAATATTTTGTTTTTACATTTGGTACTTACGCTATATGCATTTATAAGTAGGTGTCTTATTATATTGCCATTTGTCTTCACAACTGGTTCAAAGACAAAGACATTTATTCGTAGGATATGGTAGGTACCTACAAAGTTGGTTGGTATAATGGATAAGTTCAACACATCCGCCGCTAATAGCGGCATACGAATATTTACAATGTGAACCTAATGTGGGTACGGTACACGTGGGTAGGTATAAAACCTAACTTGTTTATTACATAAACTCTATTAGACACAAAACACTTATAAAATGGACATTTTATACTCTTATAATAACACGTATAAATATCAAATAAAAACAACAATAACAACATTTCTATTATCTAACTAAATAAACCTACCATATTATTAAAAAGAAAAAAAATATATATATAAGTATATTATTTACTTATTTACCCTTATAATCAAAAAATTCTTTTAAGGTGTAAAAATTATTTTGGAGAAGCCAATTTTTCAGACTTTTTTTATAAAAATTAGATGGTAGTTCTCTTATCACTTTTGGAATGTTGTTATATATTTTAATGGACATAAGGTAGCTGTTTCTGTAGTGGAGAGTGCTACTACAAAATTGGTTTTTTAACTTGGTGGGGTCTCTTTTTGTAAATCTATTGTTTTCGGCTACTGTGGAGAAGAAGTGAGAGTTTTTCTTGACAAATAAAGCTATTTCATAAATGTAAGTAGAAGATAGAGTTAGAATATTTAGCTTTTTAAAAATTGGTCTACAGCTCTCGTATGGAGGCGCCCCAGTTATTGCTCGCAAGCATTTTTTTTGCGCTATGAAAGCTCTTTGTATGTGATGAGTTACCCCATAAGAGTAAGCCGTACCTCAATACAGACGCTACGTAGCCGTGATAGGCGTTGAGTGCAGCTTCTTCATTCGCTGTTTTGCGTAGTTCTCTAAGTGCGTATACAAATCTGTTTATTTTTTTACATAGATTGTCGATGTGTATTCCCCAATTACAATTTTCATCTAGTGTTAGACCTAAAAATTTTATAGTATTTTCTTTATTAATTATTTGGTTATTATGATTCAAAGTAATTTTTGGTGGATTTTGTTTGTAGTTTGCAAATTGAATGAATTTTGTTTTAGTTAAATTAATTTTTAGGTTGTTTTCGTTTAGCCAATTAATTATATTATTGATGGTTTGATTTACTTCTTGTTGATGTAAAGTTTTATTGTTTTCCGGTATTATTACTGACACGTCATCTGCAAATAGTACGCACTTATGATTTGTTATGTTTGGCAAGTCGTTAATGTATAACAGGAAGAGAAGAGGCCCAAGGATGCTTCCTTGGGGCACTCCGGACCCATTCCGTCTTATTACAAAACGAGATCTAATTTTAGACCTAGCCTAAACCTTCGAGCCAGTTACTCTATTTTGAACTTTATTCCGACAAATGTAAATTTCTTAATGCAATATTGACAACTTAGACTCGGGTTTAACGCCAGTTTTTGTAATAAGAACTTTAGCTTCGACAGATTATAGTTCGAAATTTAAAAATGGCTGGAGGGTTTAAACCTGTGTCTAAAGATAAATCTTGTTTTGTAATAAGGCCGATTGTGTCTAAATAAAGATTTATATACCATTGCAATAAGTTTATCATCAATACGGGATACTTCAACACACTGTCGTCTATTGCTGAGATAACTTTTCAACCATTCTAACGCTGGACCTCTGATGCCGTAGCGCTCACATTTATCTAGGAGTGTATTGTGGTTAACGAGATCAAAAGCCTTGCTCATATCTAGAAATATTACTGAAACAGAGCGTTTTTTATCTATATTATCTGTTATGGACCTTACTAACGAGAATGCTGCTAGAGTTGTTGACTTACCTTTTTGAATCCCATTTTGTTCTTCATTAATAAGTTTGTGTTTGTTTATATATTGAACTAGACGATTATGCATTATTTTCTCGTAAATTTTTGAGAATATTGAAATGAGAGTGATCGGTCTATAATTATTTTTATCTAGAGTACTCTTACTTTTATGAAGGGGCTTAACTATTGAAAATTTTAATCTATCAGGGAAGGTTCCCTCAGATAGTGATAAATTAATTGTGTGGCACAGTATTGGTGATATGATTTCAGCACATAATTTGAGTATGTGCGTAGAGATCTCATCATACCCTACCGACTTTTTATTGTTTAGGGACATTATTATACGAAACACTTCGGTGTCAGAACATGGGTTTAAAAATATGCTGGAACTGTTCCTATTGGGTTGAGATGAACAGGTATTTCTTGCAGGTTGAGGTTTTGTATTAGCAATATCAATAAAAAAAATATTAAAAGAGTTAGCTATTTGACTCGGATTGTTTAAAATACAGCCATCATGATCTATTGCATTTATTTGATTAAATGTTTTATGAGTGTCTGTTCTATTTTTGATGATATCCCATGGAGCTTTGTTTTTATTTTTAGATTTTAGTATGTGGTTAAGGTTTGAACATTTTTTTGAGCGGAGGACGCAGGATTTTAGTATTTTATTATATTTTAAATATTTAGACCGTACATCGTTATTTTTATTTTTAGAGTAACACATTTTTTTAAGCTGTCTTTTATAAGTGCAAGATTTTCTTATACCTTTAGTAATCCAGTTGGGTGATGTATTATTAACGTAAACTTTTGTTTTTCTTAAGGGAAAACATAACTTATAGAATAGTGAGAAGTTTTCATGAAATATATTAAAACTTTCGTTTGCGTAAGTGTTCTCGAGAACATCTATCCATGACAAATTCCCAATAGCTTCCACAAATTTTTTTATGTTATCATCTGAGTAATCCCTGTTTACATTATACCAGTATTTTAGGGCAGGTTTCCTCTCTTTAACTGGGAATGTTAATGTTTGACAAGTGTTGTGATCTGATAGGAAAACTTCGTGAGTGTCTCCGGTTGAGTTTTCTATGTTACTTATAATCTGATCTAAGCAAGAAAGCTGACGTGTTGGTTTATTTATATGTAGGCTTAGGCCATAGTTAGATATAAGATCTTTAAGTTTATTTGTGTCGTTGCTTTCTTTTAAGGTATCAATATTTAGGTCCCCTGTAACGATAATTCGTTTTTTCCGTTTGAGTAATTTGTGCAATAGTAGGTCTAATTTTTCAAAAAATAGATAAGTGTTTGAATTTGGAATTCTGTAAATACAAATAACAATACATTTTAAAGAAGGTATCTCTACTCCACAACATTCAAATATTTTTTCAGTACATAAATCCTTAGGCAATTCTGTGTTCTTAAAATCAAATAATTTATTTATAAGAATACAAACACCTCCACGCTTTTCTCTTTTCCTTCAGAACGAGCTTGCTAGATTAAAATTTTTAAAATTAATATTTAATTCGTCGCCTGCTCTTACAAAAGTCTCAGAGAAACATAGAATATCCACGTTAATATTTTTATCTACTAGTTCATTTAAACAGAGTTGGACAGAGTCCGTTTTATTGAGCAAGCCAGCGATATTTTGGTGCAAAAGAGTAGCGGTACAATCAAAGTAATTGCAATTATTGATCACGAAAAAGATTATCCCACAAAAACATTTCATGTTAAATGTTGCCAAGACGAGACCATGTAGCTTGCACTGTCAAAAAGTAATCAGATCTCATGTAGAGCCAAGCTTCTAACTCTACACGCCCTAACTCTACAAGGCCTGACTTCGCAAACTCTACACCTTAGTCAAAATATCTGGTTTGACCGTTTCGTTACTACAAGAACCATTAACAGTATGAGAGTTTTTCACCTTACGCTCATGTGAATGTAGCGAAATGGCCAAGCCATATTATTTTGACTAAGGTGTAGAGTTTGCGAAGTCAGGCCTTGTAGAGTTAGGGCGAGTAGAGTTAGAAGCTTGGCTCTACATGAGATCTGATTACTTTTTGACAGTGCGAGCTACATGGTCTCGTCTTGGCAACATTTAACATGAAATGTTTTTGTGGGATTTCATTTCTTTTTGTAAGTTGCTTATGATATTTATACGAGTATTTTTGCTGTTGTTCATTTTTTCTTTCTTTTTTGGGGTTTATTTATAACAAGGACCCCCTATATAAATTTTCAGACCTCTAGCATCAAAATTTACGGATTTTTTTTTTTTTTGGGGGGGTAAAAGTTTCAAGTTTTAATATTTTTTTGTTGTTTGTGTACTATTACTAGCTTACATACCAAATTTCAGCTTTCTAGGACTTCAGGAAGTACCTTAAGAATTTTGATGATCATCAGTCAGTGAGTCAGTGACGAAATCGGGGTATTTTAGATATCAATAAAATCTAAAGTATAAGAGCTATGCAATTGAAACTTTATAGGTTTAATAAGTCAACCACTGGCATCATATTCCGAAAATTTTGTTTATCTGGTATAATCCAAACCCAAGTTAAGAGGGTTCAAAAATACGACGAAGTGCTTCGAGAAAAGGTAGGTAGTGCCCTTGCGCTTCGCTTGGCTGGTCTTGGCGGGGGCACTCCCGTGCCCCCAGATTATCTATTTTTACCGACTTTACAAAAAGGAGGAGGTACTATGTTCGGATGTTTGTATGTTTTTTTTTTTTTTTTTTTTTTTTTTTTTTGTATGTTTGTTCACCGATTACTCCGCCAATTGTCGACGGATTTTCAAAATTCTTTTTTTGTTCGAAAGTAGGTAGTTCTGAGGTGGTCCCATTGTCACTAAGTTAGGATCTGATGATGGAATCTTAGAGAAATCGAGAGCAACCCTCTAATTTTACAGGCTGACTTATTGTTTTTCGCATATTTTATGAAGTATCTTGTGTATTTGCGTACGGTTGTCACCATCTCAGGTAGCTGGGCTGATGATGGAAGGTTCAACTCCTTAACAGTAAGAAGTTACTCGCACAGGCAAGGACTGTTTTAGTAAATTGTTTTGATGTTTGATAGGGCATTTGCCACATTTGGTCTCATGATCATCAAGTTATGACCTGATGCTGCAGTCAGGATAGTCTGCAGAGTACCTCACTCCTCGACAACTAACAGCAGATATATCGTGTTTAGGCTCATTGAAAAGGGCTCGATGTGTGGATAAACGTACTGTTAATGAGGAACACCGAAGTACATAGAGACCTGATGCTGAAGCCAGTCGAGCATCAGAAAAAGTAAAACCTTGAAATTACAGCACCGTAGTCGTGTTTGGGCTCATTTTAATCAGGACTAAATTTTAAGTTCAATGCAATGTTGACATAAGTCTGGCCTGATGCTGCAGCCAGGATTATCGGCATCTAGTCTAAAAACTAATAAATTCTTCTTAAAGTGAAATACTTTTGCGAGTTTTTCTTCTGTATAATTATCCTAACAAAGGTTGCCGGTAGTGGCTAGATGAAAGAAGCGGAGGATCGCGAACGTTGGCGCAAACTTCGGGAGGTCTACGTCCAGCAGTGAACTGCAATTGGCTGATGATGATTTATAAAAGCCTCAATCGTTGCATTTCACGCAATACCTTTTCGTCATGTGGTCTATTTAGCAATTTGGTAGGTTCCAAGTCGCATAATACAATGTCATACAGCGTCTTTAGACGACTAAGCATAACATAAACTTGGCCCTTAGCAAAATTTTTCTTGCCTAAGTCTATTATGAAAGTAACTTGAGCATTTGCTCTCGGAAATTATGATTTGGTAAAGAAATGATGATGAAGACCACAAATGGCACTACTCAATGACAAATATTTCACGGGTTGCGATTCGATTATTTTAATATGGCTGCTAAGCAATTTATGCTCATTACAATGCGTATGGTGAAGTGGATCTGATGGTGACTTCTCAATCAGCTCCAGTTCTCCTGGTTCTTACTAGGAGAACTCAACAATTAACGTCAATGCATCGGGAAAAGCAATATTTTGTAAAAGGTGATAAGCAGTTGACCTTAGGCTATTATAACTTAGATAAATTACAAACTGACCCGCTAAAAAGTGAAAAATAAAAACTTTTTTACAAAAAAAAACCGACTTCCAAAAACACTATAAATAAAGAGAAAAATAACTTTAATTTCGGAAGTCGGTGGCAAAAACTAAAATACAAATCCAAAGACACCGACTTGCGAAATTAAAGTTATTTTTCTCTTTATTTATAGTGTTTTTGGAAGTCGGTTTTTTTTTGTAAAAAAGTTTTTATAGAATCTAGTTTTTGCTGTGTACAAGTAGAACTTCGTTGAGTGTTCACTGAGAAGTAAAAAGGAATAGTGCCCCTTTTTGGAGGCGGATTTGAGGAAATTTTAATTACTTGAGGTTCAGTACTAGGACAATGTCTTATAGCTAAGTTCTCATAGTCATTTCTGTCTATCAAATAGTTAATTCGGTTGCTAGTGTCGTATAGGAAGGCTTTCTTATATTTTGTGACATTTGATAATGACAGGAAGTTACATTGCTTAAAATTAATACAAATACCTTTTAATAGATTATTGAGCTTCCATTCATTTAAGAAAGGGTTGTGTGTTACACTTAAAATTATAATGTTTATAAACTGTAGCTTACTTAGTAATGCAGCCAAATCCATGGTAATTTTTGTAGGATTTTTATCATTCTGTGCAACACTCAGGATAATATAGTTTTCAGGTGTATCTTCAATATAGTTGTAACAGTTTTTGAGGATATCTGGGGTTTGAGCAGATGGTTTTACTGTAGAGGATATTTTATAACGTTCTAATTTTGTATTCTGTCTTGTACGCACCAGTATGTCTCCTAACCCAGCACATTGTTGACCACCAAATATGAATATCTTTCGGCATTTGTTAAACTCGGAGCTATTATCTCTATCTATCGTATTTTTCTTCTGAAACGAAGAAAAATGTTTTGAAAAATGGTTTGTCTTAAGCATAACTATAATATTTTTCTCTGAAAATTCTAACTTTAATAAAAGATTTTCTTTTTTGACTTGTATGTATATCGATAAATAGTTCAGTAATTAACCATGAGTCTTTCGTTTTACCCATCACAAAAGATTAGAAATAAAGTATTTTCGCACACTATAGTTTTATGCAAAACTATAAAGTATATTTATCGAAAATAAAGTAAGATACGTTATTATAAAGTATAGTTGGCAACCCTAATTACAACGGAGTTTAATTAAGTAAGTTATTATGATCCAAACGTGATAACTAGTAAGACTCATATTTAGTATCGATACTCGATAATAGTAACACCTATGTTCCTTGATTGACACAACCCTAGCAATGGCAGCCATTTTATGCGACAAAACGAGTTGTAGGTATGCACCTTAGACAAAGAATCTAAGGTATGCACCGTAGACAGAGCTGTCTACGGTATGCACCCTTTTTTTGTAGGTATTTCCAGTCCATACTTTTCTAATGTCAAATTCAATGCAAAAATCATAGACAAAAATGAATGTCTTTCTCCGATTTTGTCTGTTTGTTTTATGAATTAGTAAGGTGAAAATGTGAACAATTATTAATTGATAATTAAGATGATATCAAGATAAGAATACTATTGTCTAAAATGGATAAACAACAACTTGTCCTTTGGTTAAGCGAAACAGCCGTAAGCAGTGATGAAAGTGATTCAAGTGAATGGAGTGATGTTTGCACTATAAGACAAGATATTTCTGAAGATGAGGACAATAGTGATGAAGAAGAGGATTCATTATTTTTTCCTCTAATGCAATATTTAATAAGACTGAGACGGAAGCGAGTTGATGATTATTTACATATTATAGACTCATGGACAGATGCTGAATTTAAAAATCGAATGAGACTATCAAGAAAGACTGCGTACCGGCTTATTGGTAACATTTAAAACTTCAAATGTATTTAAATGAAAATTACGAGTACAATATTAATGCCCTACAGCCAACAATGATTGTTTCAGATGAATTGGAGAAGTCAGGATTTATAGCATCTCATAAATTTGGATTAAAACCATTGGAACCGAAACTTTGCTTCTACATCTTCTTGTCATTTATTGCCAATACAGAACCACTTACTCCAATTGCAACAAGATTTGATATTTCTATATCATCAACATTTAGAGTTATAAGGAGAGTAGTTGCTTGGATTCTAACTAAACTGAATGATGCTATTAAATGGCCTCAAAACTTTGAAGAGATAAGCTTATTATGTGATTCATTTCACACAAAGACTGGAATTACCCATATGGTAGGAATAATTGATTGTACTCACATTAAAATAGAAAAACCCAAGAATGCAAGAGAATATTGCAATCCTAAGGGATACTTTTCAATAATTCTACAAGCAACAATTGATGCAAATTTAAGGTTTACTAATGTGTTTTGTGGGGAGCCTGGTTCTTCTAATTGTGCTAGAGTTCTCAAGAAGTCACCTTTGTACAATACTGCATCTCAAAACAGAAATGCCCTATTTCCACATAATACTTTTCTCGTGGGCCACTCAAGCTATCCATCTTTACCATGGCTTATGCCACCATTTCGAGAAAACAAAAGATTAACACCACCACAGAGGGAATTTAATTCCTTACATACATCTACTAGGAAATTAAGTGATAAAGCCTTCAGTCTATTAAAAGGGAGATTTCGACGAATAAAACTATTTACTGTTTATAGAAATATTGCATTTATAACTGACACTACTGTAGCTGCTTGCATTTTGCATAATTATTGTCTGAATGAAAATGATCATTTAGAAGAACATGAATAGAAATACTGAAAACAAAACTATTAAATGTGAAAAATGTATTCCATTAAATTTTATTTTTATAAAAGATAGCCATGTTTGTATAATTATGATTATTGCCTCATTAAATCTTGTTCAGCGATTAATTTCCGTAACAGTGTACATTTTTCCCTTTCGATTTTTAGCATTTCTTCTTGTTTTTGCTCTTTGAGCTGTAATTTCTTTAATGCTAATGATTGTTTAATTTCCAATTCCTTTTTCCTTAACTGTAATTCTTCTTGCCTCAGCCTTAAATTTCTTTCATACCTTTCATCTCGTAACTGTTTTTGATCTTCTTGTTTCCTTAAATAATCCAACCATTGTTTATCTAATTCTATTTTAGCTCTTCTTTCTGCCCTTAATCTTCTGAAAGGTGTTGAACCTTTGAGGGATATATTTCTTTTATTTTTGTCTTTGTCTAAATCTTCTGGGCCTTGCATTACACCTGATGCTAGTCTGTAAGTTCCAGTATTATCACTGTATCGACCCAAAATTTGGTGCATCTCATTAAAATATTTGAAACTCATAGCGCCTTGTCCATTGTCAATGCAGTCTTTGTACTTTTTTGTAAGAGCATTAATTTTCCATCTAACCTGATCTGGAGTAACCTAAAATAATAGATTATTTTATAAACAAATATTAAAACTGTACCTAATATTTAAATATTATGTATGTATACAATAAACAATCACCTCAACATTTAATGATTTCAATTCTTCTGCTATTGATAGCCACATTTTAGATTTCTTTTTTGGATTGTCCAGCATATGCATTTTTGTTTCATACAAACTTAAAAGCAAGAGTGTGGCGTTTTTTGTCCAAATCACATCTGTAATAAAAAAGTCACCTCTTTACAACTGGAATAAACAATTGGTATGATAATGATGTAGACAATTATGTCCAATGCAGTACATACTTTGTTTATTGGTCTCATTCATATCAGTTTCTTCTTGAGCTATAGTGTGACTGTGATTATAGTTTGTTATAGTCATATTTGGCTTATATGGTGTCGCTGAAATCAAGCATATCAAGGTGTTAAAGCTGTTTGTAACAAGTATCACTCAAAAGTAATGTTTGACATCAATTTCCATATTCGATACACGTGCTTGTTTGTTTACTCACATTGGTTGTCCAAAATAGCCAAGACGGCAACATTGCTATCAATGTTTTCATCCATTTTATGTCGACAACTTGGGCGTTTTCCAACTGGGAGAAGACGGTGCACAGTAATTTTATTAGAGCTCCATTATGGACTCGAGGCTTGCAGTAACTATACCTATGACGTGAACTTAAAGAAATACCGTAGTGTACTAAAATTAAATTAGAAGAACCTAATTAGAATAGCCGAAAGAATGTGCAATAAAAAATTGGTAAATTATTTTAGTTCATACACTGCGTCCGTAAATACGCAAATGTCAAACTTGACAAGTTAGCAGATAGCAATGTCATGTCAGTCAATCTACCTGTCAAATACAATCAATCGGTCCAGGTACAAAAATGTGCATATATGGAGCATAAATAAACAAAAATACCTATTCCTCTCTAGTCCCCAAAATTAAAACAATGGTTTCTTATAATATTCACGTTCTGAAAAATATTTTGAACATAGAGATGGGCGTGTACCTAACTATTTTTGTAATTTTAGCGAGACGATTTTTTTGTTTATGTAATGTTTAATTACTCAATTCGCAATGGAAGGAATTGATTGACAGTTGGTATAATTTTGACATTCGTTTGCTCGGTGACGTGACGTGACATCGGGCGATTAGTGCATTAGCAAAATTGCATTTAAACATAAAATATATAAATGATATTTACAACAAACCATTGTTATTCACACTGATCTTATAAAAATGGCTCATTGTGGTGACTTTATCAAAAGTCAATTCCCACTTATTGATGAAGAATTAATGAAATATGTTGAAGGTACGTTTTCTTTAGGTTATATAGAACGATGTTATTTTTATTTTCATTTCACAAATGTGTTAGACGATCATATACCTACGCTGGAATTTAAATGACTGAGATGTGTACTGGCCTACTAAGCCCTGAGGTTTCCGTACGGCCATTGTGAGATATCGTTTTGAAATAAAATTGACATGAGTTACTTATTGGTCCTTTCATGATTATGATGCCTTGCAGATATATTGGATAGCAGTGCCGGTGAGTTTGAGGACACGGAAGAAATCTATGAGGCAGTTGGAGAAGTACTCCAGGGAATCTCTAAAAAATCTGAAAAAGATATAAGGTTATTTTTTTCTTTGTTTTTTTCATTTACTTTCAAAAATGTGTATTTAAGTGACACTGTAATATGGTGTGACTGTGTATTGAAAAATACCTAGTGCTTAATACTCATACTTTATATCAAAATGTTTGTTACAGGGACATATGTGCAAAGCTACTGCATATGCTGCAGCCAGACAATCCAGGTACTAGTAATGGACCTAGGAAAGTGCTGGATGCTCCAATACACTTGGCATCCATGACTACAGCTGCACCTGAAACTGAAGAACTCAGAAGCATATGGATTAATACTAGGGATGATAATCTGGTAAGAAAAGTCTTAATGTAACTGCTTTTAAGAAAGAAGTTATGAACATAGAAAGTAAGGACCCTAACCTCACATTTTCTTGCTTTAGCAAACTTGTATTGAAAAAAGATAATGGGATGTTTTTATGACTCATAATAAATAGACAGTTAAATAGTAAATGTATATGGTGTTTTAAAGCTTTTATACAACATCCAAAAGCAAAATATGTAAGCTTATGAAACTCACTTTACCAAATCACTCTTCATTGGTACTTCTACAAAAACCAGCAATTTTCTATTACAATTTTAAATGACATCATTATCATTTTAGCCACTCACACACTCACAAACACGTCCACTGCTGGACATAGACCTCCCCCAAGCACCGCCACTTCGAAAGGTTCTGTGCTACCCTCATCCAGAGAAAAAAAACATTCTTAATTTTATTGTAAAAAGTATTTATTACCATTTTAGAAAGTAGACGCAAAGAAATTAGAGAAGGCTGAAGCAAAGTTGCAACAAAAGCAGCAGAAGCAGAAAGATTTGAAGATACCAGTAAATGCACCGGTTCTTCAGACCGCTACTGCATCACAGGTCACCTCTAAGAAAGACAGCAAACTTGAGGCCAAGGGAACCAACCGGACACAGGATATAAGGATAGAGAACTTCGACATTGCTTATGGTGATAGGTGAGATTTTGTAGATTGGAGAAATTAATTTTTGGTATTGATATAATTAGCAAGATTTTTCCCAATTCACATCAAAAAAATCTATTCAACCCATTTTTTGGGAAAAGCCAGCAAGTATTGATTGTTACTGAACATCTTGAAGAGGATTGGGAAACAAATACTTAATAAGTACATTTTTTACCAAACTTTTGAGACTCTGGCATCGTCCTAATAGAACGCGAATTCGTAATCATCACGCGAATTTACTACGCGAGCGACCTAGTTTGTCACTGGCACGGTTGGTACCAACAATCATGGACATCAGAGCCTGAAAAATTTGAGTCGCGCGACCGCGTCGTACGATTGTCAGTTAGGACACCTATTCGAGTTCAATATGTTTGATCGCGCATTCGTACGAACTGAGTTCGCGCGAATAGATTTTCAAACATTTGAGTTGCGCGACCGCGTCGTGCGATTATCAGTTAGGACACCTATTCGAGTTCAATACGTTTGATCGTGCGTTCGTACGAGTAAAATTCGCGCGAACCTACGATGATCGCGCATTGGCGTTCTATTAGAACGATGCCTCACACACCATACCTGATTTATTAATTTTATTATAAAATTAACTATTTAAAGTAATTAAAACTTTCCTTACAGAGTATTACTACAAGGCGCCGACCTCGTCCTAGCATTTGGCCGCAGGTACGGCCTTGTGGGACGCAATGGTCTCGGCAAGACAACACTCCTCAGAATGATCGCCTCTAAACAGTTGAAGATCCCCTCTCATATTTCAATCCTGCATGTGGAACAAGAAGTCGTGGGCGACGACACAATAGCACTGCAGAGTGTATTAGAATGTGATACTGTTAGAGAGTATTTGTTGAAACGTGAAAAAGAAATTACCTCCCTTGTTAATTCTGGGTAAGTTTCACTTTTTTTTGGTGGTTTTAGTGGAAGGTTTACTGTTTGGTCTCTAGTTTTCCACAAGTTTAAGCATACGCGAGTCGCACCAAATTTCGTTATAATAAGTACAAACTCAGTTCCCTCAGACTGTAGGTATCTACTTTTTGAGATTCAAAATTATCATTTACAGTGATGAATATTGAATATTCTTTAAAAAAAAACTAAACATGTTAGCAACAACTTTGTGGGCATTCAAATGTGTCTGAACTTAAATAGATTTTAAGTCAGATGCATGTTCTGAGACAAATACCATCCAAATATACAAGTCAGATTAAAAAACCGGAATTTTGCATGACCGCGCCTTTTGTGTATGCAAATAGCAACAGTTTTCTAACGGTCAAAAGCTTTGTCCCTTTGTATTGCTGTGCAGTTGCTGGCCATGAAAAGGCAACAATTATAAGTACATCACTTAGTACATCTGGCCTCGATAGGTCTCATATTTACCTGTTTAGTAAACAAACAAACATAGCATTAAAACAAGATAAACTATAAAACTTGAAAATGATGCAATCTGAAATAGTTATTTCTTCATTAATACCTGTTTTGGTACTAACATAATTTAAATAAAATGTGCATTTGAAACAGAAATAGTTACCTAAACCTTAAATTATTACTTACTTTGTAGTATCCATACTAATATTATAAATGCGAAAGTGTGTCTATCTGTCTTTCTGTTACCTCTTCACGCTTAAACCGCTGAACCTATCAAAACTCAAACTATCTCTATACCAAATTTCATCTAAATTAGATGAAATTTGGTATAGAGATAGTTTGAGTCCCGGGACATAGGATATTTTTATCCCGATATTACCACGGGATCGACACATAAATGCGGGTCAAACCGCGAGGCGCTGCTAGTCTAAGAATAAAGTTTTAGTCTTACAAATGATAAAAATATTTTATGATTGTGTGAGGAATTTACATAAGTAGGGTGTTTTACAAAAAAATTATCGAATTTTTTATTTTAGTTGCTGAAAGAACGAAAACATTGCTTGTGGTCTTTCCAAGTTATTCCCAATTTGTTGTTTTTTCTAGTGCCACAATACCAATATTATTATTTTAATATTAATAAGAATATTTGAATTTGAATTCTTATCCCAAATAAGAATATTTGGGATAATAATATTTTAAAAAGACCTCAATGTGACGTGGACATATTCATTCTTCAAATAGCGTTTTCGTTCTAATATCTGACAGATAATACTAAATCTCAAGGTTTGGTGGAGTTTCTTGCCCATTCTTCTCCATACAAAAACTACATTTTGGAATGGGCGACTAGAATCAATTCTATTTTGTTGTAATTTTTGATGTTCAAAAGTGTTGAAATAAATGATTTGATTTTGACTTTTATATTCAAACATGAAAATGCAATTTCTCTATTTGCTCTTTTTTCCTTAGTTCAACCGACCCCAGTCTATCCAATGAGCTGAGCGAGATCTACGCGCAGCTAGAGAACATAGAAGCGGACAAGGCCCCGGCGCGTGCGTCCATCATACTGAGTGGTTTGGGATTCACGCCCGAAATGCAGGCGCGGGCTACCAGGACCTTCTCTGGAGGTTGGAGAATGAGATTGGCGCTGGCGAGAGCTCTGTTCTCCAAGTAAGTATTCAAAGATGATAATTTAAATTAATTATGATTCTGTTTCAAATACACTTGAGAGGATTAATAATTAAAGTAACTGTAAATTATTATTAAACACTAGCTAACCGCACAGACGTCGTTCTGTCCAAAAGTTGATAAAAAAATTCCATAGAAAAAAGAATTTTCAGAATTTGTTTTATTTTTGTCAAGAATTTAGATTTGGGAAATGACAATTTATAATGATTTGGAACAGTTACTGCACCTCCTTTTCCGATTGTGCGCCAGTTTTCAATTTCATCGTGTAATGACTTGGTTTGATAATGATGAAGAAAAATAGTAGCAAAAATGAACGAGTTCCGATTTCGATGTCTTTGGTATAGTGTATCAAGTCGTATCGACCTGAGAGCCTATTCCAGATAAAGCAATGCTTAAAAGTATACAGACAAATTTATGTTATCTCCTAATGAATACAATACCTTTTCCTCCCACAGACCCGACCTCCTACTACTCGACGAGCCGACGAACATGTTGGACATAAAAGCCATCATCTGGTTAGAGAACTACCTACAGAACTGGCCAACCACGCTGCTGGTAGTGTCCCACGACCGCAACTTCCTCGACACGGTGCCCACCGACATCATGCACTTACATACGCAGAGAATAGACACATACAGGTATTCATATTCTAATCCTTGTTTCCAAATTGTTGTTCGTTCCACTCAAAAAAATATAAACTTTGCGCTGGTGTAAATTAGGTTGACTTCAGAATGACTCGCCGTCGTGATGAAACGTCGTCATAAAGTTTGAAGTTGTACCGCAAACTGAACTTTAAGGGTTAGAAAATAAGTTGCAAACGCAGTATACGTCATGGATGCTGAAGTTGGTCAATGCGAATTTAATATACTCCCTTGTACACTGAAACTTATAACGATAACATGTTTTATGAAACTATAATTTACCGTGAGCGTGACTGGCATAAAATTCAATATAAATTCTAATCAATCTTTACTTCTTACTTAACACAAATGACATTCATACCTTGACGAATGGAAACATTGGAATTCCGAATAACAGTAGATAGCCAATAGATATAATTTCATAATCAGATAATGCATTTCGTTACTATGAGCTTACGGGGTTTTATTACCTACCGTCAACATGTATTTCAAAAACATTGAGTGCATGTAATTTTTTTAAATTATAAATTCCTAAAAACCATCTACCAGACGAAGAACAGTAGTGGTCCAGTGGTATCGGTCTAGACTTACGAGTTTTAGGTCGTTAGTTAGAACCCAAGCAGTCAGTTTACTTTGTGTATTTAATTTCATCACCACTGCTCTCAAACACGGCGAAGGAAAACATCGTGAGGACACCAGCATGTCCTAGAACCAAAAATTCGAAGACATGTGGCCCACTCCCTCTCATAGAAAGGAGACCTGTCTCAGTTGTGGGAACCAGCTCCAGTCTGGTAGATAACATAATATTAACCTCTAATGGTTAATATTATGTTATCTACCAGACTGGAGCTTATTCAGAGGTGGTGAAGTGAAACAGGCCATTGTCCCAAATAGTAAGGGCCGGCGCTCACTGACGGCGTGGCACGGCATGGCACGGCAGGTTGTGCTGCGGCATCCCGCGGCGTTCCGTGACATCCCGTGGCATCCCGTGGTATCCCGTGGCATGCCGTGGCATCCTGCTGAAAGCCCAGCCACTCTGACATCAATCAGTTTTGCTCCGCACCGACCGGACTGCGCCCCATTAACCGAAATGACCGCTGCACAAGTTTCAACCTTATTTCAACTAGCTTAGCAATCATAATTCCTCGACACAAAGTGACCCATACGTCTCGCGGGATGCAATGGCGCGCCGCGGCAACCAGTGGATTGAAACGGCATGACACGTCATGCCGCGGCATCCCGCGGCATCCCGCGCCGCGTCGCGTCATGCCGCAGCATCCCGCGGCACGTCGCGTCATTTCGCGGCATCGTGGTATCGAAATAAAGTAACATGAATTCTAAACTCATTGAAATAAGATTCAAAATAACTTGATTAGTAATAAAATCCTTTGCCATGACACACCGTGCCGTGCCGGCAGTGAGCCTTAATGTAAGAAAAAATCGTGTTCATAATGATTCTTGATTTTATGTGCAACTACTTATATTGACAGATAACTTGTATGAAAACTATAAATATAAGTTGGTTATTAATAAATAAATAAATTCTCTCCGGCCTTTATTAACGTTATCCCTTACTATTCCAGAGGCAACTACGACCAGTTCCACAAAACAAAGACGGAGAAGCACAAGAACCAACAACGCGAGTGGGAGGCGCAGCAACAACATCGTGCGCACACGCAGGAATTCATCGACCGCTTCAGATACAACGCCAACCGCGCGTCGTCAGTCCAGAGCAAGATCAAGATGTTGGAGAAACTGTGAGTATGGACTTTCGTTCATAGAAATTGTGATACCTATCGGTTTGAAGACATGTGACATCTACCAACCCGCACTGGGCCCGCGTGGTGGATTACGGCCCACTCCCTCTCACCGAGAGGAGGCTTGTGTCCCAGCAGTGAGGCTGATTATGCTATTATGAATATCGTGGACCCAGAATCAGCCTCTGTTGTTAAATTCATATTTCTTAACTACAATTATAGGCTACTATTCTATATCTACATTTTCCTTACTAATTTAGATTTTTTTTAAATTAATTCTGTCCACAGACCAGAATTAAAACCGGTGGAGAAAGAAATCGAAGTAACCCTCCGATTCCCTGAGACAGAGCCTCTTTCGCCGCCAATTCTACAGCTGAATGAGGTCGGCTTCTACTACGCTAAGGACAAGGTCATATTCTGCGACGTTAACCTTGGAGCGACGTTGGAGTCCCGGATATGTATTGTGAGTATATTTAACCGCTTGTGTGTATTACAGACACAATTAAAAAGCCGTTGTGTCTCGCGTAGATCTACGTTCCGGCAGACTAAGGCTAGTGCTGAGCAGGAGGTCCTGGGTTCGATTCCCAGGTCAGGCAAGATGTTATTGCGTTTTTCCAACAGGAATTTCTCAGTAGCAGCCCGGGGTCTAGACTTGTTTCCTGTTGAAGCCAACAGGCTCGTCCCCTATAACATGGGATTTTAATCATAACTGGTGAAACAAGGGTATACAGTCACGAGTACGAGCACAAAGTTATGTATACACTTGGCTTTATTCAAAGACGATTTTTTCTTTAGTTTTGCCAGCTGAAACAGGCCTTTCGAAGATTGAAAATTGGCTCAATCGCAACCTCCTCACGCTAAATGCCTCCAAGTCCAACTACATTTGCTTCACCAAGTATGCACACACCCAACCTCCACCCGATTTCCAAATTAAGATCCACTGCTGTGCCAACCCCCCAATTCCTGATTGCTCTTGTACACAGATTGATAAGTTACAATATACTAAATACCTGGGCATCATGATTGATCAGCGTCTGTCCTGGCACATGCATACTGAACTGATCATGAAAAGGGTTTTAAAACATTGCGACATGTTGCCTCAAAGAATCTTCTGCAGAAAGTCTATGTATCACTAGCCCAATCGGTTCTTACGTACTGTTTGCTATGCTGGGGTGGGACAACAAAAATGAAATTTCTGGAACTTGAGAGGGCGCAGCGTTCTCTCCTCAAGGTTATGCTCTTTAAACCCTACAGATTCCCAACCCAAAGCCTGTACCTAACCTGTGACTTCCTATCTGTTAGAAAACTTTACCTGCTCTATCTTATCCTGAGAAAACACAAATCCCTCCCGTATGATCCCACAAAGACGAGTATCAGTAGCAGGAGAAACTACTTAGTCGCTCCTACTGTCCCTGTCAGATCTGTTTTTGCTGAGAGGCAGTATGAAAGGCAATCTTCCCGCTTATACAACCTTCTGAATAAAGAGTTACGCATCTATCCTTTGAAACTCCGTGACTGTAAACTAGCTTTGACTGAATGGCTTAAGAAAAAAACCTACGACGAGATCGAGGCTTTAGTAACTTCGCTTCCATAACCTGTCCAATAATTAAAAGGGCTGTGGTAGCGAAATTGTTAGTGGAGGAACACTCACACACACACGCACACACACACACGCACACACACACACACTTCTTTCTTTTTTTTTTTCTTGACACGTGTTAATAACTAAGGCTTGCCTATGTTACGATACAAGCGAAATATACAGGGTTATTGGTAAAACATTAACAACCTCTTAGGAGGTCATTGTACTCATCGTTATGAACAACTTTTACTATAGGACCAAACCTGAAATCGCGAAAAAAAAATCAGCTGTTCCCAACATTCTGACGAGATTATCGAACATAAATGTAGGGAACAGCTGTTTTTTTTTCGCGATTTTAGGTTTGGTCCCATAGTAAAAGTTGTTCATAATGATAGTACAATGACTTCAATGTTTTACCAATAACTTTGTATACTACAGCGGCGTGTCCTCCGCATTGAATGTCGATAAACTCTCAATTGTCATGGTAAATAAAGTGACTCATTTTCACGACAGTAATAAAATCTATCGATGATGATGATATTTTAATATCTCCAAGCTAAGTTTGTAGTGAAGGACGTCACTGTATTTGGGCCTATGACAAATCGCGCTGATTGTGCCTTTGCAATAATATACTTTTGGCACTTTTTCAATTCTTTACCGAATTGGGTTCTGCTTGAAGGCCTCCATATAAGTTTAACCGTTTGAGTGCCGTAATTACAGACACAATTAAAAAGCCATTGTGTCTCGCGTAGATCTACGTTCCGGCAGACTAAGGGTTAATCATCTTTTATTCGATTTATCCACGACATAATACCGTTACTTGTATTCTACACATTAAAACAATTGAAAGATTCTTTTTGCGGTCCCATTCATCAACGGGCGACCGATTATAGTTTTTCCATTTCCTAGAACGCATTTACCATTTATAATCCGCCGTATAATCGGCGTGTCGTGACCATTTTGATAAACAGATATCAGGCCTGTGAGAAAAAGTTCACAATAATCGACTTGGCAACACGAATCGCGAGTATTTTTAGTTTTTGCTACAGAAATAATTATGGGGCCTATTATTAGCTATTATCTGCACAATTACTCCTCCAATTGGCTCCTGAAATACAGGTACCCTAACCTAGCTCTGGGGCCAGGGTCTAAAAAATTTTCTGTAACTTGTTTTTAAGGCAATCAAGAAATTATTATTATTAATTACTTGATTGACTCTATTATGTTTGTGTATTTTACGTTGTAGGATATTTTTCTTGATACCTGTTCGATGCTTAAAGGTGATACTACATACTACATACAAACTCACTCAAACAACTCACAAGTCACTCAAACTCACGCCTTCTTCCCATACGGGTAGGCAGAAACTACAATGCGCCACATGCTCCATCCTAACATACTCTTTTTGCCTCGTTTACGTAAATACTTTACTGACTTTTACGGCTTTATAAAAGTCTCTTAATATAAGAACATAGTTTTTTGCAGTTCCAAACCAGCCATCCATACTAATCTTATAAATTCGAAAGTAACTCTGTCTGTATGTTACCTTTTCACGCCTAAACCACTGAACGGATGTCGATAAAATTTGACAGAGAGATAGATTGCATCCCGGAGAAGGTCATAGGATAGTTTTTATCGACATACCTCGCGGGCGAAGCCGCGTGCGGATGCTAGTACAATATATCGCTTGCTCATTGGGGCTTGTTGCGTGCAGCTTGATATTAATTATTTACAGGATTCAGTTGGCCCTTAGCTTTTTAAGTGGAACTGTGCATTCAAACTTTTCCATTCACTAACTCTTAATATTTATCTTTCTAGGTGGGAGACAACGGCGCCGGTAAAACGACGTTACTAAAAATAATCATGGGTATCCTATCGCCTACTAGTGGAATTCGCAGTGTGCACAGAGGACTGAAATTCGGCTACTTCTCCCAACACCACGTCGACCAGCTGGAGATGAACGTCAATTCCGTAGAACTTTTACAAAGGAGTTATCCAGGTATGCACCGTATGGAGCCTACACTAGAGCTCATTTTCAGATGTTCGTTTTTTGGCGATGTAAAACTCGGTGGATATAAAAAGGTTGATTTCTTCGAGGCTAAATTCATGCTGAGTCATTTATTAGCAACTCATTTTTTTGTACTTAGATATTTTATAAGTTCACGTATATGCGTTATTCTGGTTGATTAACAGTGTTTTTACTGAAGTTGTTTGTTTAAACTTGATGAGTTACCTTTTTGTTGTTGTTATGGTACATCCTTAACAACAACAAAAAGTAACTCATCAAGCGTAATTTGCAATTCATTGATGTTGGTAAAACCATGGCTTGGAAATTATTTAGGTTCAAACAAAAACACTACATTTCGTTTTTTTTTGGGGATTATGTTATCTGGACTCCTGAACAACTTAAAGTCGATTTACCAGTTTTTCCTTGGCTTAACTCTGCGACTTTTCCCATCAGGCATTATCCGATAGTTAATCGATAATGTAGGCTCAGATGGTAAGAAATATCAGACAGAGAGGGTCCTACAAAGCTTGCTACAGAATGACACAGCAGACAATGACGTTTATAGGCATAAAGGCTATGTTAAAAAGGTGAAACACCTTTAACCTTTTTTTTATTTTGCGTATCTATACTTACATCACTTATTCCACAGGTAAAACAATAGAAGAATACAGAAGACAGCTCGGCAGTTTCGGCGTCAGCGGCGACCTAGCTCTGCAGACGATCGCCAGTCTGTCCGGAGGTCAGAAGTCTCGGGTAGCGTTCGCCAGGATGTGTATGGGCAACCCCAACTTCTTAGTACTTGATGAACCTACTAACCACTTGGACATCGAGACTATTGAAGCGTTAGGGAAAGCTATTCAAAAATACACGGTGAGTTTTGGTCATATTTTGTACTATCCCTTTTCTTATTTATATTCTGTAGAATTATATAGCATTTACGCTATCGATAATTAGGAATCATTACTATTTCTTTTGAACGAGCTAGAGTGTTGATGTGTTGTATTTTGCAAGTTAGTTTTTATATGAGAAAACATTACTAGTTTACTAGGCAACTGCACCTCCGACTGAGTTTTTTTTATTTTTTAGTTGGTTTGTGCTCCTAATACATATTTATCTAGATCTACGTTCCAGCAGACTAAGGGTTAAGCGTGAAGAGGTAACAGACAGACAGACAGACACACTTTCGAATTTATTATACTAGCTGCGCCCCGCGGTTTCACCCGCATAAGTGTCGATTCCGGGATAAAAACTATCCTATGTCCTTTCCCGGAACTCAAACTATCTCTATACCAAATTTCATATAAATTGGTTCAGCTTAAGCGTGACTCTTCATGCTTAAGCTGAACCAATTTATATGAAATTTGTAACAGACAGACAGACACACTTTGCGCATTTATAATATTAGTATGGGTTAGTATGGCTAATTATTATTCGGTAGACATAATTTTTTACATACATGCGTGTTTTGTTCGAATAAATAACTGCTCTGTCAAACTTTAACTGATGATGAATTTTCGTTGGTTCTAGGGCGGAGTTATCCTCGTATCTCACGACGAAAGGTTAATACGAATGGTGTGCAAAGAGCTGTGGGTTTGCGGTGGCGGGTCCGTCAGCAGTATAGAGGGAGGCTTCGACGAGTACCGGAAGATCGTGGAGAGAGAACTCGAAGCACAGAACAAGTAGACCAATACAGCTGGAATGGCAACACTGTGTCGTGTCGTGTCCACGTGCCGCGCTACACAATGTATTCCGTTGTTTTGTAGGCTGATTATTATATGACGTGTGTTGTTGTTGTGGTGTGAAGCTATCGCTTTCTCCCTTTTGAATTTTGATGGTTGACATTGCCCAAGTCGGCACGTCGATACGACATAACACAGTGTTCCAATTCTCGCTTACTGCAATTTTCACACCTACCCACATGTATACATTATATCCATGTAAAAAGTAACCTTAAATTATATCGTTGTAATATAATTATAGTTTTTCATTATTAATTTATACTTTCTTATTTACTTTTCCTTATACATGGTTCTTTGGAAGCGAAATGAAAAACTTGTTAATATCAATGCAAATTTTTATTTATACCTTCAACCTCTCTCTCACTTTGTCTCCATTAAATACCTTCAGCATACATAAACGCGTTGTTCGAAATATTCGAAAATATCGATGGCAATTAAAAAAATATAATTAACTTAAAAATGCATAATAATATTTACAAATCAATGATCAAATACATAATATACAATTAAAATAATGACTAAAATAGAAAGAAATTAAATTATTAAGTGGAAATGAACGAATTGAACTCAATTTCAGGCAGTAAAACTATCTTGAGACGTACATAGGTAGGTGCTCTGGTACTAAATGCAAGTATATTTCGTATGAAATAAGTAGGCGCATGCGATATCGGAGGGAAGGGTATTGTGAATGTTCAATAAATTAAAATTGATTATAGGACTATTGAAGTATACAATACATAAATATAATATACTGGTATACAATAACTATACCGGTTATTATGGCAATTTGTGATTGTGAATATATAGGTAAAAATTAAAAAGTTACACTACCAGATCACAAATACTATTCTAAATTACTTATGTCCAGTTGGCAATGACAAATGGCTGTTGATCACTCGACTCTTACTACTAGTAAGAGGGGTCGATGAATAAAACTTACATCTTACTGATGTTTTTTGCGCCTGGGTTTAGTTTTGTCGGCGTTCCTCAGTACTTCTGCGTAAGAAAGCTCTAGTTTCCTCAGTTTATGTATTTCCTGTGACGCAGTGCTCTGTTTGATGTCCCACGAGTCTGTCTCAGGGTTCCATCCTTGGTATATCTTGCCCGTCGTCCGGCCGCTTGCGCTGGGTGTTGGTGAGTTGAGGTTCCTGTTGTAGAACTGTAGCGTGGAACCGTTCCACTCGCTCTCGGCCGCTCGGACGAGGGGACTCGCCTCTATGGGCCTGTAGTCCCTCTTCTTCTTGCTCGATGACTTCTGGTAGGTGATCTTAGGTGGCGACGGGAATACCGGAGAGTCAGCGCCCTGGCGGTCCTGGCTGTGTTTACGGTTGCGATGTCTGGACTTCTTTCTAGTGGCCGCTATATACTCCAGTGGCTGACGCACCAGCGGAGTCAAGACACGTTCTTTTTCTTCCTTCCTCTCTCTTTCCTTCTCCTTCTCACTCTCTTTCTCTCTCTGCACGCTCTGATCTCTCTCCCTCACACTCGTGTGCTCCTTGGGTTGGCGTGCAGGGCTCGGCTTCGGTTTCTCCGTGGTACTCTCGGCCACTGGTTTGTTCTCTTTGTTACCATTTTCTACCTTCTTGGCCACTTCGGGCTGGGGTTTCTCTTTTTCTTTCAAAGTTGGTGTGTCTGGCATAGTTATATCAGACACTGGAATCGACTGTTCAGACATTACAGATGAAAATACGCTCTGAGTATCATCTGTGAAGTTGCCGGGTGCCTCTTCGTTCGCCGGTGTGACGGGCGGCACCTTGCCGTGTGTGGTGTCGTCGAGGAGCGGCAGTTGTTCTCCATCGTCTTTGTTCTCCGCCGCCTTCTTAAGGATGGTGAAGATCTCCTTGAATAGTTCGCGGTACTCTGGTCTGTTGCGGAATCGACTATCCATGGGGCTGACGTCATCGTAAATGCTGAAACGGTAGTCTTCTCCGTCAGCGATTGTGCACAAGAAAGAGCCTGGTCGCTCACGTTCCGTCTGAGTGGCTTTGTTGCTGGTCTCATCCGAAAACCCGGAGCTGGAAGTCTCTGCCTCCGAGAAGTCCGGAGTTTGGATGATCTTCTTTCTAGAGGTAGTTTCAACCTTCTTAGTCTGGACTTCTTTCTGTTGTTCCTCGCCGTGACCGCTTTCCTCATCAGTGTCTTTGACACTGAACTGGCTGTAGTCTCCAGATGTTTGCAGTTCATCCTGGAGAGACAGAGGTCCGCACGGGTTCTGACTGCTGGGTAAAGTAGTAGGTTTGTTCTTTCTGATGTTCTTAACCTGCGACAGTTGAACTTCTAGAAGAGCTTCGTACTTCTGCACCAGTTCTCTGTAAGGGTTATCATGGCCATCTTCTTTATTTGCCCATATACCCTGGAGTAACTTTTCCTTGGCATTCTGAAAGGTTAACAGTGTTTCTTGGTTATTATTCTGAACCCAGTGAGATGGTGACTAGTAGTTGCGTTTGTAATGTGTTTTAAAACATGTAATGCTTGTTGTATAAGTGACTGAGTAGTATGTTTTATTTGAATGAAGTTATTGTAAAGAAATGAACGTCATCAATACTGTTACTGAAAAAGAAGCCCTAGTTAGGTTCATAGGAAGTAAGATGAACGTTAAACATGAAAATGAACTTTGGATAAAAAGAAAAAAAAAAATTAATCTTAAGGAAAATCTAAGAAATATGATTAGTCAAAACTACACCCATTACTCCATTAAATTATATATTAAGTAGTTTCATTATAAAATTGATAGTTGATATCACTTTGCATGTTAGATAGACATGAGCTAATAAATACACAATTACAGAATAATTACTTTCGTAAATATAAACATAAATATTATGATTTACGTAATGAATAATATTAGTATTAATATCCCACATCCGTGTAGTTACCAATTAAGTATTAGGTACACATTTACATACATACAAAACATCGTTAGTTACGTGGTGATTGTTACCAACTATCACACTGGTTTACCGTCACCATTGAGTCGTTCAGCGTGCACTATTCGCGTTTAGTATAATAACGTGTCGGTAATGGACGTACCTTCGACTACATACGATATATCCAAAGAAAACTACTGCAAATGCGCTTCATAATGCATATGCAAAGCGTGATCAACAACATCAGGGGCAGTTGGAAAAGCTTTGACGCCTAGAAACGAGCGAAATTTGTATGAGATTGTTGGCGAACTCCAATGCCAATGTTTTATTTATCCAACACGATCATCTCCGTGGAAAAGTGGGAAAGTAATACGTGTACCGCTTGCTGAACAATAGATATTCAGCAGCAGGGATACACATGAATACTGAATGATGTTCCAATGGAATTCCACATTGTACTACAAATTGATTAGTTTTAGCGTGTTAATGATGTTAGTCGATTTGCGTATTACGCAGAACTGTGAGTTAGGTAATGTTGTTACACAAGACAGGAAATAAAAGGAAAATTAAATGTACACTTTGTTAATAACAGAAAGGAATTTCTACAAAAGGATAAAGCTTTAACAGATTCTTTAGAAACGTGCAGGAGTACCGTGGTGATACTTACGTCGAATTTGACAAGTTTGTTAGTGACGAGATCTTCTCGTGGACTGTCTTGGTCAGACGGAGGGAGGATTAGGGAGCTGATTGCGCTCCTATCATCATCGTCTCCGTCGAGCATTGACGACATATCGTCTCTTTCCGCGCCCCTTAGACATCTAATGCATAGCTGTCCTTGTCTGTGACAGAAAACAAAAACACATCAGAAATGCTGCCATGTAATAAACATATTAGAAGCACCAAATTGTAAGCTTCCATTACCTGACTTCTTCAAGGATAGAGAATTCCTCATGCATCGACTTCGGTTCATCTTCTCTCTGTTGCCAATTCCTAAACTGGTCCTGTAGTCTGTTGTTCTCCTGGACCATTGACGCCAACTGTTCTTCCAGTTCCGTCACTCTTCTCTGTTCTTGTGCGAACGATACTTTGCTCTCTCTGAGTTCATCACTAAGCCTGAGTAAATCCTCATCCTCTTTTGTCAGTTCTGGGAGAGGTGCTACCGTCTTAATCGGTGTACTGTTTACGTCAGGCTTTTTGATGCTGAGAGTTAGTTCCACAGATTTCTCTTTTTCTTTGGGTTTCTCAGTTTCCGGTTTCCGTTCTGCCCTTCGCCTGGATATCTCCAGCTGAGCGTTTAGGTCGTCCACAGTCTTTTGTAGTTCTTCACATTTCGTCTCCAGCGTTTCAATGGTGGCACACAGACTGGAAACATAAAGAGTTGATGTTTAAAAACAATCCTAAGCGATGAGATTAAGAGCCAGTTTCGCCATTTTCTGCTACTTATTATAATAAATGTCCTATTAAGCATTTTGACGCATTGTGCCACTATTCAAAACATTCCGTTAAATGCTTAGAGCGAATTTCGCCATAGGTACTCGGGTAGTTAGTAAAAGACGCCGTCAGTGTAGGTTGTCATCTAGTCAACTTACGTTTTAATGTGTTTCTTTTCGGTGGCATGGTCGACAGCTAGCCTGTGGTTAGCGCGCTCCAAATCTTGAATGCTCACTTCGAGTTGCTCGTAGATCCTCAACCTGGAGTCGTTCACCTCGCGCAGAGCGACCGTCTGTTTCGTTAAGTACTGAAACAATATCATTTGCATTAAAATAACGTTATGTTAGTTTATGTTCGCGAAGTAAATTATCTTAGCAGCCAATCTCAGTACGATATTGCGTAGTTGGAATAATTTTAAGTTTTAATTTGCAAGAGTTTTTGTCGTTATGCTGGATTGCTGGGGTATCTAAATTGTTTGTTTACGATGTTCTAATCGTTGCTAGTGACGGTTATTACGGAGGGTTTATGAAGTTCAAACGGTAATCGAGATCGTCATTATGATTTACATTTTCTATAGCAATAATGATAGGCCATACTTAATGTGCCTATTACCAATTACTTTGACGTTTTTATGTTGGATATTTCAATTTAGACTACGATTTAAATCTGTTACTTCCTATAACAATTTTATAACTACCCACAAATTAAATTCTTACCTCAATTTCTTGTGTTTGGTCTTCGATGACATTCTGGTGTTGACGAAGAGCTGTTTCTAGTTCCTTATTTCTCTCCAATAGGGTTTTGCCGAGTTCCGCTGCCAGCTGCAAATCTGTAATCAAAGAAAATTGGAATTTTATTACGTCCTGTTATAATTTTATGTTCGTAGTTAAACTCTTCACATTTAATAATTTTATGACGGGCCATAACTAACAAGAATGTTAAATCAATTGCTTCATCCATTATTATGTTATTAAGTTCCTTATAATTTCTAGTGCTAATACGCAGTGGAGCTAGCCTAGAGCTACCATGAGCCGTACCTAGTCTCCTAAACTTATCTGGGGTGATGGATTACGTAACCAAGATCACACATAATAACTTAAGTCAATGTTAACTTAACCATCCATTTTAAATAAGGTCGTGACTAGTCGTTTAGCCTAGACGGACACGTTAAGACATTGGAATGCAAAAAGTGAAAGACTGCATCTAAAGATAAGCCGGTGACTTGGACGAAGTAATTAATCTATCAGAACACCATCGCACTGCAGTTGACGTCCAGCCGGCTTGCGTGTTGCGACAGCTGTCAACCAGACACGGGTAAATGAACACCTGCCTCCATACAAGTTAGGTATACGCAATGTAGGTGCCTGTTCCAACGCTTGGTAACAAATAACATGTCAATCGTAACTAGAACAAAAGACGCAAAGAAAAACGCCTTCATCGATCCGTCCGTGAAAGGTTTTTGTAACCTTGCTTGAGCAAAGAACAAAACGCTAAAATATTTTCGCTTGAATCCAGGTCAATGAGTAGGTACCTATGTATCTACGGTACGCACGTAGATGAAAGTTGATGGACATATTGAGGAAATTGTGATTTAATAGAGATATGAACGTTGAGATTATTAGGAGCGACACTCGCTTCGAGAAGTTACAATAGCGATAAATATATATTACCTAAAGACTTTCATGTGTTAATAGTTTGGTAGGTAGGTATGCCTGTGTTTAATCAACGAACATTGTTAATCCGCTTTGCAGCAGCAGTAACGACTAAAATATTGCAAGGAACTTTGATGTTTATACGCGAGATACGCCATTTCACATTATTATGATATGCGCTAGGAAATGTTCTTCGCTCTAAATACTAAGAGCTATCCTATGTCGAATACTTGTTTCGTGTTTCATGGTAGGAGGGACATACCGACAACAACACTAGATTTTAATTGGAAGCACTCAGATGCGACGTAGATTTTAAACCCGTACCTATATAATGATAAATAACAATTCATGGACAACGCTTGGTAAAAAATTGCGTTTATTTCACGCGAACCGAGTTTTTTAACGCAAACCACACGTTTACCAGTCCGGCTGACGTATGATATTATAATTGTGTTACAAAACTCGTTTAGACCGTATGATGCCGCATGCACAGGTTATTATGAAGTAAGAAAAAACTGACGCACGTTAGTTATGCACCAATGAAATTCAAATATTATTCTATAACCATCGCGTGCATATTACTGCGTAACGTATTAGGGGTTTAAATTTCATCTAATTGAAAATTGCTTTATTGTTTTAACTCTCCATCATATATTTAACGCGCCGTCGTTTTTTGCAACGAGTGGAGTTGCAAGTCAGCCAGCCACCTATTACTGAATTTACTGATGTAAGATATTTTTAACTTGCAACATTGTTTCTAAACCTGCTTCCACACGTGAGCTGGGGGCCTAAAAAGGCCACTTTGGAAATTCATAAAAGGATAAAATTATGAGTCGTAATATGGCGAAGACAGTACGTGTTTTACTTTTTTTCGCTGCACTACGTAGGTATAATCAAAGAGATTGGGATTGGATTTGGATCGGATCGATTCGTATTTCAGCACAGACAAAAAAAAAAACAATGGCACTCCGGGAGTGCCGACAGAAGTGAAAACAAAACACATATTAATACTTTGCCGTTGTATCCTGTATTCTTGTTCCTGTCGTCTCCTGTATACTTGTGGCTATGTTCCGCTAGCTAATTTAATTTGATCCTGTATACTTGTGGCTAAGTTTCGCAAGCTAATTTAATTTGATCCTGTATACTTGTGGCTAATTTTCGCTAGCTAATTTAATTTGATCCTGTATACTCGTGGCTAAGTTTCGCTAGCTAATTTAATTTGATCCTGTATACTTGTGGCTAAGTTTCGCTAGCTAATTTAATTTGATCCTGTATACTTGTGGCTAAGTTTCGCTAGCTAATTTAATTTGACCTTGTATACTTGTTTTCAATTTTTGATATTTTGGAATCTTACGAATTTTTGATCAGGGTCACGTGTCCTGACGCGAGTTTAACATTTATTACCCATTACAAAAAAAGTGTACAACGCCGCTAAAGAAATTTTCACTTCAAAAACTGAAAAATGGTTAACTGTCCATTATGTTATCCTTTTATGATTCTGCCAAAGGGGCCTTTTTAGGCCCCCAGGTCAAAGGCATAGAATATGTCCACCGCTCAATTGCTACCCAAGTATAATATGTGTTTGACGGCGGCGCGAAGGTTGTAATTCTTGTATCTGGACAGCAAACGTGAGGAATCGTGATAAAAATGCAGCAAAGAAACAAACTCGCGATAAGTTTATGATTTTCTGGGTAAATGCATTTGAATCATAATTGGATTGACATTTATTTGCAGAATTAACATTTTTCAGTAGGTAGTTTCTTCGTATTTATTCATTCTTTTATTAAAACTGAGTTATCTATTGATTTAGATAACTCAGTTTTAATATAAGCACTAAGAGCACTAAAGATAACGTTCGAAATATAAAGCTGAGAGACATGCAAACGTAATGTTTGAACGTCGCCGTTAACTCTGAAAGCCCAGGAAAACGAAGCAATATATATTATAGTTACTTTCTTACAATATAAATACCGTTCAGTCGAGAAAGTACCTACATACCTAGGTCTTAACACTAACATGACAGGCGGCGATCGTATCGCTCTTTATCTGGCAGATCAAGTAATGACTTCCGATAGTAAAGTGTTAGATCTAAAACACATTTCTAAACGAACTCAACAAAGGGGATTAGGAACCATCCCCCAAGGGCATTAGGAAGTGTGACTAGGTACAGCAAGCCGAAAATAAAAAAAATAAATCGCTGAAAATCGACGGACATTTATGTAGAGACCGAAGGAGTGTCTTGAGGTTGGTCAAACAAGGTAAACTCGGAATTTTAGAAACTGTTTTATCTTCAGAGGAATAAAACCAAGGGCAAAGTGTACGTAGGTCGTTTTTTGTCTACTAAGCAAAAACGATCTTTACCATCGACTGACATCATCGAGTAGGTAATTTTACCCAGCCGATGCACTTTCTACATAATTTGATCATCAAATCACTTAAAATTATATTACACAGTAATTTCATTGCAGTCTGCATTATGGAAACAATACTATACTCTCTCTTGGCCATTGAGTTTTTGCCAAGAATGTAATCTGCTATAAAATAATGTGAAACTTTCTCGCACGATGATATTCAGATCAGCGGACTGATTTGCTGATCTTTCAAAGAGAAAATTATGAGCACCAACTATTTTCACAACAATGTAACAATAGGTGTAATGCAAATACTACAATATAATGCGGTGTAATGATAATGATGCTAAAATAACTCACTTAGGGCTGATTTTTCAATCATCTGATAAGTTTATTCGAGGAACAATTTTTAAATTTTGACAGTTATTTCATACAAAAATTGTCAAATGTCAATTTTATTCCTCGAATAAAAGTTATCTGGCGATGGAGAAATCAGCCCTTAGAATTGGCAAAGGAAAAAGATTAATTGCGAATCATTTTAATCTACATGATAAAGTAATTTGAGATGATGCAGCTTCGTTATTAACTGGTTTAAAAATCTTTGGGTATTTCTCGATTATATTAATGCCACCATACCTATTCATAAAAATCTTGTGGCATAGTGGGTAGATAAGTCTAACTTTTTAATGCGAAATTATTTTTTTTTGCATGATAGAGTTTTATTTCAATTATAGCTCATATTACAAAACCATTGCTAAGTTGTTTACCTACTTCATGCTTAAAAGCAATAAAAAACCGGAGAAGTTATTTTACGTCCTTACGATGACGGCAGTATAATTTGCAAACTAAATGGTACAAAAACTGTTCAATTGTTCATAAAATCGCATTGTGTTGTGATTGTGAGGCATAAATATCAAAAAGTACTCTGTGAGGCATACCAATCAAATGGGCTGTCAGATGCTTGACAATGACTCACTGAGGAATCACAATGAACGACCCCTGACTTATGACTTGAAAAACCACGCGTTATGGATTTTAAGTTTTTTTTTTCTATTTTATGTTAAGAAGCACTTGATTGGGAAATATATTAGAATAATATTTCATAGTTTGATTGCACTTTATTGATAGGTACTTTTTGTTTTATGTTATGGCTAGTGTCTAGACTTCGGGTCGGGCGTAGGTTTAAAAGTTTTGACTCATTCTGAGTTTTTTTGAGGTATAAATGATAGTGTGCCTTGTTAGGTATATCGGTCTAAGTATAATTTATCTATCCGCTTTAATTTAATTTGTATGTTAATTTATTCAAATATGCTTTAGCGCTAATTCCAATCACGACAGTTTGGCGCAGCGTAGACTGCAGACTTATGTTCACGGTGCAAAATGTACCTAGGTAGGTACTGCAGTCAGACTGCAGTGCTGTTGGCATGCATTGATTACGATGACAATGATCTGACGTGAAAACTGGCACCCTAATAATTGTGAAACACTCTATTAAACTCAATCTGAATAATTTTGAAGGACATTGCTAATCCAGTGCTTCATAAGTTCGAAAAATTTGTCTACTCAACAACTATATTGTTGAACTGTCAAAATAAAAGCCATTGCTACTGAATACTGATAGTGTGTTACGCCCGCAACTGCCCGTTGGTATTATGTTGTTATAAAATTATATTAGTGCCAGAATATTTATTCCATTTTATCAGTCAATCGCACAGTACTTAAATCGTTAGAAAATTACTGAAATAACAGCACTAATTGGTAAATAATGGTGTTGTTGATTTGAACAGTAGGTATCATTGCCATGGGGAAAACCCAGAAAATGTTGTTTTTAGTTTATCACTTTACAGCTGCATTTCTGATGGGATTCTTTTAAATAAAAAACCAACTCTAATTATAGGTTTCTAGAACTTACCTACCTACCTAATTCCTGCACGACGGTGACAAGCGTTAGTGACCGCAAAATAAAGAAAGATAGGTATTAAGTAGATACCTATGTAATAGTTGAATATACTTTTTTGGTAGATAATTAAATTAAGTATACAAAACATTTCCTGGTCCAGGACATTAATTTTGATTCACAAGCAAGGTTATTTTGTAAGAATGAAATTACGATTGAGGCCAGTTACAAAATTTATCCAATTTCAATTTGTAATCTGGATTTAAGTGTTTATTAAACATCAGTTAATATCTTATGTACATTAATACTTATGTATCTACCATTACGACACTTCGTATCACCAACGATACCAGTTTCAGTCCAATTCATTTTAAATTGACGATCCAAGAAAATCGTGTCACAAAAGTGCGTAACAAACGTGAAAACTTATTTTACTGTCGACTGTGGTTAGTTGCGAAAACATTGAATTCTACGACTGTAGGTAGATACATACAAGTATGAGGAAAAACAATGACGGTTGCGCTTGCGAAGCTACGAAGGTCGGTACGCCACATTCTCTACGATGCACAAGTAATAAAATTTACTGCTGTTAAAATGTTGAAGTGTCATGATTAGGAAACCGAAAGAGTGGCACAAATGCAATTAAAAAAAAAAAATCTCGGTGTCTGGCAAAGAAAATGATATCCATTGTGTTTTTGGCGAATCGCGAAATTTTCCGAGGATCGATTTTCACGTAGTTACAAAGTAACAAAGTCTCAATCAGCAGGCTAGGACATTCAAAACAGTATACTTAAATTACTCGTAAGTTAGAACTCTTTATCTTCATACCTTCTTATCATACAAATATTACAAGATTTAACCTTTAAAATATAGAGCATATAGAGATTACAATCTCTCTTTAAATATCAGGTAGAGCCTTGCTCCACACATTACCAATCTTAATAACTGTGGTTATCTTGATTTCAAATTATTCTCAGCAAAAAAATAATCCAAGTTAATGTACAAGGTAGGCTATATATTAATATTGATTGATAATAACCGTAGGAGATTAAATTATCGTATCCGTCTCTTACTCATGTAGGTACAGTCACGAACAAAAGTATGTATACACTTGGCTTTATTCGAAGGCGATTTTCTCCTTTGTTTTTAAAATTAAATTTTATATTATTAGGAACATAGTATTTTCGAACCAATGGGTTTATGTAAAGTGTCGTATTTCAACGTTGCATTCATTATTTCGTGTAAAAAATCGCAATTGAAAGTTGCCATGTGTTGACATATTAGTGCTCGTGACGGTACAGTCAACAAAAGAGATAAGTATGCAGGATCGTCGGATATAGTTGAAGTTTAGTAAGAAACCGATGGATGTTCTCGAATAAAATTTAATTTTATTAATAGAAAACAAACAGCTCATTTATCAAATTATACAGTCGACAACATCCATCGGTTTCTTACTAAACTTCAACTATATCCAACGATCCTGCATACTTATCACTTTTGTTGACTGTACACGAGAGTTCAAGATCAAAGTACGAAGGTTGCTCAAGTTATGTAGGCAAGAATGAATATTTATCATGGCCGACTGTTTATACAAGAATTCAAGACACTAGCAGTGGTAGTCAAAAAAATATGTTATGGTTTTTTATGAGATTTTAGGCGATTTTCTTGATTAAGTATGTGATTTTTGGAGCGGTCAATGCTTATGCTAATCCCGCACCCGGCCATAGGTAGATGTGGAACACCGCGGTGGTTGCTCTGTCACCCCCACGATGGAGGAAGTCCGGATTTCCACCGCGCAATAAAAAAAAAAACTGGCCAAGTGCGAGTCGGACTCGCACATGAAGGGTTCCGTACCACAAGGCAAAACGCCGAAAAAAACGTGTTTGTTGTATGAGAGCCCCCCTTAAATATTTATTTAATTTTATTATTTATTATTAAAGTTAAAATACAACTGAGTATTTTGTGAATAATTCAAGTGCCTACCTGTTGCCATTTTTGATATCGAGCAAAAAAGGGCAAAAAAACGCGTTTGTTGTATGGGAGCCCCCCTTAAATATTTAATTTATTTTATTTTTAGTCTTTGTTGTTATAGCGGCAACAGAAATACATAATTTGTTAAAATTTCAACTGTCTAGCTATCGCGGTTCTTGAGATACAGCCTGGTGACAGACAGACAGACAGACGGACAGACGGACAGACGGCCAGACGGAGAGACGGACAGACAGCGAAGTCTTAGTAATAGGGTTCCCGTTTTTACCCTTTGGGTACGGAACCCTAAAAAGAAAAAACAAAGGCGATCTTCTTAGATTTGGTTGGAAAAACAGCAGATAGGCACTATAGGCAGTCGCTCCATGTACTGGTATTTCAGCTGCATCTGGTTAGACTGGAAGCCGACCCCAACATGGTTGGGGAGGCTAAGCTGATTGATTGGTTGGGAAAACTGCAATGTCTTTTTGCTGTTATTATCTTGGTGGTGAGATTATGGGTATCATAGATTCTACATATTCCACATTGAAGCGGGTGCCCAATGTGGAATATGTGGGTATATGTAAGTACGTGTGGTGCCGGAATTAAAGAATTGCACCACCCCTTACTTCCCGTGGGTGTCGTAAAAGGCGACTAAGGGTCTTACCGGAGAATGGGCAGCAGCGTTCTCTATTTATTCCACCATCATACCATACTGCGATCGCCAACCCGCCTGCCAAGCGTGGCGATTATGGCAAACCCCCCCCCAAAATTGGCGGAGGCCTATGTCCAGCAGTGGACGTCGATCGGCTGAAACGACGATGACATGTAAGTAGGTACCTGAGTACTGGATAGTCTTGTCAACTACCTATTTAGTGACATTGTCACCGTTGATGTAGATATGCTGGGTTAATGTGGCATCAATCTGGTAAGCTCTTATTAATTACTATTGCCAACAGTTATATGTCCATGTTTTTAAAGTTAAATAAAACTCGTTCGAGCACAGTAGGTAACATGTCTTAATTTTAATTTAGCATAAAATTTTTATGCTCAATGTTTTTAGTACTTATTAAGTTGATTTATTGCGTTCGCCGACACGGGTTCATGACAATAACTTGAAGTAATTATCCTGAACTGGTTTGTTTCATGTTACATTGTCTTCTGTAATGATGTTTATTTATAGACTGCTTACTTATCGGTTGAAATCTTACTAACAAGCCTATTTTAACTATTTGACTTAACTATTAGTAAATACGCAGTTATATAATGTACCTATATTATCGCGTTTCATATTGTGCTGGATTCATGCATTTACCCACTTATTCAGACGTTTTCCAATACATTGCGTACCTACTTACCTACCTATTAAAGGTACATACTGCATTTATTTTCCTGAATTACCATAATACCTTTCAGTTTTTATATGCGAAAATATTACTATTCAAGGAGAGAAACGTCCCGTTTTAGTATAATATGGCTTTGTTCGTAACGAAGAATCACTGACTCCGAAGACACAGGCACCTACACATAGTTTAGGAGTCAGAGTATTAAAATTATTGTGACCTAGTTATAAGCCTCTACGCTCTCCTGTCTTTGAATATTGTTATGAAATGGCTTTTGGTGTAAATAAAGAATTTATTTATTTATTTAGAGACATGCAGAAAATGGTGCTTGGATAATTAGGTAAGTACATCAGTTGCAGCTGATATATTATCGAATTCGCTAAGTTTTATCAAAGTTGGAACGTTATTATATCAAGAAGATAATTAAATCAATATCAGCGAAATGATAACAAACAGCAGATTCCGTCAAGGTCTGTATAGTTTTCATAATGGTAACCATAAAAGTAGGTAAGTTAAAAAGTATATTAAGTTAAATATTAATAATCTTAAATGCAACAGCATGACGAGCACGACTCATTACGATACACTCCAGTACCGTTACTATCGAAGATACACAGACGGACGTGCTCGACGGTGTTAAACGCACCGGTAACACCACGTAACTCAAATATGCACCAACCAAATACAATCGTGATTGTTTACACCTTGTTTTGGCTATTATTCGACAATAGCCTATAGAGGACGAGTTACCCCTCAAACGCTAACAAATAATTGCTACAATAAACAACAATAGGTACGTAATACATCAATATAAATCTTTCCTGTTCAATGCTCGTGACCATAAATATCCTTTAGAAAATAAACCATGACATTAATCTACGAAGATAATCTAAATCTAACTAGAAAGGAGGACCTATAGAAAGCGGTGCCGTAAACGCTAGCGTAACAGACGTTATTCAAACAATTCCATGCTTCGATTCTATTTAGTTTTGTTCTTTGCGTTGCGAATTGCTTGGTGAGCGCAACGTCTAGGGCGACGGCCACGCTGCCGAGTGCCGCTCACACAGCCTTGCGAAACTAACCTTCGGTTCCTTGCAGACACTCCAGCTCGACAGTGTAGTCCCACAGATCCAAGGAGTTCAGCCCGTTCAGCTCCCACGAGTTGAATGAATCGCACTGTTCCTGTTCCTCGCTCATCTTCCACCACTTGTTAGAGTTCACTCACGAAGCCTTTACGTGTCGGCACTAGCGGCCATAGTAGAGCTAAATCATTGTAATGTTCGGTGGTAGTGTTGGGAGACGCGGCCGGAGCGGCGGCGCAGAACGGACTGAGGCGAGGCCGCCGCTCCGCCGACGCTCGGCCGCAGCCCGCAGCACGGTGCAATTACCGCGCGCCATCGCCCGTACGCCCCAATCTCATTCCAATCTCATTTCTTTCGATTACTCGTCTTGACGAAGAAATTAACAAATGTCGTCGTACAGCTGATGTAATTCATAATTGAACAAAAAGTCCAAACTAATCGCCGGAGAAAGTACGCAGCTCGCCAATGTGCCACTGGCAATCAATGAGGAGGATATCGGTATGGAAATTCCTATACCTGTGTGTGAAGATGAGCTAGAAAGTGTTGGTTCTGTACACAATGCTTTCGCACGCTTTACATATGTTAGCTCATAATAGATTACCATCGATCATAAATAACATAACAGCAGCAATTTGTATGGACATAATCCATTTGATGCAATTATGGGGGAATCTGGGTGATGTTCTTGTGATGTATCCGTCTAATCTGACATTTAATATAGGAGTCCCGTTGTTAATATTCAAAACAACTGTAGCCTTGATTACATTGTTGAGGTACCTACATGCTGTGGAAGCGACGTCGGATGATGCAGCAGGTGCAATACCCGCGACGTCTGATCGCCGCGCGGCTGATCGAATGCGCTCACTAGACCGAAACTACGCAGCGATTGCTTGGCATATCGAATAAATAGGACATTTCGTTACGCAATTGGTCATAATCCCACGACACTAATATCTTATTACGGAGTACCTAACCTGTAGCCAAGTTATAAATAACTTATCTCATAAAACACCGCTTTTTCATCGTGTTGTCTGAAGTATTATACTTCAGACAATACGATGAAAAAGCATTGGAATTGAACTAATAAAGTAAATTGGAAACATTAATTTGCTCAAGTTAGTTTACTGTAGATCCGGGTTCATAATTTAGTGTTTTATCGTTTTGATCAGTTTATTTATTGATATCTGATCTAACAACTTCAGGGCTATCAGCACGTACGTACTAATTTAAGTGAGTTCGTTGCTTAGTTCTCGAGTGGAGTTTAATAAATCGGTTCGTCCTCAAGCCAGGGTCATCATCAGTTGTTACGGGTCAGCTAAAATTGCTCCGCCAAGAGATTTGAAGTCGAAAATAGAAAGTGAGTATCAAAACACTGTAATTAATAGTTCTCAGGCAAGACACGGTGAATCTGTAATTCAAACATTGAAATGACTTGATTTATTTCTTCAAATTGATATGTTTGTTTATTGCTATGTTGACACGAAGCAGATAGAAACTCAACTAATCATAATATTGATTATTCGGATGCTTTGGGTTGCTGTGCTATTTCAAATTATAGGTACCTATATTGTATCAATCAATGAGATTACATTACCTATATGATGTCTTAGCTATGGATTTGCCTTTGATATGAAGAAAAATGATTGGAAGAAATCTCAAATCCCATCATCATCATCATCTCATCTTAGGAAGAGCCCTAAAAGAACATTGGAATTTGAGATTTCTAATATTTATTTATTTATCTGAAAAAAGGGTAGATACACCTAATATTTATCCTCTCTTGTCTATGTCCTTCCCAGATTCACCTCATCAACTCCTACAAAACAATGCCAACTTTTCGTGTCAATCACGTCCAGTAAGGGAAACAGCTAACATAGATGCAGTTGCTATGTTAATTGAGGAGTATTCTAATTTACGTCTTTGTCCTATAACTATTCCGTGGGAACTTCAGATTACAAGCACAACCGTAAGAATGAATGTGTGAATAAAATGGTCTTTAAAACATGACGTGCTGAGTGAATTGTCTTCGTCTCATGAATTATTCTCGAACTGCGGTTGGCTAATGTCCGTGTCGGCTCGTCAGCACGAATGTTTGGGTGTGTTGACACAACAAGTAATTTATCTCAATTATGTGCTACCAGAAGTAAATGTTATCATAGTCACGCTAGCTTTGTCCGCGGTACACTTTTCAGCATCTTCCTCATCTTTATTTGGATGCTGAACTCTTTTGTAGGTTGCTTAAGTTTCTCTGCTTGAAATGGAAAGACTAGTTTCGTCATATGCACTACCGCTGTTAGGTTCGTTACCTTTTGACCTAATGGTGATGATGTCAGACACTTGTATGTTACTAAGACATTTTTTCCGCGTAATCGTGTTCGCACTTAGTTTGTCTCATTGGGAATGTGTAAGATGGGATTGAGATTATCTTAACTTGTGCGATTGAGAAAAGTTTTAGAAAATATTACTTTCATGATGAAAGTAAAAAAAAGAAGAAAACCGAGAGTGCATCCGATGTTGGCATGAATGACTAAGGGATCTCAGCTGCTAATGGAGTAAGAAAAGATTGGCAATCTATCGTTGGATCTAAATGTTTCATGTGTGAACCATCAATAACTTCAATAAACAAAATAGGAAAATATAGGTAAGGAGATAATATATATATAATATGGGTCATTGTTCTCGTGTTTGATCGCTAAAATTAAATATATAGCCTACCTAGGATTATGGCTTTGGTTAAACATAGCTCGTAAAGTGCATTTCTTAAACTCTTTAATCTTGTTTACATTAATGAATCAGCGTTCTTTTCACCTTTTTATGTGGTCGATTATTATTTTTAAGCGATGGTCGTTATTTATAACTTATAACGTCATCTAAATCATATTTTTTAATTTATCAAATCAATTTTCAATTACCAATGATGTTTCATAAGCAACCTTAATCCTTTTTGACTCGACACACATTTAACAACAGATTAGGTGTCACTCAACATTTAGGCAAACGTGTTTTGAATTTATCAAGACTCCGTTTGTTTTGATGATTTAGCAATTATTTGAAACATAGCTTTTATGAAGGTAGAGATTATTTCGAGTTCATAACCTTTCTGCAGATATAATAATAGGCAGGTACTGGGTAGGCAAAGATTGCTAACATTTCGTGCATTTGCGTGATCTATTCGTGCGTTTAAAATTGATTAGAACCCACAATTTCTGGCGAGATAGTCATTACTCGCTCGTTAGCCTACGTACCGCGAATTTTTTTTTTATACTTCGAGGTTTTTTAACTTTTATTATATTCATCATCTAGTGTTACTATCTCCGAAGGAGTTATGATGGTTATTTCTTTCAGTTACAGTCGTCAAATCTTGCAGTTTGTTTATTTAAATTGAAATCTACGGTTACCTACCTAAAAAAGGTCGCAATTTACTGACGAATAACGACATTAAATATTATTTATGAAAGTAAGTTGGTGTGTTTTCGAAGAGAGCGTTTATTGACACCGTAAAGTCGAATCCTTCTGCCATCATTTTCATGACTGCCGTCACTGCGACCGTTATATGGCGGCCACCTCTCTTTTACGAAACCGTAGCTTTACGATTACAAAAATTCAAAAATAAGTTAAGCATAGCTAAGTAGCTCTTTCTTCTTGTTAGTTGAACTCAGTAGAGCAAAGTTCTCATTTAAATTCATTCACCCTGATATTACCCTGATATTTAATGTTATTGTCAGATTGAATCGCGTGCAATTAGATATTAGAGATTGAGGAGATAAGCTTATTGATAACGGGATTAAAATTGATGTTATAACTTCCAAATTATATTATAATTACAAAACTGTCGCAATTTTGTGATTCCTAATCCTAAATTAACAAAATTTAATATAGCTAATATCTACTTTTCAATACATTAATGTCAATGAAATGTTTGCGTAACACAAAGGTCAAAGGAAAAGGTGATTGGTTCTTTTTTGTAACTTTTTATATGTGAAGTCTTACAGCTTACCAACGTCACAATTGATTTGTGATGCTAATTCACAGAAACGCAAAAAATTGGAAATTATTGAGTTATGAAGACGGGATGGGAAGAGATGAAGATAATTGTCGGCTACACTTATCTTGTTACTCGGGTTTGCATAGCTTTGGTTGTAATGTAAGATAAATTTTCTGCTTCGACTGATGAACCGAATTATTTAATCATGTCCCTAAAGTTAAGTAGAATCAATCCGTCAATAGCGCCTTCAATTGCGCCTTAAATTTTCCTTTAGAAAAACTCAGGGATATTGGGAATGCGATGGTCCTTTGTGCACTTATGACCATTGTTTTTTTAGTCTTGCTAGACTGCATAAGCACAAGCAGAGTCGTAGATACGAGCATGTGCGTCACTTTAGGAAGGTTACATGCAACAAGAGATCTTAGTACCTACTTATTTAGTCCAACCACGTTGCGTTTACGCAGCGGTGTAAGTTACAAATTTCAGACTTTCAGACATTAGTGGTCAGAAAACAAATGTTACCACCGTTACCTACATAGAAATCGTTACAAAATATTTTGCTCAATACACTTATCAGTGTATAGGCGCTATAATCACAGGTACGTTGTGGAATTGGTACCTACAATTGCTCAGTTTCGTAGTTCTGACAAAAAAGTGTTTTTACATAAACTTGTGACTTTATTGAAAAAAACCGAATTGCGATTATTTGAGGGCCAGAAATTGGTACGTAATTGGGAATCAATGGTAAGTGATAAATTAAATATACGCAGTGCACATTGTACAAACCAAGGTACACAATATCAGACTTATTGAAAAATTTAGAGTCATCAAAAAAACGGTCAATCGGAAATTTCGTATCAACCCTTCAATTTTAAAGTGTGGTGATAAGATTACCCACCACTGTCGGTGACAGCAAGTTATCACCACATCATCATACACCATACACCATATTATTCCCAAAAATGGAATACCTACCTAGTAAATTAACACGTAACGTAACAGAAGCAGTTACTTCCAGCGATTGTAGCGCATGACCTGGGATTACAGAATCGATTTCCCCTTAATATTTATTTATATCTACGACCTATCTACGACTACGTAACATAAATAATCTCCAGCAATTTGTAGTTAGGATTAGGAGAAAGTGTTTCAACCTGGATAAGAAACAGGAAGGGCACGGCGGCCACAAATGTCAGCTCATCGTTCCCATAGCGGCGCGGGCGCATGCCGCAATCTGTTGAAAGTAGAATCAATTTGTTTTAGAAAGTAGATTGTTCTATAGCCTCGCCTTTTGCGAATGCTTTGCAAATTATTTTTAATACTTTTGCTGTTACGGAGAGGAAGGCTTTAGTTTCATAAGTTTATTATTTTACTGTCTGTCTGTTGCAGCCTCGCAGGGCTAGCAACCAGTTTCTTTTTTAAACACCGCTTGCAAATGCTTGTTTATGAACTTGACATGTCTTCTGATTATTCAATCCCAGTGAGTAGCTAATTAGTCTTGCAATGAGTTGCTCTATTTTCTACATCTGGATCTGAAACCTTGCCATTTATTGTGACCTTGTGCTCTGCATCTGTTCGTTAGATTTTAGGGCTTCCAGAGACCACATGTGGCATTATAAACACCATGATGACGTTTCATACACCCATTCGTCCTTCTTGGTAATTAATATTCTCTAATTCGTAGGTATACGAGCACTGTACTTAATGAATATGCATTTTGTAGTCTGAGCTGCGACCCTGAGTATATTTACCAACGTCTGTTGAACACTCTTTTTATAAAAGAACCGCATGCAAGTTAGAATGATAGACGGCTGGAATTTTACGGTTTGCACGCACGCGCAATTGATCTACGTAACACTGTATGACGAAACGTTGAGACGGCGACAAAATGCTGGTAACGAAATGCAATGGCTTTGGACAGTGAGGGTCAGTTTCGGTCAGTTGTAAAGGTTTTATTGTCTTTTTGGTATGAAGTTATGTGTGATTAATAATAGCTTCAATATTAAACACGTTGTTTGCCAATTACAGGTGCATACTGTGCCATTTTCGGTAATATGATTGTGTGCAGCTATATTTTCCTTCTAGGATAAAATAAATAATACTGTTTCAAAATCATGATTCAACAGAGAGTGTAGGTACTTGCACGACTATATTTGGTTAGTTTTGCAAACCATAAAATACACCTAGAATTTACACAGCTAACGTAAGTATGACTACTGCCCGTACAAATATTATCTCACCTCTGCGGAACTACAGAATATTTTTGACATTACACATCATTATTTCATCTGTGGTGGAAGCTTTTTACAAATCGAATCATATTTGCTATTTGGATCAATCACTGAATATCGAGAGCTTGGCTCCGATTGATCTCTCAGTTATTTTCCAATTAATCAATGAACTGGAATGTTTCTCTTTAGGGCTTTTATACCGTTTCTACTGCTCGACTAATTTACCTTAGGTAGGTACGTATACTACGATAGAGTGACATGAAACTTTTAGTGTACCATAGAAGGCCCAGAGCCAGCGTACGATTAGGCACGGGTGTGCCAATTTCAAACCCGTATTTTATCTGTGGTAGATAGATAAAGCCTTCACAAATTCGGTCGGCTTTGAGTCGTTCACTGAATTGGCCAGTTGCCTTCGAATGATGACCCAATTAATCACACATCAATCATTCACTTCAGGGTAGAGCTGGCAAGTCTCCAAAGGCTGCATGCTGCTCGAATTCTAACAAAGATTAAGTGACTGCTCCACCACAGAATTATTCAAATTGATTGACTGTAGCAGAACAAACAACGCATTAAGTCGTGTCGCATTCTACTTTTATCTTATAATCTTCTAGCAAATGTCGGCTTATCGGTGACATTATTACATACATTACTGCCTGTATGTACAAATCTAAACTGAATGTAATTTCGACTAGATTTGTATCGTGTGAAGTAACCGTTCGAATAACACTTGCATCATCTTACTACATAATTAAGTGTTTGTTTACTCGCGTTCATGTGGATATGAGGTCACCTCGCGCTCGCTACAAGATCACTTGGGACACAATTTGTTATATTTTATTAGACAACGCGTCATTCGATATTTTGTCTGGTAATTCTGAATGAAGTATTTGAGACATGAGCACGTGGATTAATTAAGGCTTCAGCGATCAGGAGTAACTTTAGACTTTTCAATGAGCATCAATTGACGACAATTTTGGCCAATTATAATAGCCATAGCAGGCAGTCGCAGTCGCCGAAATCGGGTAGATAGCGTCAGCATCATCATTTTAGGAAATACATCTTGTATTTGGTTGTGTTTATTTTTGTTGTTGTAGGTAATTGTGTGGTAGGACATGTCTGCCGCATGTCGGACAAACTGTGGGCCCAAATAGCACAAAACTGGGGGCCTAAAAAGGCTACTTTGGCAGAATCATAAAAGGATAACATCATGAATCATAATATAGCGAAGACAGTCCGTGTTTTTCTTTTTTTTGCTGCACTACGTAGGTATAAGTAATCAAAGAGATTGGGATTGGATTTGGAATGGATTAATTGGTATTTTAGCACAGACAAAAAAAAATAACTGAAATATCCTTCATGAATGAGATTTGATACGATTATCTTAAGATAAGAAGTTAACTTTTAAAAGTTAACTGTCCATTATGATTCATAGGCCCCCTGGTGCCCTGAAACAGTGAGGAGCTGGATAGGTTCCGTCAAAACTGAAAGGAGGACGCATGGGCTTGCGAAAGGTAGGAGTAGAGGGAGGCCCTTGACCAGGAGTAGGAAAGAGTAGGCAAGTTAAAAAAAAGTTGTTTTGTTATTTGCTGTGTTTTTGACCACAGTGTACTGAGCTATACCTATTCTCAAAAGATAGCCCATCCCAAGGTTTCGTTCGAGCCTAGAGGTACCTAATAATGATAAAACCAAGCCAGCCGTTTAAAGCAGTAGATCTACAAATCACAGTAGGGATTGTAAAATGTCATTGGCACTAAAAGACTGTACCTACGTCATAGAAAATTACAAGTATTTAGTATGCACGAGGCGCTTCCCTATCACCTTCTGTAGGTGCAGCGATAATATCTTGGTTTTATTGTATGAGTTCATATCTTTAAATAAGTAAATACGTCGTACCTAATAGGATTATATAAAAGACAAGGTTCTTACATAAAGTGTTTGTAAATAACATTTAATAAAATACCATTAGCAGGTAGGCACTGTTTTATCTTATTTTCTTTAACAATAAACAAATGAAAAGTGTATTCAGGTTTTCGTAACATCCAAAATAATTACTTAATGGTAATTTTATTTGAGATTTTCATTATTTGATGCATATTCGAGAGTGGCTTTAATCGGTTATTGATAGACCAATCAATTAGAAATGAATTAACCAAGACAACATTTTACTAAATGACTCAATCGAAACTTTTGGTTCTATTCAGTTCAGAGAATGTATTAACCATGTTGACTATAAAACTAATAGCCTAAGGGACAGCCCTAGACCTGCATCCTTGTTAACTAACTAGGCCACGTGGCGTGTGAAGCAGAATTAACGTTCATTAAACACAACGGTCGATGACAGTCCGAACACGATACATGCAGCATAACTTACTGTGGGAGTTACAGCCAGGGTTTTATTAAACGTAGGAGTTAAGGGAAATGTCCAATAAGTTAGTATTATACGTAACCTTTGCCTACAAGTGCCTACAACTTTTCATCAAGCTGTCTTTACTAAGATACTAACTGCGCCCCGCGGTTTCACCTGCATAAGTGTTGATCCCGTGAGACTATCGGGATAAAATGTAGCCTATATGTTAATCCAGAGTGTCAGCTACCCCCATAACAAATTTTATCAAAATTGATCCAGCCGTTCGAGCGTGAATTAGTAACAAACATATAAACACATTCACAAACACACACACACTCACAAACTTTCGCCTTTATAATATTAGTCATCATCATCTGCCTAGCCTTTTCCCAACCATGTTGGCATCGACTTCCAGTCAAACCGGATAATAAAATATATAATTATAATATATATTAAAATCTAGACGCAACTTTCAGGAACCATTAAGCGTGACTTCACTTTATCTCTCCCGTCGAAATTGTCTATACTAGCTGTTCTATCCCTAAAGCAATGATAAGAATCGTAAGACCGCTTAGATATGAATTATGTAACATATTGAAACGTTCCAGGAATGCTTGTCAATTAACGATTACGGTAATATCGCTTTATCTGTCTGCAGTGGTTGTGATTTTCCGCATCCTGATGTCACTAATGTGCACCCAATACTTCACATTAATAAATAGTAGAACTCAAACTTAATCTGATCTATACTTCTATACTAGTATTATAAAGAGATAAAGATTGTAAATTTGTATGTAGGGGGTAATCTCTGGAACTACTACCAGTCTGATTTGAAAGATCAGAAAGAACCAAAAACGAAGTTATAGCGCGGGCAGGCGATGAGATGCGACGGGGTGGGTCGGGGGAGCAAGAAATTTCACGCGGACGAAGTCGCGGGCAGAAGCTAGTAATCTATATAAATCTATCTATTTGTGTATTATAATACAGGGTCCCATTAAAATAGATGGACACATTTTAACACAGCGCTCAGTACGTCTAACCGAAGAATGTCCAAGCAAAAAAAAACACTAATTAAAGTGATTTTATTTTGACCTAAAATAATAAATTTCCGTCACATTAGTGTATTTTCTTTAGCTGATTATTTTTCTTGTAAGTATCTAATGTGTTTTTAGTAGATATTTTTTTTACCATCGTCCTTATTTTGGTGGTCTGAATGATTTCAAAAAGTTTGTCCATCTATTTTAATGAGACCTTATATAAATATATATTTAAAAATAAAACAAAGTCAGGTTACTTACACCATTTATAGCTCAAGAACGGATGGACCGATTTCTTTGATCTTTGGAATTGATTTGTCTTCGCCCCGAATACAAGAATAACTACGAATAACTACGCTTTTAACTCGTAGATGTACGTCTTTTTTACATCGTTCTCACATATAATTGTAAATTCAACATTAATGATATAACTAATATTTTTGTAAAAATATTATTTAAAAGAGTGTCCATGGAGTTTCTTGCCCGTTCTTCTCCATAGGCAATTAGGCACCTACGCTTTGGAATGGGCAACTAGCTTCATATTTTCTGACTGACCGATTTCTTGACAATTCAAAAGTGGCTGTAAGTGGTTTAATTGCATAATAAATGGTTTAAGTTTGACTATTAAAACATGGAAAAAATTCACGTAAAAATAAATGAAGATAATTCATTTATCACTTTCGTATCAAACGGCTTATTGAATCTGAGACGATACGAAGTTCGTCGGGTCAGCTAGTTTATAGTAATTAAGACAAATCTCAGAAGAACCTTTTGACTAAATTATTTAAGAATCATGTACTTTACTACTTTGATGTAACTGGAGCTTCTAGTCGTGTTCAATTATTTTCAGTATTGAAAAGCGAATGCGCTTGTTTGGCGCGATGCGGCTACAGTCACGGTTTCGAGTAAAAGTTTATTTTTTGTCCAAATGACCATTTTTAAAAGATTGATATTGTATTATTCTATTTGTTATTTTAGCTGAGTTTTCTATAAAATAGCCATGTTACAGGACTTCTGATCTTACTGGAGTGGATGTTATTTGTAATAACATTCCTGATATAATGCACGTTAAAATTTTCATACTATTTATAGGAATGATCAGAAACTATTTAAAGAATCAACCCAAATTATGGAGTAAGTACCGAACAACCAAAATAATTACTGTTTCAAGATATGCTTCACAGTGTCTGCTTGAAACAATGTGTGAGATGACCTTTGTGATAGGTTAAGGTTAACGGTAATTTGTAGAGCTCTTATCAGTCTCTGTTATCACACCGATGACCTATTTGCAAAGAGCATCGTTATCAATTTCAATAATTAAGTGTGGTAAGTACACAGTGTAGGTAAGTATTACAAGTACACAGACAGTGTAGGTAAGTATTACTAACAGAATATAATATACCTACACCTGTCAATCAACTATCACTAAGAATTCGGGAATGACGAGTGAGACAAAAATACCAATAGTCTACTTTAGTGCTTAGTTGTATCTACTTGCTATTCTAACTACATAAATGCTTTAAGATCACCATAGTTGGCTAAATGGCTTTATGGCCAATTTGCAAGGCTATCAGTATATTTGCTTTCAGTTATCGCAGCTTATCTAGTGCACACTGGAAGCACGGAGATTATGTCTCTATCTCTGCACTAATTAAGTAATCTCTATGCATTTCTTTTATTCTGAGTAACAGTTTATCCTATCTTACTAATCTTTAGTACGCAGTCCGATCTAACGATAAGTAATCACTAATCACTCACATTATAATTATCTAACACAACAACGATAAGTATAGATGATAAAACCGAGCAGCTGTTACTGGTTTAATCAAGCTAAACAACGTGATTAAATTAGGCCTGTGCAAGGGTCAATTTAGCTCCGGATTTAACTCTCTCAGTGGGTACGGGTTATTGTGCTCGTAATGGGCTCTGCTCGAATGCTCAGCGTATACCGGTAGCATTTACGATTGCCTGAGCATTCAGCGCCGGCGCTAAATGCGCCTGTTTTAAAGGAACCCGCTGACTTGGATCGATTTGCGTCTGCACCGGTAATAAGAGCTGTCAAAGTCCATTGTTGTAGATTATTATGGAATGCTTTACGGCTTCCGTGTAGAGCTGGGTTGTCAACTCATTAATATAAGTTTTTGCATTTTTATATTAATTTTAATATGGACACAAAAATGCGTGACTTTAGGTACTGGCACAGGTAATTTATTATGCGTGAAGCTTGAGAAAAAATAAAACTATAAAACGACTTCCAACTTCAAACTCAACGAACATAATTTCAACAGGCATCAAAAAGTACATAAATAACACAGCAATTTCAACTTCCTGAGCTTTTATATTCAATTTAAACTGACAATGTGGTAAAATTATTCTTAAAACCGGTTGAACCATCAGATCCCAGGTGCCCGGTTCAAGGGCAGGCAGGTCCATATACAGAACGTTAAAACGGAAACTTTACATTAATATCTATAATTAGCTCTGAAGTTCTTGAGGCATTCACTTGAACACTGCAATTGTCTTAAGAGTTTTAAATCTCCATTTAAAGCGAAACGGAAATCACAATCGGCCATTGGTTTTCCGATCTCCATTTTGGTGTCCATTGTTCTGTCTTTATTTTTATAGGATGACGTCCTTAACTATATGTATAAATCCATGGATCTAGACAAGCCACAGTACATCCACACATCATTAGACTCGTACATATGGTGCCGCAGAATCATTCCGATGTCGTTCGAAGGTACGAAGTACGAAGGTCGGCACTAGTTGACATTTAAATTAGTCTGCACAGTTCCGTGTCCTCTAACAAGAACGTGTAGAATTCGAATTAATAAACCAAGCTACGTTTTTGCAGACTGAATGTAACAAGACTAACTAGACGTAGAAAGTACGCAGCACCTATGTAGCATCCATGTAGAAAGTTCAGCGGACAGCGTGGTTGAAATGGCTTCTCATTAAAATATTAATGTATAGCTTTTTATTGCATGTATAAGGTAACTAACTATTTACACTAGATACCTACTAATTTAAATGAGTAACTAACTTACTATACAAATAACTGCAAAAACAAAGGACACTTAGACGTCTAGAAAAATTAATGTTGTTATTATATTGTTTTAGTTCTAAACTTGTATTAATATAATTAAGTACACCATGACAATATGGTAAACATGTTAGCACAACTCCATGTATTTATAACACCTTGAATGCACTGTATTGTATGTAAACACATGTTTGAGCAAATAAAGTTATCTGAATCTGAAGTAATCGTCCGGATCGCTGTCATCCGGAAACGTGCCCAGAAAGACTGGCAGCATTGCCACGTTGAATGGCAATGCTAATTCTTTGGCAATAAAATAATTTTAATTTATTTATTATTTGTAGCAGTTTTAGAAATTAATTAGGCGAACAAAATAGCGACTGATAAAAATACGCTCAGTATTACATGGGACTTAAAAACATACATAACCGGCGAAATGTGGGTGTATATAATTATACACCCACATTATATATACACCTTTAGTTGCACCTCTGCCTAACCCTTTGGGGAATAGAGGCGTGATGATATTATATTATGTGATAAAAATACCTACTTAATCATCTAAATGTAGTTATCGGTAGGTATCATGTTAGTGGCGTTTTTTGGGTAATTTTTTGTGACATATTCGAACTGCAATGAAAAAAGCGGCTTGTAGAAACATTCTCATAAATAATATTGGCTTAAATTAATGTGATATGTGTCATGCATTAAATTGCATTAGCTAAATAAGTACCAGCAACTAAAACCACAAGTAACATGAAACTTTGGGAATGTGAACGTAATCCACTTATGTCGCACAGGTTCGGTTTTGTAATCCATTTTGTTTGTAAAATAAATATACTTATTAATGTTCAGATAGTACTATTTTACTATTTACGATTGTCACGTACCTATATATTTTTAAAATTTTCTCATTTTCTTTCCATGTAACTGTAGTGTCTATAGATTTTTAGTAAGTTTATTTAGTCAAATACTATTGTAGTGGTACACCCCTAATAGAAAGAGAGAATAAAATAAATATGGCTACAAGAGAAGGTTGATTTTATTACGTCGTCGGATGGAATCCTTATATCCCTGGAGCATCCTGATAACAAGATTCCTGGCTGAACCCAAACACGATAGTAACTTCATCGTGTACTGTAAAAATAAATTGTTTACACACTCCCTGGTTGTACCTATACAAATCTTAAAGACGTTCCTTGCAGCAAGTATCGGAATGGTATGTTTAAAGTTAGTTGGTTGTTAGTAAAATAAACTATGCTAAAAGTGATCGAGTTTAGAAGGTATTTTTTAAAATATTTTTTCTTGATGTAGGTAATCTGCAAAAATATTGAGACTGAGTCCATATTACTCTCCGTTTTTTGTGATATTACGTATCGAAACACAGTTTCTACCATAGTTGCTATTGAATATTAATTTTTTTCGTTAAAAAAAAGGTTTGCATTAGGTACTTATGTAAATATTCCGTGTGAAATACGTAGACTAAAATAATTGAAAACCTTTAATTATGTGGAATTTTAATTTCTTTCTATACATATAGGGGAAAAGTTTGTATCTTTTGACAAGTCGTTATACATTTTGGCACCCTCATACCTCTAGAACCGTAGTTGGTCCGTGCTCTACTGTAAAGGCAGACATTGTTAGCATTTCTCAGTAACCGGGACTGAATTTGCGCTTTTTTAGTAAAAAATATTTGAGAATGTCAAAAATCGATTTTAAAACCCTAAGCATAAAGTTTCCAAGCGAGGGGAACCGGTCGACGCCCTCGGCGACGCGCCACAATGCGAAAGTTCGCCAAAAAGGGGCGCAGGGGCATACGCGCGTCCTGCCACTGACAACTCCAGTTTTCAATGTCACTTGTTAGCTTCCTTAAGAGTGAGTCATAAACTTACCATCTCGGTTTTAAATCGAGGTCATGGTCATGGGACTCATGACACTGGAATGTAGGGGATAATTCATTCTGAAATAGCTAGTGTGGTCATCACACTTCAAACATTTTGCTTGAATACTTTCTTGTGTGTTTCATAGCCATATTGAGCTGACCACGTTTCAAAACCATGGCTTGTTATGTATCTTAGTCACGTGGTAGCACAGTGGTAATTTCGCCCTAATTTAAACACTGATTGGCTGTTTTAATTTTAACAGCTCAACCTCGAAATGGTTTAGTAATCCGGTGTTGTAATTAAACGACATTCTTACCAACACACATGTTATCCACGTTATCAAACTGTAACTAGCCTAATTATTTTGTTTGGATTATTTAAATTGATAAACACTTGATTATATTAGGACTTTACTCAAATTACTTATGCTTAATGTTTTTAAAGGATTTATGTAATCCGAATTACGTTTTAAGATAATTTTGTAGCAATTTCGAAATTAAAATTAATATACCTACCTACATCCTTGTTTCAGCTTATTTGGATCAAATAAATGTCATTATGGTATTGGAAAATTAGCATGCATTTGCAAGACGCATGTGTTGTGTAAACACGCGCCGTCCCCGGTGTCCGTCGGGAAAATCAATAAGCATTTCCATCAATCGACGCGAACGCTGTGTCGCGTCATCGCAAACGATCTTTGTCTTTGATTTAATTTGTTTTACACAATGCTCTTTGTAAAAGACGTATTCATTATGCTTGTAACACAGTATGACGCATAAACACTGCATGTATCGATTGGACTCACCATCTAACATGCAGCGACGGGACGCAACGTCGTCCTCGTCAAACTCCTCGACGCCTGCACTCTTCTCCTTAGCCACTTCCATGATGATTCACCCACTTGCACTCTTAACACTGTTTACATCACGCAAACCTCGGGTGCACAACATTTATCACAGTACGAAGCCATGCCGAATTCGCGAGTTACACCAGCTGATCGCGGAGACGTGTGTCGCCGCGTGGAGTCGCGCGGAAGCGCCTTATCTCGATAGCCGTAAGCAAATAACTGGTCGTAATTGACCAGTCGACCGCCGCACATCGGCCGTTCAATGTCAGTATCGAATGGACAATCAAATTATGCGACAGTGACGCGTAAAGAGGACTCGTGTGTCGCAACTCGGCGGCCTCGTAGTCTGCTGTACGGCCGGACATGCGTAGTGCGGGGTGCGGCGGAGGGCGCATGCGTGAGCCGGGACCGGGAGTATGGCGGTATCGACGAGCTATGGCTACCGAGGGCTACGGGTAATATGGCGACGGCGGGACGCCAGGCCTGCGACTGACCGGCGCGCTACGCTCGCTCTCGAATGGAATTTAATTATGCTATTTTGCTTGCAGCATCGATGCGAACTCGGACGCATTCAAGGCCTTCAACTTATTTTCTTATCACGCGGTTCAAGCAAGCCTCAATTACAAGCGCTAATGTTGACTCACTTGATATTGAACTTCGTAGTATTTTGACGGAAGTTCATTAATAAGCATTAGGTAAGAAATCTGTAACGCATTCCATTCATTTATTTGAATGCGTAATCACTAGCATTGTAGAATACTTAATGAATAACCAAAAAACTAAACTAACACGAATTCACGAAGTCGCGTTCTAATAAGGAAATCTTCCCAGCTTAATATTATACTAAAGTCTGAAAGTCTACATAAAATTAATTACTTCGTCATTATAATTAAGTAAATAAAAAAATTGGATAGGGTGCACGACCTATAGAAAAACTCACGGAAGACCTCATGGATGAGACTCGCGGACCAGGGTAGCATGGCACAGGAGGGAGGAGGCCTATATTCAGCAGTGGGCGGAACAAGGATGCCAATGATGATGATAGCAAACAAATTAAAAGAAACTTATTGAAGTGAAAACTTATTTAGGCGCGATGGGCACTTTTTGAACTGGGAAAAACCATCGAACTCGCGACACTGTTACCGTAACCGACACCGTGCTACATTCGGATGTGTTCGGCTGTCCTTGGGATGTACTCGGTTTTAATGTATATGATCTATTGCCGTTAGGTCATTGAGTGATGGCAACGTACCAACTTACCAATAGGTAAACAAAACACAAACAGAATACTGTTTGATAAGACGATTAAAAAAATACTTACGTAATTGTTCAAGTTTTCACTTCTGTCGGCACTACCAGAGTGCCACTGTTTTTTTTATTATACAAAATATGGTAAATCATAAACTTAGATAAAAATACAACGCCTACCAAATTAAGAACCAACAATTCACCGAGAGCGTTTTGTGTGTTGCTCGATAAAGTTTGCCAGGCGTTAAACTATCGTCTGCAGTGAAGTGAGACAAACACAACACACATACAAAAAACTCAATAAATGTTTAGTATTTTTCCTATTATCATGGCTATTAATTAAACTAAATAAAAAAGCGTTAAGATTAGCTCTGAGGCACGTGACACATGATTAATAGTATTGACATTGCCAAAACTGGTTAAACGGAAAGAATAACAAATTCTAAACAAGTTGCTAATGACATCATTTTGGGCCCGGCCGAAGTTCAACGCTTTATCCGGTTGATTTGTATCATCATCGCGAAAATTGACAATGATGCAAGCTACGATAATAAGTAGACATTATTATTCTAAGCATGCTAACTTCTCGTTTGATCGAATGTCTGTGAACTATTGTTACGTGGGACGAAAGTAAGTTGCTATCAAAATACTTCAGGAACTAATAATAGGTGTTATGAAACTTTTAAGATTTAGCATAAAAGAGTCATTCAGCCAGATTACTCAATTTTGTGTGGTACATGATTTTTATTTCTAAGACGCATTAAAAAACATTTAAGGAACATTATAACTTACTACTTTTAACATTCTCTTTGGTCGCAAAGAACACGTCGAAATTCCTGAGATCGATAAGAAGATACAATGAGATGTACTTTCGTTCACCGTCATGTTCCCATTGGCTGGGGTGTCTGACATCGCTGGCTGGGTCACAGCCCCGATATTATAAATAATGCTCCCCTTGCGGGAGATGTCGGGCACGGTTCCAACTTTCGAGAAAAGTTTGGAGAAAAATCTGTTTAACTTATTTTCTTCCTGATGTTTTGGATAAAAGCCTGTTTCGGTTTGTGTTGCAAAGGTTTGTATCAAACATGCCCCAATATTTGAAGTAAACTGATGTAGGAATTTTCAGTCTTTGGTATAATAGTTAGCTATTTAATGGAGCACAAATTTCTCTTTATGCGAACACATTGGGATCACATTAGTAAGTGACGTAAGTAATAACACTGAACGGCTGATTGAAAACGATCAAGTCCATAATAGTTAATGACTTCGTTTGCATCGTGTTCATTATGCAGCCACTTTATATTCAATAGCGTACCTAGATTCCTACCGAAATACGTAAGACACTGTACCTATTCATGACATTATTTTCCTCTTTCAATTTAAATACAGTAAAGAAAAAACTAGTGAACTATTTGCTTAACAATTACTGTCGGTAAAGACTTTCCTTTCAAAGCAAATTACCTAATTACACTTCCGGGCGCTACATGCCTTAGATGCAATGAATGAGTAATCTAAATAAAAACTACGACCAAATAATGGTTGTGCAATCGATTTGATAGCACATGCATGACAATACAATTAATAGCACGAAAGTGTGCAAAACGATTCAGAGCCTACTACAACAAAGCTCCATTCACACTACACAACAATGGTTACATTATTTTATGCGCGAAAGCACTTGCGCAAGACCATGTAAACGACGATTAAAATAATTAATGGTTTAACCTAATGACTTACATCACAGAGCCTCCTTTGATCGGTCGTTACAAAGCTGCTTAGTCGCTCTCATTCATAAAATGAACAATTAATGGTTTGTTCTTGGTGCCTCTCTGATTTTTTTTTATGATGGATACCTACTGAAGAAAGTACATTATACACAATATACACCGTAGAACATGTCACTAACAACATTTTACCTAACTAAGTGTCCAAACACACTATGCCGAAGGTACGCGATCGAAGTTCGACATCGACACCTCCAACGTATGTTATCATCATTTTCAGCCGAAAGACGTCCACTGCTGGACATAGGCCTCCCTCAATTTTTGGGGGGGGGTTTGCCATAATCGCCACGCTTGGGTGGCGGGTTGGCGATCGCAGTATGGTATGATGGTGTAATGCATAGAGAACGCTGCTGCCCATTCTCCGGTCTCCCTTAGTCGCCTTTTACGACACCCACGGGAAGTATGGAATGGTGCTATTCTTTAAGTCCGGCACCACACAGACAAAACGTATGTTATCGTAACTATCAAATTAACGAAAATTACATTTTTAGATTTACAACTACTTTATAACATAATAATAAAAAATAAAAAAAATATTTTTTGATTACGCTTGCAATTTGCTATTTGAATTACTGACGACACAATATGCCGAAATTACTTTGCGTTAAATAGCATTGCAGGCGTAATCATGCCGAACTTCTGTCGCGTAGTATCTTCAGCACACACAGACACTAACACACAGACACTAAGGGTCCCTAGCAATGGCAATAATGTGATCAGTGGCCTATATGCAGTCATAAATGCAAAATCCCGTTTGGTGCTACGGCGTAGCGCGTAGACCTTCCCGTAGGCGTTCGGGCTACGAAACCTAATAATCGATTTATGGTGCATAATTATTATGCTCATGGTTTTCAGCGGGCTAATTCCCGGAATCAAAAACGTTCAAAGTTTCAATCTCATCTCGGTGACAATCAAATGTCAAAAATGCAGGTAAACGCTATACAATTTTTGACAGATTGCCGAAATTACCCCCAGGTATGTTTCAGTAATTGTAGCGCGTGTATGAAGGCACAAAAAATGATACCTACTGTGCACGAAGTGATTCCCTGTCCCATGAAACACATGTGGTTCAGGTTGATTATTTAAGTATTATGTCTATTTTATGGACAGTGAAAGTGTTAATTGGTTACCTATCCCGCTTCTCTGACGTACTTGTATGCATGGAGAGTAGCTAATTTACAGACTGTACAAATGATTATATTTAATGTACATTTTCTCAGAATTAGCAATACTTATAATCCATTTCCTTATTAGAAAATCAAGCATTGACAGGTATGAGGAAATTACTATCTTTGAACAAACTCCAACCATGTTGTCGTGTTTTACGTTTATTTTAAACACTGTTGAGTAAAGTAAGACAGTAATGAATGCAAGCCACTACAAGCTTTGCGTACCATTGCATTACACGGCGGATAGCCTCCAGATGGGATCTCGTACTTAATGGTGATGATGGCGTTCTGTGCAAGGAGCTGCCATTCGCACGGTATGGGCTATGCTATAGATAGTATAATCACATGCACAAGTGTTAGGACAAATTCGCATTGTAGTGTAGGGTCTGTAGTGGGGCTCCACAACTATACCAGCTCCTTCTTCTCTTCTTTCTTAGCCTGCTTGGTTTTAGTTTCGTGGCTCCTTATGCCAGCTGGGTAATTTTGTAACAGACTAACAATTGCAATGCTTTACATTTTGACAATTCGACAAAATTCATTGCGTAATTTACGTAGTCCAGCAGACGATTTTTTCAAATATATGAAGCACTGGATTAGGAATTTCTTTCGAAATCCTGCGGATTGTCAAAGAAAGTGCAATTAGGGCAGCGTTCGAAAAAAAGAGGCAATGTTTTGGAATGCCATATTACCTACTTAACAATATGAATCCGGTTTTTGCATTGAAACTAAAGTCTACCTGCGTGTCTGCCAAAGATGGCAATTTTAACGTTGTAAAATAATATGCGTTCGCATGTTATTACTGAAGAATGTTGAGTGTGCGTAAATTATGATGCATGATATAGTATTAGTCGACCTTGAAAATTATTTCATTCAGAAAATTGGCGTGCTGACGACTGGACGTGCGTGTTAAATACCAGCTGTTTCCTATAATAGTATTAAGGTGTACCTTAGTAGTGAAAATTATATGAAAATGCTTAGGAATTCATAATTTTAGACTTGTTGATACACTGTAGTTGGTAAACATGTTGATGCTGAAAGCTTGAAGGTCAGAGTTTTTATTAAGCTGCACCACAAGACAGCATAATAAACCTATAATGTTCCAACTGCTGGGACACAGGCCTCCGCCCTTCGAGAGGGAGTGGGCCGTAATCCACCACGCGGGCCCAGTGCGGGTTGGTAGATGTCACATGTCTTCGAATTTTTGGTTCTAGGACATGCCGGTTTCCTCACGATGTTGTCCCCCATCGTTTAGAAATTTATTTATTTATAAAGATACACTTTACAGATTCTGTGTACCTATAGCACTATAGGTAATAATAGCCTCGGAATACACAGTCGCCAATTACAGGTTAACCAGCAATCATAGAAATCGGTGATAACACACAGTAATAATACAAGTTAAGGGTCTAGAATTTAGAAATTATAGCAAAATACTTCTTATACTTGAGATTAATAATAAAAGCTAAGAGAATTAAAATAATAATAATAATAGATTATTATTATTTTAACAACTTTGTTTATTTCCCCTTCTTTTTATGTACTTGTACATATTATTATAATAAAAAGAAAAATAAAATTACAAGACAAACAAACGATCAGTGTTTATGAAATTATTTAACCAAAACAAAGCGCCATAACTAAACTTTAAATATTCCTGTCTTTTACTAGACTTTTATCTGAGGAATAAATATTGCGGTTTGACAGTTTTTGTACAGAAATTATGTCAAACTGAAATAATTACTATTCCGATAAAAGTTATCTGACTATTGAAAAATCAGCCCTAACAGGAAAACAAGGGAGAAAAAACTACCTGCGAATCACATTTTTGTTTTTTCTTTGGTAGCTTTTGGCGCCGAATCTCTATCCTACCGATTGATCAATCACTTTTGCGCGCAACGATACCTAACCTACCTAGTACAGTCTGCAACAGTGTTATCTTTGCATCTGAATAATAAGTAGGTATGCTGTTAGATAACAATACACAACATGGCGACGGCGGTACACACCCATTCATTTTGTGTGTCCGTAATTAACACCATCGACTTAATTCAGCTTTACGTAATTGTGGGTACGTCTATCGGTGGCGTAACTATTTATGGGAATATAAAGGAGGTAGGTGTTTAGAAATAAGTAGCTGTCTTTGAGCTGAAAATGAAGGCAAATACATAAAAGATTTATTTAACACTAGCTTCCGCCCGCGGCTTCGCCCGCCAGGTATGTTGATAAAAACTATCCTATGATCTTCCCCGGTATGCATTCTATCTCTCTGCCTCTTCTGAATTTTATCAAACTCCGTTCAGTAGTTTAGGCGTGAAAAGGTAACATACAGACAGACAAACAGACTGAGTTACTTTTGAATTTAAATATTAGTATGGATTTATAATATTAGTATGGATAATCTGAACTTTAAAAGAGACAGTGACGTCTGAGTTTGTTTCGGTCTTTCTTCTCAAAGTTGTTAGGAAACACCCAACTCATCTAGTTTGAAAACTTTTTGATTTTGACGAGTAAAAGTGTATTTTTGAACCATTTAAAGTAATGGAAGGTTATCTTCACAAGAAAATTATATTTTGCAAAGCTGAGTAGGGTTCCGTTGTAGTAATTACCTACTATTAGACCTTTAAATAGTAAAATGCTAGGTTGTCATGACACTTAAGAAACGGCTTTTGAGCAGGATGTTGTTACTCGTATTAGCAGACAGGATGAAGCTACAGCCCATCCTCTTCACCAAGAAAACAAGTATAAAGTACTAGGCAGCGCCCCGCGGTTTCACCCGCATACCTAAGTGTCGATCCTGTAGGAATATCGAGATAAAAACTATCATATGTCCTTTCCCGGGACTCAAACTATCTCTGTACCAAATTTCTTCTAAATCGGTTTAGTGGTTTAAGCGTGAAGAGGTAACAGGCAGGCAGACAGAAACACTTTCGCATTTATAATATTACTAGCTTCCGCCAGCGGCTTCGCCCGCGAGGTATGTCGATAAAAACTTACCTATGTCCTTCCCGGGGATGCAGTCTATCTCTCTGCCAAATTTTATCGAAGTCCGTTCAGCACGCGTAGCATGAGCATCGGTTTGTCGACGGAAGAGTAGACAAAGATGACGTTCCGTGTAGACAGTACGACGGCAGCAAAGTGTAAAGAGTCAACTACACTTTTTACGAAATTCACTCTTTTACTTAATTCCACTCAGAATTCTATGTTTTGCCATACGATTTTTTTTTCTTTTTGATTCTTAATTTTTACTGATATTAAGTCACATTATAAGGAGGGGTCCGTGGCCAAATAATAACAGCCGCACAAGTTTATCGATCAGGTTAAGCTACTCTTGCCGTGGTTGGTCCGTGGATGGGTGACCATCTTTACATACCGAGACCCCTCCGTGCCTCGGAAAGCACGTTAAGCCATTGGAATTTTGGGAATTTTGTTTTTTTTTTTCGCGGGATTTTGGTAGATAACCGTAATACTTTGTGGCCGTCGAGTAGAAAGTTTTCTACTGTCTTTAGCGATTACAAAATCTCTTCATTACCTTAGACAATTGACAGTTGTCAGTGTGATTTTGGATAGAAAACTTTCTTCTGAAATAGTCTACTTAAAAAAGGACCTAGACAAAGATCGTTGGAAATGAAAGACAAAATGACAGATTGTAGAAAGATTTCTATAGGCGGTCTGTCAAAAATGAAGAAAAGAAATGTCACTTAGTATAGAAAGCAATGTGTCTAAAGTTCATTTCAAATAAACTTGCGATAAAGTTTGTTCACCTCCTTCTTCTAATGTATCCCAATATTTCCAAACCATACGAAAAAAATGTGTGGGCAGTGTCGGTAACACGATCAAAACATTGACTTACTCCGTGTTTGATATTATGAAACTCAACCGATGCAATGTTAGCGACAGTTTTGTATGACGAACGATATCTATCTTAAGTTATTTGGACTTTTTGGTACAGGGTGGTTGAATGACATTTATCGCAAGTTTATTTGAAATACACTTTACTCTTCATAGAGATAGAACTGTTTACGTTACGCGTGCAGTGGTTTAGGTGCGAAAAGGTAACTACAGACAGACAGAAAGACAGAGTTACTTTCGAATTGATAATATTACTATGGATAGTATAGTCTAGATAACTTATCAGTACTTTGCATAATAGCTTTTGTTTATGTACCTACCCTAATTTTCCTAGTCTCAAAAGCTTTAAAGCTCAGATAGGTGCGACGCGACTCTGTAGAACTACTTCTATGAAAACTTCATAGAAATTGTTCTACAATAATCGCGTCGCGCCGCGCGTCGCTTCGTGCCTGTCTGCGGGGGCCTTCAATTTAGGGTGACCTGCGACAATGACATTATACTTAAACTAATCGTAATAAATGTTTATGTTAACATAACATCACACCAGAATTCCCCGCACGCAGAGGTGTAAAGTACACCTCAATTTCGTCAGTTACCTGTCGGTACTTTATGTTAGAGTGTTGGTATGTCCGTAGTCCTATCTCATTTTTAGCTGATTTGAGTTAGGACAACTACATTTTCCTATTCGTGATTCTTTACATGTTTCACTATTAGCAGATTTGCTAAAACAAGAGAAAAATGAGATAGGACTTTTAGTCATGCGAGCGAGTATTTATGCTCGCTTTTCTTCTATAGGGTGGGCCATCAACTGTTTTAAAGAATCGGCTATAAAAAAAAACTATTAATTATTTTTTCAAATTTCTGGTTTTATTGGAAAGGTTGAACTTTGTCATTTATGAATGTAACACAATATCATTCATATGACTACCATGACTGGCTCGGCAGTAACCCATCCGATCAACCCAATTTTGCTTTGCTTGCTGCTCAAAGAATTTTTGTTTCCAAAAATTAAAAATTGATGAAGAGAATGACATGGACGACATTTGGTTTTAACAAGACGGGGCCATATGTCACACAGCCAACGTAACCATCGATCTTTTGCGCACTGTTTTTGAAAATCTATAAATAATCAGCCGAAATGCTGATGTCAATTGGCCGCCTCGGGGCTGTGATTTGAGCCCTTTGGATTATTTTCTGTGGGGAACCATACGCAAACTATCCAGACACAATAGAAGCGTTGAAACATAAAATCGAAGTTGCCATTGAAGAGATTCAAGCTGAAAATGTACTGAAAAATTTGGTTGATCAGATGGGGTACTGCCGAACCAGTCGTGGTAGTCATATGAATAATATTGTGTTCTCTTCTTAAATGACAACGTTCAACCTTTTCAATAAAATCAGAAATTTGAAAAAATAATCAGTAGTTTTTTTTATAGCCGATTCAAATTTAAAACACTAGATGGCCCACCCTTTACCTCATCATCATCTGCCTAGTATCCCACCTTTGTTGGGGTCGGCGGCCAGTCTAACCAACCAAATCGAATACCAGTATTTTACATGGAGTGATGGCAGCCTATCTAACCTACACAATCCAGTTGCTGTGTAACACGATACCTCATAATAAGACTTTTCTTGTACCTCTTTAAGCTTAAAAACTTTACTCTTCGTTAAGAGTAAAGTACAATTTATAATTTCGTTGACGCGTCGTTACGCGTCAACGAATTTATAAATTGTGCGTAGTAATACTATATGTACGTATGTTTAACGTAAGCTTTATATAATTTCCAGCAATTTGGTGTGCTGCAGCTTCACCGCTATTTTAATAAGCTGTCAGCGGCAGACGTTGAAAAATTGCGGCTAAAAACACGCGAAGATTTGTTTTTAAATTATGGCAGAAGAAATATTAATTCGTGCAGTCTTATTTAGGTAAACAGGGTTTTTGGAAGCTGAATACAAAGCGTTAAGGGGGTGATAGTTGACACCATTTAGATAATTTTGAGCCATACGTGTCTTAGACGAAGTAAGTTTTTTTTATTTTTATGCCTGTGAAAGTTGATGTTATTTGTGACTAACAGTTTGTAGTTAAAAATAAAAAAGACATACTTCGTCTAAGACATGTATGGCTCAAAATGCTGTAAATGGTGTCAACCATAGATATATAAAAGTGTCAACTATCATTCCCTTAAAGCTTTACACTCAGCTTCCAAACACCCTGTATGATCACTGTGTGTAAATAGAAAGAACCACTTCGGGGTTACAAAACTTAGATAGCGACTCTAATGTGTTTACTGTATAACTGAATTTGTTGGCAAAAAACTATAATATTTCAACGTTAAAATGCATTTTAAAGTTTCAATTCACCCTTGCACCCCTATTCACCCCGTTTATAGGTGCTTACTTATCGTGTAAAATATTGAGTAAAATTAACCGCCTAGTAAATGCTACAACGAACGGGAAAATGAACTTTACCTATACCCGCACACACGAATTAGTGAACCTTTGGTATTGAGAACAAGAGGGGTGCCGCTGCCTACCTCCTTGATTGGCCACAAAGAACGTAGAATTAAGGCTCCTACAAACAGGCGCGACACACGATATAATCGCGCGCGACACAAAGGCACCGCTCGTTGCGCGACTTGCGGTGCCTTTGTGTCGCGCGCGATTTTATCGCGTCTCGCGCCTGTTTGAAGGAGCCTTTAGAAGTAAGTGCAGAACTTGATTCATTTACCAGAATGCATGAATTACAGAATTATTTTAGTATTAGGTATTTAATCGGATAGTAGGTATCTACATGCATTTTACTGCGTCATTTCTTATTTTTATCTTGATCGTTAGTCAATCAATCATTCCATAATTACTTGTATATCATTTGCTATAAGTAGCTATTACAACATCTTTGAAATGGTCTTATAACAAATGTTATTAAAACACAGTAATGTGATTTTAAACGGCTGATACACGCCTCTCTCATCTTCAGAGTATACATAGTTCGTCATCTTACCTAAGTAATATGTACAATTGTACATACGCCAGCACATCAAGCTACTACAATCTGTCAAATTTATTTAATAGATTTTCAACTTTATCGCTAGAGCATAAAGTTCAAAGTTCAATGGGGAAATTTGACTGTTTCGGGTAGCTTGATGTGCTGGCGACTGTACGTAGAGCGTTGAACTTCTTTCAAGACCAACTGAAATTCTTTACGTAACAGAAAGGTTTCCTCCCTTTTGTTATGTAAAGAATTTCAGCAGATATTTCCGCCCCTTCCTCGCATGGGTGCATTCTACTAATGTGGCGACACATCAAAACATCGAGATAACAGCGCTAGATCTAAATAAATCTTAATACACATGGTGAAAACCGCATCAAAATCCATTGTGTTGTTTAGTCGAATATGCGATACTATAAACAGACACGAAAAGCGACTTTGTTTTATGCTATGCACCTACATAGATGATTGGTTTGGTGCAAAACCTAATAACCCATAAACCAAACCTAGTTTTCGCACGAAACCTAATTATCTGCAAATTCTATCTACCAATACCACTATATCAGTGGTTCAATTTTTTCTTCTCTCGTGACATGAAAACCTAGCTCACGCCTCGCAGCATGATTCAACATCGTCAGATTAAGATCTCAGATAAGATGCGGTTGCTGATTCTTATATATTTTTTGCCTCTCGCGTGCCTACTAGAAAATTATTATTGTCATACTTAATTTTGTCAAGCTTTGAAGAAACAAGATTTATTTGAGAAGTAGGTAAGTGTATATCGTCGGACATAGGCCTCCCCCAATTTTGGGGGGGGGGGGGGGGGGGGGTTTGCCATAATCGCCACGCTTGGCAGGCGGGTTGGCGATCGCAGTATGGTATGATGGTGGAATAAATAGAGAACGCTGCTGCCCATTCTCCGGTAAGACCCTTAGTCGCCTTTTACGACACCCACGGGAAGTAAGGGGTGGTGCAATTCTTTAAGTCCGGCACCACACAGACAAGTGTATAATGTTGACAATTAATTAATTTAGTTTTTAATTAAAACTTTGTAAATGTGATGGGAATTAATTAGGTGCTGTTTTTTGCATCATCATCGGTGTCATGTTTTCGTAAGGTGACTTTTTGTAAGCTTCGATGTTTTTCCTCAGAATAATTTATGATGTTTCTTTGGGTCCCATTTTGTTACTAATATATCTGTGACATCATAAACTAATGTTAATAAAATGATGTTGAAAACTATGGAGCAGTGGTGGCTCAGTGGTAACGGACCCGACTTACGAGTTGTAGGTCGTAGGTTCGAACCAAAGCAGGTTACTTTATGTAAATTATTTCATCACCACTGCTCTCAAAACGGTGAAAGAAAACATCGTGAGGAAAACTGCATGTCCTAGAACCAAAAATTCGAAGACATGTGACATCTGCCAACCCGCACTGAGCCCGCGTGGTCAGCCCACACCCACTCGAAGAGAGGAGACCTGGTCCCAGCAGTGGGAACTTTATAGTCTGATTAATATACTATGTTGAAATACCAAGTTATCCTATAATTGCCACGTTGCTGTCAAATTATATATTTCACGTTCAATTATAAATTGGAAGTGTTGAAACCGCAGCAAGTCCTGTTATTCAATTTAATTGGTACTTTCTTTGCTATCAGCGCGCATTCGCTGCCTCAATAATTTAGTATCTCAGTTAAAACAATAAGATAAAGTCACGCACATTATATTTCCTAGGTTTTGTTCTCCGGGTTCCTGGGATATCTAGAAACTTGTCACCTGGCTTGCATTTCGAGTATTTCCGGAGAAACTAAGTGAACATTACGTTAGATTTAATTGCGTCACCCATTAATTGTAAGTATGTAGACATAGCTTAATGTAGGTACGAGTAAGTAAATAAATCATAGAACAATACAGTAGGTTTAATGAAGCTAAATGATGTACCTGTGTGCAATGTTTTTTACCGTGCAGTTCATCAATCAACGATTCAACGGAATAAGGTCAAGTAATCAGTTACTAAGTTTTATATAATAGTACTTATGATACTTAGCCAGTAAATGACAGGAAACTATTTGCATGTACATTATTAATAATAATCGACTACATAAATATTATAATATAATATTAATATTATGCAGGTTATTATTGTGGAATTTGTCATACATATTTAGCAAGCGGATGTCAATGTTTTTTCAAGTAAGTACCGATTTCCTATACCTAATGGTTTCATGTGGGTGACATGTATGTAGGTAGGTACTTTTAAATTTTAAAATAAATACAATACATAATATTATATCGATTAAAGCACATTGAAGTTATTACTTCTATTGAATTGAAAACAAAAAAAAAAACAGTGTCACTCAAGGAGTGCCGACAGAAGTGAAAACTTGAAAAAGCATAGTAATTTTATAAATATGTTTGAAGGTCATTGTTCCCAAAGAAAATGTACCGCGCGTTGATGTCTTTATAATGGTCATAACTTAAAACAGAGGTGTCGGTTACGGTAACAGTGTCGAGAGCTAAATGATTTTTTCCCACCTCAAAAAATGCCCAACGCGCCTAAAGAGTTTTCACTTAAAAAAAAAAAACTAATTATAACAGCTGTAACAATTTAATATTTACTCTGCTGCCATGTTTGTTACCGCCATGGCGTTTTGACAAAAATAAACTTTTACCATTATGTGCCCACCAATTTTGAGAAAACTACGGTCGTAGAAGTTATCCGTTTACAGAAACGTTATGTAATGCAGTTACCGTTATCCAGTAATGTTGTTACTTAGAAGACACCGACGAGTTAAAGTAACCGACATATTTCCGAGAAAAGCCAGGAAAGCTGCCAAGAGGGACCTACCCACAATCATGGTGTTTTGAGGTCCGTTTGTTTTTGTGCGAAGTTAGATGTTATTTCATCTGGGCTTGTATTTTTAAATGAAAAACGTCGGGGTTATTGCGTAACACACTATTTACAAATAGGCTTAACAGTAGGAATGTCTTTCATTTCGACAGTTCAACAACATTCATTGCGTTTTTTATGAGCAGACAAATTTTTGGAACATATAAAGCAATGTATTAGTTATTGCTAATCCATTGATACGCAATCATTATTTAATAATGATACATAATGATTGTTGTATTGTATTAATTTAATTGTAATTAACGATCATTATGATTGTTAATACAATCATAATGATTATTACATTAGCACACACATACATCACATTACGTTTCATTATTTGCATTATTGCTAATCTATTTTTCCGCAATTAGGGTGCAGACAACATAAACTATTCCCAGACATTTCGTAAAACTTAAATGGATTCTAGACCTACAGACCTAAGGTCAAATATAATTATAAAAACCAAAATAGATAATTATGTACTTCTGCGGGTAATAAAAAGTTTGCTCTAAAGGTATGGATAGAAAAAAAATGATTTACACATCTAATTAAGAAGTTAAAACTGGCCAAGTGCGAGTCGGACTCGCACACGAAGGGTTCCGTACCACAAGGCAAAAACGCCGAAAAAAACATGTTTGTTGTATGGGAGCCCCCCTTAAATATTTATTTAATTTTAATTTTATTATTTATTATTAAAGTTAAAATACAACTGAGTATTTTGTGAATATTTCAAGTGCCTACCTGTTGCCATTTTTGATATCGAGCAAAAAAAGGCAAAAAAATCGCGTTTGTTGTATGGGGAGCCCCCCTTAAATATTTATTTTATTTTGTTTTTAGTATTTTTTGTTATAGCGGCAACAGAAATACATAACTTGTGAAAATTTCAACTCTCTAGCTATCGCGGTTCTTGAGATACAGCCTGGTGACAGACAGACAGACAGACGGACAGACGGACAGACAGCGAAGTCTTAGTAATAGGGTTCCGTTTTTACCCTTTAGGTACGGAACTCTAAAAATTAGACGTGCTAGGTACCTATAAAACATAGAATTTACGATAAAATACTTATACTGATAAATAAATTCATTACCCATACTTTCACAGCAGATTAGGAATTATTGATAAAATCAATTTTAATTGATTGCCCTAGACGTTTATCAGTCTTTCGATTTTATAGCGGACGTTCAAAAAGAATGGGTTGCATATTAAATATCAGACCGGAATAACTCTAAATATCTCATTAACGAAAAAGTATAATTAATAGGGAAAAATTTCCTATCCTAATTAATAAAGAAGTCGATGGCGCATTCAATGCAAATTACCTATTGTAAGAGAACCACATGTCTGTGAAATGATATTATATAACTGAAAATGTTTTTGAGTAGACTGCTTCGTTGGTGTAGTGATTACAAGCGTTACTGCTGATCATGAGGTTTTAGGTTCAATTTCCGGGTCGGGCAAAGTAGTTGGATTTTTCCATCTGGAATTTCTCAGACGCAGCCCGGAGTGGATTTATGCCCGGTTGATGGCAACAGGGTCGCCCCCTGTTAGAGGACTTAAACATAACTGGCAAAATGTGAGTATAATTGTTATAATTGGGTATAATTTACTTAGTTTTGCTTCGACGTTCCCTATTTAGACAGAGTGTAGAGTGCATGTCTATGCAGCTCTAATCGGTTTGTTATTGTAGTGTTCTAGATAATAAATACTAGATACACTTTTTATTGTTCTCCTTTGTCTTTTTTTAATTTTAGATGTTATGCATACCTGTTATTTGCATGGTTACTGAAATGCTAATTTTAGATGATATTTTATTTGAATTGTAAGTGACTGTGCTGTTGGTGTGCTTATTATAAATAAATAAATAAATACCTGGGTATACTATACTGCCGCCATAAAGGAAAAGGGCACAACTAACATTTTTTCCAAAATTGAGTTATATACATATTTGGAACCAGAAAAAACAGCCGCATATGCCAGTTTTTTTTACTCAATTTTGGAAAAAAATGTTAGTTGTGTCCTTTTTCTTTATGACGGCATTATAGGTGCACCACTGCCTAACCTTTCGAGGAATACAGGCGTGATGATTTGTCATGTTGTTAAGTTTTCAACCGAAATAGAAGAACTGGCCAAGTGAGACTTCGACACGCACACGAAGGGTTCCGTACCACAAGGCAAAAACGCCGAAAAAAAACATGTTTGTTCCAAATGGGAGTGTTGTTGTGTTTGTTGTTGTATGGGAGCCCCCCTTAAATATTTATTTTATTCTGTTTTTAGTATTTGTTGTTATAGCGGCAACAAAAATACATCATCTGTGATAATTTCAACTGTCTAGCTATCACGGTTCATGAGATACAGCCTGGTGACAGACAGACGGACAGTGGAGCCTTAGTAATAGGGTCCCGTTTTTACCCTTTGGGTACGGAACCCTAAAAACGACGATAGAATAAACGTATTTCCTTTCTTTCTTTAAAATGACGTGACCATTCCGTACAGAGTCAACTGATTACACATCAATTCCACTTATGGGCACAAGGGATTCAATCACAGACAAGAAGTCAGATCCGAAAATAAACAAGGGCGTCTTCCCTGGAAATCTCATTAGATTCGACTGGCAAATTGTTAAGCGTTGTGTAGAGCCTTCGTCCCTCTTCCCCTATCGTTAAGCCAAAAGCAATCGGAAAGGTAACTTTAAGAGCCTATACTACCTCAGCTAAAATTCACTCTTTATCTCGCTCGCACGATACTGCTCGCGGACTGTGTGAGAACTAGACAGAGGGCGGTGCTGGGCGGAAGGCAGCGCCAACAGTTTAGGTATTTACTTTTTACGGTGAAAATAAAGGTAATTAAAAAATCTGCGGTAATTTCGACATAACGGGGGATCATGCTAAGCCATTTGAGGTAGTATATTAGGCTCTTAACACAAGATTACCAAAGTTGTAGATACCTAGGTATGTAGCACGATTTTCACACCCATTTTCCTTACGTAACTAGGGCATGAGCAGAGCTGTAAATAACGTTACCACTAAATGCATGGGCACGACTAAATGCGGCAGTAACGTGAAGATATACAATGTTGATGCAACTATGTAACTATGTGCATACGGAGATGGGTACCCAGCTCTCGGCAATTGAACACGTAATCGATATGGAGTATCTACATAATTATGTCACTTCCCTCTATTTAGATACTCCCATGAAGTGTGTGGTTTGTTTCATTAAACATGATATTTCATTGCTACTTTAGTACCTCACGTTTCTATAGGTATATAACACCCCAGTTACAACATCGTGTTTTCAAAATTATTATCTTTTTAATTATATGGCTGTTCCTAGACCGAAGTACTGTAGAGATTATAGCCTATTAAGTGCTTAAATGCCACCTATATAAATACTTAGAAAAGTAGAGAAGAAATACGAGACAAACATTGGAATAGATGAAAAAACAAGCAGCAATCAGATTTGGCCGACAAACCAAGACACACGGATAAAAATGTAAAAAATGTAGAACCATCATCTAGAAATAATAATTGAAGTATTGAGACGCTGTGGTTTCATTTAGTCGTCTCGGTACTGGGAGCTTGTAAAGCTCTCACAGTACCTACCTACCTCGCTGGAAGTCAATGAGCCGGTTCAGCAGTGAAAGAGTGAACAATTGGATAAATAACATAGTTTTATTTCTGCGCCTAAAATGTCCACTGAAAAACTTGGAACTACATACATATATATATTAGGTAGGCGTTGGAGGGTAAAAGAGGATTTTCACTTTGGCTCGATGGAATTAAATACTGCCAAAATGACTACCGGTTTGCCAAACTTATCTACTTTGAAGTACTTTCATCTTCTTACTGTATTAACAAAAGGATGTTAATTCATGTATTACAGCACACAAAACAGGTTACTTAAAGAAAGTCGGTGATTAAGCCCCCACATGGTGATTTAATGTTCGATTTTTGTCTCCACTATCACCACCCACATCTGAAGAGAGGATAAAATATCACCAGCAGGCATTGCAATTAGAGCGGTAAACCTCCTACAATCGATTATGTAGTTCATACGTAACTAAATCGATTCTTCGTGACTCGATAAGTTTTGTTTGTTTAAGACGTCATTCGATTCAATGCGCGGTCGTTAGCTAAATTATATAAATTATGCAAGTCATTTCATAGTGCTGCCTATATTACAGTTATTTGAACTTGTGCAAATGGTTTTATGTGAAGTGTTTTACGCATACCATTTCGTGATTACAGAGCGTCAAACTACTTTCCATGTGATTGAGAAATCTCCAGGTTCAGGTTATGTTGTCCATGGTATACTAAATTGCCTGTCACTTTCAGATTAAAATAGCTGTAAAAGTAAAGATTTACAACACATTTATGGTTTACGATGTAACAGTAAACAAGACGTGACATTATATAATGTCATCATCGATCGATCGTTTTCAGGAAGCTTGCTGAAGCATAAAAACTTTATCAGTTTATTCGCGGGAACATAAGTTAATTTTATTATAATCGTTTTAATACTAATCTATATACCTACTAATAATAAAGCATAATGAAGAGTTAGTTTGTTTCAACGCGTTAATCTCTGGAACTAACACTCGATTTTTGTAAAAAGAATTGCTTTTGATAGCCAAATTCTTGAGAAAGGCTATATGCTATCATGCTATGACATATATGAGCCGATCAAAAAGAAAAAAAAAGCCAGAAAGAATAGTAATCGAAGTTATAGCGCAAAGGAGGTGAAATTTCACGCGGACGAAGTCGCGGGCAGAAGCTAGTGATATTATAATACTTAAAAATTCATAACAGTTATAACATAACACATAAACTCGATTAACTGTTAAACTTATTACAATAAATCGGCTTCACAATAAACGCGCACGAGGCGAATCGATTTAAATGGCAGCGATTAATCAGGTTGCATCTATTAAGGCGAGCAGCAATAAATTTATGAATATCGATCGCACTCGTTTGCATTAAATAATCGATTACGTAATCGGTGTCACCTGTCACTATAAGCGGGCGGCGACCTCACTGTGATATAACGGACGCAACCCATGAAAAGTAACTGGCAGTTAAATTAACAGGAAACGTAATTGGATACAGGCATGTGGTTTAAATGCCGAAGTTAAAATACATCTGCCTCAAAATGTAATATGAAAGGACGTGTACGCACGTCTGTTGGTTTGTTGAATGAATAAGTTTGAACTGATTTCGGTCGGGCTTTGCGAGCTTTCAGCTGCTAAAGCTTATGTGGAAAATTCGAGCAGTTTTATAAAGCGGTCAAGCTAAGCTTTTAACTAAATTCAATGTTTAACTAAAAATATTTGCTTATTGGAATGACCTTACCTGCGCTAAAATGCGCTTTTTAGAGAGAAAATATATAAAATGTATGTGTGAAATTGATTCAAAATTGCCAATTTGAAAGTTGCCAGGTAGTAAAAGAGTAGAAGCGCAAGGGTTTTACCTGCGCTAAAATGCGCTTTTTAGTGAGAAAATGTATACACAATGTATGTGTGAAATTGATGGAAAATTGCCAATTTGAAAGTTGCCAGGTAATAAAAAAGTAGAAGCGCAAGTTCCTTGTTGACCTAGCGGAATAATAATAAAAATTTAGGCACCGAAATTGTTCTTGATTGCGAATTGGACTAAATTGGAAATAATCACGGAACATCTTCAAAACCATTTATAAAAGAGAAAGTACCTACGGGGTCTTCATAAAAATGTGGTTTAATTTTGACACTTAATTGTTTTGCATCGAGTGGTTTCACAAATATCGATTAATTATTATAAATCTAGAACTGCACTTACCTAATAAAAATAAGCAGCAGCAGCAGCAGTTCGGTTTAAATTTCTTTAAACCGAACTGCACTTTCAAAAGTTGTCGATATATTATATAAATTGAAAGAGGTATTTCATTTGCTAATATTTCAGTAGAAAATGTAATGGGTGTCAGAGTTCGAGATAGTCATTAAGATGATCACTTATAAGGAGATTCGATTAAGCAACAAACCCAGAATCCGACTTAAAAGACAAGGAACCCGGGATGATGTTTCCATTATTAAGGCCAAGTTATTAATTTGAGATTGCTGCCAAATGCATTTACGAAGATTTCATCATACTTTCTTTGAACAAAAAGTAGTTAATTGAATTGAAGAAATTGCTATGTGATTCAGTTGAAAGGTTTATGGTCGGAAAGTTCCTTTGTGTGTTGAAGCGTACAGGACTTTTTGCGAACACTTTAAACTTATGTAATTAACCCGGTTTCATTTGCCATATTATATATCAATTATATACTCTCGCGGAAGTTGCACGCGACGATTTGTAATCATAGGTAACCGTTTTTTTTGCTGTAGCATGTGCGCGTACATAATGCATTTTGATAGGCTACGTAATCTTATTAGGTTTCATAGTTAATTATTCCAATTATTTGGCGACTTAAGAGCGTTTACGCCGTACGGCATTTCATACAAACTTTCAAGCCCTTGTTTTTCGAAATTAATGAACGGATTTTAATGAATCTTCCTAAGAATAAGCAGGATACAAAGGTCTAAAAAGTTAGTAGAGAACATTTTCGAGATGTCTTATATAAAAAAAGATAACTGGAAATATCTGTTTCTATGGAAAGTTTAAAATCGGTCTAATTTGGCTGTATCACTATTTTTCGAAAATGTTCTCTACTAACTTTTTAGACCTTTTTATTTTGCTTATACGTACGAAGTTTCATTAAAATCGGTTCATTCACTTCGAAAAAAAAGGGCTTGAAAGTTTGTATGAAATGCCGTTCGGCGTAAACGCTCTTAATATAATTTATATCTCAAACATTAACTTTCTGTTACATCTACTCTCTCGACGTAAGAATGAGTAGGTACTTCTGGTAGACTACCAGTGGTAGTCTTGCGTTTATTATTCATAGAAACTCCTAATCGCTTTACGTCCTTAAGAGGGGACAACTTGAAGCAGCACTTCAATGTAAGTGTACACAATGATCCGCCACCGTTCCATTGACAATTGTCGCATCAATGGAGCTCTTGTTCGACTGAAGAGATGAAAGTTGACGTGTGTCCACACTGTCCACTATTTACTATTGTGAAAACGCACCATCAGGTAAGGCAAGGTAGGTCAAGTGCAGGGAAAATATGCATTATAGTTGGAAAATGAAGATGAGTTCAGAATGTTTGTGTCATCAATGAACATCTTGATACCTTTCCTTTTTCTTCAAGTCTTTCCGTAACAACACTGAGGTAGGCTTTAGCTAAATGCGCTAAAGCTGATTGGCTTAATTAGAGGCAACCACATTATGACCTACGAACCCAATATACTATAGGTTAAACCCACAGCTTTGCGCGATCTTTGGACCGAAAACAACCAATTTGGCTTGGGTTAGCAACGACATGAGACTTAATCTTACCTTATAATCTAGTTTGTGTGTTAGTTTTGTGTTTATGATAGTCTGATATAGGACCTATTCTTTGCACACCAAGAAAACCTCGATACATCAGTCGTAATATGGCAGCGGTATTTTTTAACCGAGAATTATCCTTACTTGTATTGGTTGTACCTAGCATGTGTTTGCATGGCCTTCTGACTTCGCGGCATGTCTATTTGCCCCAAAATAGTAAATATCTCTCGTCATCGACTTCGTCTCCATTAAGGTTGTGCCCGAAGTTCGGGGCTTGTCAAATTGTTTACCTTCATAAATTATTATGTAGAATAACAGAATTTATCACAGAAACATGAATTTAATAATTGCTTCTTGTTTAGATATTTATTATGTTGGGGTATTTAATAAAGTAATAGGGAAATAAACCAGCCCATAGTTTAATTTATTAATTAGAGTGAAACCTAACATCGTGAGCATAAATCTAAAAAGGAATTAAGGACGCCTTTACGTATCTGACAAAAATAAGCCGTTTTTCGGTGCATTTTGCGGCAAAATGAGACGAAACCAAATGTAACTAATAATTACTACAGATAGATTACTCTTTCATCTCCAAATGGTAGCCATTTTTTATTCGAAAATGTTGGTTTATAATATAGTAAAAAATAATTTCCGTTGCCTCTTCACACAAAATCGACGATATCGTGCTGTCTTTGGGGTCATTTTTCTTCTGTTTAATAACATAAACATATTTATTTTAAAATATTTTATGTAAGCAGACATGTTCAACTCAAAAAGGTAGCCAAAAGAACTATCAAAATGTTAAAAATAAGCTCAGAAAAAAATAAAAATCGGAGTCTATTTTTTCACATATTTAGCTGTAATACGTGAATCTTATTGGATTGAAATAAGGGTTATTTTACTGGTCACTGTCTCGGCTTATTGCACAAAAATTTGTAATGAAATATTAGTCTGCGCTCAACCAGCTCGGAAGACTTAGCTGTAAATGGTCTAATACCACATCCTATTACGTTCTAATTGTTTATTCAATGAACATTCTTTACTACTATTTATTACCGTATGCAAAGTATTGCTGTTTTATTACGATCGAAATGGTGGTAAAGCTTTTTCCATTATTATTTTCAAGTTGCCATCGTAAAATAAGAATAGGGTTTTCTTGTATCTGAAAGCCTGTAAAGTTGTGGTAGGCAAAGTTTTATGACCAAAAATTGTCTAGATATAAATTGATTTTGTCTCTGAGCTTTGCAAAAAGTATAATTATAGCAACAGAAGTCCCTAAGTAGGAAAAGTTATCAAGTCAATACATTTGGACCTATGTTTTAATTGCCAGAATTTATCAATCTACGAGTATTTAAATAAAAACAATTGCCGTGCGTTAGAATCGCAAAGTATCGAAAATGGCTCGGCCGGTTGTGATGAAACTTTGGTAAGTCGCCGGAGGTTCCTAACAAAAAAAAAAAGATGTAAAGGCATTGCATCGCATGCAGGGTCTACCTAGTATCAAATAAAGCTCCGCAATATCACAGTGTATCTCTTCTGAAGCTGACAAAAGTGATGCAACCAATCTAAAATTAAGACCGAAAAAATACAGTTTCATAACACCACTTCACACGAACCGAAACAAGGATGGAGGGCATTATGTACTTGTAGATATACGTCAGAAAAAAAAATTCTGTCATAACAGTGTCTGGGTAGGCCCTTGTATGGGAGTGGAACTTTTTGCGTAACCAACCAGTCGCAAATGGAGAAATATTTAGCTCTAGTCGAGCATTTATAAAATGTAAAGCTTTAATAATCTTGGTTTTTATTTTATCGATTGAATGGCACAATTCACTGTATTGCAGAATTATTTCATCCGGTGAAATGCGCTTTTGTAACTTGCCTGGGACCAACAAATATGAACAGTGTAGGAAATACGTTACGCGTATATTTCCTGTGAATGGGGGGAAATTGATCACTGTAATGGTTTTAACACGCCGGTAATCTATTCACTTATGCACTTGGCATTCTTTTGAATAGAGTTTCCCCGTCTCTTTTTTAGTGCTCGACCACAATCAACTTTTTATGAGTTTATATTTTTATTTCGACCTAGATTTATAGGACGTCCATTTGCAATTTTTAAACTCTATGTTATTGTGTTATATTGTGTCGCCACGGAAGAGGCAGTTATATTTATTCTCTCAAAAATGACCTTAATGCTGCTTTCACAACAATTTCGACGGTTTGTCGTGCAGTTTACCCCTTTAAATGGAGGTTTGAACGGTATTATTAGCTCATCAAGCTTTCATCAAGGTAATGGACGTTTTATTAACGCATGAAACTGAAAGTAGGTATATCAAAAGCAAAACTAGTTTTAGAACTAAAAACGAAAGTCTTAAATATAGACAAATAAAATGATGTATGCAAATTACACGTAGGTTTAATCAACTTTGATGATTAAATCCTGGCCATTTAAATAACGTATATTGCGTTAATCTTCTACTAGCGTGCAGAGATGATGTTGGCTTCGAGATCTAATTCGTTGTTAGGAATCATCAAGACATAATATAATGATTCGTAGATAACATAACATCTTAACGTCACGCCAGTTTTGCCCGGACGGTTAGTTATGTTTAAGTCCCATGTACAGACGCCAGCGTATCAACCTACCCGAAACTGTCAAATTTTCCCAACCAACTTTGAACCTTATGCTTTAGCGATAAAGTTGAAAATCTATTAAAGACATATTGTAGTAGCTTGATGTGGCGTCTGTACTATGGGGCGAGCCTATTGCCATCAACCAGAAACAAATCCAGATTCCGAGCTGCTACTGAGACATTCCTGATGGTAAAACCCAATAACCCTGCCGACGGGAATCAAAACCAGGACCTCATGCTCTCACGAGGCAATGAGGTGGTAGGTAAGTACCTGTTTGGTATTTTTAACACGCTTTTATTAGGTCGACCTGTATGTAACTATGTAATGGAATCTAAGGTAACTAATTTAACTATCTTCCAAGGGTCGTAGCGTAATGAAAATTGGCAGCTGTATGTAGTTCTGATGACAATACAATAATATGGTACTGTCGAACTGATCTGATGATGGAACCGGAAGATATGAACTGGAACTTCATGATGGAAAATCGTATCATAGGTGTTTTGGATTTCTTAGAAAAGTCTTGTAATGTACTTTGACCACGATTAGGTTTCAAGGTCTGATGATGAAGCCGGAAGATAGGCACTGCCATTCCATGATAGAATATCGTATCATAGTCGTGTTTGCACTCGTGAGACAGGCCACGTAATGGACTTTTTTTTTTGTTTTTACGTGCATTTATAAAAGCGTGTTTTTCTAGTGTTTTTTAAACTGTTAATTATTCGAAGTACTCTCGTATCTAATTACCTACCTACATCAACAAATATTAACGATGGGCACTGGCAGGTACTGGCTGTAAATACAAACTGACATAATGTAATCACAAATGTTGTACAAGTAAATGTAACAACTTCCCGACAGCCCGACAAACACAAAGTCAAAGTTCAAACTAAGACATGTCCAACAATCATTACCATTCTAACAAGTGCAACAAGACGGAAGGTGTGCTAGTCGCGCAGTTAGAGCACTGTGCTGATAAGCAGTACGTGATCACCCGGAGCCCAGGAAGGAAAGCAACCAGGGCAAAAACTAGGAAATTGATTCGCGATCGTGCAATGAATCAGCTGAGGGCACCGCGCTTGAACTCTTGCTGATAAGGAGTTTAATAACTGCACGCTTTGTAACTAATATGGGCTTGTGATGGTTTATTTGGATGTAGGATACTGTGTCGGTAAGTAATACGATAGAACGATTTCTGATTTTTAATTTTTTAGGGATGCATGAAGAAGCCTCCTCGTATAGCGCAGTTTGTTTCGCCAGTTACTCAACTGAACCGAGCGCTCGGCGCATCCTGGACAGTCACACCCAACACCTATTTGACTGGCCAATTCTTCCCTTGCAGCCAGGTTGTTTTTGCGACCACCCTCCCACCGGAGTCCGGCGTCAAGCAGCCTGCTGTGTTTTGTCGATGCGTGGGAGTTCCAGTGCCTTAGGCATCTTCTGGGCACGCTTGTTCCATCATAGACCTAATCCATCGCTTTCCATCAGGCACGATCGTGGTCAAGAGCAGGCCCATTCAGCAATAAAAAAATTCAGTACCTATAAAGAGTATTCTATTCTACCTATTGCAAACGGCAATATGAATAACTTTCCTACTATAATAACAATATGGTCGAAAAAGACATGTTGTGCCGATTCCAAATAAATTATGTTAAGGACAGGAGGAACATTGGCGTATCTAAGGCTTTTTTCCAGGGGGGGCTGGCCCCTAAGCTTTTTTTTTTAGACGGAGAATTTCCTCAAGAAAGAAACAGTGGGGTTTTAGTCGGTAGGAGTTCGCTAAAACCCACCGTTCATCCCAGACGAAGAATTTCTCCTACCATCTCCTACCGTCTACTACCATAAGTCGGAGCCCCAAGAGATACTTGTACAGTCGCCGCACCCTCGACTGATATCAGCTCGCCAAGCCTGGCGGGCCCCATCCTCAATTGCGGGCGATCGGTCCTTTCGACCGATCCTTTTCTTTAAGCACGTTTTTCATTATTAAACATTCTGCTTCTAAAAGAGTTTCGTCAATTTGGAGTACACTTATACTGATACATTAAAAAATGCATCGATCGAAGCGGCAGCGCACGGAACCGTGCGACTGCTTGTCACTTTGCATTGTGGGCTGTGGCACGAAATTTAAATGTACCTACTCTAGTTTATTACGTTGCGTATTAGTAGATTCAATTATTTTTGTTATTACAAAAGTAATTATGGAAAATGGAATGTATTATGTAGGTAATAAAATAAATAAGCTTGTGTAGGTCTTGGTGGTAGATTATAAATTAATTGATTGCTTTTGTGCGAAGTTATATTATGTAAGCGTCCGGCTTAGGATTTCGAATAGGTCCCCAAACATCCTAGGGTAGGCACGCCCCCCCCCCCCCCCTCTCATATACGCCTATGGGAAAAAGATTACTATCATAACAGTGTAGTCCTCCCTTGTAAGGGAGAGGAACCTTAGTATAGCAATACTTGAAGTATAAAAGTAGTACGTGAAAACTAAGTAGGTACGTTAAGTGAGTTGTCGATTACCGCACGATCTCCGGCGAGGCGGCAAGCCTCCTTGCCGGACTGCCGCCGTGGGATCTGGAGGCGATAGTCCTCGCGCGCCTGTATGAGTGGCGCGCGGAGGCACTACGCCGGGGGGAGGATCCGCTTCCGCGGCAAATCGCTGCGGAGCGGACGGATCTCCGGCGCGATCTCATGGTGACATGGAAAGAGCGACTGTCGCAACCCAGCGCAGGGCACGCCGCGATAGCGGCGATAAGACCCCTCTTTGAGGAGTGGCTAGAGAGGCGCCGCGGCGCCCTCACCTACCGCCTGACGCAGGTCCTCACCGGACACGGAAGTTTCGGGAGGTTCCTGCACAGTATCAGGCGGGAGGAAACGCCCGGGTGTCACCATTGCCAGGATCGCCCAGAGGACACGGTGGAGCATACGGTGGAGGTCTGCCCCGCTTGGGCGGAGCACCGCCGTGTCCTCGTAGAGGCGATCGGCAGCGACGGCGACCTCTCGCGTCCGGCCCTGGTGCAAGCCATGGTCCGGGGCGAGAGGGAGTGGGAGGCAGTCACCTCCTTCTGCGAAGCAGTCATGCTAGCGAAGGAGGTGGCGGGACGGCTCAGGGAGAGAGCCTCCCGTCCCAGCCGCCGCGGGAGACGCTCCGGACGTCGGGAGCCGCGTGATGACTCCCGGCCACCGTAGGCGCGGGCCTGAGGGCGGAGAGTAATGGGTAGATCACCGTCCGATCAGGACCAGGCCCGTGCCGGACGGCGCGTACGTGTTCCACGCGCGCCTCAATAAGATGTCAGCATCGAGGAGGGGCCCCTTAGGGCCGAAGCCTGCCGGGTCAGCGGGATTGTCCGAAAGGGTTACCGCTGGCCCGGAACATAAAGGGCTAAGGAAGGAACACGGGTGGGTTTTAGTCAGTAAGAGTCTGACACTCCCTTCCGCTCCACCCAGAGCGGGAGGAGTCATTTGATGATTTCCTATCCGCAAAAAAAAAAAAAAAGTGATTGTCGATAGTCTCAACCTCTAGCATCAGGTGGAATGACAGCTCACTCCAAACTCAAGTGACCTAAGTTTACACGGTGAGATTATTACAGAATAGGTCCGCTGGTGTGAATCAAGCCAATTGAGATAACATCACGATTTGCTAATGATTACTCAACCACATCCTTCTTTCAACAATCTGAAACATAAAATCAGTATTTCCTCTTCCGAACTAAAATAATAATTTCTATTTCTGAACCCTGATTTGAAAGCCAAGATCTCAAACATGAGACACTCGACAGCGTTGTAATGTTTCAGCGCAGAAACAGCGATGAAGGGCCCGATCGGCGCGCGCGCAGCTTTCCACGTCCCGCTCCTCGGATATCTGTCCCTCTAGACATAACAAGATAAATCGACTTACATTTGAAAGGTAAGCAATTTGTATAGTTGTCTCTAGCGTGAAAGCGAAATCAGTTGTTGAACGTTTATGTATAATGTGGGCAGGACGTAAAATGAAGTAAATGTCCCTCTAGCTACCGAGTTATGCCGAGTGTGGGAGGTAGTTGTTCCGGACCTTATTGTGGATGTAAAATCTATGGCGTATTCGACTATTGGAGAGCTAGGCCCTTATTCCTACTATTCGTTATTTATTTGGTCTTTATGTAAGACCAAGGTGTAATATTGAATTACAGTATAGATAGGTATTTAATATTCTACAACATAAATTCTACTGTAATAAACTATACTTACTAGTGTACGTAATAAAGTCTCAGTGCTATGGTCCTTACAACTTCTCGTTTTCAAATCCCTCATGCTAATATTATTCCTCGAGGTATCAGGCTCACTTTCACTGAAAGCTGTGACTTTAAAATGAATTTATTCGTTTGTTTAGTATTAATAAATGAGGTAGTAATTTTACCATTGAAACCGTGAGTCTTAAATCTTATTTAACGACCCACGGTTTCAAATTTAAATACTCCTTTCTAACGTGATTTAATTTCATGATCCTTACAACTTTCCCCACTCTGGCGCACTTGTTTACAATCGAGAGCTTCGGCCAGGGATCGGTCACGAGCGAGTGCCCATAGAGATGCCTCCACGACGGGAATCGAGCGATAATCGATTCGATACACTCGGGATAATTTCAGTCTCGGCACTAGCTTTGATCTTCGAACGTGAATGTCTATGGTGCCAGTAAGATGGTAAGTACCTTTGCAGGTATTTGAAGCAGAAATATGCCATTTTACCGAGCCTGCATAGTATGCGAGACGAGGCCTTGAAAATGATTACAGCTTTCGTTGCAAGATAATCAGAGCAACGCTCCTAACCTGATCGGGCTTAGGAATCGAGTGGAAGACTGGCATTACATCAAAGTAAGTATTAAACATTCGCTATTAGTATTACCGTCCCGTCCGTAAAACGTAGAACGAAATATTGGTTATTATGTTTGCAACAATGGCAGCTTAACATGTTTGGATTTATAGACGTGGTTAGACTTAGCGTTTACGCAGTACCTACGGCATTTCATACAAACTTTCAAGCCCTTGTTTTTCGAAACGAATGAACCGATTTTAATGAAAGTTCATACGTACACTTAAGCAGAATACAAAGGTCTAAAAAGTTACCTACTTAAGAACATTTTCGAAAAATAGTGTTACAGCTAAATTAGACCGATTTTTAAGTTTCCATAGAAACAGAGATTTTCAGTTATCTTTTTTTTAAATAAGACATTTCGAAAATGTTCTACCCATGAGTTTAAGACACTCCGACCTCCAGATTATTTATTGTCGTTGTTCCCGAGGAAAGCGTCATTTTTCTTTGTTACCTATCTCTATAATTGAATTTTATTGTTATACTCCCTAATTGATATAATGTACTAGTTAGATAATGTTGTTAGATAAATGCAGAATATTTGCTTGTACACGGTCGTGGGAAACTTTCGCGCGTTGTTTACTATTGAAAGTCTACTAAACGACTTTAGTAACGTACAAATAGGTCCGATTAATTAGTTCGATACGTGCTTACACAGTCAGTTACGACGGACAATTAGATCTTTTATCTTCTTCCTTCCGACAGAACAGCGTGTAGTATTTAAGGCTGTGTTTAGGTGGTCCCGCGATGTTGCAGGCAATATTCTACAATCTCATCGCAACATCGCGCGTCCCTTACTAAGTTCGTGCGAATTTCCGTGGCCCGTTTAGGTACATCGTGTTTTGAATCGTGTCAATCTAAACTTAGCCTTAATGTTTACATATTTATTATGACAGCTTGATAATCGCCGTGCAGTGAATGTGCACTTTGTGTAGATACAGATCTGTGTGCGTGCATTACGCCTCTTATGTAATCGTGTCGACATAACGTTTAGACTAAACGATTAGTGGCAATCTTGAGTGATGCATCTATTAGTTTAGAAAAGAGATGAAATCAATAGTTTTTATTATTTTTGACTAACTGCGCTATGTAAATGGAATTATCTACAAAAAAATACACATTCATCGCTAGTTACAAGCTACATATATCGATGTTCCATCACTGTCAGTAAGTGCTCAATTACAGATCATTACATTACCATACCATCTCAGCCTGACGTAATTTAAATGTTAATAAAGTCATGTTGATCTCAATACCGAAACGCGGTAAATGTCAGTGCTAAATTATCGGAAAACGGGTCAAATGATCGTACATTAGACTTTCCCTGGCCCAACGGAATGCGCAGACGCCGAGACCTAGTACTTACATGGAATGCTAACTTGTTATGCGCCACTTTTGTTTTAAAACAACAGATGTATTTACATAGTTCTGATTGTGAAACCCGGAATCTAATTCGAGTAGGGTTGTCGGTTGTCGATTAACATGGTTTTGGTTGATACAAAATGGTTCTCAGACTTGTAGCATTTAAATTACAAACAAAACATATCCATGCCTATATTCCTCAGACAGGTATAATAGACTGTCCATCTATTCTACATATATGTTGACCCATCTATTGCCACTTACAGGCACAAATCAGGATCCTACTGAGAATTTGAAAGACAAAAGAAAATACGAAATTTGCGGCAAACATGACGCATAAAAATAAAAGAAAAGAAACAAAATACGTTTATTTGCGGCAAACACGACGCATAAAAAAATATAAAATAAAACATTTTGGGAGAAAGTATGCGTCACGTTTACGCAAAACGGCCATCGCTCAGCATAATGCTAAGACCATAATATACGAGACAGAGCCCCAGCGACTATTATTTCTTATTAAAAAAAATATAAATTACACCAATAGGTTACGGTTCATAATTAATTATTAAATAACAAAAGCCTAATTTAACAAAGTTTGGCAATCCGTCATTCTGATTATGTTTATGCTCAATAAACCGTTGTTCAAACTGATTGTTAAATTGATTGGCTGTACAATAGCGGATTAATTGATCGCTAACTCAGACTTCGACGAGATTAATCGAAGTCAGTTGTTAATTAACGTTAAAATTAAACAATACGATTAGTTTGTTAGGTAATCCTTTCTCCGTCAGTGTTATAAAACTTTAAACATTCGCTTTTCAATATGAAAATTGACGTGCAGTCGAAATGGCACGTACTTATTATGTAAATTAATAATCGTTAAATACTCTCTACGTTTATTGTGCCTGTTGCATTCAGTACGTAATTACCAATAACATAACATATTAGGTCTCTTTATGAACGTTTGTAAGAGACTATTCAGCGTTCTGAATGGTATTACCTAACTAATTAAACTTATTTGTATAGACTCTCTAATTTTAATGTTTATTATGCAGATGAGTCGATGTTTACAGAATATTAACTTTAAATCGTATTGAGACATTCCATAAGACGGATATAGGATGTATTCTCGTAAACGCACATGTCTGTACACAAAGAGGCGCGCGCGCAAGCACCTGCCAACGCTTTCTTCCGGACCAATGAATTCTTAATCAACCACCATCTGTCAAAATGTAGTCTTCAGCCAACAAACCAACTGTCAAAACTGCCATGTCCTAGTCAAAACAATCACAGCAAGTACATCATATTCTCTGACATGAATAGCATCGGTCACTCTAATAAAATGTGTGTAATTTCCAATTTCGATTATAGCCTCAATCAATGTGAAAGTCGCCTTTCTATGGACTTTTTTCGAGTAAACCATATCTCACGTGTATTAAGAAATGAGACGTGTTATGTTGAATTTGACACGCTGTTAAATCGTAGCCTATATACATACATACATACGTCGGTCGGTACCTCGAGGATAGTGACCTAGCGTGACGTAATAGTGTGTTAATCATTTTTCTCACGTCGAAAATATTTGGAAGGGAGTGGCTGGACGAAACAGAATGGAACTTTTAAGTTTTTAACTTTTTAAGTTTACGACAGATTTTATGAATAAGATAGGAGCCGTGTGTGAATTGTTTTCGAAAGTAAATACCTTAGCTGAAGCATAATTGGTTGATTTATCACCAATTAAGAATTAAAAGTCTAATTCGTTAAACAATTAAGAAACAAAAACTCCTTTCTGACTTTAAGCAGGAAACAAAACGTTGACACATGATGACATTGTCTGTATTTCCCATTTTAATTAGAAATGTAATTATAACGAGTAGTAAAATATGATTTTATTAGATTACGCAATTAATTATTTGGCATACAATGGACCATAGCTCATTTGAAACAATGGGGCGCCGTAGGAACAGAGGTTCGCGTCCATTCATCATGGCTGCACGCAAACCTGTTGTACTAGCTAGTTGAATTATAATCATTATTATGATAAACTGTTTTACCGTGGACCGTTGAAAGTTAATTAAAGTTCCACTAGATCTAAGCTCCTTCCAATATATTACCTATATTAAAAGACCAGCCTCTCCAAGTTTATTGTAAACGTAAAATTAACTCTCTCATAAGGTTCATTTTACCACTTCCACTTGGAAACTAAACTTACTGTTCCTTCTTTTTAGCAAAAGACTTCTCTCAAGAGCAGTTTCATTTAACATACCTGAAACAAACAAAACAAAATCAATTAGTTTAACAACAAAAGCAGAATGTATCTCACGTTCATTCAACAAACCTGCTGCGCTCGGTATTGCGGTAAATCTTTTACTTGTCGATTCTCGATCTGTATGAGTTACGGCCCTATCTCCGCACAGTTTGTTCCCTAGAACTTTCATCTCCATTTTAGGCGTTGGATACGGGCCTAGGCCCTAGTCTGACCACAATCGACTATTATCTCTGTGTTTAGAATTAAGTAGACATTTATTTACTTCCCATTATTAGTAGTGCGAGTTAAATGTGCCAATATAAATCTTTGTTTCCTTGTTTATAGTGCTAAACTGTACCTATGTTCGTAGGTATTGTTACTGGGAACGACTTTTGATGGAGAGCGAAAAGTGGGAATTTGAATTGTATACATAGATGGCAGGTACCTACGCAAAGGATGAGAAGTGAGAAATTGTAAAGATGCCCGTTATGGTATAAAGAATAGATGTAGGGGTACTACAAGGATCTTGCGCGCGTGGATAAAATCGGAACTAACGCCGCCATCTTGTTTTTTCAATACATTTGACAACAAAACAGTTGCACATAATGTTTACCAACAGCGCGTGTCAACGTCTTTCGAGCGCCAAAAGTTAGAGTAGTAGCGATTGTCATTTATTCTATATTCCTAGGTTATCAATAGAGTTGCGCAGTGAAATGTTTCATATTATTTAATAGTATCCGTGCCACCTGCAGGAACAGACCTTTGTGTAAAGAGATCGTGGCGAGATTATGTCGTGACTGTGAGTTGATATATTTGTAGTAACAACTTATTTTTTCAAGATAAATATTTCGATAAATTACTGCCGTTGCCTTTCTACTTGAAGCTTGTAGACATAACGATAAAGTTGGAGGTTATTCCACACGTCCACGACGTGTTTGAAATGCAACCTTCTATTTTACACGAAGAAGACTAAAAATAGCATGGCCACATTATAACAACGAACATAGTAAATATTTAAATGGATATTGCATTTGCATTTGAAAATGTCTCCGTCTTTTACTTCAGGACATGTCAAGGATTGAGGTGAGGTTGGCAAAACGATGATAATATGTAAAGTGCCTAACGTTAGCCTCTCGTACATATGCAAGTGTCGTCGCTAAATCTTCGCGAACTGTCAATTTGTTAACAAAACGGTATTCAAACGGGAATATTACAACGGTTGTATTGACCCATTGTTTACTATAGGTATTACATTCAATAAGAAATACAATTGCTTAGTACGTTTTACAAGAGAAGAAAACTATTTTGAAATGGCTAGATGAATCATAATTATGTTTCTTTGGTAGAATTCCACTAAGAACAACTTACATTAAGTGCATACCAAGCGTGGTTACATAAAATGAGAATTTATCCCTGAACATTCAATAAAGACTCTTTATAAACTGCTGTTCTGTAAGTAAAGGTTTCTCCATTTGAAAATGACTTCTCAAATCGCTGCCATTACAGTTAAAAGCCCACGAACACTTTAAACTTCCTATACACAATGTTCAACAATATTTCTTCAAACGACAATTTTCTTTCACCAAACAATGCGTTGATCCAACACTAAATAGATTCGAAACGACCATTACTTGACCATAAGCTTTTAGCGACACTTAAACCGCATAAAGCGTTGCCGTTAAACTAAAACATTGGGCACAATAGGACAATATGGGCAAAAGTGTGCAAAACACACAACCTCATGTCGTGAAAGGTGAAACACTTGATAAAGCATGAGATGTAGGTCCTCATAAGGTCTATCTGAATTACTTTGTGTTTTCGCAACTTAAATGGTGCTTCAGTATTTATTTGAACAAATTCCCCATATGCTCACTTGCACAGTTGTAAACGTTGGCTAGATGATTTATGAAGATGAACACTTAAATTGTGACTTAAATTACGTACCTATTACAAATATTGGGTCGTGAAAATGTTATTGAAGTAACTGCTCTTGTTGTGAATTGTTCAGAAATCAGATTAATCAGTTCGACGATTATTCAAAAAAGGTTTTCATTGACAACCAACCGTTAAAGAAAGAAAACACGTTTACCCATGCTTTTGTATTTGTATTCAACAGTGCTTTTGTATGCACTACTACACTACTTTTTTGCACCAAATAAACGATGTTCTGATCTATTTATCTATGGTTAGTTTTATTGTATGACCACTTAGGTCATGCAAAGTAAGTACGCAGTTTTTGCATTAGTATTAATGTTTTCAGGAAACTCTGAGTCAAATATTCCAAAATCCGGCAAAAAAGAGAAAAGCCAACATGTGCCGACTTTCGCAGCATGGCGTAGGCACTAAAAGAAACACTTACTTTTAAGAATTAGCAGATGACTCAACTAGGCGTAATAACATGTCATCACGAGGCATAGAGTCCGCACAATCGCTATCGAAACATAACAGAATAGATAATGAGACAGTAATAACAGTTCTAACTAAAGTTTACGTCTTACGAGCAATCAAATGTGTTAATACTGCCCCTGCGCATAAAGAAAGTGAAATGCTTTATGTTGATGTAAATTGGTGAAATTGTATCTAAGCAGATAGTATATGACTTGCTGTATGTAACAATGGGTAGCCAGATGGTAAGTGACCTTGTAATTGCATGAATATATATGTGTATGTTGCAAATATGCTAATGATTTGGTAATAAAAGAAGTTCCATGGAATGCTAGGCGTCTGTTGAGGTAAGGAATGAACTGAGTAGAGGAACGGGTTAGTCTGGAATGTTAACGCGAATAGCGATAGATCAGTATTATTGCTACAGCTTTCTATGACGTGGTGGAATGCTGATGTTGTACAGAATGATAAAGCTGCATAGATTTCTGGTTGGCAAAAATATTTCGTTCAATCCACACAAAACGTTAGAACTATAAACAGGAAAATTGAATGTAATTCGGTAAATGAACTGTTTGTATTCTATTTATTAAATTACATTTTATTCGAAAACATGCATCGGTTTCTTACTAAACTTGAACTATATCCGACGACTGTGGTTATAAATGATAAATGATTTTATTTTTGTAAGTAGGTTTGTACAAACACTTTTACACGTCAATCATGTTTTTTTAAAACGAGAAGAAAGGCCGAAACAAACTCAGAGGTCACAGTCTCTTTTAAAATCCAGACATAATCTTGGTCAGGTTATATGAAGACCATGTAGATTGATGTCTGAGACGGTCTTTTGAAGAAAGAACCACACAGATTGAGAGGACCTGTCCAGTCAGTGCACGCATTTGTTTGGTTACTTATCTTCTTACATATATTATTTGAACCGGCATTTCATTATCGCTATTTCAGTCTGTCACTTATCACCGTCGCTGCCAATCATAACATATTATCAACTAGCTGTGCCCGCGACTTCGTTCGCGTGGAATAGTGACTTTTCGGGCAGCATATTTTGAATTACATATACCGTCTACAGACCGGGAATTTGCTGTCCGAACCCTCTGAGAACTCAGGCGAATTTCCCTATCAGTGAAAGTCTCAGACTCACCCGATAGTGCTTGAGCTTCAACATCGGCAGTGAGACGTATTTCTCATTCTTCCTGTGTTTCCTTAGACCGAGCATTTGCTGTCCGAACCCTCTGAGAACTCAGACGAATTTCCCTATCAGTGAAAGTCTCAGACTCACGCGATAGTGCATGAGCTTCACGATCGGCAGTGAGACGTATTTCCCGTTCATCCTGTGTCTCCTGGGTTCGAGCATTTGTTGTCCGTACTCTCTTGGAGCTCAGGCGGGTTTCCCTGTCAGCAAAAGTCTCAGACTCACGCGATAGCGCGTGAGCTTCGCGATCGACAGATAAACGTGCCTTTCGTTGTTCCCCGTTTTCCCTATTTCGAGTTGTCATCATTCGAGAACGATTTGAACTCAGTCGAGATTCTTGTTGTCGAAGTTTCTGCAGCACGAAACCTAGCCTGATGTTCCCGAGTTGCAGAAAGCCTTGCCTCACGACCTTCCTCAGATTCCTGTGATCGAACTAATCTCATCCTTTTAGCATTTCTGCTACATCGGGATAGGTTGGATCTTCTTCGAGGCATTCTTACAATAAAACAGTACTTACTACTTAACACACAGTTATTTAGTAAACACGTACTATCGTAAACAATTAAATTATAAATACTTACAGATTATTATACAGTCTAAAATTATCACAGTTTAAGTAATAAGTGTTAAGACGTGTAAACCAAATGTACTAACTTTATAAAACAAAAGAATTGCTAGAAAAATTAATTACTAACCTGAGCTAATGAACTTATACTTAATAAAGAAAATTACTTAATAATATTTATAATATTCATATACAAACCCTAAATACAAATTAAGATAAGTATACCGAAAATCAGGGAAAGAAATGCCTAACCTATCATAAATGCTTACAATATTTATTTACAAACCCTAAATAAAAATTAAGATAAGTAAATACCCAAAAATCAAGGAAAGAACCGCCTAACCTATACCAAATACTTACAATATTTATTTACCAAACTTTAAAGAAAATTAAGAAAAAGAACCTAACCTACAAACCCTAAAATAATAAATAAATGAAATATGCAAACAGTCAGTCATCATCATCTGCCTAGCCTCTTCCCAACTATGTTGGGGTCGGCTTCCAGTCTAACCGGATGCAGCTGAATACCAATATTTTACATGGAGCGACTGCCTATCTGACCTCCACAACCCAGCTACTGGGTAATATGATACCCCTTGGTAAGACTGGTTGTCAGACTTTGGGGCTTCTGACTACCCGTAACGACTGTCAAAGATCCACGAATGACAGCCGGGTCCAACGGCTTAACGTGCTTTCCGAGGCACGGAGGGGTCCCGGTATGTAAAGATGGTCACCCGTCCACAGACCAACCGCGGCAAGCGTAGCTTAACCTGATCGATCGACCTGTGCGGGCCCCTCTAAAATATGCAAACAGTCAGTATTCAAGTGAATCGCAATAATCGAATGCAACTATTCGCCTATACTCTCCAGGATACGCGCGTTCACTGAATACCTTAACAATTAATGTTCGCTGTGATTCTTTAAATTGACATAACTTTTTTATTTATGAACCGATTGACATGAAATTAACACTAAATGTTAAGTGAAGCTTACTACAATATATTAGTGAAAACCGCATCTAAATCTAATAAGCCGTTTCTGATATTAGCGTGCACAAACATACAGACAAACAGACAAAAAAAAATTTAATTACAATTTTGGGTTCGGCATCGATATAATAACAACCCCTGCTACTTTTTTTTTATATATTTCCATTGTACAGACACCACTTTTCTACAATTTTATTATATATAGATAAGCCACTAAAGTAAGCTAGCAAGCTAATAAAGTTAATTCGTGAAGGAAAATTTTCACAATTATTAACTCTGTCTGTTTTGCGTGGATGCGACGCATGTTTCCCTCAACCCTTTCTTATTCTTTTTTGTTTATGTTCTTTATTGCGTCATGTTTACCGCAAATAAACGTATTTTCTTTCTTTCTTTCTTTATGTCTCGGGGTTATCTAGCTGAACGCTGCAGCTTTGACGCATTTGTATATCATAATCATCCCATAATGTTCCCACTGCTGGGACCACAGGATCCACAGACCTCCTCTCTGTGAGTGGGAGTGGGCGATAATTCACCGCGCGGGCCCAGGGCGGGTTGGCAGATGTCACATGTCTTCAAATTTTTGGTTCTAGGCCATGGAGGTTTCCCAAGATGTTTTTATTTACCGTTTTAAGAGCAGAGGTGATGAAATAATTTAGATAAAGTAAAGTGCCTGCTTGGCTGCGAACCTACGACCTACAACTCGTAAGTCGCTGCCGACAGCACTGGGCCATTACTGCTCTACATATATCCTACGTATAATATACGCATTTGTATAATCGTCATCAATCCGATGACTTAACAACCACAGGTGCTGCGAATGACGGACGGAAGTGACACCCGGAAAACTGACACTGCCTGTCATAACAATGATGATTGAGAATAAAAAGAAGCACTTGCTACCACTGACAAAGGTTACCGCATCAATTAACAATTTCCACGCTAACCTTTAGTTAAAACTATTTTCTCTATAAAAAAACTTTCCGTCAGATTTCTAGTTAATAATACTGGAAGCGTTTAAATAATCCTCCTACATAACAAGTTGCATAAGTACGAAGACGTAGGTGTCGGGTTCCGATCATATCTATCGATAGCACCTGTTTCATGAACAATAGCGTTCGTTCACTTTCGTTTGCGTCTGCGCAGCTCGTTAACATTTTCGTAAAATCGAACGCGAATCGTGACCGAACGAGTGCTCGCTCCCTTTCGTCCGTCACGAGAACAATGATAGGAACCTTTGAGCTTTTAAAATTAAATCAGTTCAGACCCTAGCATGTTCACGTAATAATTTCCCACGCTAGGCAACGGGGATTAATTTCACTAGTCATGTATGTTAAGGAGTTTAACTTAAATGTTATACGTTGTGCAGCCAGTAAGAGAGTTTGATTTGGATATGGAATAGATGCAGATTAGATAGAACTCGTACGATAATGATGTATGCAAATAAAAAAAGGTTTCAGTCTGGTGGTTCTAACAGATCTGAACAGTGTGAAGAGCCACTCTGCATATTTTAATTTCTTTCTTTGGATCCCCTTTTACCAGCGACTGAAGTATCTGAAAAGGGGATTCAAGGGAGAGAGAGAGCGTTACTCGAAACACAAGAGAAAATCGATAAAAGCTCTACGGTTTTACATTTTATCTTTTTCAGCCGAACACCTCAACAAAAAGAAAAATCGCTGTGAAGATAAGAAAGATAACACTTTAATAAAACGTAACATAGTCCACATCCGTCATTTATAACCTATAGAAGGAAACAGAATCGACAGGTCGTGATCGCAACTTATTTTGCAATAAATCGTTCATGTAAAACGGTAAGAAACATGGCCTTTAAAGGCCGTGGTCGCAGCGGTTGTATAATAAGTATTCAATGTATTATAATAAAGTTGAGTATGGACCTGCGCTCGCGCAATCGCACTCGACAGGTTAATGAAGAGGTACTAAAAGGGATTAAGATGTGTTTAAAAATGATATAACGTGATATATACGTTACAGTGAGGGTAATGATGTTGGCTTGCGCTGATGTAGTTATGTGGTACATGGAAAGTAATTAAACCTGTTTAGTGGTTGTATATTGGTTTCCACTTGTGTGGTGCCATAATGCCCATAATTATACGAAGCTTTACTGGAACTAAAGTGATTAATCAAAAATATTAAGGAAAACTGATTTTAGAAGCGACAACTCAAGCATCCTGATGAAAAAAGCAATCACAATCTGTAGATAGATGTTCCTGAAAATATGGATTATGAAAGCAGCTTTTAAAAGTTTTATATCTCGTCAATGAGTAATAATATGAACATCTAAATCGGTGTGATTGTAGTCACAAATCGTAAGCAGACACTTACCCAAGATTATAAACAGTTTTAATAAGATTACCTGCCACCGAGCCTGCGCTAGCGCACCCTGCGCAAATCTCAGCACAATCGTGATAGGTGAACCACTAAATAAGCACTAGTGACACATTTATGAATTGTTTGTCGTTAGGCAGCTGTTTAAGAGGTGAACACGTACAATGGGAGTCAGCGCAACCAATTATACCTACCTCATTGGGAGTAGCGTATTCATTTTTAGGAAAAACTTCAAGATTTGTCTTGCGATAAAATCTTTAATTTTTGAGATGAAAGAAGAACACACCGCAGGTCTCTTCGATTTTAGTTACTATTATTTAATTCCCTTCTAAAAGTTCTTTACCTTTGAAAACAAAAGTTCAAAGAAATATAAAAATAAATAAATACATATTTTAAGGAAGTATCAAATAATTCAAACAACTGCCGACTGCTCGGAATATCCTTCGAAATATAATAACGCGTAGGTATGCGGCGGTGGACTGTTTACATAATATGAACTACGAAAATACACCAACTCCAAAGTATCAAATTACTCTCACTTCTGACTACTATAGATTATGAAAATGCTCCAATGAATATATTTTTTGCACAATATAACGTTATCTAAAAAGCCGCTGATGCATTCATTAGATATTTTACGAAATTCTGTAACACGATCGTTTGATAGCTTTTGTGTATTTTATGAGACTCAAGGCAGTGTGCACTGAACGGATTTTTACGGTCCCAGGTTCGATGTTCAAGCAAATTGTGCTCCCGTCACGTACCTAAAATTCAGTGTAGTGTAAAACCGCATGCGGCAGAATTTCAGTGATTGCTATACACAGAGCGTCTACAATCTAACCTTGGGTAATAAGACCTGGGTGCCTAAAAAGGCCACTTTGGCAGAATCATAAAAGGATAACATAATGGACAGTTAACCGTTAAGTTAATCGTATCAAATCCCATTGGTGAAGCATATTTCAGTTGTTGTTTTTTGTCTGTGCTAAAATACCAATCAATCCGATGCAAATCCAATCCCAATCTCTTTGATTATACCTACGTAGTGCAGCGAAAAAAAGAAAAACACGGACTGTCTTCGCCATATTACGATTCATAATGTTATCCTTTTATGATTTTCCAAAGTGGCCTTTTTAGGCCCCCTGATAGATTATTTTTAAGAATAAATTCCATAGAGGAATGTTCTAGTAGGTACCTAATATTACTGTTATATAGCAAAGGAAATACAATGATCTGTTTAATAGACATACCGCAAATAATTATGTCATGAACCAAATCGTATTGTTTCCATAAATATCCATATAAAATCCATTATGTAAACCAACAATGGCCATTCATTGATGTTCATAAGTAGATCGTAATTCGGTTGTCTGTGGTTATTCACACTTCAGTCATGCATTCCGCCGCGTCAATATACAGAGTTCTACGGAATATAATAAGTGCGTGTTAACTTTACAGTTTTCTAATGTTCTGGTATAGACGTTAGCAGTGTTGTGTTAAATCGGGGTGACCCAAGCACAGAATACATAATAGATCCAAGCTCTCGCGAGCTCGTGCTGTTCGGTTATTGAGAGTCTATACTTGACCCTTATTTAAGTCGATTGCGTGATAGTGTCTGTTCTGTCAGCAAAGTGCCTGCTTTGTCTTTTTTTGATTATAAAACCTCCTTAGTCCTCCACCTCGTTAGAATTTGGATTTTTTGTGGTATCAAATAGATTTCCAAACTTATTTTCTGTTACAGTTTTGATCGCGTGTGTGCTCACCGTGCAAAGAAACGCTGTTGCTCCGTTTTGCCCCATAAGTTATCAAATAATTGGACCGGTTTGTGGGACAGATGGCATCACATATCCATCGATGTGTGATTTAGAAGCCGCAAGACTTGTCGACGATTCATTGGACGTCGCTCTCCTTAAACCCTGCAATAATTACTGTAACGGAAAATGGGATCCAATATGTGGCACAGACATGGTCACATACGCCAATCTCTGCATGTTTGAACATGGTGTGAAAGGCAACCAAAACCTTAGAGTGCTTCACGTCGGGCAATGTTTGACACCACTTGGTGACGATATAAGAAAACACAAAATAGATGTTAATGAAATGAGCCAGTATAACGTGCAAAATTATGCCAATTAAGTAAGTAGAATAAGTAGAAGTTTTTTTTTTTTTGTAAAATTAAACGCTCTGATATCACTGAGTTTTCTTAATTAAGTTTTATATTTTTGTAAATAACAATGTTAGAGACGAATGCTAGTGTGGCCGTCTTTGATGTATGTAATGTATGTATAAGTTGCAAAAAAAAAAGACAAAGAATTCACTACAGTTGCAGATAATTGTTTTGTTTTATAATGTTTTAATAAGCAGTATTAATAATATAATAACAAAATTTATTAAAAAATGTATAAGGACTACGACTAACTAAATTAAATACAGTTTTTCTTAAATCTATGTCAAGTTCACCTATGATTTGTGCCTGAACTAGTTAATCCTGTGTTTCAGGCGTTTGGCGGTAAATCTAGTCTAAGCAAATTTCCATGAATTCTAATACTACCAAAGCCCACCGATCACTTTTGATGTAGTAACTTTCAAGTAAATAACATTACCTCGGAGCAATTCAAATGAATATTCATGTGTAATAGAGTGTTAGCTAATAAAAGAGCATTACTGATCATAAATGCGTAATGAACAGTATTTATTGCCATGGATGATCGTGGTGACCACGAGTCTTAAGGTACAAACGCCAGCACATCAAGCTACCCGAAACTGTCAAATATTTCCATTTAACTTTGAACCTTATACTTTAGCGATCAAGTTGAAAATCTTTTAAAGAAATTTGACAGATTGTAGTAGCTTGATGTGCTGACGTTTGTGCCTACGCACCTAAGCGAGATCATGTTTAAAGAAAATCATTGATTCGCTGATTGAGTAAGACATGCTATATTTCACTTTACATCAGCGAACAATTCATCTAGTCATGATGAATAGTTTTGTGATCGGCTTCTGTTGTGTAAATTTTACCATCCGTGCCCTGCTGAGTCGTGATTGAGAAACATGGGAACATACGAACAAACTGAGCCAGCGAGTTGCAACACCGGCCAACGCTTAAGTATGCGCACGCGAGGGTTAATAGTAATAAGGCTTCGTTCCGTTTTGAGGAACACAATCCTGCGCCACATGACGCCGATTAGGATTAACCTGTCGCCTGTCGTCTAATATTTTGACGGTAAATGGACGTATCGCGTTACTTATGGCCATATGACTTTAAAGCTCTTTTGTATGAATTTATCTTGACAATAAATCTTATGCTTTTTCTGTCTTAATTTATCTTCTTACTTCATTTGTCTTTCTATATTCTGTTACGTTTGTTTAATTGTTTGCTTGTGTTGTTTTTTATATTTTTGTACCAATTTTGTAATAAATTGCATTAACAACGTTTGACTCTTTGATTATATAATGTCTAGATCGAGCGTCGCCCTACAATCAAAACACAGAAAACGAGCCAACAATTTCAAGCATGTGTGAGTGCAGGCGGTGTTTTACACTGTGCGGCTATGTCTCTGTGTGCGTGAATAATGATACCAGCTAGTACAATTCTCCCATAAATCATATATTAAAAAAAATATATTAAATAAGATAAGTTTTTTTGAATGCGATCTATTCATTGATTCCTGATAATAGGATTATTGGGTGGTTCTCTATTTTGTCACCTAACTTTTTTATCCATAATCTACAGTGCCATATTTTTTTTTGTCCTAATCATCATTTGTCCGAATGATAGCTTGCCCGAAGTAAATGTCACATAATATCGAATGCCATAAAATTGAAATCCCTAAATACAATATGCTCTAAATTTGTTTGTCTACCATCAATAATATACAAAAGACCTAAAACCGTTTTCAATAAAAGTTACAAGTCATAAATTCAAATCACCTAATGTTTATTAATTATCCTAATAATGGTTTTAATACTTTTTATTACATGCATGTAACATGCAAGCAAGCATGCAGCATGCAAGCAAGCATGCAAGCAAGTATGCAGCATGCAAGCAAGCATGCAGCATGCAGCATGCAAGCGAGCATGCAACATGCAGCAGGCATGGTTTCTGTCACGGCTCCGGCGCTGCGGGTCTCCGGGGCGGTCCCACGCGCTTACGCGATTCTAAATTACACTCTAGGGATAGAGCAGATAAAACTGCGTAGAGTCGGATTTACAGCGATTCGTTTCTGTCACTAACACCAAATTTTTAGCGGTTTAGTAATAAAAGCTCCGACAAAAAAAAATAAGAATTGTCCTTACTCAAAATATTAAATCTACTGCCTAGAATACTACCTTTCCGACAACTTTTATCTGAATAAAAATGACGAAACGACCGACTGAGATACTGAAATGTTCGAAAAATAAACATGACTGTTTATTGCTATATTACTTTTCTACCAGCTTAAATTACATTCTACTGAAAACTATGAGTCTATAATCAATCACTCTAACCAATTGACATATCCCTAGGAAAAGGTATTTGTATTCTAATACGCTCGCTCTTGCATTCTATGTCGACGGAGCCCCGCTTTGATTTCTATGTATAGGGTTTAAAGTAACCTAACCTAACCGAACCTCGCGGTGCCCTTCGCTCGCTCTGGCATCCTAAGTCGACGTGAGCCCCGCGCTATTTCTGTGTAAAGGGTTTAAAGTAACATAACCAAACCGAACCTCGGGGTGCCCTTCGCTCGCTCTTGCATCCTATGTCGACGTAGCCCCGCTTCGCGGGGCTCCTATTTCTGTGTAAAGGGTTTAAAGTAACCTAACCAAACCGAACCTCGGGGTGCCCTTCGCTCGTCCATAAATATGTTTTCGGAAACTTAGTATTTTTTTCAGATGTTTAGTAATTTTGTTTGGAAATTAATTTATTATTTGAAAGTACAGATTATTTTTTGTATAATTATAATTTGAATAAGCTCATTTTTGTTAGTTAATTTCAACATATTTCAGTTAATTTTGTGTTAATTTTCGGTAATTCATTTTAACACAGCTTACATTCAGCCTTAGATTGCCGGAAGTTAATTTGTGTTTCGGAAGCATTATTATTTCCCATTTCTGTGTAAAGAAAATGTTTAAAGTAACCTAACCATTTTTTTTTTTTTTTAACGTGGAGAAATGCTCATGCATTCTGCACTACCACGGGGAGATAGTGCAGTTATGTGGGACTCTAACCCACTAAAACTCCACGGTGTCCTCCTCTGCCGCTTACGGCGGGAACACGGGCACGCGTTAGCACTCATCCGTGAACCCGCCGCGGCTCTCCGTCACCGGACCCTCCACTGGGGAGTACTCCCCATCACCAGCGCACCAGAACACATAGCACGCCGTGACCATCCCAGGGACCAAACCAGCATATGGGCGCCAGACGACCCCGTGTCTGGGCACCCTTGGTCCCCCTGCGACGGGTCAGGACATTGGCCCCGCCGCCTGCCAATTTTCGGCCGCAGAGGATAGGGAGAGCGGCCAATGTCATACCGACACTCCTCCTCCCCTGCGGCCCCACCGCGTCCGCCATCGAACGGTGGCGACCCCGTCAAGGCCGCGGAAGGTAGGGAGAGCGTCGCACCGCAATACCGGCACTCCTCTCCCGCCGCGGCCTCCAACCCTCAGCCGCGATGCCTCCGATACGACATCGCGGCCCGCCTCAGTTGCGATGTCGCCGAAGCGGCACCGCAACCTACTTGTTGGCCGCTACGTCGTCGGCTTACAGGCAAAAGCCCTGACGAGCGGCCCCTCCTCGGGTTCCTCTTCGCTTCACAGTGGGTGTCCAAGCCACGGCTACTGAGCCCCCCCGCCTCGACAATGCGGGAACCCACCGGGGGGGAAAGTAACCTAACCAAACCGAACCTCGCGGTACCCTTCGCTCGCTCTTGCATCCTAAGTCGACGTAGCCCCGCTTCGCGGGGCTCCTATGGCTCCTATGAAAAGAATGTCTATGGTATTAAGTCTGCCTCTGTACTACTCTTGTAAATAAAGAAATTAACTCATAAAGTGTAGATACGCCACATGGCAAGACATAAAGGATCCTTCTAATATTGAAATAAACAATCTCGAAAAAATGTTCCTGCATATTTTTTTTTTGCGTTTGTTTCGTTAACGCAACTCTGCAAAAAAAAATCACACTTGATTGTCTATATCACCAATGTGCAATATTTCCGTGTCTATCTAAAGTGTCAAACTAATATTGATCATATCGTATTTTTTTGTTCTTGTGACTTGTCCGAGAGGAAGCATGCTATCTAACGACACATAGGTATCCAAAGATTTAAATCGTTGGATTTGCTCTCACCGTACATAAATCGCGAGAAAAGTGTCCACACTCAAAAGAGTGAGCTTACAGGTACATTCCGTAATAATATATGGCGTTTCCATGGCGACTACAACATGTCAAAATGAACCATCTTTCGAATCTAACGATTTAAATATTTGTTCGTAGGTACAGATGCCAGCACATCAAGCTACTACAATCTGTCAAATTTCTTTAATAGATTTTCAAAGTTATCGCTAAAGCATAAGGCTCAAAGTTGATTGGGAAAATTTGACAGTTTCGAATAGCTTGATGTGCTGGCGTCTGTACCTACCGATATTTCAGATGGCCTTGATTTATTAGATTAATCAACGGTACAATTCAATGTATTATGTATGATTGTTATTGTTACATTGTTTGTAGAACAGGTATTATAGTTAGATTATATTGCAGAGTGACGAAAGAAGTACGAACTCGTATTAATACAACTGGCAACCACTTTTATACATTTATAGTCTACCTAGCAGTAAGTAATATTGAATTTAGGCAGAACCAGCATTTTAATTGCTTAGCAGTCGCAATTGGATTCGCTTTGAGTGCGATTTCCATTATCAATTAAAGTAATGTAGACAGGTACCTAATTTTATAGTTTTCCATGTTAACAATTGCAATTAGGAGGTTCACGAACGAATCATTCACACATTAATAATTATATTTGTATGTGCAAAGATTGACCTGATCCGTTACTTAATTATTGAAACTAATAGGTAACAAAGCTCATATAATTATTTATTACACGGTAGGAATAATTACATATGCGACGAGTTTTATTTAAATTGAACAATTGACTTATACAAACGGCTCGATCAGATCATTCAGGAAAAATGTTATTTATTGGTGAGTGAATTATATTTTGATTTGGAGATGGCAGGTGTTTGTGTGTTTCGTCTTAAGCCAATGCAGTATCTGTCCATAGAGTTTGAAACTGAGCTGTGAGTCTCTTTTCTGCTATTACCAATTTATTTTGTTTTATTACACATCGCATCGCCTACCCGCGCTATTACCTACTTCGTTTTCGCTTAGCGTCCTTTCTGACTTTTTCTTAATCGGATCCTGAGTTTCCTAGCGTGAAGATAAATAGCCTATATATAAATAGCCTTCCTTAGAAATTAGGCTAAGTATCAAATGCAAAAAATATTTTTCAAATTCGATTGGTAGTTTCAGAGAATAGCGCGTTCAAACAAACAAACTCTTCAGCTTTATTATTAGTAAGGAAGTACTTAAGATCGGAGACGCACTCGAAGTCGTGGACGAGTCTAGGTCTAACTTCGAGAAAGAGGTCAATCGACGAATCCGACTCGGCTGGGCAGCGTTCGGGAAGCTACGCAATATCTTCTCGTCCCACATACCGCAGTGTCTCAAGACGAAAGTCTTTGACCAGTGCGTGTGACCAGTGATGACTTATGGAACTGAAACGTGGTCGCTCACAATGGGCCTTATAAGAAGGCTAAAAGTCACCCAAAGGGCAATGGAGCGGGCTATATGCTTGAAGTTTCCCTGCGTGATCGAATCAGGAATGAGGAGATCCGCAGGAGAACCAAGGTAACCGATATAGCCCGAAGAATTGCCAAAGTTAAGTGGCTGTGGGCAGGGCACATTGCTCGCAGAACAGATGGCCGATGGGGCCGAAAGGTTCTGGAGTGGCGACCGCGTACCGGAAGACGTAGCGTTGGAAGGCCTCCCACAAGGTGGACCGACGACCTTGTGAAGGCCGCAGGAACCCGTTGGATGCGGGTAGCACAGGACCGGTCGAAGTGGAGGTGCTTGGGGGAGGCCTATGTCCAGCAGTGGACGTCTTTCGGCTGAAATGATGAAGTACTTATAGATAAAAACAAATGTTTGAGCAAGAAATGTTTGCAAGATCTTATCAGAAGTACCTATTAGTGTCCGAACTCAAACGAAAATCTGCACTGTGAATCCGTAAAATGGAATTTGCAGAATATGAGGCAATGTATTACCTACGGAGATATGAAAAACTAGATTAGCAATATCCTTTCAAATTATTCAGATTGTGTGAAAGTGTGTTTATAGGCAATTAGGGTGCCGATATTTTTACCGGTCAGAAAACCAATAAATTTTTCGTAATTCCAATAAACTACTTACATCGAAATAAGGTATTTCATCGTATTCCATATCTGACTTATTAATATTTAACATTTTGTATAAGTACAACGCGGTCTAATGTGACCGCGTCTCTCGAGGCATCTCTGGAATGCGAGGCCCGCATTCCTTAGCTCGCCCAGCAAGTGTTAGGCCTTTGTCTTTGTTACCGACACGCGCGTCGATAATTTGGCTAGTTTTCTGGGGGCCTAAAAAGGCCACTTTGGAGAATCATAAAAGGATAACATTATGAATCCTAATATGGCGAAGACAGTCCGTGTTTTTCTTTTTTTCGCTGCACTACGTAGGTATAATCAAAGAGATTGGGATTGGATTTGGATCGGATTGATTGGTATTTTAGCACAGACAAAAATAAACAACTGAAAAATGCTTCACCAATGGGATTTGATACCGGTTAACTGTCCATTATGTTATCCTTTAATAATTCTGCCAAACTGGCCTTTTTAGGCCCCCTGTTGTTTTTTAATTATTATTTTTTATTAGGTATATTACCAAAAAACCAAAATGACACCATCAACGCCAAGCGTCGAGTTAATGTGACCGCGTTGTACTGGTATATTTTCAACAGCTCCTTGTACGTTCAACAGGTCTGTTAATATTAGTTCACATAACATGGAGTTCGGCACGCCAAACAGGTTGCGAGAAACGGGGACCTATTTGCGGCAACGATGGGAAGACCTACGCGACCATGTGTCAGCTGATCTGGGCCCAGCTCGAGGATACAGACCTAGCAGTGCTGCATGAGGGAAGCTGCACCGGAGAGTACCTCCCCATGATCCCCATGATGGTGCCCTCCGATAGCGAAGGTGACGGTGATTATAGTAACAGTTATTATTATTATAGCAGTAGTTACAATTGTGTAGCATTGTAACTATTAGGTAGGTACAGACGCCAGCACACATCAAGCTACTACAATCTGTCAAATTTCTTTAATAGAGTTTATCGCTTAAGAATAAGGTTCAAAGTTAATTGGGAAAATTTGACAGTTTCGGGTAACTTCATGTGCTGGCGTCTGTACATTTGTGTACTAAATACTACTTAGTTCACATTTTACGCACCTGTGAATAAAAGCCATTGTGTACTGGATGATCGACTATTGGGCATTTAAATATTTAGAATAGTTCTTTTTTTTATCGAACCAGAATTATCTGAAATTAAATTCATACTGTTTACACTTATTTTTCGACAAAGAAACTAAATGTAATTTTATTATAGGTACGTACACCTACCTACATACACCGCAGTGGCAGTGACAATGACATGGAATTTACATACGCGCATGATTTGGATTCCTGACACTACTCCACCAAACAAATACACAGAAACATTTTCATCCAACATAATAATTTACTTTATAATCGTCAACAACCACTAAACTCAACGTACACACGTACGTACAGACGCCAGCACATCAAGCTATCTGAAACTGTCAAATTTTCCCAATAAACTTTGAACCTAATGCTTTAGCGATAAAGTTGAAAATCTATTAAAGAAATTTGACAGATTGTAGTAGCTTGATGTGCTGGCGTCTGTACACCGCGCAAACAGGTACAAAAAATATTCATAAAACAAACTCAACGCCATTTTTCCATTAGGTACAACTCCTGATCACGAAGAAAGACTTAAATACAGCCCATTGCATTGTGTTTCAGACTTTCAGTCAATTTTGTATAATGGGTTTCCAGAAAACAAAAACCAGCTCCCTTTGATAGATTTAATTTTATAAATAAATAATATGATGGGACAACTAAAGAACCTCCTTTTTCTTCCTCCTTTGTCGGTTAAAAACTGGTTTTTATTGCATCCTGTGGATGGGTTACTGGTTGCCAACCAATCCATTATAGAGTTCTTATTACTACCACTCCACTCAACGGTGTGAATGACGGTCTTACTTGCTGTACTATATTTCGACCAAATAAATATTTCTGTGCAAATGCAAATAGTTTTATTTACTTTAAATGCAAATTAAGCGAGGTCTTTTGGCATAAATTGTTGATGTTCCCACCAACAACTGCAGCAGCCCCTACGGGTAAGATTAAATAATAGGGGGGGAGGGGTGCCACACAAGCCCGCGCTAGATCCTAAAAAAACCCCAATGGGAACCAGCGACAGTTTTTTTTTTTTAAAGATAAAATTTACTTAATCTGTAGCTCAGAACATCTCTTTTCAGGATCCGGAATGCTGCAATTAGCGAATCTTGTAAAGAATCCAGTGGTATACGACGAGAAGTTAAAGGAGATTATGCCTATTGGATGGCCTCCTCTGGGCCCTATGTTAGAAAAGCAGCCAAAGAAACTATTGAAACAGGAGAACTACAAAAATATCGATTCAGTGTTAAGCCTAAACGAATTTAGCGGTGTTTTTATTCCAATTATTTAATTATTATGAAATAAAGGAAAATGCAAGTGTTTTTGTAGCCCTATCCGACACGAATCACGAATCACTTTATGTATGTACCTACTTAAAAAAAACCTAAAACACAATAACTAATTAAGAAGATTATATTGGAAAGCCGAAGTTCTTACACGTTTGTACAATTATCGGCACGGATCTTGAGCGCTGACCTTCACCTGCGCAAAAGTGAGTTATTGGGTCCCTTTGGTGGTATGAAGTGAGGCGCGGGAGCGGGGTATATATATTGTCGTACAGTGATTATTAATATTATTATTATATAATATTATGTTTTATTTTGCCATAAGTGTACGATGCGCAAAGCGATTCCCACTCTACCGCCGAGCGCTCAAGATCCGTGGCGGTAGTTACCGGCACGGATCTTGAGCGCTCGGCGAATCTATACGCAATGATACTTTGTTAGTGCACAAATGATGATTGCTATAGATAAATATAATAAGATTATCAAGATTGATAAGATCATAAAATAATTACTATTGTAATGAGAACAACATAGTATTTTCGATCCAAATCTCGTGCATCAACAGTACAAAACCAAATTATACATTACTATTTATGAGCAAAGACACAACGATAGAAGTTGATATCTTAGTAGCGACATTAGGAACAATAAGTGAATAAAATAAACAAGCTTATTTTGCGCAAAGTTACAAGTAAAATGATCCAAGATTTACCATATGAACTTACCTACATTGCAACGCAATTGCAGAACTATTACTGCATTCATCATCATCAAAATTATGATAGGCAACTTAGTAACGAAATTAGTACTTCTAATAGAGTCGTAAAGGTAACTAATTAAGTAAATCGATCAATCAAATAACTGTAATCAAGCAGTAAATGTTCATTACCGTTGTAATTCCCGATTGCTTCTCTCCAAATACAATAGTCTCCTATTTGTGCCAAAGGCCATTTTATTACTTACTATGCACTGTACAATTTGGATATGGCTTCTATTTTTTGGTACGTATATTTATTTCTCTTTTTAATTGATTATTATGATAATGTGTCATCAGCCGTAATAAGTCTATTTAGTATTAGCCCCTGAAAATGTTGAGGCAGAATCTACAAGGCTTGTATTTCCATACAATTATAAGTTTATTGTGATTCATCGAATAAATCGGGTATGGAGATGTTTTTGTAGCCTTCTCATAGAGAGTCTTTTTAATAAAGTTTACCTAAGGTTGTGGTAAGTAAAAAAGTAACATAAGTTTTTCCAACGTAAAGTAACTTTTAAGAAAAATTCTTTAATTTCAGCGTCTCTAGTTACTCTCATTCAATCGCTTGATGATGAAAACCATGACTTTGAGATTTTACGAAAAAAAGTTCGACAACATATGAAACGTATGAATAGTAAACGTCATTCTTCTGGTGGGTGGCCTCCCCGAAGTCTTAAAGAGAGAACAATTGTGGGAGCTCATCATGACTTCAGCAAAACATACAAAGCTTAGTTTTGAAACTACTGCACATAATTCGCCCTTACTTTTAAGTAATATCCCCCTTATTACATAGTAAACCGATTTTAACTCCTGCCCCCTAAAATTTCACGTTATGACTTCATGAAGAACAATGGCGAGCGGTAGTGTAACTTTTCAATGCATGGCAGTAAATCACCATCAGCGCTGCAATCCTAATGCATCTTGGACTGATTTGAGTAATCTGCAATCTAAATTTAAATCCTAACTAATACATATTTCAAAATCCATCAATAATATTAATATTCATACTAGTTGACTAACATCACATTGTCATCTCTTGTTTCCTAGCTCTACAAATAAATGAACTTATAGTACAAAATTAATGTCTTATTTTCTATCAGTACCTAATATTGTTCCTAAAAAGACATAATTGAGGTCAAAGATGACAGTTATATAGCGGTTACAGTGCTAATAGATCACAACACTGTCACGTCTGTAAGCCCTAAGGAATCAGCAGTAGCCAACCTACTGGAAGATACTGTAAATTCACAGTACAATACGCCGCGCTGCATTGATAGCTTACGTGCAATAACGGCTCTGCTGTGGTGCCTACCTACGCGTACACGTACAGGCATTCAAAAATGGAATATCTACAAATTATATTGGTTAAAAAGTTGAAGCAGTGCTCAACGTGCAAAGCCTTTCAGACAATACCTACCTACAAATATAAAATTTCATAAGGCAGTAAGCTCTTTACGGCTGCTCTAGAAAACCAGCAAAAATTGTTATCCGTGAAGTGAAGGACTACAACGCCGACTGCTGAATAAAAAATAGAATCTTAAACGATTAGGTCTGTATGAAATCCTATGCCTAATTTATTCATTACTGACAGCAAAAGTTTTAATTTAAATGTTATCGTTAATTTGTGTACTTAGCCGTTGATTTGTTTCGCTTAATCCAGCCTTCTCAGCATTAATTAATCCGACTTCCAATTTTAATAGCTTTGTGAGCTATGACAAGCATCCAGTGGTGGTGGTTTTTGACAATAGGTGTGTATCTACAAGAAACAACTAATAATAACCTTCTTTGTTATATTAATAGTAAGTTGATGGTATTTAATATAGTAGATGCAGGGAACGCTTCCACTGGCCTTAATAGTGACAAAGTCGAGAGGAATTGAAGGGATAAAGGAGACACGGCCAGGAATGGGAACACATGAAATACAAACATAGCTTGTTGTTGTTTTACTGAGACTACCATCAAGTATTAAGTCTTACCCTTTGTTCCTTCTCTATTAACAGAAGTTGTGGACTCAACATTAGCATTAGTGACCAAGATACTCTGACTCTTAAGTGTTATACCTGATTTATATTTATACGAAAAAAGAGGAGGCATTTAGTTAGCAATGGGTAGAAAAAGGCTGCCAATGACGATGATGATGATTGTAATTAAATTTTCTTTTCAGTTTCCCTAACAGTGCAGACTGCATTATCGAAAGTGATACAGCATGTGATAAACCACAGATACCATCAAGTCAATGTTGAAGGGGATAAGGAGGGAGAAAGCCATTGCACTCATATCCAACTAGTTAAATCGAAACCGACTCTTTATATTGGTCACAATACCAATGAAAATACTCGTAATAAGAGAAAAAAAACGAAAATATTTAATTTCACCGGATAGGTCCAGGATAATAAAGTTGTTTAAAATGCGCAGTTATTAAACCTAACCGATCTAGTACTCCACTTTTTATTTAATGTTTGAAGCCTTCACAGTTAAGGGATGCAATAAGGTATAACGCACAATGTACCAGGTGGTCCCAGGAATCCGATGGATGCGGAGAAAGTAGGAACTGCACCCTAATTCCGTAATACACTTTCAAACATAATGTGAATCAATTTGAAGAATTGCTAATCGTTGCTTCATATGTTAGAAAAAAATGTCTTGTTGTTGTCTTACTAGTAGGGCAGAAATCAAACAATTAAATAGTTCGTCAAACATTAAAGTAGATACCTAAGTACTAGCTCCGAGAAGACGGATACTGTATGACAGAACCTCGTGCGTACAGCACACGAGCACTCCATGTAATTATGAATGGAACTCAGCAAAAAATACTGTATTTTTAGGAATTTTAGAGCCAATGCTGAGCTTTGGGTAATGAAAGGAAATAAAAAAGATCCAGTTGCAAAAATATTGTGCGCAAAATCTATTCGTAGTAGTGTGGTTTTAGGTTCCCAAGTAATGTAATATTTTGTTCATAGATAATAATAATTTAGGCCTCCCACAGGGTGGACCGACGACCTTGTGAAGGCTCCAGGAACCTGTTGGATGCGAGAAGCACAGAACCGGTCGAAGTGGAGGTGCTTAGGGGAGGCTTATGTCCAGCAGTGGACGTCTTTCGGCTGAAATGATGATGATGATGATGATTAATAATAATTTAGTTTTGTCTAATTTGTGGTCTTCAGCAAGAGATTTGGGGGTCTTATGACTGAAGCATTGGCTATGCTGTGCTTTGGCCTGAAGTGAAACTCTTAATTAATTAGATAGATATATTTTAATTATATTATAACCGCAAAATTAGAAGCCATGTCCAATTACAATCGATTACTTGGTTGAGTTAAGTCTAATGAAGGTACTACCTAACTACTTATACCTATAGTCAATTTCTGATTGCCGTATAGAACGCCATGTTTTCTCAGTGTTGGTATTTTTTTGTATATTATTTTTAATCACTATATAAATAGTATAGTTTTCTGTATATAATAAGAATAGTTTACTGTATTTGATGTAGCTTGGCAGATGCCTTTGTATAGCAGTGGATTGCAAAAAAGAAAACTGTTGAAAATGGATGTTGGAATGTTCCATGGTATTTTAGCCAAGCCTACTTCTAAAACTGCAAAAATATTGTATGCTTTTTTATTAGTTAATAGTTAAGTTTTGTATGATTAAGATTAGTTATTTAGTTAGTAAGTTATTATTTGTAAAAACACGATGGGATGGGATGGGATGGATCGTCGCATAAGCGTACAAAAAGACGTACGTATTCCACATTGGGCACCCGCTTAAATGGCAACTGGAGTGTATGTGCCGCTGTGTGTCAGGTGCATTCACTCATTTTGACACAGCAAACTTCGTATCGCCTCAGAATCAATAAGAACAAATGTATGAGAAAATGAATTATCTTCATTATAAATTTTTTCGTGAATTTTTCTCATGTTTTAATAGTTAAAAGGCCTATTCAAACCTAAGCGGTATTCGCTACCGTCTGCGGTAGAGAAAACCGAGTGGGTATGCTGTAATATTACCTACTGTTCCCAACAAATGGGGTTTCGCTATCCTTGTGGGTAGAATACCGAGATCGAGGTTTCGCCCAACAAGCGAAACAATACCTATGCGGTACTATGGCACCAACTATTCCGCTCTAGTCGCGGAACTTAATACTAAATACCTGAGCGAAACCCGCGCGGTATACCCACAGCGGCAGCGAATACCGCATATGTTTCAATAGGCCTTGATTCTGCTATTCGGGGCGGAGACAAATCTAAAAAATCAAAGGTCTTATAAATTGGTCTTCAGCTGTTCTTTAGTTATAAATGGTGTAACTAACCCGACGTTGTTTTATTTAAACACAAAATAATTTTTAGATATTATTATAATAAACACAAAATAATATTTAGACTGATCGTAGTGTTGTCGTATCGTCGTCAAATTGTAGTTTAGTTAGTATAGAACTGAACTGTCCTTGGTTCTACCAAGGACAGTTCAGTTTAAAAAAAAATTGAAATATGACCCGCGGATTCCTTTTGGCATAAGGTCTCTTTGATGACATGAAAAAAAGCGCTCATCTCCGACTAGTAAATAGTTATCTGTAAAGTAAAAAGCACGCGTGTTTAATACACTGCATTATGGACCTACAAGCGGTTCATTAGAAGCCACTTTACAAGCAAGTGTGTTGAAAAATAAACAAAAACACTGTTCTGGGTTACAAAACAAATATCCCGCCACATATCCACGGTATCGCTGTCCGAATCTGTTTCTGAATACGTTATTATTTTGAAAGCAGGTTTAAAATTTCGTTAATTTTAACATTAAACAACCTCCAATAACGCATAAATTCCCATCATAAATGTAACAATTGATAATATATACTTATTATGTATATGTGATCAGGATCTCCGATAGTGTTATCGCGTAGCATTTGATTTCGTAGGTACGCAGTTAAAATATACCGGTCTACCAGCAATAAGCATTACAGGTTTCACTAAAACACATAAACCTCGATTACTTTCATGTACCTATTCAATGTAACAACTACAAGGAATCGTTTATTTCCTGATGTTTTTTCTAATTGCTCAGTCCAACATCGTAACTTGATACTCATGCATTAATATTATACCTTAAAAATATTTTGGAAAACGCGTTGGTCGTGATGAATATTCTTACAAGTAAGTCTGGTTAAAGTGGAAAACATGTGATTTCTATGAAAATATAGAGATATAACTTATGGGTAGCCTGGACAGGATCGCATGTTACACAATTAAACAAAATGTAAAAAAAACAACCTATCGTGGAAAATTATTACCAGTGGCAAAGTAATCCTACTATACTTACTTAATATTACAAATGTGAAACTTTGTAGGTATGTTTGTTTGTTACTCTATCACGCAAAAACGGCTGAACGGATTTAGATACAATTTGAGAAGCAGATAGTTTATAAGAGTAGGTCTTCGAAATTTGATTCTTCGACTGATCCATATGGCCAAAATTGTAACACATGTTCATATGAAAATAGGTAGGTATACCAAATAACATATATTTGAAAGAGGGACTCGTTTTTATAAAGTGGTTTTCAAGATATCGACGTTCGAATATTATGTGCCCAGATGAATCAGAAACAGAAATAAAAAGTAATAAATACAAATAACCTGAATTAACACATAGGATACATTAACCCCGATAGTAGGTACGTTCCTGTGGGATAATTTCCAACCTACGGGCGGGTGAAGACGCGGGAAAGAGCTAGTATATAATAAATGTGGTAAAATTATTTTTTTGAGTTTGTCATTTTAATTTACAGCCACGGTTCTCCTTGTATTTATTCCACATTTACACGGAGCAGTATTTTGCCCGTGGAAAGAAGCGCGAGTATTTAATTACGGCTCTGACGGGAAAACTTACAACACGTTATGTGAGGTACTAAAAGCTATCTCCGAAAATCAAAATCTAAGTGTGTGGTGATAATGTAAGCACTACTAGTGAAGAACTCCCAGGAGGTGAAGAAGGACACTGTAACATAATTCCCAAAGTACCAGGTACAGAAGTGAAAGTAGAAGAAGAAAAAGTTAAAATGCCAGAACAGGAAGACAACAGTTCAGAAGAATTCACCAAAGATGAGACAAAAATACAAACACAACCATATAGGTAGCTTATTATCAAAGAGTACAACACAAAAGAGTAAAGTTTCTAAAAAGCCTAAATCCAAAAAAAGTAAAATCAAAGAAGTGCAAGTTAAAAATGAAGGGCAAGTTAAAAATGAAAGCCAAGTCAAAAAAGAAAAGGAAGCCCAAAAAAGGTTCCAATATGAACATACAATATACAGCAAATAACGAAAATAGTATTGTAGCGGTATCTACAACGCCACATGAGAACAACGCGTGATACTGACGTCACGCAAAATCCTGCATCTCGCAAGCAGAGTTTACCGCGCAACTAGCATAGACACAGCGGCCCGACATCAATCATCGGGCAGTTGCCCGCCGGACGCAACACCCGTCTGGTCGTAGGATCCTCCCTTTTCTATACAGTATGAATGAACTTTACACCTTGTTTCTCATACTTCTATATGTCTACAAGCTGTGTCGATAACTCTAGTTTCAAATCAGAAAAAAGAAAACGGAAATACCTGCTCCGTGACCTTGAATTTGTGGGCCAGCCTGACTTGATTGTTCATACTCAATCTGAGAGAAAGAAAGAAGAACAGGGTATCTGTTCCTCATACCTCTATAGTATTTCTATAGGAGGGAAAAAGCGACATAATATTAAACTTAACAATAAAGTAAATAACAAAAGTGTTATAAAAATACATTACTGGCGGAGAACGATACCTTTAACCCCTCAAATGTGTAGGAGAACATTGCATAGAATATTTAATTATAAACTTTGAGCAAGATGATATTCGAAGGGGATCTGAACCGAATCTTACGGTAACAAGTTTTTATTGTATGTACATTCTGATTAAGGCAAGTATCGGCTTTTCACCCCTTACAGCTGAACAACTACAATTATTGTTACAATATACAGCTGATCAATAACAAATTAAAATATTGGAAGAGGTATTGAAATAGAACATGATCCTTTTATGATCCTTTGGTGTGGCTTACGGATTGTAACATAGGTAAATACACGTTGAAATATAAATTAAACAGACAAACATTTAGCCAATTCCTCTGATTTATTATTAGCATCAATATCTAGGCTTATTTTAATTGTGCTCCAATTGTGATTCGAGCGAATAGCATGATAACGGTGCATGAATCAGCAAAATGAATATGCCATTCGTATAACTAGTTGATTTTATAATATTTGCGTGAATACTAGTAATGACTAGGTAAGTATGTTAATTAATTATCGAATCGCATGCAAATATTGAGATAAACAGCGAATGCATGTTCGTGTTGACATCGTTCTGTGTGGGAAAATACATTCGTAAGAACACTAGCAGCGCGATTTTCGGTGTCAGATGTCACGGCAGCAGGTAGGTAACCCTTTTTCTTCTAATGATGATATAAGTCTTGGAGATACATGTTTGAGTTTGAATATAGCCCAACTTAGATAAAAACACTGACTGCCTTGAGAAGCAATACAAACTTCACACACGTACCTAAATATGGAGTAGGGAGATGAAAATAATGAAACTGATTAATGATTATTGAAGAAGGTTTGTGTAGGTAAAAAGTATTAAAAGTAAATGTGCTGGGTTCTATGGGGAGAAATAGAGCAAATATGTCAAAGCAAGGACTAAATTGTAACACAATAAGCAACCGAATAACCGATCTATTCTGAAAATCTCACCGTGAAAACTTAAGTGAAGTGAGATGGTATCAATCTCTAGCATCGGGTGGAACGAAACTTTACTTCAAGCTTACTTCACCCAAGTTTACACTGTGAGATTTGACAGAATAGATCGGTAAACGTCAACTCTTCACCAAAAACATGACCTAACTTAATGACACACGTCGTGATCACTTAACCGAGCTTCCCACAGCACATTAAGTCGACTATAAACATCTTTCACGATTAGATAGTGCTAATAAAATTACAGATGAACTTTGATCCTGGAAGATGTAACGTTTAACGTGATTTATGTTAGGCAATGAGGTTGAAGATCCGGGTTGTAGGTACGAGGCTTGGGCTTAGGGTGTGGACTGTGTAGTGTGGGTTCAGCTGAGTACAATTACGTAACTATTCCTATATATATAATTTATTACTTTAGTTCCACTTGCGCTTATACCTTTCGTGTGTAGGTATTGCATCTATTAGTTCAACCGCAAACTAAGTGACGTCTACCGCAGATCCATTCGGATTAATGATCGAACCTTCTTATGAATAGCCAAGGCAATTGTTACGAAAATCTAAAACCTGCTGTGACAGCTAGTTGCGAAGATTATAGAATAACATTAATCTGATATCAGGGGGCCTAAAAATGCCACTTTGGCAGAATCATAAAAGGATAACATAATGGACAGTTAACCGTTAAGTTAATCGTATCAAATCCCATTGGTGAAGCATTTTTCAGTTATTTTTTGTTGTCTGTGCTAAAATACCAATCAACCCGATCTAAATCCAATCCCAATCTCTTTGATTATACCTACGTAGTGCAGCGACAAAAAAAAAACACGGACTGTCTTCGTCATGTTACGATTCATACTTTTATCCTTTTATGATTCTCCAAAGTGGCTTTTTTAGGTCCCCTGTGTGTCTGTCTGCCCGACCTCACTACCACCATTCGACCGCAAAACGGCTTAGCTAGCCCAAAACACCTACAAAAAAGGTAAAATATCTAATCTAACCTGTTACGGTTACAAAATGACGATTTGTTGCGCATTTGCAAGGTGGACGGCAATAGCGGAATGCGGTCTGCGATTAGCAAGGTGTCTCCTACATGCGCGGGCGCCGCGACCTGTTCGATACACCACTCCACATCCTGCCTGTCTCCCTAGCAATACTACTACGAGTCAACTATATTACAACTTTTACGAGTGAATGCGTGACGTCATTTGAGCAAATCAAGATAGGCATGAACCTACTATCGGATAGCCAAACAAATTTGGACATTTTAACGTGTTTCATAAAACTAAATAGCCTATAGATAATCGTTTATGGGTAAAAAGTGTTTTTTATCAAGATTAGAGATTTAACCCAAATCCCATTTTGGCAGTTTACTCATTTGTACTCATGTTAGTGGTAACCTACTACGGACGAGATAAGCATTCCGATTAGGTATTTCACCAAGTCCGCAAAGAACACGCCACAATTTCACCAACAGATAAAACCGGCTGTAGAACTTCCATAAACACAAAAACAGATGAAGTAATAAAAACTATTTTATCGATCAAAGAAATTATGAAAGCAAACTTGATCTAAACAGGTGTCACATAGTAGGGGCGACTAGATTGCTCATTGCGTGGCCATTGACATCGCAGTGGTTTCACAGTATCCCGGCCTCGGCTGACAGCACATAGACCCTGGGGCTCTCACGAGTATAGGGCGAAAAAGGTTCATATTACGCAAACTGGCGTAACTTCATGGGAGACGACATTTGAAAGCTAAAACAATAGACGCTTAGACAAAAGAATGACCGAAAGGTTTTTTGTGAGGCACTGTATCACACCTGAAGACAATAGGATCTATTTATAGTGAATATGTGATCTGTTACATTAAGTATTCGGTGACCCAGGCGTGATGAGATTTATGTGTGAAGTTTTTTTAGGGTATATTGTTACTAGTTTTTGTTTAATGCCTGAAGGTTATAGAAGGCGTGAATGCTATTCAGGTTTCATTATAAGGTGGCCGTACTTGTGTTGTGTCCTCAACCATGAAAATAGAATTCGGAATCAGAAAGCACGTTAGCACCTTTCAGGGTTTTCATGTACAGTATAGCTACTGTAAGCTAGCCTCCAAAACATTAGAAATGCTACACATTACGCCACACCCACATAGTCATGTTCCTTGAATTATCTTTATTTAATCGTAAAACGACACAACATAATAGAAACATGAGAAAAACAATGTAATTCTACATTGAATAAAAACACAGACAAAACTTACTTACGCAGTAATATGAGAACGTAGCAAACAGTTTCCACTCACTGCATCCTTTCATTCCAGTGACTGTATTTATTTTAATCAAGAGAAGCAATCCAGAAGTCATTTTAAATCAATTCCGAACAGACAGACCGTAGAAAATGTAAATGAAAACAGATATATGGAAGTTTAGTACGAGTGTCACATATGTACGTATGACACATACAGCTTTCAAACCTGAGGCTTTAAACCTTGAGAAAGAAGTATAATGAATTCACAGTTCCTAGATATTATAAAGTTCAAAATATTATTGTGTGCAAGCATACCACGTGAATTTTTAAGATATACCTACCAACAGAAACGATTACTTACAAATGTATTCATACATTTCGTCTCTGTCAGAGAAGGATAATATAGAGAATGAAAAAGATTAGGTGCTTAATTAATACCTAAACAAACAACGCGTTAAAACTGGCTAAACAATACATAAAAGTCTCCTACAAACGATATTGACATCTTTATATATAAATATATATTCACATCGATACGCTTACCTAAATTTTTGTAATGCGTATATCGTACTTAATTGACATATTTTCCACGACATCTCAGAACAACTCACAAGTGCGTTGGTAAATTCGTGACTTCACTGTTTGCATTCCATTTTGAAAGCCATTTAGCAAGATTATCGCCTTTGGACATCTTGTAACATGACAGAGGCTAAGAAAGCAAACTCAATGTTGATACTTAAATATATTGGCTATCATAATCTGTTATGTAATCAAGCTATCAATTGGCAATAACTTTTCAAATCGAAGAACGTTGAAATGCATATGAAGTGGTCTTTTTATTGATTCTTCATCAAAAACAAAATGAATAGACTAAGGCGATTGAATTTGTAAGCTATAGAAATATTAATTATTATCGGTGTGGCTTGATAGCCATCATGGTTCTCTTTCAGATGCAATTGAGGTCAAGGGGGTCATAGAGCAACAATCTTTCAACGTTCACTAGACACTGACAAATCATATATACTGCAGAACAGAATGCTAGACCAATCTCTACTGTAAGTTTAGAAACACTGATTCTAAAAATGGCAAACATGCCAGAAACACAGATGGTTCATGATCGTTAATCACTATCTATTGTGTTCAGATAAGTGAAGAAATTCTAATGAAATAACTCATGATCTAGCTTTTATATCCGGCTCCACAAGCAATTTTCTAAATACATCAAAACCTCGCAAAGAAACTAAGTGCACCATTATGGAAACTTCATGAATAATTCAAGTAACTCAGACAACATTAAAAAATTCACTGAACCACGAACTGCGGATATATATTTTTTAACATCAGCTTGAGATTATACTTCTAATTACTGAGTATGCACAACATTCTCCTTCATTAGTAAAAAGCAATCGGACGCTCGTGACCAATGTAGATATTTTAACAACGGATTATTAAATTCGATAATTTTATTGATTTCTGTTCCAATTTGGGGTCGATTTCGTGACATAGTTAGGTAGTTATAAAAAATTAGAATATTCGTAGATAGGTGAATTGCTATCAATAAATATGGTAATATACTTACATAATTCTGCAAATGTAACGTTATCTCGGCATAATGAGGCAGACATGAAAAAAGCAAAACCGATGAAGCGTGGACCCTCATAAGCAAATAGATTGTATAACGTAAACGCACCCATTACCGCCAGTTTAAGCGGAGTTCAGATTGATATCCAAAAAATAAGCACATTTTTACTATGTGGCTTTAATAAAAATAATTTTTCATGTACTGAAATTATCGTTTTTTTTAGTTATGTATAAGGACAGATAATCAAAGAATTATTTAAAAAATTAAAAATTAAATAAAAGGAAAAAGGGTCATGTCCCTATTACCGACTCAAAATATCGGGTGTGTGCCTAATACCGTTTATGTGACACCTAATACCGACCACTAAATAAATGCAACCGTTAAAATTAAATAAAAATGCTCGTGTATATTGAACTGTTTATATAAATGCTCCATCACAGTACAGAATGCTATCAACACTTAACAATTATATGTATTCTTATAATAGTATATTCTTAACAGCGTTAAATCAGTAAAAAATATCATATTTATACGAATTATGTATGACAAATTACCAAAGGCCAGCATTGATTATAACTACTATAATATATAACCAATGGGGGCATTTGGTACGTATTATACTTACAAGAGTAAATGGCATTATAGAATCTTAGTAAAAATGTAACATAGTCATATAAAATTACAATAACATTTATGAGGCGGTTTACCGTCCTAAAATCTTAATTCTAGCAGTCATGTTAAATCAAAAATCAAATATTAGATTAATATTTAAGAGGCGATGGTCCTCGCGCGCCTGTATGAGTGGCGCGCGGAGGCACTACGCCGGGGGGAGGATCCGCTTCCGCGGCAAATCGCTGCGGAGCGGACGGATCTCCGGCGCGATCTCATGGCGGCATGGAAAGAGCGACTGTCGCAACCCAGCGCAGGGCACGCCGCGATAGCGGCGATAAGACCCCTCTTTGAGGAGTGGCTAGAGAGGCGCCACGGCGCCCTCTCCTTTCGCCTGACGCAGGTCCTCACCGGACACGGAAGTTTCGGGAGGTTCCTGCACATCATCAGGCGGGAGGAAACGCCCGGGTGTCACCATTGCCAGGATCGCCCAGAGGACACGGTGGAGCACACGGTGGAGGTTTGCCCCGCTTGGGCGGAGCACCGCCGTGTCCTCGTAGAGGCGATTGGCAGCGACGGCGACCTCTCGCGTCCGGCCCTGGTGCAAGCCATGGTCTGGGGCGAGAGGGAGTGGGAGGCAGTCACCTCCTTCTGCGAAGCAGTCATGCTAGCGAAGGAGGTGGCGGAACGGCTCAGGGAGAGAGCCTCCCGTCCCAGCCGCCGCGGGAGACGCTCCGGGCGTCGGGAGCCGCGTGACGACTCCCGGCCACCGTAGGCGCGGGCCTGCCGGCGGAGAGTAATGGGTAGCTCACCGCCCGATCAGGACCAGGCCCGTGCCGGACGGCGCGTACGTGTTCCACGCGCGCCTCAAAGAGATGTCAGCATCGAGGAGGGGCCCCTTAGGGCCGAAGCCTGCCGGGTCAGCGGGATTGTCCGAAAGGGTTACCGCTGGCCCGGAACATAAAGGGCTAAGGAAGGAACACGGGTGGGTTTTAGTCAGTAAGAGTCTGACACTCCCTTCCGCTCCACCCAGAGCGGGAGGAGTCATTTGATGATTTCCCATCCTCAAAAAAAAAAAAAAAAAAAAAAATAGATTAATATTTAAAAATAAAACACATTTAAAAATAACTTCTTCGAGGTTTCATAGATACTTGCTCCATTAGTGATAGCCATCAGTGCAGCGTCAAGTTGATTAACTGTATATTGTTTACGTTTTAGTCGATCCATGTTTCTGAAACAAAATTTATTTACTAAGTCTAGGATACGAAGGAAACGGATAGCAAATAATAATTAAAATTACCATATGACTTCCACATATAAATGTTAGCTAAGTATTTCTTAATGTAATAAAACTTATGTTATTTTAAATCTGTATGTTTATTATGGAACAGGAATACTATAATGTCTATTAAATAACTTTATGTATAATTACTTGAAAATAAATACCAAATAAAAAAACATGTAGTATGGGGTCCGTCATAAAATGTACAAGTACTCGTAGATCGGTAATAGGTTTTCTTAAAGGAAATCGTATAACCTATTACCGACCCAAGGGAATGTGCATGAATTGTGTAAATACATGTGATTTTTGTACATGTATATGATTTTAAGTGGTGCGGTTGCTATAAATATTTAATAATAATGATATTACAACTATAAAAATACACTATTTAAAGTTATACCTCCTTTATTCATCAAAATATTTACATAAGAACAAAGTTAGTGTATACGGCTAATAAAGCTCTTGAATATATGGCGTTAATAGCTCAAATAAAAGTTAACATACTAAGGAACTGAGTTAGTATAGCCTCCTGCCTATTAATTTATGCATTTTAACAAAAATCATGACACACAAAATATACGACAAGTACTTATCAGCGACATGGGTCGAGAATAGGAATAAAATTGTGATTTTTGTTCCTTTTACCGCCTATTTTTAATATTGAATTTTAAGCAAAATAAAATAGTATCTCATTAAAATGAATCATTATTTGTGTTCCTGAAAGTATCAAAAATGCATCAAAAGAACTAGAAGTTACATTAAAATGCTTGACGATATAATTTTCTGCTAAAAAAGAAACAAGATTACTTACGCCATCGGGAATGCCACACTATGGAAAATGCTCTGAGGTCGGCGTCCACGGACGAACTGAGCAATTATTAATTAAATCGTCGAGTTACGCACACAAACAAGAGATGAACATTTGCAATACAAATACATCTACATTTTTTTTAAAGCAACCAATTGTGTAGCTTTAATACATGACATAAAAATGATAGTTTTCTGAATAGGGCGGTAATGAGCGCAGATTTTACCGGGTCGTTATTAGGTGCGTTTACGTTATTCAGATTTTTACTGATTCTCATATTACAGTTGCAACAGACTGTCTATTTCAATATTGGCAGCTAATCCAGACCAACATTTGTTTTGTTAGTCTTAGATCTGATAAAAACAAAGACTGTATTGATTTAGTAGCAGCAGGTTATATACGCTCGTTAATATTGAAAACAATCTAGAGAAAGAAAAGATAAATACAGAAGAAGTTATAATGGCTTCGTTTTAATACAAATTTTTATTCCCATATACAAAATAAAAACAATACCTATTATGCTAACAGCAGTGCCTATTAGCTATCGATGGTTTACAACGTCCACAATAAGAAAGTCACGACACGACTTATAATAATATTCATTTAGCAGTAGAGTTCATAAAGAAACTAACGAAGGAATTAATAAAACATCTGAATGCATAGAAATTTTGGGGAATGTACACATCTTAAACAGTTGCGTGCAGCGTCACAAATTGTTTAAACTATGTTGAACCCAAACTTAAATTACTGAGTGTGAAAATTCCGGAACCCAGAAAGTATATTATATTTATATTGAGATCATGGACATTATGTTTGTGGTTGAGATTATTACGGTATACAGGTAGTAATATTATGAACTTTCCAATTAAGTAGGTGCAACTTGAAAATAGGGACATTGAAGAAACGCTAACTGGATACCAGATTCCTGAAAGTACAAGATAATAAAACTGAGAAGACTCATAAAAAGCAGATGACAGCTTACCAACAGGCAACTATGAAGAAAAACTTGATCATATAAACTTTAGCAAAGACGCCGTATACAGACCGCTTAGAAGAAATTGCTCCAACTACATAGATCCAGTTACCAATAAATTGTGAGATGGGTTACCTACAATAAACTTGGTTATCGTATTTATATATACTAGCTTATCTTCTGCCGGGGACTTCGTCTCCGTGAAATTATCGCCAACCCGCGCTATATCCTCGTTTGCTCTTAGCGTTATTTACATCGTTTTTTAGGGTTCCGTACCAAAATGGTAAAAAGGAACCCTTATGGTGAGAATCACTCAGTCTGACTGTCTGTCTGTCTGCCACAGCTGGTTATCTCAAGAACTTCTAATACTATCAACTTGAAATTTAGAATAGTTTTAGATGACGTTTGCCCAACTATTTTGCAAATAAGAAAGAAACAAATATAAATACATTTTTTTTGCAACAGGGACTGAAAGGGGTTTTGAATAATTCGAAGTGGGGCTGCTAGGGCATGTGGGGTATCATATGAAAGAGAGCAGATTAGCAGTTTGCACATTCTCAAGCATTTTTTCTTTCTTTTTAGGGCGCATAGTTTTCGACTTTTGATGAAAAATGTAAAAAAATATCATGCCGCGTGCCGTGGCGTACCGCCTTATCTCCGAAATTTGCAAAGAGAAAAATCTGAAATAATTTTATGTGATAGAAGTTTATGTAAAGATTACAGGAAAAATAAAACAATGTCTATAAACAGCACACTTTTTCAGAAATCATCAACAAAAGTTACACTAAAGTTCATTTCAAATAAACTTGCGATAAAGTTTGTTCACCTCCTTCTACTCATGTATCCCAATATTTCCAAACCATACGAAAAAAATGGCAGTGTCGGTAACACGATCAAAACATTGACTTACCTACTCCGTGTTTGGTATTATGAAACTCAACCGATGCAATGTTAGCGACAGTTTTGTATGACGAACGATATCTATCGTAAGTTATTTGGACTTTTTGGTACAGGGTGGTTGAATGACATTTATCGCAAGTTTATTTGAAATACACTTTAGTTCCACTATCGGTCAAGAGACGGCTCTGACCTAAAACTGCAATGTTCTACACCGCAGTGCGCAGTGATAAAATTCTCTAACGAATGTAGGCCTCGCCGATGAAAATTTAAAAACATGATGGTACGGAACCCTCGGTGCGCGAGTCCGACTCGCTCTTGCCCGGTTTTTTTTCTTTTTGGTCGGGTCCTGAGGGTCCTAGCGTGATGTTTAATAGCCTAGCTAGTCCTATAGCCACTATAAGAATAGGGCTATCAAATGCAAAAGATATTGTTCGAATCCGACCGTTCCAGAGATTAGCGCGTTCAAACAAATAAACTCTTTCGTTTTTTTTGTAGTCTTATTCTAGTAGTCTTATATATTTAGTATTAGTATACCTATATATACTTACAGGGTTATTGGTAAAACACTAACAACCTCTTAAGAGGTCATTGTACTCATCATTATGAACAACTTCTACTATGGGACCAAACCTGAAATCGCGAAAAAAAAATCAGCTGTTCCCTACATTTTGACGAGATAAACGAACATAAATGTATGGAACAGCAGATTTTTTTTCGCGATTTCAGGTTTGGTCCCATAGTAAAAGTTGTTCATACTGATGAGTACAATGACCTCTTAAGAGGTTGTTAATGTTTTACCAATAAGCCTGTATAACAACATCTTCAAAGACAGCAAAGGCATAGCTTGATATAAAAAAAAAACAATATAAAAACAAGTGCGTTGACTTGAAATTACTCTGAAAGCTATCAGAAGACAATCGTAAAAAGAATCATTAGCATTGCATTTATGACCGGCGGAGATCTCTGATCTCATGTAAATTACATCGCAACGGTCAACGTAAGAAAAATACGATCGCTTCAGATAACAAAGTACTTAGTATACGATAATTTCAATCTTCATTATTCATTCTGATAGCAATATATGACTAAAAAACTCTGATTGACGGTAGAAATCTCTATAAATCTGTTTCAGCGGTAATATTGTGTTTTATAACGGACTTATTGCTTGTTTTAACGATGTCTGTCTATGAAATAGTCGTCGGCTTGTAGACATTTCAGCTTTGTTACAAGCAAGACAAAGGTCATGCTCACTTAAAGTGCATACTTAGTGTTTTTATGTATGTACCTATACCTATTACTTGTTTAGTGACAAAGAGACCGACAACGGTCTTCATGGTGGAAGTTACCGTCAACATCCATTGTCGACTTTAGAGACAAAAGCGAATACCTGCTCACCCTGGTTTTCAACTTCGTAACGAAGCATCTGAGTTTGGGTTTTCTGTTATATTATCTGTGGTTTTCTGTATGTTAGAACCTTCCAACTAATTTGTGTAAATAAACCATCGTTGTTCTTCAGAGCATTGTCATATTATTTCCAACTTTGTGCCCATTACACTACAAATTTCTAAAGCTTAAATATTTGTTCCACTTGACAAATAAGTTGTCATGCAAGGCAGTAACTTAGTGAATTTGTGCCGAGGCCCTTAAGTAGGCGACTCCATTGATTTACAGCCATATAAATGCTGTTTATATTCAAAAGTGATACACAAAGGCGATGAGCTAAGAATTCGGATACACTTACATTATAACGGTGGTTTGACCGTATCCAATTGCTAATTTTATTCATTCCAGTGACATTTTTGTTCCTTTTTGGAAACAGCAAGTAGACTGTATTATTACTTGTAATTGGCAATTCTTTTTGGAATCCATCCATTTCATGAAATTTATTATAAAGAAGTCATACAATGGATGATGCCAATCACAGATGCCAGTCGAGTCAACGTTTGACAGTATTATCACAATCACACAGTATAAAACAAGTAGCTGTAAATCTTTTTCATACATGCAGTTATTGAAAAAACAATAGTGTAGGTAGTTACAACGTAGGTATCACTTATAGATGACCTCAAGACAGGTGCAGTTGTATTATTTAAAAACAATCATTTCATTGTTACCTAGTGTAAAATAGAACCACCGTTGTTTATTAATTGTTTACTATTGATTGAAATGCGGACAGACCAATAAAACATGAAATGTGTGTGCTATGTCATTGAAAAAAACATCTAAGCAAGTAGATCTTTGATTGATCATTACAAAATGTTGTCTTTAAACTTTTGGTCTTGTGGTTTTGATGAATTTGGTAACATGATTTACTCGGTAAGTGTTGCGTGTTTAAAGTCAATTTGCAAAGAAACACTTAATGTAGGTTATCAAAGAACTTTGCTGAATCGTTATTTCAAATATTGTTTTGCACAACATATCATCATGCCCATGCATCATGTATACAACGTTATTTTTAGTATATGCGAAACCTGAATATAGTTTGTTCAGAATAAGTAACTGAATCGATTCCAATAATTTTTAACCCATGTTATATTTTGTCCCAAAATATTTAAAAAAGGTTAAAATTTGGACACCGAGCGACACTAAGTAGGTTATCCAATCTAGCGCCGAACGGTTAGGTAGGTATCAAGGTACCAAGACGGTCGCGGCGCGGCGCGAGCGCCGCGGGTAAGCATGTTTTTGTACGATTCTTTACATAAAAATATGTTGTCATAACTAAAGGGTTTGGCAGAGGTGTACCTACTTATTGTATAGTAGGTATACCCCCATTTCAATATTCGATAGTAGACCAGGTATTAAAAGCTTAGTGGAATAACAACGAAATATATGCTCAGCATTCAGTAACAAATCAAAAAAAAAAACACGACCGAGAAACGTGAAATAATATGTATTTACGAGCGAATTATTAGAACCAGTTTAATAATTCCGAACAACATTGGAATATACTTAGTTGGTTTCGAGCTCATATAAAGTTATGGGTCCACTAATTCTTGGGTCAATGACAGGCCCACCGATCACTAGTAGCCGTGAGAACTTACAAACTGGACCGTACTGGAACCGAAAGAGAATGGCCTTACATATTAAGATATTATCTTTATTTATTCTTTTTGACTTTTAGGTCCTGTGAAAAGTTTCTTGTCTCGAAAACAGCGTAATGAGTGATAAAGTTAGTGAAAGTGCAGGCATTAAACAAAACACACGCAAAAAGTGAAAGATATTTTCGCCACCTGTTTATCGCCATATTAACACTTTTGTTTGACGTTTGTAAGCTAAAGCACGCATTACCTAATAGTTTCCATGGTTAAGTTCATTGACATCACTTTGTACCGAAAAGATGGCGGCACGTGCGTTTTATTTACCGGTACCATCGCTCAACGCATTTGGGTAAAGCAGAAGAGACAGTGTTTGGTAAATATCGAAGTTGTTCGCAAACAGACAAGAAATTCATAATGTCTAAGTGGAATGTTAGTACACAATGTCCACTTTGAATTTCTTGCTAAATATCTCTATTTGGCTACCGATAAACTCCAACAACATCTTATAAGTACCCAGTTATCTTATCCAATGCAAATTGCCCATAAATGACAACATTGCCATTGACTCAGCAATCAATTTGTTGACCGCCTGCGTAGGCTTTTGACCTAAAATTTAAGCTGCCAACCTACACAGAATGCACTTAGGAATCTATTCCGAAGCCGAACAGTAATAGCACTTACTTAATCTGACATAAGGTCTTAAGTCAATGCCAAAAACAAGCGTGTGAACTGAACTAAAGCCGGGTTTAATTAAATAAGAACCGTTTCACGCCCACAATAATTGGCGTAAGAACAATGTTCTATCAATTAAATGACGACTGCCTTTTGGGTGTGAATCGAAAGTGAAATAATCTCTAGCAATTATATTGCATACCTTTCAATTATCTCGTCAGCAGTCAGTGAGCTCTGTCGTTATTTTGTAAGAATTATCGAACAGCTGAGCGAAACGGAGATCGGCGATATGTTAATGAAATTATCTTCGTCGGCTTGATTATATCCAAAGACAATTAATGAGGAGATTACAATCTGGATTAAAAAAGCCAGTTTTTTCTTATTTCAGAACATCGATACGGAAGAAGGAACTTCGCAAAAGCTGTAGTTCCAATCACGCCAGCGAAACAGAAATAAAAACTAACACTCTAACTTTTCTGCGATCATGTCATGTTTTCCTAAGATAGAAAGTAGTTTCCCACCTGATTGCACATCTAATTAATAATGTTAACGTTAGGTTTGCCTCATTAATAATGAATTTTAAGTGGTTGTAAATAGTTCTTGTTGACGGAAAATCAAAGTTGATTTGACTTATATGGTGAACGAGATCCTGACGAGGAATTGCGACGTTATATCGGACTGTTACGTGATTCCACCATTTATATCTAAAGGTACCTATGTCAGGCAATTAGTACAGGATTAGAATTAGAAGTCTATATCTCTGATACCCATTAATCATTTTACTTTAATCTTTGCAGTTGACTATAGATAGGTAATAACTTTTTATTTTATCTACCTCGTGTTCCATCGTATTTTTTATCAGCCAGGTATACACGATTACCAGCACAGCTAATAATATGTCTGTATGCAAAACAAACTCAACTAGGTAACTAAGTAGATACATAATTGTAGGAAAATGCTTGCTGTGAGAAAATTTACACGTTTACGAGTATGATAAATTCTTGTGCAATAAAAACAGCACTGGTTATCACGAAATCTCTCGATACAGACAGAGTAAGCAAATCTTTACATGAGTTCGAACAAAGATGAAAGATTAAAATCACTTTTACACAAAGTAAGTCACTTTTACACGGAATTATAAAATTCTAATAATTTGCACATATATTATTTACAGAATCACGTTTTTGCGTTCATTGTAAGTATATACGAAGAATCAACTTGTTATTATGCTTAGGTTTGTAAATCGGTCCTCGAAAATTTTATGATGACGTATAATCTCGCAGAAATAAGTAGGTACTTACTTGCCTGATGATGTACCTGTTTTTAAAGGAGGCAAGAAGATATTGTCTTTGTTTGAAAAGTCGCATTCCTGCAGTATGTTTGACGTCAAACCATGTACCTAACCTTAAGAAGTGCTCTTAAGAATTGATTTGATACGAGTATCCTTGGACTTAAATAGATAGGATATATATTTAAGTATAAATAAATGCTCATTATTAAGTAGTTTCAATTCACAAATCTATCTATCATAAGGCATAAACAGCCTATAACGTTCCCACTACTGACTCTCAGGCTGCCTCACTGTGAGAGGGAGTGGGCCATAATCCACCACACCCAATGCGGGTTGGTGGATGTCACATATCTTCGATTTTCCGTTGTAGGGAGCACATGCCGGTTTCCTTAGGTATTATATTTTCTTAAATTACACAAATCTATCGTTTCCTCCGGAACAAGAGTCATACTTAAAAAACCGAATTGATATAAGTACTTAGTGACTTTTCAAGTATATACTTATGTAGGTACTATTACTAATACTATCTATCTATAGTTTTCTATTACTTCCCCATAAGATCAAAGACCCCACTTAGATTCTAATCTAAGTAAAACTGACAGCCTCAACAACTCTGATTAAATTAATCACACCATTAAAATCAAATTAGCTTGTTTTCATATGATTTTCTCATGGAAAACGACGGCCGTTTATCCACGTTCAACAGTTTTTAGTTTCACTTCGTGTAGTGATGATTAATTAGGTTTTCTTTATATTATCTGCAAGAAAGCGTTCCGCAACGTCTGTAAGAACAACTAGGCTATGCGTGGTGATAGCTCATAGCTCTGTATCTATATGCTAAGTCTTGGCCATGTTAGATTCAACTGATGTAGTCATTAATCCAATTTCAAGAAATGTATGGAAAAAAATGTACTTAGTCAATCCATCATCTTGAACATTCTAACTTTTCTTACTGACAGAAGTTGCATTTCATTTGTTTTAAGTACACAGATTTCTTACCCACAGGCATGGACGACGTTTTTCTAAGGGCTGATTTTTCCAAGACCAGATAATTTTATCAGAGGAATAATTTTGAATTTTTGACAGTTCATCCATTCAAAAACTGTCAGACGCCAATTTTCTTCCACAAATAAAAAAAAATCTGTCGATTGAAAAATCAGCCTTAAGTGCAGTAAAGGAGAATTCTATTCTATTCTATTTTTGAATATGGCAAGCAAAGCCGATGTCGACTATTCTGCCAATGTCTAAAGTGAATTGAAAAAGCAAGTGTGCATTGCTGTAAATTAAAGGTGAATTCAATAATAAGCAAATTACTAACCCTACGTCAATTTGCCGTGTTAACTGCCAAAGAATGACAGTGTTTTGCGCTGTATAGACAATTTATGTTGGTAGTTAATTTTCTCTAATTTCCCGTACTATTATTAAGTCCTTACACATTTCTTTATGGTCTGTGTGGTGCCGGACTTAAAGAATACCACCACCCCTTACTTCCCGTGGATGTCGTAAAAGGCGACTAAGGATCGTACCGGAGAATGGGCAGCAGCGTTCTCTATGTATTCCACCATCATACCATACTGCGATCGCCAACCCGCCTGCCAAGCGTGGCGATTATGGCAAACCCTCCCAAAATTGGGGGAGGCCTATGTCCAGCAGTGGACGTCTATCGGCTGAAACGACGACATTTCTTTATAGACAAGTAATGCCTGGCTATCTACCCCAGACATTAAGGGAAAGTAACGAAGGCACAGAAATAATTTTAACATATCAATGCCTGCCATGTGTCCGTAACATACGCAGCTGTCTTGATTGAATTCACTAACATTGTAACTGAATAGCGGAAATTGCAACTCGACCTTAACTTTCTACCCCTGCTTTATGGAGGCTTCGCTAACGATACTTGTTGATTTTAATTAAAAACTATAAAACGGATCAAACCATCTGACAGTCCTGGGAGAGGCAAAACTGACCAATGATCATGAAATAATATGTTTCAATGTCGCTTCAAATAGGTTTAATTTGAATCACACAACGAACCGTTATTTATGTAAATAAATAATTATGATAACTGACAGAAATATTTGAAAAATATGGCCTTATCGCGAAGACTTCAATCTACTTCACGAAGTCTGAGTAGCAACAAGCAACACATCGATAATAATATCGATTATTTGAGTTGATCTTTGACTGATCCAACTTCTTCAAGATAAACCAAAATTCATTACCTAGTACAAGGTTGTATGTACCACAAAATAGATGAATACCTAACTGTGTTGACTTTTCACTTTTACGATTCTCGGTGCACATTTTAGGGTGACTCGTACTTTTTTTTCTTAATTCATTTCTACACACTATCGTCAGAGAAATCTTCACCAACACCGTTCTACTTAGTTCTCCGACGATTATACCAACCAAAGCATGGTGTGGGTCATGAGGGTGTGGTATTCGAGATCTTTAACATATGATATCCTATGATATTTGCATTGAAATCTTCACGTGTGTAAAAGTGTTTCTGCATCGTAACATGTTTTTCAACACACTTGCTCGTAAAGTGGCTCTTATTGAACCGCTTTTAGGTCCATAATGCAGTGTATTAAAAACGCGTGCTTTTTTTTTACTTTAATCCACAAGTGCTTTATTTCCACAGATAACTACTTATTTACTAGTCGGAGATGCGCGCTTTTTTAATCTCATCAATTCACTTTTTTTTTAAATAGTCTGTATTGTCCTTGGTCCCAAAATTAACTAATATTTGTTTACCCGGACAATATAACCGTATAGTTTCCGTTAGAATGGACCCGAACACACGAACCTCCGCCGGCTCGGTACTGGGTCCCATTGGACCCAGGAATTACGACATACGACACCCTACATTGATTTTGTAAATATTTGTTATGCTACCCATCCAATCTTATGAATGTGCGTTAACTAAGAGAGTTGGATAAAAAAACTCTTAAGTTAACGCCATTAAATATTTCATATTTAGCGCGCAAGCATATTAATTTACCTTTATTAAATTCAAGTCTTTAAATGCGATAATCGCCATTTTGTTGACAGTGGTAGTCGAGGCTAAAAAACATAAAAATTGGGGATTTCGAACATCCAAACTCCACCACAAGGGCAGTGAATAATACATAATTTAATTGTTTGACGAATTCATCCATTGTTCAAGTTAAATAAGTAGCGGTAATGAAGTTTTTTGATATTTAATGTCGAGTTTCGCGCCAATCTGTTATACATTTAACTTTTCACAAATATCACGCACACACATGTAGGTAAGATTTAAAATGTGACAAAATATTATAGATAATATATTATAAACAACACGAAAATGCCCAAATGTTAACGTAATATTGATGCACAGGTCCATTATCACGTATTAATCATTAGCGCTACTCAATTTGTGTTCAAAATCGCCGTCCATTATTGTTTTTTTTTTTTATAGTAATAATGTGCGAAAGCGATTATACTAAACGATTTTTTTTTTTAATTCTCTACTATTATACTTTTAAATCGATACTCGGAAACTGAAATAAAATTATTTTAAGCATTAAATACGATAAGCATTGTTTATAATAATGATTTATGCTCTTGTAATGTTATTTTTAGTTTTTTGGACACTATATTGAAACCATAGTTACTTTACTCTTTGATTGAAACTGAATCAATAGGTAACTGAGGACCTTTGACCATAGTCATTAATTATTGAATTTCGCGCCGAAGTGTTTCTATATTTGAATTTATCTTCGGAATGCGCTCGCCGTGCAAAATTATTTTTATTTATTGTACTTACTACATATTTATTTTTGATATTTTCTAATAGTTTGCTACATAATGCCCGGTATATATTTTTTAGGTAGGCTTTAGCAAAAGTGCGGGAATGATTGTCAGGTTTGTATCTTGATCAAAATATGATTTGCGACTCTAACAGGTGCCTACATCTTTACAGAATTATAATCATTCGAAACATTAATACATCTTTCTTATGGAAAAGTTCTTAGGGCAAAAATCTAACTAGAAAGATTCTATTCTAATGACTATAATTCTGTAAATAAATATACAGAGCGTTAGGTTAAACGAGGGACATACTTTAAGGGGAGTTAGTACTCATGAAAATGAGCAACTTTTACTATGGGGCCGAACCTGAAATTGCAAAAAAAAATCAGCTGTTCAGTACATTTCGACGAGCTATGCGAACATAAATGTAGGAAACGGCTGATTTTTTTTCGCGATTTCAGGGTTCCATCCCATATTAAAAGTTGTTAATTTTCATGAGTACTAACTCCCCTCAAAGTATGTCCCTCGTTTAACCTAACGCTCTGTATATTATAGTCGCGAATCATATTTGATCAAGATGCAACCTGACACTGACCTGCAAATTACAAAAAACGTAAGAAAATTTTAATTATCCACCTAAAATTGTCTGTGGTCCCTACCCGAAACCAAACGGAAAAGACCCTGACTGGCGTTCTATCATTGCGGATTCTCACTGAACGTATGTAGGTATATTTCTCTATGCCAATAGTACTTTCTAATTCCATACTAACTAAACTACAATTGTTTTTTTTTTTTTACAATTGTTTTAACATGCTCTGTGGTCAGTGCTTTTATTTACACTTGCGCGCGCATTGCTATTGCTGGCTATGCGGAAAGACAAAACCAACGCGCCATTTTCCATACAAGTTAATATTTAACAATACGAGTCTGTTTTTTTCCTCGCAAGTGTGTTGAAAAACGTCGTATGAAACGCGTGTGCATCGATCATTAGACTCTCGGCTTTCTTATCGCACTCGCCTGCGGCTCGCGCGAATAATACCGCCTCGAGCATAATGATCAACATAGCACACATGTATCATAATGTACTATAATTTAACAGGCCACTCGTTTGGTAATGGATGCAAAATTTAAGTTGCTTGCAACATTACAACGGAAACTTACTTAATAGTTTTGGTCACATTTAACGGTTTTTATTTCATTGACATTTACAAATAAATTATCTAGATTTATAATTGGTGAAGTAAGACTTGACACACATTTACAAATCTCTCAGAATAATAACTAAGTCAAAATCAACTCATTTCTCTCATCTTGAGAAAAAGAAAAGTTAATAAGCATTTTCCTCAAAGAAAATGCAGGGTCAGAGTTTCAATTAGTTCCACGCAAGACTAGTCTTGTAGCCATGTCAGCCATAACCAGCTTGCACTATGGTGTGACAGGTTGTCCATGTTGCCAACCCACAACCTTTCTACAAGCATAACAGTTAGTCAGTATACTCTTCCCACAGTCAAGTTTTGAGAACCTGGTACATAGAGGTACCTACTACTAGGTTATATCTGCATACAAATTTCCATATTAGCACTAGGTACTCGTACACTTAGGTACCCATAGATGTTTAAATTTAATTGTAACCTAAGCCAAGTAGGACCAGTTTTAGGCTTTAAATTAAGTACTAGATCAGCATACAGTTTTTGCTTTGGATTCTGCGGTTTGATATGATAGAATATAACAAGAAGTGCGACTTTTGACACACCTAGAGAACTGCTAAGCTGTTCCAACTGGCTAAGGACAAAGAGAAATAAGTAATTAGAGTTTATGTTCGATATTCATTATTTCGAGAGCCACTAGAAGAAAAATACATCGATAGATATAGTTATATGTACAATGTTCTTCTATCTGTATCTACTAAAGAGTTTTAGTTTAACAGGTAGACTGGTTTATTGGAATATTAAATCCCAGACGCGACGCGCCACGTCCAAAACAAAAGCACTTAATAAACAATTTAATTTACTCTCCGAAATTATGAGCAGAAATGTCGGAAAGCGTGACCAGTGCAACACTTAACATTAACAAACACGAGACGAGACGCAACACGTTACCAAGGTCGACGCACCATTATCACACGTTTGTTTTTCACGAAAGTGTTAACAGCAAAGTGTCTGCACTCAGTAGAACCAACGCTCCGACATGTTTTATTTAGAACGTGAAAGATAACCGCACCTATGTAAGTCCGTGCAACCAATAAATAATGGTCGGAAATAATGACTTGTGGACCGGGAATAGGTTGCTCCATGTCGAGTAATTTAAAACAAGTGAATTATAAGATGGGTTACAGCCCGCAGCTACATTTATACCAATATCTTCTCATTTCGATCATCAACTTGCTAAACAACTGCCAAGCGGTCGTATTATGGATTCTGCTTCAGAATTTACATTGTAGCGGTCTATGGAGAATACCCATATCGTAAACTCCATGCTGATTTATGCAGTCCGCAGTATGCGTAATATGCATTAATTCAGTTAAGATGACCGTTCTGCGTACGTGCAATAATTAAAAATTACTAATAAATTAAAAGATAAGATAGACATATAATCATCTCGCATAAATATTTACATTCATGCATGTCGTTGACTAAGATTTTTATAAGATAAGATCATGCATCGCGTTGATGTCTTTTGGATTATTAGCATTATCTGTTTCTCCGATGAGGACGATATTAATGGATTAGGTATTAAACTTTAGTACCTGCATATTCTGATGGAGGATAGATTATTACAAAAATAAATGCCTTTTCGCATAGGGTAGGCCGAATATCTACAGAACGGCACCTGCTACTTTAATAATCACTTGAGCTTGCGTGGATGTCAGAAAATATTCCACGGGAGCGTCCTACCGAATAAAAATACCCTACGTCTTAATCCAGGTTATATAACTCTCTGTGTGCTCCAAATCCGTTCAGCTGTTTTTTTTTTTTAATCCGGAACATACATTCAGACAAACAGACAAACGGAAAAACATTCTTCGTTAAAATTTATAGATTTTAGAACATCCTTTTGCTGGTATCTCAGTTTGCAGAAGTTTAAAAGGATATCGTAGGTCTTGCCAGCATTCTTGTTAACACGGCCCAAAAATACAATAACGTCTAATGTGAAATATCTTGTACAGAAAGCAACAGAATTTATAAAATGTCGCTCACAGTTTCCAGTATGAAAGTGCAGTGGAATTTACTGTTCATGACACAAACGACACACATAATTCGACAAATTAAGTCATTATTACATTAGCACGAAGAATGCAAGAAATTATCTTTTGCATGCAGACAGACACAATAACGGCGTACACTAGTCGCCATTTCATGACACTTTTATTGTTCTACCCACATTTTGAAACACTCTAGTCTTATCGCGTTCATTTGTGAGTCGTTAGCAATGCTTTAAATTTTATGAGCATGTAAAATAGGGTAAAACGTGAAAAAAATAGACAGTAAATAATTATTAGCTTAGGTTTTATTGATAAAGTATTAGGTGAATGAACTTAGATAAATGCTTAAACGGAATCTAACAGGGCGTACGTACTAGTACCTACCTACAGTACACATATTTGAAACCGTGGAAAACGCATTGTCATTTGAAATACCTACAGTGATAATTTAGTTTTGATTGCACCTGTGGGTTGCCCTCTTGGACCGTGCATTAATTAAACCGCTTGTGTACCTGCCTACTTGCTTAATTACGAGCAACATAAATTGATGCGTGTGTGTTAATTTTAATTCGACTTTGCCCAATATATTTACCAAGGTGGATTACCTTCACTCGGAATAAATAGCACCAAATTTTATGTTACTGATATGGCAACGAAAATGTTAGAACTCAGAGCGCTAATAAGGCGTGGTACAATTCCGCAGACGAGGGTAGTCCACCAGTGAATTAGAAGTGATTCACATTACCAAAATTGTACCGTTAATGTCAACCTTGATTCTTGTCTCGAAGTAACTGGAAACGAACCGTAAACATGCGTAAAAAAAGTTAAGTGACGAATTTGGGACGGTTGTCTAAAACGTTCGTTTACCTGACTCTGTCCAGCATTCCGGGCAATCCTGACAAAGCGACGCCCAGTCGAAGGCAAGGTCCTCGAAGCTCGCCATGGCTACACCCACTTAATCAAGCCAGTCCACTCCGCAACATACTATCAAAGGGGCTATTCAAATGCCGGTTGCACAAACACTTCAAACACCATACGAATCAAGTTTTCATAATCAATATTCTTGTTAGTTTTGATATAATATGAAAGCACTGGTATCGTTTAGTTGTAAATAAAAGTTATCTGCAGCAGCTTTGGTGTAAAGTTCGCGGCGGTTGTTTCCCGCGGTCGTTCGGTAGGTATCGGATGTGCACGCGCACGTAGATAAGCGGCCGGCGGAGCACTGCGCGGTAACCTCGCGGACCGTTCGGGATGTGTCGCTGACTCGCTGCTCGCTCGCCGCTCGGAACCTGTTCTCGGGCCGAGGTACAGGCGTTCACTCAGACCGTACACTCTTTCGATTTCAATGAACCGTTAACGTTCTTTTCTTGTTAGGTGTGTCTTATCTACACGACATCACATAACGCTGCACCGGCCATCCGTTGTCGCACAATAGGTGAGCGCCAGATACGAGTTAAACCAGATCTGGATTTGGAACTCAGATGATAATAGTCGAAGGTGTTGCAAAACTTGTCGAACTAAAACCTTTGTGATTTGCATATGTAAATGTTGGATATTTGCTTTGGAAATACATTCGAGGCACGTAGAACGGCCGTTACTGGCGGTCGTCCTTATGCAAGCCCACGCGCTATTCAAGTGCAGGCCATGAGTCTTCGAGGTATTATAAATATTTTGAGAGAGCATTGTCGAAGTTATGGGTATTTTATTGTCATACATATCCCACACAGGCTGTAGGTTTTCTAAGAACAATTTCTAAGCATTCGCAGCGCAGTGAGGTGTTCTTAATTTATATGGTGGCAGTATAAAGATGAAGGTGTAAAGATGTCCTGCATACTTTAGATTCCAAACCAGGTTTACATTCAACAGAGTACCTACAGACGTTCTTAGCCCTATTTGGGTGTAAATACACTGCGACTGACTTCTTGCATAAGGGCAAAATGCCAAAGAAATCGAAAACAACCTTATTTCTTTGGCAAGTTTTGTCGTTCTCGTAATTTTATCAAAACAACTTTAATAGCGTGGGAGGCACTTAAACGAAAGTAACTTTATGATTTTCAATTTGGAATTTACTCTCATTTTCCGGTTATCAACGGTTTATAATAACAATTTCATGTTTTAACTTAATGTGTTTCATGTTCATGAAATAATCATAGAGTCAACACAATGACATTCAAGCAAATAGAAATTTCATTCATTATAATGTTACTAGGTACAATTTAATGCTAACTTAAGTAATTCTTTTTGGCATAAAATTGGCATTAATTGCGAGCACATTCGTCGTATTATAATTATTAAAGCAGAAAGCGGTAAGTGAGAGTATTTGACGGACGTAAAGACATTTGCGGAGGTATACTAAGAAACAAATAAAAATAATTTCCGACAGTAGCATCTATCTCACTGGCTAGTCATACAAGAAAATGAATACCCGTAGAACAAACATATTATTATATCTTAGTAGATCTACAGTATACCTCCTTTTCAGGGTCTGGTCATTGTAGGTAAGTACACAGGTATTAGAGTTGTTGTTATAAACGAGCGGTCGTAGGATATAATTAAATCGATCACGGCCGAATGGCTGGACTGGAACACCTCTCTCGGCACGTGCTCTGTTTAAAACTACGGATAGTAGTCTAGGTGGTTAAAGTGAAAACTTCTTTAGATGAGTTGGACATTTTTTGAGATGGCGAAAAAACCATTCGACACTGTTACCGTAACCGACACCGCGCGTGTTTTGTTTATAAGGCGATTAAAAAATTACACACGTAATTGTTCAAGTTTTCTCTTCTGTCTTCTTCTGTGCGTGTTTTTTATGAAATATTTGGGCTATGATTTGGGTCTGTTTTGATCTGATTTAGGTCCGTTCTATATGTTAGAAGTACCTACATCTAGACTTCCATTGTAGCACCCTAATTGCGTAACACACTATCAACCACAATCTGTATCATTGTGAAGGATATCGCTAAACCATTGCTTCATAAGTTCATAAAATTTGTCTGCTCATCAACGTTAATAACGCAATTAATGTTGTTGAACTGTCAAAACGAAAGTCATTGCTGTTAGTGTGTTATCCAATTAGGTACCCCCCGCAGATCCAAAATGTTCCTAACCATCGTCATCATTATCATGCCCCTAATTATTATCTCATTTTTAGGGTTCCGTAGCCAAATGGCAAAAACGGAACCCTTATAGATTCGTCATGTCTGTCTGTCTGTCTGTCCGTCTGTCTGTCCGTCCGTATGTCACAGCCACTTTTGTCCGAAACGATAAGAGCTATACTGTTGAAACTTGGTAAGTAGATGTAGGTATTCTGTGAACCGCATTAAGATTTTCACACAAAAATAGAAAAAAAACAATAAATTTTAGGGTTCCCCATACTTAGAACCCAAACTCAAATTTTTTTTTTCATCAAACCCATACGTGTGGGGTATCTATGGGTAGGTCTTCAAAAATGATATTGAGGTTTCTAATATAATTTTTTTCTAAACTGAATAGTTTGCGCGAGAGACACTTCCAAAGTGGTAAAATGTGTCCCCCCCTCCTGTAACTTCTAAAATAAGAGAAAGATAAAACTAACAAAAATATATGATGTACATTACGATGTATACGTCATAAATCGTAAACCGCAATTTACCATTCATTCAATCAACTCAAAAATAAAAAAGAAATTAATTTCATAAACATAAACCTTATGCATAAACCGATGTTACGGAACCCTCGGTGCGCAAGTCCGACTCGCTCTTGCCCGGTTTTGTTTTCTTTGCTCCTGTTTCATGTTTATTGTTGTACTTCGGCTATTAGCCGTGACATATACCTACTTACATATAAGTATATGTCACGGCTAATAGCCGAAGTGCGGCTACACCTAGTTTTAGCCGGCCAAAGTGCGGCTATACCTAGTTTAGCCGGGTACAACTAGGTGCAGCCGGCCACATGCGATTCGTGTGTACTTTGGGTGACATCGGTTGCATGGTTGCGGTCGGTCGATAGGCGACGTAGGATGCAAGAGCGAGCGAAGGGCACCCCGAGGTTAGGTTTGGTTAGGTTACTTTATTTAAACCATTTACACAGAAATAGGAGCCCCTCCTTAGGATGCGCCTAGTTGTACCCGGCTAAAACTAGGTGTAGCCGCACTTCGGTTATTAGCCGTAACATATATATTTATTTAGATTAGTATAATACACTTTAAGTATGTATTTATTGTATTATGTAAATGGTACACAACAGACTACCTACAGTATTTGTCTGTCCTTCCCCTTTTTAATCCATCTAAAGGTTGTCTTTAAAAGATCGCTTTTAGCGATAAGACCGCCCATTGTGTCACCCTTTGTACAGTTTCTATCTTATGTCTGTAATTAATATGGTGTACATAATAAAGAGTATTCTATTCTATTACCTATTTCAATTTATTCAGGCTCGGTCCAGCATTTCTTCTTCTTTCATACATCTGAATTTTCCTAACTAAAAGGACCAATTTCGTGGCTCATATCCACCGGTTCCGGATTTAACATCGCAATAGGTTAGTGCTCCAATTCAAACTGCCGCACTCTGAATTAAAGAGACCTAGATCAGGGGGCCTAAAAAGGCCACTTTGGCAGAAACATAAAAGGATAACATTATGAATCATAATATGGCGAAGACAGTCCGTGTTTTCTTTTTTTCGCTGCACTACTTATAATTAAAGAGATTGGGATTGGGTTTGGATTAGATTGATTGGTATTTTAGCACAGACAAAAAAAAATATCTAACTGAAAAATCCTTCACCAATGGGATTTGATACGATTAACTTACCTAACATGCAGTTAACTGTCCATTATGAATCATAACATTATCCTTTTATGATTCTGCCAAAGTGGCCTTTTTAGGCCCCCTGCTCATTGCACTTTAGGATTTAGGCCAGAAATCTGAAGTTTGACATACATAAGCTAACAAAAAAGATAATGAAGAATGATGATGAACAAATATCACGACAATTAGGTCGCTGGTTCATTTACTAGCCACGAGTTCTAGATTAGATTCTGCTTAACGCAAAACCTTTTAATACTTTTTTACTTAATACATTTTCATAATGCCCTGTTTTCTGCAAGCTTCATCAAGCCTCTCATTCGTAAATCGGCTATCAATCAGTGATTTCAAGCTTAGGTAAGCTGATGTGATTAGCAAAAACTAAACGATATGGCGTTTTTTTTAAACGACTAAACATTGCTAATGTACCTAGTTAAGAGATTTAAACGTCAAAAAAAACCGGGCAAGAGCGAGTCGGACTCGCGCACCGAGGTTTCCGTAACATCCGGGCTTATGCATAAGGTTTATGTTTATGAAATTAAATGTTTTTTTTTTATTTTTGAGTTGATTGAATGAATGGTAAATTGTGGTTTACGATTTATGACGTATTAAAAAAAAACTACTTACTAGTTAGATCTCGTTCAAACCAATTTTCGGTGGTAGTTTACATGGTAATGTACCTACATCATATATTTTTTTTAGTTTTATCATTCTCTTATTTTAGAAGTTACAGGGGGGGGGGGGGACACACATTTTACCACTTTGGAAGTGTCTCTTGCGCAAACTATTCAGTTTAGAAAAAAATGATATTAGAAACCTCAATATCATTTTTGAAGACCTACTCATAGATACCCCACACGTCATCATCATCATCGGCCTAGCCTTTTCCCAACTCTGTTGGGGTCGGCTTCCAGTCTAGCCGGATGCAGCTGAATACCAGTATTTTACATGGAGCGATATACCCCACACGTATGGGTTTGATAAAAAAAAAATTTTTGAGTTTCGCTTCTAAGTATGGGGAACCCTAAAATTTATTGTTTTTTTTCTATTTTTGTGTGAAAATCTTAATGCGGTTCTCAGAATACATCTACTTACCAAGTTTCAACAGTATAGTTCTTATAGTTTCGGAGAAAAGTGGCTGTGACATACGGACGGACAGACAGACAGACAGACGGACAGACAGACAGACAGACAGACATGACGAATCTATAAGGGTCCCGTTTTTGCCATTTGGCTACGGAACCCTAAAAACGATGGTAAAATATTATTAGGTACCTACTTAACTTGAAGCAACCTTTCTTGCATAGAACTAACTTAATATACAATAATATAAAACATAATATAAAACATTAACAACCTCTTAAGAGGTCATTGTACTCATCATTATGAACAACTTTTACTATGGGACCAAACCTGAAATCGCGAAAAAAGTCAGCTGTTCTCTACATTTATGTTCGTATATAACTCGTCAAAATGTAGGGAACAGCGGATTTTTTTTTTGGGATTTCTGGTTTGGTCCCATAGTAAAAGTTGTTCATAATGATGAGTACAATGACCCCTTAAGAGGTTCTTAATGTTTTGCCAATAACCCTGTATATCTCACAACAGATTAATTAGATGAGTAGAGTATCTAGTAGTCGAGTTCCTATCTGGGTGTACGATCCATTAATCGACATACAGCCTTTAGAAAGCAAATTAATTTATTTAAGTAGTACCTGCGTGACGATTTGACAAATTCGACGCGTGGACCGGATCATTTCCCGTCAGCTTTGTAAGTATTATCATTGCGACATAGGAATTCAAAAAAATAATAAAAAAAAAACCCGACTGCGGTAAAAAACTGCAAAGCTAAAAACAAGCCCATTTTAAATTAAATTAAAGTTGGAAGCAGGCGGGATCCATTTGAAAATATAATAAAAATGGTATGTCTCGAAAAACATAACTCTCCTTCTGACGCAGTCGGGTAAAAAGCTCTAAATCAAATCTGTCGTAACTTTAATCAACATCCTCCTTAACTCAGATCGGGGTCAATGATAGAAACAGGAAGATTCTTAATTACAAAAATGTTCAGTTTTCTGCAGCTAGTAATTACGTTGCGAAACTAAGTTCTTGATTGAACGTATCTAGGCTTTCATGTCCGTTATTTTAGACTGCGGTTAAAACTATATGAACCGGTTACATTGCAAGGTTATGTCACCAAGTCTGATTGATTGAAACTTTGATACCTAATCCGAAATAAGAACGCACCTACATAACGTATAATGTTCGATTGTAATGTAAAGGATATGATTACGAATGAACACGGTCCATTTCTGTAACTATTTTTTTTTTCTTTGATATATGTAGATAGATGTAGATACCTCCATCCTCTGTGGTGCAATTGCAACAAAAAAAAAGGGTACTTACCTACCTAAGCGAGTTATCACTACCGGAGGAATAAATAAAATCTGGTCCTTATATGTATGTAATTCGGTAGTTTTGGGCAGTTGGTTCAAAAATACCAGAACAGGTAGGTACTAAGCAGTCAATGCCGGTTACTTTTCTGCACCTACGCTCTACGACACACGCGGAAAAAAACACAAAGCCAATAAAAACTTAACCTACATACATAATAATCCTTGCATTCGTAACGAAGTTAATAGTAACGTAACAGGGCGTCCTTGAACTGTAGTAACACCGTGAAACAATGAACTAGACGAGTGGACGAGTTTTAAATACTTACGTAGGTACTGCACTCTCTTGTTCTTAGGTAGATACTCCACTCATTCAACAACATGTAAGCATAGGAACACTACTTATGACGTAGAAGGGCGCAGGGTGTATGTAATCTGCTGTCAAAAACTTTAAGAAAGACGTTACAAGACGAGAAAAACGAGTTGGGAGATTTCCCTTCCTTTCCGTCATTAAAAATTCCGAAATCCCATTAAAAAAACTACCAAACAAACAAGATATACGATAGGTACGGTACTCGATTCTCCAACCTGCTTGCCAGTGTACAGCTGACTGACTAAGATTCGAAAATAATTTATGTAACAAGCTTTACGCTTCCGCTTTGGGAATGGGCTGAAACAGGGCCGTGATAAAACCCTGAAAAAGTGGCTTTTAAGGCGAAAGCGCCAGGGTAGCCCGCGAAATTCAAATTTTCTTAGATTTATTGCAATTTGCTGGTCAGTATTAAGTTGTACGTTGATTAAAATATGATTCGCGACCGTAACAAAAATATGTATTTACAGAACATTAGAATCATTAATACAACTTGCTCACCCTTAATAACTTACCCTAACGCGAACGCTTGAAATAAGTATTGCCTAATTGCCTCTAAAAAATAAAAATAACTAGCTCTCTAACTGAAAAAATTGCCTGTTGTAATAGGGCTTTGCCCACACCCTGAACAAAAGGCCAGTAGGCCATGCCATAGACGATACAGATGGAAATAAAAGAAGAAAATGGTGTCTAAATGACAGTAGTTGTACTGTCATTTTGTCAAACAACACAAAAAAGAAGTAACGGCTCATTCAATTAAATGAGATGAGTAGGTGTTTTGATATCACAAGTACGCTTTCTACTGTCCGTTTGATAGACTTAACTAGGCAGGAGCTGAATCCGCGCGAAATTGATTAACTCCCACATTCACACACCGACAATAATTATTACCTACCTACATTTTGCTTCTATGTTGTGCTTATTTTGCTGTTTACTACATTCAACTGTTATAATCACCGGTTATATTAAACTTGAGGGGCAAATACTTGCTGTTTTATTATTATGTTTATCTACTTACTTACTTTTATGTCCGTCACCTGTATTCGTTGCATTGAAATTGCACGTTCAAAATAATTACAAGAAAATAATTAGGATAGCCAAGTTTCAGAAGTAGACTAACTACCGGCTCTATAAGTGCAGCCTGCAATTCACTAAAAGCTAATATTCGGGGGAAAATTCTGTAAGATGTGTTGTGCCCAAAAACTAATTTAATCTGAATGTTAGGTTCTTTGAAGACCTTTCACATCTTCTGCATAAATCAAACTAAAAGTCTAACATAACGACTACCTACTCATTATGAAACTGACCATTTAACACACCGAGCTATAAAATACGGGATATTTAATATAACGATGAAGAAAATTACTACTCGTCATAAGTATTAAAATGTATGGAATGTGGATAAGTCTGTGTGCCAATCTGTTTAGTAACACAGGCGGCCAGTGCATCTCAACTTGCGTAATCAGAACTGAAATACAAGGAAGTGACAGAAGTAGAACGGACCTTTCTGTGAATATATTCTTCATAATTTATTGCTAATCACAGTCACATGTCCGTTTGATGTGCGGTTAGTGTTGACTGTTAGGTAATTATTTTTATAGATCTTCTTGGATCTTTCAATTTAACTGTAAAAGTTATCATATTCTTTTAGTATAAGGCCATTGATAAAATAGGATAAGAATCTACAGGTTATACTGGATTGAACATTACGGAATACAGCCAAAAATTTGAGAAACGCGTGACTTTATCGAACGGTGTTTCAAGAATGTAGGCTTGATCTTGGCCAAAATGAGATTCTGCGTAAACTGTGGAACTACGGCCAGTCAAAAGTCAGAAACATATAGCTGTATAGATAAAACCGAATTATCCTCTAATGCAAATGAACCATAATAATATCAACACGTAACGTTTCGTGCCCACTGATCATAGTGATCACTATAAAACTGAGCGATAAAGATTCCTAATGATGATAATGATGAACTCTAATTGTGTTAGATACCTCTAACAGTTTAGTACCAACTATAAAGATCTTTCCACGAAGGATTTTCCTCCGTGACTCCACAGTATTAACGACACAGAATGATGTTAATCCGTGATAAACACAGCGTTTGTGAAAGGTAGACCTTTGCTGATTGATTGTAGGTCAGATTTATCAATGCCAGTAATGGCGGACGATGGATATAGGTAGGTGCTGCAAGCCAGGCAGTTGTTTATGTTGGCCCATGTACCTGCTTAGTTTTAACATCGTTTTATTTTTGATAAAGTTACGGTGGATTGGATTATGCAATAGAGGATGATGGCCTTGACACCTTTATTAGTACATTATGATACATGTGTGCTATGTTGATCATTATGCTCGAGGCGGTATTATTCGCGCGAGCCGCAGGCGAGTGCGATAAGAAAGCCGAGAGTCTAATGATCACTGCACACGCGTTTCATACGACGTTTTTCAACACACTTGCGAGGAAAAAACAGACTTGTATTGTTAAATATTAACTTGTTTGGAAAATGGCGCGCTAGTTTTGTTTTTCCGCGCGCGCAGCAGCATGCGCGCGCAGGTGTAAATAAAAGCACCACAGACTTCTTAGACATACTACGTAAAAAGCACTGAATCTCATTTTAAATATATTATATTGCATCGCTTCATTCTTCAGATATAACATTCACAACGTAGTCCCTCTACCCTACAAGGCAACTTCGCACTCTTTTAAAATTACCCCCGTATTTTTTTTTTTTTTTTTTTTTTTAAGTAGGTCACGCCGTTCTGTCAAACTTCATTCTTTTTCCGTGCGAGGCAACGAAAACACGTGTTCTCTGTCAACAGTTCCCGTCTTGAAAACTAACGGTTTCATTATTCTATTTGAGTTGTTTTTCTTTCCGTTTTCAAGTGTTAACTATGCCTAAACGCAATATTAAAGATAAAATTGAGCGTTATAATAAAAAGATTCGTAAACTTGAAGAAAAAGAACGACAACAATGTCGTCGTATGGCGCGAGTGTTAGAATTTTCGGATTCCGACGAGGATTTTGATAACGCCGCCGCCGTTGACTGTAAGTACCTACCTATTTTAACTATTTTTAATGAACAAATGCTAAAACGTTATGTCTATAGTGCCAAGTGATACATAAACTCTTTGTTGCCTTGATTCGAAATCGAACGTGGCAAGCCTGGGGGTTGGCCGTGAGTCAACACGAAGGCATAAAGCAAAATATTAGTCTGTCTTACATGAGATAGCTAAACATTTTTGCGAAACAAGACAAAAGCCTGGGGTCTATCCGAGAGATAGAACGAAGGTATATTAGTTTTGTCAAAGTATTAGCATACTCAAATAAATTATTTTATTGTGGTAGATGCTGATAAAGTCGACCCGGATGAGTCGGCTACTCCACAACTAACTGAAGTTCCTGAGATACCAGTTCCTGGTCCAGGATTACCAGAAACGACGGACATAGCTCCGGTCGAACATGAGCTCGACCCCGAAATCCTGTCAGCACTTGGGGAGCCTTCTGACGATACTCCTGAATTTGGAGAACATATCCATGAAAATTTAGCACAAAGATGGCAACCGATTTTAAAAAGGGGACTTCCGAAGGAAGTCAAGGACAAGTTATTAAAAGAATATCTTGTTCCTTCCAACTGCCCACTTTTGCAAGCACCAAATCTTAACGCTGAAATTTCGGCAGCCATAACGGATATGGCCAGAAACCGCGACAAGAAGATTGAACTATCACAACAACTTCTTGGTGCTGGTATCACAGCCGTAAACAGGGCGATGACTCTTCTCATGACAGGCGACGAAAAAATTCAGGCAATTAAAATGCTAAGTGACAGTTGTCGCATCTTATCCCATCTTCACCATACGGATACTCAAGCACGTATCAAAATGGTTACACCTGGATTAGAAAAATCATTCCTAAACGTTATCAAAGATAACGAAAGAGACAGTACACTGTTCGGATTAAAACTATCCGAAAAAATTAAAGCTTCAAAAGCTATAGAAAGGCAAGGCCTGCAAATAAAGAAAACTCCTGTGCCTCAAAAACCCCCACTCACCGTTCAGTCGGCAGTCAGTAGACCTCGCTACCAGGAAAACTGGCCAGGTCCTTCGCGTTACCAGTCGAACAGGGGGGGGCGCGGAGGCCAGAGGAGACCAGCCCCTGCACGCAAGGCACAGCCAGCGGCGCAAACGAGTTATTCGAACACGAACAAGACGCGTGCTCAACTTCAACGGTAGACCAGGTACATGCTGGACGAATACATTATTTTTATACTCACTGGCTTAACATAACGTCTAATGATACCGTTCTCGAATGGATCCGTAATGGTTTTTCTATACCCTTTTCTATAACTCCGGTACAAACAATGCTACCTCATAATTGTCTTTCACAGACAGAAAAAGAGGACATGAATTTGGCCATCAAAAAGTTACTCGATTTAGGCGCGATATCATTATGCTCACCGACTAAGGATCAATTTATATCAAAAATATTCCTTACTACCAAACCAAACGGTGAAAAGCGCTTTATTTTGAATTTAAAGCCACTAAACGAGTTCATATCCAAATTCCATTTTAAAATGGAAGATTACAGAACCGCTTCTAAATTAATTCCTCATAATGGATTCATGGCCAACATAGATTTGAAAGAAGCATACCTTTTAATTCCTATAGCAAAACATCACCGGAAATACTTACGTTTTTATTTTGAGGACGATAACGGACAAAAGCTTCTGTATGAATTTAACGCGATGCCGTATGGTTTATCTATTGCTCCAAGAACATTTACCAAGATTATGAAAGAGGTTGTCTCCCATCTTAGGAGCCAGGGATTCATTTCAGTCCAATACCTTGACGACATACTATGTATAGGGAATAATTATTCTGAATGTCGTGATAACGTCACAGAAACTTTGAAATTATTAGAATCTCTTGGTTTTGTAATCAACTACAATAAGAGTTCATTGGAACCAGAACAGAATTGCAAATTCTTAGGTTTTATATATGATTCAAAAAATTTAATAATGTCCTTGCCAGATGAAAAACGCGATCGTATTGCTAAGTTAATTGACAAATTTACACTTCTGCCACGCTGCACTATAAGAGAATTTGCTCAACTAATTGGGGTTCTTACCGCTGCTTGCCCCGCAGCAAAATATGGATGGATTTACACAAAAATTTTAGAACGTCAAAAATTTTTAGCTTTGAAAATAAACAATAGCTTTGAAACAAAAATTAAATTACCAAGTATAATTTTAGAAGATCTGAATTGGTGGTCAAAAAATATTTCTATAACGTCCAACTCCATAAGAGCTCAAGAATTCACATTAGAAATATTTACCGATGCGTCTAGGACAGGCTGGGGTGCCTGTTGTAATAATGAACGCATAAATGGCGCCTGGAAAAATTCTGAATTAAAGTTTCATATTAATTATCTAGAACTCTTAGCGGTATTTTTAGCGTTAAAATGGTTTGCTCGCAATTTTTCTGATTGTGTTATATTATTACGTATTGATAATACGACAGCCATTAGCTACATCAATCGAATGGGCGGAATACAATTTCCTCATTTAAACGATTTATCTCGGTCTATTTGGCAATGGTGCGAGAAGCGAAAAATCTGGTTATTTGCATCTTACATTAACACACACGATAATGTTATAGCTGATGAACAATCTCGAAAAATTAATACAGATACAGAATGGGAATTATTAAATGAAGCATTCCAATTGATAACGTATAAACTAGGTAAGCCAGATTTAGATTTATTCGCCTCTCGCACCAATGCAAAATGCGAGCGATATGTGTCTTGGCGACCAGACCCTGATGCCATCACCGTCGACGCATTTACTATTAGCTGGCGTGATACTTTCTTTTATGCTTTTCCGCCGTTTTCTTTAATATTAAAATGCTTACAAAAGATTGTTTTAGACAAAGCCGAAGGAATCCTTGTATTTCCTTTATGGCCAACACAAGCTTGGTATCCCCAGTTAAAAAGTATGCTTGTTTCAGAAATTATTATTCTAAAGGCAAACAAAAATCTTTTATCTTCCCGTTTCAGAGCTCACCATCCACTTTACAAGTCGCTTACCCTGGGTGCCGCGGTGCTCTCCGGCTTGCGTTCACACAACGAGGAACGCCCTCAACCGCTCTCGACCTAATGTTAGCCTCTTTATCTAATAATACTGTACACCAATATAATGTCACCTTTAAACTATGGTGGAAATTCTGTATAGTGAATAATATTAGTATGTTTGAGCCGTCAATTCCAAGGGTCATTACCTTCTTGTCTGATCTATTTGATAAGGGAGCATCTTACGGTTCCCTAAATAGCCATCGCTCTGCCCTATCGCTACTTCTAGGAAGTAGTGTAGGAACAGACGACTGCATCAAAAGATTACTGAAAGGAGTGTACAAGTTGCGACCGTGTGTACCTAAATACACGAGCACTTGGAATCCCCAAATGGTACTCGACTATATTTCTAATTGGTTCCCAAATAGGAGCCTATCAATCGAAAAGATTACAAAAAAACTGGCTATTTTATTAGCTATTTGCACAGCTCACAGAGTCCAAACGTTCTCATTAATAAAGACCTCAAACATAAAAATAAATTCTGGAGGCATTGATATAGTCATAACTGACATAGTAAAAACATCGGCCCCGGGTCGAGATCAACCAATCTTGTTTCTACCATACTTTGTAGACAAACCAAGCATTTGCCCAGCTACGTTATTAGAAGATTACCTTCAAATGACTAACGAAATTAGACCCGAGAACGTACCTAATTTATTCCTAACGTTTAAACGGCCCTATAGAGGCGCTACGGCGCAGTCAATCAGCCGTTGGATAAAACAAGTATTATGTGAGAGCGGCGTGGACGTGGCGACGTTCAGCGCGCACAGCACGCGCCACGCCGCCACGTCCACGGCGCGCCGCGCTGGCTTGTCCGTAGACGCCATCCGGAAGGCGGCTGGCTGGACAGCAGCATCTCAAACATTCGCCAAATATTATTGTCGGCCCATACGCGAGGAAAATTCCTTTGCAAATTCGGTTTGTTTTCCGCCAAATACAAATTAAATAAGACTGATTAATACTCGTACTTTAATCATTATAAATTAAGATTGTATGTATTAACCTAAATAGATACCTAATTAGTTAATCGGTGGACTTTACAGCAATAGTTAAAATATTGTAAATTAAAATTTTCAATATATTATTAGATTAGATTAATTATATTGCTTGTTAATAAAAACCTCAGTTTAATAAACAAGAATTTATAAATACGAGTATTATTATTGAATTCTAAAAACAGCTAAAACTTCATCTCTAAACATCTACGTTGTGAATGTTATATCTGAAGAATGAAGCGATGCAATATAATATAAGATCAAACGAACTTCGGCAAGTGAAGTTCGATCGATATTATATTAATCGCTTCATTCGAAGATATAATCACCCACCCACCCTACTTGCCCATAATGAAGTTTTTGCTGATTCACTTACTCTAAAAAGAATGAAGTTTGACAGAACGGCGTGACCTACTTAAAAAAAAAAAAAAAAAAAAAAATACGGGGGTAATTTTAAAAGAGTGCGAAGTTGCCTTGTAGGGTAGAGGGACTACGTTGTGAATGTTATATCTTCGAATGAAGCGATTAATATAATATCGATCGAACTTCACTTGCCGAAGTTCGTTTGATCTTATATTATTCTGTGGCACTGACAAAACTTCTAAACAGCCTATAGAAAAAATATAATAAACACAAAATAATGTGTAGACTAGACTGATCGTAGTGGTGTCGTATGTCAAATTGTAGTTTAGTTAGTATGGAATTAGAAAGTACTATTGGCATAGAGAAATATACATTAGTTCAGTGAGAATCCGCAATAATAGAACGCCAGTCAGGGTCTTTTCCGTTTGGTTTCGGAAGGGACCACGGACAATTTAAGGTGGATAATTAAAATTTTCTAACGTTTTTTTGTAATTTGCAGGTCAGTATCAAGTTGTATCTTGATCAAATATAATTCGCGACTATAATATATATGTATTTACATAATTATAGTCATTAGAATAGAATCTTTCAGGTTAGATTTTTTTGCCTAAGAACTTTTCCATAAGAAAGATGTATTAATAATTCGAATGATTATCATTCGTAAAGTCGTACCTGTTATAGTCGCAAATCATATTTTGATCAAGACACAACCTGACACTGACCTGCAAAAAACCTAAGAAAATTTCAACTTCATGAACTACCACTGCACATTCACCTTAAATTGTCTGTGGTCCCTGTGCATTCACCTTAAGGTAAATAAATATTAGTTAATTTTGGGACCAAGGACAATACAGACTATTAAAAAAAAAAGTGAATTGATGAGATTAAAAAAGCGCGCATCTCCGACTAGTAAATAGTTATCTGTGGAAATAAAGCACATGTGGATTAAAGTAAAGAAAAAGCACGCGTTTTTAATACACTGCATTATGGACCTAAAAGCGGTTCAATAAGAGCCACTTTACGAGCAAGTGTGTTGAAAAAGATGTTATAAAAGAAAACATGACGGTTATAGGTTAGGATTTTCAAGGTATTAGGTTCAATAATCCGCTCACCAACAACAAACAGTACCTCTGTAGGTCAGATAAACATGGCACGTTTTGAGCACGGCAAAAACGTGCCACTAAAACCTGCGACCTAAAAACCATCTCTTTTTGGACATGACAGTTACCTATACGACCAATTCAAACTATCCTTGCATAAAACATTGGCTACATGTGTGTTACTTGAAGCTAATTTATTTTCAAACAGTGCAACGTCTAAGTAAACGGATCATTGTTTCAAATGTCATTCTAAATTCGACGTATTTCACCGTCACTACAAGTACAATGGATAGAATGGATTTCTTCACAGTCGCAACAAACTTTCTGTCATTGACTTGGCAATTGATTGTTAATTGTAATTAAAATTTATAAACACTAGCGGCTGCTTGCAAAATATGTTGTATTCAAATGTCCATTTAAACGTTGGATCATTTCTATTTGACAATGCAACGTCTAAGTAAATTCGAAACACGAGTCTGGGTGAAATCGCTCGTATGGATACGCTCACGTTCATCTTGGCCAACTTAGCGCTACGCTGGCTATAAGGGGGTACATACTTACTATAATAAAACGATGTTTGTTCTTAGACATGGCAATTTATTCACAAAACTTCTATGGGGATAAAAATTTGTCTTCATGTTGTGTTCTTGCCCACGGACAGAAATCCCGAAGTGTTGGAGAAGTATTTTGCATTTGCTTCGTTGATACGCGTCTCAGCTGCTTGGGGATTCACGATTTCTAGACCCTGTAACAAATAACACGTTTTAGCTTTCTGAATGCAACAACAGACTAATTTGTCAGTTTCAAGGATAAAGCGGTCGCATTTGTTTTGGTCTGAATGCAGTAGGTACGTCATCGTAACACAAGTCAGGTTTTAAATAGAAAACACTTCATTAGGTCTACAAGGTAAGCAACTATCGTCACTCAATCAATTAAGCACGTCGTAAGTGATGAGACGGCTTCAATGGAAGTGCGCGTTGTATTACAAAGTAGCACATCATGTAATTTCTTCTCAAACGAGCTCCATAATTTAGGAGGAGTAAATATCTACAATCTTTCTCACTAACAAGACAACTGTGACCTGGGTTTCAATCAGTTCGTTATTACTCGGCATTCCGTTTGTTATTCTGTCATTATCTCGTGGTAATAGCATGCCAACGCAGCAATAATCCGCCTCATACGCAAGTAGACAAGTAAGGCAATGCCAAGTTATAATGACCATTCATTTAATTCTTGCTTATCACGTTAGAGGCTTTTTACGATCTGTCGTGTCGCTTCATTTGTTGATACAAACGTTCACGCGATGGACGGCACGAGTTCTTTACCATTTTACATAACAAGCCAGGCAGACATTGCATCCATTAACAAACTACATCTAGGTATATGTATACAATTCTAAATTGGATTTCGAATAACATCAACCCATTCAGCAATTTTATTTGCGGCGCGGTCAGTCAGACAAATTAGTGTCGCTAATGGGATTTTGTTTTTGAGGAAACCATAAAAAAGTGTTATGATCGCTGCTTCCGAGGAGTCTGACCCACTCAGTAATCGAAGGCAATTACTCATTTCTTTTCAATAACCACGAACGTGTGCTAGAATCAAGTATCACGTATGTTTTACTTAAACAATAGTAAAATGGTGTTAGTGTGGCCACTTTCACCGAGGTCATATCGTTATTGAAAACGAATATACAAGGTGTAACGGAAAGGGGGTATCAACCCTGAAGGAGGTGAATGTGCTCATGAAACTGAACAACTTCCCCCAAAGAACATAGGTCGAAATATGAAAAAATGTTTGTACCTCCCATAGTAATAGTAAATCATCATTCATCATTGATTTGCTATAACTATGGGAGGTCCAAAATTTTTTTCATATTTCGACCTATGTTCTTTGGGGAAAGTTGTTCAGTTTCATGAAAAAAAAATTTTTGGACCTCCCATAGTAATAGTAAATCATCATTCATCATTGATTTGCTATTACTATGGGAGGTCCAAAATTTTTTTTCATATTTCGACCTATGTTCTTTGAGGAAAGTTGTTCAGTTTCATGAGCACATTCACCTCCTTCAGGGTTGATACCTTTCCGTTACACCTTGTATATTCACCATACCTAATATAACAAGTCTATTCCGCCAAGTAACCTCAAGACTTTAGAAATTTGATTCGATACATAATACCAATCGATGCACTTATCTACAGCTTTTACCGTGTACCAGGTGGGCGATGCACTTGTGTTGTGTGCGATGGGGGCATAATCTCGCCGATTGCTATCCGGCAGCTAACTGTCTGGTGGATGTTGCGGGTTAACGCCGAGCGAGCCGCCGGGCGGAGGGCAATGGATAAATGTATCTACATACATATATTTACTGGCCTATGCTATCTGTGCTAAACGCTTGGGCGTGGACCTGCATCAATAGGCTAAGGTAGCGGTAGGTATGTTTGGGAAAGTGTACCTACATTATACAACTAGCTGACCCGATAGACGTTGTCCTGTTTTTAATTCGAAAGACACGTGGCGCCATCTATTATCATAATAACGTTATTGTTGTTTTCCTCGGGAATAGCACTTTTTTTCGGGGTGAAAGGTACCTTAAGTCCGTTTCTGTGCACCTGACAACGTATATGCAAAATTTCAGGATGATCGGTTCAGTGGTTTAGGCGTGAAAAGGTAACAAACAAACTTACTTTCGCATTTATAATATTAGTTAGGAAGTTAGGATAACAGGCGACCCGCCCCGGCTTCACACGCTTTTTAGGAATGAATGAAAGAATGATGTGATGATTTTAGGTCCTGATAAAACTTCGAAATTTCTTTACTGTAAGTTTAGTTTTTATGTATTACACACTTGTATGTTTAGTTTTATGTATTACACACGTATGTATGTATTACACACTTGAACCTTCCGGAATTAATTCTCTAAATGATGGTGAAAACTGCATCAAAATCCGTTAAAAACGCGGTCACACAGACAAGATGCGAAAAGCGACTTTTATTTCGTCTTCTTATTGTGTGGGACTGGTTATTCTTTTATGCCAGTCTCATAATACAAATGAACACAGCAACATCTTTTCCAAACAGCATAACGAGAACACTTAAAATGTTCAGCGAAGCAAAAGATTGCAATTAACTCATAGAAGATTTAATTTTAGTGCCTAGATTAAAAACTGCTTTCAGGCGATAACGTTTAACCCATAAAAACCGGCTAGGTATCATAAATTATTTCATTATACTTTTTTTTATCGAAAAATCTAAAGCGGTAAAAGCCTCTTAAAAGTTACTCTCTAATCTTAAAGCCAGTACCCCCATTCTGATGTATATCTAAATCTAAACGACGCTCAACATCGTTTAACCTAAGGGCGTAGCCATTTCCATAGCACAAATACCAACAGCGAAATGTAAACGGAGAAAGTCTTGTCCTAACCCGATCGCCTGAAATATCTAATAGGTAATTTTCTCGGCTCGCCTACATGCTAAACTCGCATTACTCGCAACTTTAGAGTATGGAATAGACGAGCATTGGTCATTAGTCATTAGCATAACTTGGTACCTTCTATTACTATTAATTTTAATTAAGTATTTAACTTTTTAACTATATTGCACAGTTGTATTTTTTTAAATTTTTTAATTAATTACTTCACCTAAATAAATGAAAATGTTTCTTGGTAAGAGACTGGACCCCATGACACAGGGAATCCTAGTGATGTGCGTGTGGTGTGAGGGCCACTTTGTCAAAACTCTTTGAAAATGTGCTTAGGATTTAGTGAACATTCCCAAAGAATTGTGAAAGTTGGTATCAGATTTTGTGAAAGTCTAATAACCGAGTTATAGACTGTAAAGTTGGGCCCTCAGTTCTCACATAGAGGATTGAGGGCCCACCTGAAACTGATAAACTATGGACACTACAGAAAAAGTCTTTATGCCAAAATCTAAGCAAATGCCAAACAAAATTTGTGAAAACAAGATATTATCGCAAAACACTGTCCTACTTTGTATATCTTCGTACAAAATGGGCCCTCAATTCTCATACACGTAAAAGTTTATTACACAATTATAATGAAATCATTAACTTACAGCTACTGTTTGAAATCCTATATGCTACTAAATAAATTGTGAAAATTTATAAAAGCAAGAACAGGTCACCACTTTTTGTTGTTTGAAAGTTATCCCTCAGTCCTCCATTTCTTTTGTTTTCGATTTATTACGCTTATCGTATGAAAGATAAGACAAATACAAAATTGTCTCTTTTTGTGTCAAAATTGTGCAACAAATTCGATACCAGAAAGAAATTAAAAGACCCTTTATTATATAAGAAAATCGAGTTTTATTTTTATTATCTGAATTTGCAATAGGGTGACCACAATTTCTTTTAGATTGCAGTAAAGATTAGTAAATGTAGAGTATAAGTTTTAATAAACTTTCTTCGATTTTTCGCTTATTATCGTCATAGCATTTGTACTCAAGTTTCGTGATAAAAAAAAATTATTTCGGAATTCGAATGATCACAAAAAAAAAAAATACTGTTACCCAAAAATCATTTTTGCTTGAAATATCGTTCGTTCTGATGACAATAATCAAATAATTTATTTATTATTTTTATAAAGGCTTTTGCCCAGCCATGGGACAATGTATGCTAAATATAATCCTAACTAATATTATAAATAAAACTAATAACTAGCTAATATTATATTAAAAATATTATTACATGTATTATATAATTATTGTTTACATAATTATATGCACAATCGTTGTAATATTTAGTGTAGTTACTAAACAGTAGTTTATGATAGTGCAGCGGAAGTTGTAGGTAATAAAGCATTAAGGCGAGTTTTATGAAACAGTTGTAGTGAAGAATAAAAATAATAATAATTTTTTAATACGCAAACACATCTTCGGCCAAGACACTCAATCATCTTCGGTCAAGATATCAAACATTCAAGGTAAGTTTGTTTTGATACCTAGGTACTCATAATTTTATAAGTTCGTAATATTTTACTAAATAGTACTTAGATAGTCACTCTAAGAATTGTTTAGGTAATTCAAATTCACCTATTTATAAATTGTAAAATTTTTAAAATAAAATATAATTGTTTCATACTCCAGAAAACATCTTTGTTATTGTGCAAGTACCTACCTAGGAATAAAAAAAACATCCAGGAACTCACTGCTTTATTAGGTACTAGCTTCTTCCCGCGACTTCGTCCGCGTGAAATTCGAAAGTCATATGGCTCCATCTATTATCATAATAACGTTATTATTGTTTTCCTCGGGAACAGCACTTTTTTCGGGATGAAAGGTACAGTGGCTTAGGCGTGAAAAGCTAACAAACAAACTTACTTTCGCATTTATAATATTAGTTAGGATTTATATTTAGCCTACGTTGTCCCATTGCTAGGCAAAAGCCTTTATAAAAATAATAAATAAATTATTTGATTATTGTCATTAGTTTTTTCGGAACGAACAATTTTTCAAGCAAAAATGATTTGGGGAACAGTATTTTTCTATGCGATCGTTCAATTTCCGAAATTATTTTTTTTATCACGAAACTTGAGTACAAATGCTATGACGATAATAAGCGAAAAATCGAAGAAAGTTTATTAAAACCTATGACTCTACATTTACTAATCTTTACTGCAATCTAAAAGAAATTGTGGTCACCCTATTTCCTAATACAGAGAATAAAAATAAAACTCGATTTACTTATACAATAAAGGGTCTTTTAATTTCTTTCTGGTATCGCATTTGTTTTTTCACAAAAAGAGACAATTTTGTATTTGTCTTATCTTTCATACGATAAGCGTAATAAATCGAAAACAAAATAAAATGGAGGACTGAGGGCCCGAATTTTATCAAGTTCATAACTTTTAAACAACAAAAGGTGGTGACCTGTTCTTGCTTTCATAAATTTTCACAATTTATTTAGTAGCTACTTATACAATAAAGGGTCTTTTAATTTCTTTCTGGTATCGCATTTGTTGCACATTTTTTTTTCACAAAAAGAGACAATTTTGTATTTGTCTTATCTTTCATACGATAAGCGTAATAAATCGAAAACAAAATAAAATGGAGGACTGAGGGCCCGAATTTTATCAAGTTCATAACTTTTAAACAACAAAAGGTGGTGACCTGTTCTTGCTTTCATAAATTTTCACAATTTATTTAGTAGCATATAGGATTTCAAACAGTAGCTGTAAGTTAATGATTTCATTATAATTGCGTAATAAACTTTTACGTGTATGAGAATTGAGGGCCCATTTTGTACGAAGATATACAAAGTAGGACAGTGTTTACCGATAATATCTTGTTTTCACAAATTTTGTTTGGCATTAGCTTAGATTTTGGCATTAATACTTTTTCTGTAGTGTCCATAGTTTATCAGTTTTAGGTGGGCCCTCAATCCTCTATGTGAGAACTGAGGGCCCAACTTTACAGTCTATAACTCGGTTATTAGACTTTCACAAAATCTAATATCAACTTTCACAATTCTTTGGGAATGTTCACTAAATCCTAAGCACATTTTCAAAGAGTTTGAACAAAGTGGCCCTCACACCACACGCACATTCCTAGTGAGGGGGTCAAGGAAGTTTGTAAAAATCAAGCACTTAAGGGGGAAGCGCTAAGGTAGCCCGCGAAATTGCTGGTCAGTATTAAGTTGTACAGCACATCAAGCTACTACAATCTGTTCAATATATTCGATCCCAACACCATCTATCGAGGTAGAACATAAACTTTCATCTTTTAACCCCGTACCAAGTGCCCAGTGTAACGAGGGCTCGAGGGTGGCGCTACTAGCCAACGTAGGGGACATAATCAGTACGTTTAAAATTAGTTCTGTATTTCGCCGTGGTTCAAGATAAGCCGGTCGCCCTTTAGTTCATTGCTTATGTGGTGAACTCAATAGTGGCGTCAGTGAGCAGATGGCGATTGCTTTAGTTCAATAACGTGCAATACCTATTTGGTTTAGAAAGAAGAAAGAAAGAAAAAAATTGTTTATTCTGCACAAACAAAACGCACATTGCTAATAAAAAAAAGTAAACGACATAAAATACACACACACAATGGTAGTCAAAAGCCTCGAACTCAAGCTTAAAAAAAAGTTGACAATTTTGTCCATTGCTTGATGTCAGGGCCAGGGACCAAAGACAACACACATAAGTGTGAATCACAGAGTACATTATACTGTGGTGTGAATAAATGAATTTGAAGTAATTGACATTGACAATTTGAGATTAACACTACAAATCAATCCGTGATGCGCCCGCGACACTGGCATAACTATGACAACAAAACAACGTGAAATGAAAACAACAGCAATCAAAACAAAAACAAAATGCCAATTGCAGATTGGAAAAATAACTACTTTTGTAACAAACCACAATAATAAGGACAATAAAATGAGCTGTGCGTCGCATCTCTACAAGAACAGGTCGTTGCTCAGCAAAATGCTGTGACTTCGGACGAACCTATCATAAACAGCGCTGATTTTCAGCAACCACCTCTCGAATGACGTAATGACGTCCCACCGGGTAAATTTTTTTAAAGCGATTCTCTACGAGAACTGTTTAAAGAAATTAACATCATGACGGTTCCTTGTCAATATATATATGAAAACATTATGTACGTTCGAAAAAATCTACATCTTTTTAGTAAGATAAGTGACAGGCATAATTTTAACACTAGAAATAGGGACAAATTAGATCAACCGCGTTTCAGATTGTCTAAAGTAAAAACTTCTTTTATGGGTTACTGTGTAAAATGTTATAATAAAATACCATTCGATATTCTTCGATTAAATGAGAAGAAATTTAAAACATGCATTAAACGCACACTATGTAGACAAGCATATTACAAGTTGGATGATTATATCGTAGATAAAAATGCTTGGCTTAATGCTGGTCCTGCTCCACAGGCACTTGGGCTCACTAGTTAAAATTTCAATATTTGGAAGAGGTGCTTCCCTTTTTCTTTTTCAATATTTCTGACATTACGAACATAACTTTTTTTATTTTATTCAATCCAGTTTTAATTGTTGAATACTGCAATATTAGATACCTCTTCCTGTTTGGTAGTAAATTATATTAACATCTTAAATAAATTGCAAACTATAGTTTTGTATAATTTAGAAGCATTATTTTTTTTTTTTTTTTTTTAAATTTTGTAAATGTAAGAACCATGTTTCCGTTTATTATGATTTTTTTTTGTTGTTGACTTGAAAGAGCATGGCAGTTGAGAACGTGTCATGCTCACTTAAATGTCTCACCGATGGTGGCGCGTGTGTTGGATTATTCGGTTCCCTACAAAATGGTTGAGCTGGATGGTGCTGATCCACGCGTCATGTTCGTGAACGGGTGCCGTCGGTTGAGACTGGTCATCTCTTAACTGCCAAGGCTTATTTTTAATCTTATATTTTGAATTGTTTCTTCATTTGTCTTTTTTTTTACATTGTTCTCACATATAGAAGCAACAAGAATAATGTACCCAGGATTTTGTAATAACTTGATTTAAAAGAGTGTCCATGGAGTTTCTTGCCCGTTCTTCTCCATAGAGATCTACGTTTTGGAATGGGCAACTAGCTTCAACTTTCTGACTAACTGACAGACTATTTAATTTTGACAATTCAAAAGTGCCTGTACAAGGTTTAATTGAAATAAATGCTTTGAGTTTGAGTTTGAGTTTTGAGTTTAAATTTAGTTTTCCGAAAGAAGCGTGATTCTAGCTGAACACAGTGTGCACTTATAACTAAAATAAAGAAAAATATATGTCTGTCTATAAACGTTACAGTTATAATTAAAAAAAATACATAAACTAAAAATATACAACCAGAGTATAATTTTATTTAAACAAAAATGCTAAGTAATAACTCTTTGTACAGTGTGGAGTGTTTTCATAATTATATTTATGCTATCTTAGTAATTATAACTTCGATACTGCACAATTATTTAAAGAAGTATGCATTGTAACACCATATTTTTTTATTTTGGTTTCGAGCTTTTTAACCCTTCGTAACATCATCTGCCAACTATGTTGGGGTCGGCTTCCAGTCTAACCGGATGCAGCTGAATACCAGTATTTTACAAGGAGCGTCTGCCTATCTGACCTCCACAACCCAGTTACTGGGTAATACGATACCCCTTTTTTTAATTCTTCGTAACGCGAGACACAATGGCTTTTTAATTGTTTCTGTAATTAAGCTAAGCTTGTTCGGATAGTACAAGAACATCGTCGTCGTATACGAGGTAATAATACTATAGAAGCTGGTTAAGACTTAAAAGGGTAATGAACCAAAATCAATGGAATTTTTGTAGGGTCAATTCTGGGGTTACCTAAACCTCCAAAAAAAAAACAGAATCTGTAAATAGCAGACATCTTAGAAAACGTTACATTTAAACCAAATATACGCTTTTAAATTAGGTACATACATTCATACTTTGAGATAAAAGAGTAAACTAAATAAAATATTGTAAACTGCAATGATTGACTTACAATACAATACCATTAATTAAGGAGAAAATAATAAACAAACTAATGAGGTCTTTAGAAAAGACGTCCATGATGTACCATCGAGGAAACTTACATCTGCCCAATTTGAAAACAAAATCCCGTGCACACGATGACCACATCCTGTTAGCAAGCGTTACTATAGCGGCCGAGCGCTGAAAGCAAGAATAGCCCTTACGGTGCATAGGTGTAAGTTTCCTCGATGGTACATTGACGTTTGAAGCATCACCATCACAGATACATAACGAATCACTAATTGGGTTGTTGAACCTACATAAAAGGACGGTTAAAGCGCGCTACACAAATGTTCGGGTCGGCACGTTTGATTCCGCATTATTTGTTAAACAACAAAGCCGATTCGAAGCTTTTACTAAATAATTTCGACTTTCATTCTGCTCCAACTCAACTTTCTGGCAACCTCCGTCTATCTAACTTCGCTGAATGCTACATGTTACGCAGCATGTTCACGATATTTTTTTTACGTAAACTATTTTTAAGTTATTGCAATCTAACTCTTTCATTTTTTAAAATCGTGTCAAATGAACTGTAAAGTTGATTTTTACCAACCAGCTCGGCTAAGCCGAGCAGTTTGCTTGCCCGAACATAATAATATCAATTATTCGATTTGACCGCCCAGCTGTGCCGATTAATGCCGACTCGAACAAATGTGTAGCATGCCTAACAACCTGCGATCGTTACTAGATAACCGTAAGATGTTACATAGACTGTTATGGGCCGCGTGCACATTACTGTTAGGACTTAGGGTGCAGACCGCGGTGTATCGCAACTGAAGATTTACGTGCAATGCAGGTATTTATGAACGGCGCGCTCCTTTACAATTGTTTGTCGGCTCGTTTACTATAAATTATGATGTTAGGAAATGTAGAGATATTTATTTATGATATATACGCTCATTAATGTCTGTAGATGTTATCAAATAAGTAGGTGTATTCATCTAAAATGGATGCGGCATAATAAGAAACATGACATATGTCCAGAAAGATGTTAACTACGAATTTAATATAGCTGTAAGAACGATGTTAACTATCAACGTAAGAAATTACAGATCAAAGAAAATACTGAAGAAGATGTAAGTATGGAAGAAAGGAAAGAAAGTACTGCCGGACCAAAATAAGGGATGGGGAAGATGGTAATGATGTTTTATCTAGCAGCACATAAGAGGTGGCCATATCCGGCTCGAAGGACCACATCGTTTTTGCACATATTCAGAATTAAAACCAGCCCATGTGCAGGCTATGGACAACGGTGTTTGTATAATAATTATGTGATATACTCTCATTATTTTGTTAAATTTTAGTCAAGTAAATCATTCAGTTGTTTTAAGATGAGGTAATCATTTAATATGCCTTTTGGCGTGAGAATCTGTCCTTAGCCAGGGCTAACACATAATTATGTAAGTGCATCATTCCATAATAACAACTATAATGCGATAATGTTTATAGACTTTGAAACCGTATTGTAAAGTTGTATGAACTCGTGCTCCTCTCGTCTTCTCAAGGGCGGAGATGTACGTGAGATACGATAGTTACGACTTTAGTACTTGACTGTACTTATAGGGTTACCAGAAGTCTGATTTCAACTGCATACATCATTCAGCGTTTCAACAAACTTCAAAACGATTGAAGATTTTTTTATTTATTTATTGTACGCTGTATGTATAATGCATGGTAATCAGCCGGATTTTCCTTGTCTTGTTCAATACTAAAATAATACCTGAGTTAATTACCAAGGGAGCGTTTTATTTAAAAAAAAATACAAAACACGCTATAGTTTTTACTGAACAATACCGGAGGTTTCCAAAACAAAATGACATAACAGACGATCGAATTAATATTTCCGTCGGTTTTTTGTCTTAGCAACCCTGACTCTTCGAGACGTATGTAATGGCGTTAATAATGGGAAACGCGGTGATGCGGAAAATAAAAAGACATAATGATCCCCGCAGATGGGTAGGAATGTAAAAAAATATTGACTGTAATTATCTGCCAGTATGTTTGTTATGAAGTCTGCCAGTATGTTTGTTATGAAGACATGTTTAATCATTCTGGACGAGAATGAAATCGTCAGCGAGTTGGATGTAGGATTTTCTGTTTATCTAGCCTAGAGTAAAATAATGAAGGAGGCATCTCGGGATTTACGTACAGACACCAGCACATCAAGATACCTGAAACTGTCAAATTTTCCCAATCTACATTGAACCTTATGCTTTAGCGATAAAGTTGAAAATCTATTAAGTAAATTTGACAGATTGTAGTAGCTTGATGTGTTGGCGTCTGTACATAGTGCTACAGGGAATCGATACATAGGCTGATTTTCTTTTCGCTTTACCAACAATATTTAAAACTAACAATCGAGATTTCTAGAAGTTTTTTTTTAGTTTCTTATAGGTAGAAAATATAAACATGGATCTTTGGTCTTCATATTACCTTGATAGGTTAGTTATTTAATATTCATAGAAAATAAATTATGTGTGATGCAAATTATGCAAGATTTATTATAGAGTTGAGTAGAAGAAAGTCTTAATTTGTTTTTAATTGGTTAATTTAGATACAAAATTATAAACTCTAAAGAAAGTATTCAAATGTTAATTGCCAATTTTGTCGGTTCTTCGTAACAAAACAAAGACGTCCAGTCCAGTGGGGTATTAATATTAATTGCGTAACACACTGACAGTAGGAATGGCTTTCATTTTGACATTTCAACATCATTCATTGCGTTATTTACATTGTTGAGCAGACACATTTTTCGAACATATGGAGCAATGGATTAGCAATATCCTTCAAATTTATTCAGATTGTGATTAATAGTTTATTACGCAACGAGGGTGCTGTTACTAATTTCAGCCATATGCAGAGGTAACTAGAGTTGAGTTTCAATATCTAGGTACTGTAGAGGCTATCTATGTAGCCATACCTTTAGCAGTACAGGCTGGTTATAATTACCGGCGACGGCGTGTTCCATTCGAACGTTCAAAAAGCAAGTGTCAAATATTCTCATAAGGTATTTTTGTTTAGTAGAGTCAGTGCTAGAAATAACACGGTAATGATAGTCTTCCTAAATATAATATATTCGAGTCAAAGCTACTGTTATTTTATTTTTTTGTGAAGCTCCCATCTAGAATTTCACAGTAAGTACTTGTCGGATTAGCCTAATAAGCTGACCCAAAGAACTTAAATGTAGATGTAGTCTTATGTATAGAAATACGTTTAAAACAGCTAAAAGAATAAACTAGGAATCTAACACTGTCTACATCGAACTGTGAGAGTATGATATTAAACTCCTTCCTAAATCACGAGCCACAGACAAGTTATGTACCCAAAAACTGTTCCATTGTTTACATTTTAGGTCACACCTAAAAACAGCTATTGTAAATCTCAATTACGTATAGATAAGAATGCAGAAAAATCTCAAAACGATTATGTATAATGAGAAGATGTCTCTATTCGTATTATGTACGTTAAGAAGTAAAATGAATACGTGAGACAATGCACTGAAACAATGCGACTGTTGAGTGCGTACAACGACACACATTTTTTACAATAGTCAACGAGTTGTTATGTAATTTTAAAACGTTTATGGCACTGCGTTTTTGTTGGGTCGTCGGCTTGCATGACCGTTGCAGCGCGCGGTGTAAGAAGTTTGATTGCTGTAATGTACTTGTAGCTTAATTGGACAGAAATTGTCAACGCAGAGGTTTACAGGACAGCACCCTTATTGCGTAACACACTAAAACTGGCCAAGTGCGAACCGGACTCGCACACGAAGGGTTCGGTACCACAAGGCAAAAATGCCGAAAAAAACATATTTGTTGTATGGGAGCCCCCCTTAAATATTTATTTTATTTTAATTTTATTATTTATAATTAAAGTTAAAATACAACTGAGTATTTTGTGAATATTTCAAGTGCCTACCTGTTGCCATTTTTTATATCAAGCAAAAAAGGGCAAAAGAATCGCGTTTGTTGTATGGGAGCCCCCCTTAAATATTTATTTTATTTTTAGTATTTGTTGTTATAGCGGCAACAGAAATACATACTTTGTGAAAATTTCAACAGTCTAGCTATCGCGGTTCTTGAGATACAGCCTGGTGACAGACAGACGGACAGACGGACAGACAGCGAAGTCTTAGTAATAGGGTTCCGTTTTTACCCTTTGAGTACGGAACCCTAAAAATAATTAAAATACGTTTAGATTTAACAACATTCTAGTGTCATTCGTAGTTAAGGACCTAAACACAAAAAACGCAAGTCAACTACAGTAAACCAATTCAAAAAATATATGATATTCCTCAGGATATATGCTAGGTAGATAGTACGTTGAAAACATAATACAACTAAATTGATACGATAGAAAAAAAACATGAAATACCTCTAAAAACTTTCTTTTTACAATAAAAACCATACTAATATACATACAATCATTTTGTTTTTTGTCAGATTATTCTACAAGCAACATACTAAAATACTAGTGTTTTAGTTTTTTAGTCCAAACAATAGATTTTTTGTAATTAAATAATTGCTTCATATTTTGCAATAAATTACCAGCGTTGTGTCATCGCGCTTCTCTTTCTTTTATATGCAGTCCGACAGTGACCGCGCTTTAGGTCATCTAAGCCCCTTAATGCAACCGAGATAGTGTGAATCAGCGCAAAATTATATTTTTCTTCTGAGATTTCCGGAGTAGTGCGCGATAGTTATCTTGGATTCAATTTCGACAGACTGTTGATAAATTTATCTACCTAATTGCTAAGTGGTATCCATTAAAATGAATGCTACCTAACAGCATGCCTAAGTAATTCATGCACTTACGCCACCCATGGCAAAATCTGGGTGATATTTCTTCATCGGTACCTCTACCAAGCCAATAAAGATTACAACCATACATTCTTTTTTATTTAAAAACATTTAATGCCGAAGAAACTGTAAAATATCATCATTTAATGTACACTTAGCCTAAAGAGGTAAGCACTAAAACTGTTCAGATAAGATAATAAATTCCACTATTTACCTACCTACTTATTATCATAAAATTATTCCATAAAATCAAAATATTCTTGTATACAATTTGGCCACCCATAATTTTATGAATATTATCCGAGAAAAAGCTCAAAGGTGTTATAAAATCGGTTCACGTAACAGCGTTGAGCAAAGCGACATTCGCAAAGAAGAATACCTACTTAGTTAGTGCATTTTGCATAATTTGATTCTCAGATTTAATCTTTTAGAACAAGGCATTTCAAAAAATGCATTTAGTAATAGAGGGACACGTGGCTAGATAATAACAGCCGCACGGGTCGATCTTCAAGGTTAAGCAACTTTTGCCGAGGTCGGTCCGTGGATGGGTGACCATCCATTACTATATCGGTTTCCCTACGTGCTTCGGAAAGCACGTTAAGCTTTTGGTGCCGGCTGTCATATTTTATGTACATCTTTGACAGTCGTTACGGGTAGTCAGAAGCCGGAAAGTCTGAAAACCAGTCTTACGTCTTATCGTGTTATCTAGTAACTGGATTGTGGAGGTCAGATAGGCTGCAGTTGCTCCATGTAAAATACTGATATACAGCTTCATCCGGTAAGACTTTAAGCCTACCCCAACAAAGGGAAAAGCCTAGGCAGATTGATTTAGAAATCGCGAAATGTAATTAACTCTACGCTGAATTTATTCCTAGCTTATATTTACAACTTACAATCTTCGTACAGACATTATTGGTGTCCATAAAACGGCATGTCCGCAACACAGAACATGATAAATTACAACGCTATATCAATGGGGCATAATTGAATTACTAATAATATTCGTGATAGACCAACAGAATTAATGTTCCTACTAAATTTAACAAGCTATCAGGAATAATTGCACCGATGTACGAGTAGGTTAGAACCGCTATCCTGAAAGCGGTACTTGGTTTAACTATAACACCCGTCGCCGATTTCGATTTTAGTCCCCATATGGCAACTCCAACAAATACATACCGGAAAAAATATTTACTATTGGGAGTAGTGTTACCCAGTATTGGAAACTAGGACTCGGCGCTTGCGCATTGAACCAAAAACCCATCACTTTAAAAAATGACATCTTACGCTCTATGCCTTCAAAAGTCTATAATTTGTCATCTGTGATATACATATACTAAATGACTAACTACCATGTCCTGCTCTGTTGATAAATCAAGTGTCAAACATTTACCGCTCTAACTCTTTATTAAGTACCTCTGTTTACCCCAAAAGACTACATAACCGTGACGTTTTTTTTTTTCATGGTACTGTGTTTATGATTATAACCGTTTTAACTTCCTATATTCCCAAAGAGTGAATATTTGCTATAAGTTATAGGTACTTACATCCGTAGTTTATAGTAAAATTATTAATTTGGTCTAATTCGCGATTGGTCCAATTCGCGGTAGGTCCAATTCGCGGTTGGTCCAATTCGCGGTTGGTCCAATTCGCGGTTGGTCCAATTTGCGGTTGGTCTAATTTTCGAGAACTGGGTCGGGCACATACCTATAGTACGGGACCTCCGATTCCACAAGGCTGTATTTCAGAGCAAGTTGCTGATGGATTATTCTGGCTACAAGGTTGTGTCTATGCAAGTACTCTCTGTTAGCTAGACGAGAACACCCGGAGATAATATGCCTGATTGATTCCCCCGGCCGGTGGCATGCCCGACAGATGTCAACCGCGCCGTCTTTCACAATAAATCTCCGGTAATCGTCCATCATCATAACTTCGTCCATATAATTGCACAGACAAAACCTTCAGTTTCTCCAAAGAGGTCACCGAAACGCAGCCATGCTACGGACGCTAGTAGATCTACATGTTGGGCCCGGAAAAAAACATCCGTGAAGCTCCTTACTCTGACATACCTCCATACGATCATTAATGTCAAGCACTATTGGCTTGCGCCAGTTCTCTTTAGCCAAGGAGGGCGGGGTGAGGCCCTTGTCCACCGCGACCTCATCTCGATGCATCCCCACGTCGGTTTCTAGGAAATTTTCACTGAGACTGCACACCTCGCGATTGTGGAGAGTATTAGCGTTTAAAAACCTCGACCTCACTTTCGCGGGATATACAGCCTTATTATCGATGACCGTGAGTGATTCATTCGATTTGCAGTCAGTAGCGTATGGACCCTCCTATCCTGGGCATCGAGTTCGGTCCATTTAAGTATGCCGAAAGAGTACATCAAACCAGCATGACCCAACCGTTGAAGGTGCGCACCTTGTTTCCACCTGATAGAAGACTATTAAGTACATTTTTCAAGTGGCCAAAGAAGCGCTTCTTCAACGATTGCTTCATATCAGTAACATTGATGCCCAACGCTTCCGACATACCCAAATACTTCTAGGTTTCGGATGCGAAGAGGACTCAAAGGTTTGTGGGATCCGAGAGTTGGGTACCCACGGATTCCTCAATCTCTCCTCGCTTTACATGCATGACTGCACATTTGTCCACACCAAATTCTAACCTGATGGCGCTACTGAAAGTTTCAGTTACTTTCAATAGCTCCATCAGTTGCTAATTGTTGGGGGCAAAGAGTTTTAGGTCATCCAAGTAGAGGAGTTGAGATTATAACCTGATCACCTCTCCTCAGCCGATAGCCTAGACCTGAATCCTCCAGCAGTGTGCAAATTATTATAATATTATTATTGATAGAATCTTATAAATCGTATCTAAACATATAACACTGTATATATTTCGGAAACATTGTCCATTTTGGACCAACGGCGAATTGGACCAACTGCGAATTGGACTAACTGCGAATTGGACCAACTGCGAATTGGACTAACTGCGAATTGGACCAATTAATTGCGAATTAGACTAACTGCGAATTGGACCAACTGCGAATTGGACATCTTTTTGAACATTAGACCAATCGCGCCTAAAGGCCATGAACCTGCCCAATTGAGAACGTGGCCCACAGGAATTTTTGGTATTTTTTTTATTAAATTATTCAAATTACATAAAGAACTTGTTCAGTCTTGCAACATGGACTATTATGTTACACATTGCATAATATTGTTGCACCTTTACTTAATATGACATTTTGATTTTCAATATTTGCGAAACATTCAAATTAAGTAGTATACCGATCAAAACCGCAACATTTAATGGTAGTGCAGATATTTAATTTGTTTTTATTATGACGAAAGTTTAATCCATTTGACATTTATTCATAATTATTACACAACGGTCTAAAATGTGTTAATCTCGTAATAATGTAAACACATTTCGCAAACAAACCGATCCAAAGGCTTCTTTTCAATCAAGGGTTTGAGCCAATAGTGAATGGAAAATGTGCTGTTAAGTAAATGAACCTGAAGTATCTCCAACGCGTCGCATACGTTTATTAGTTACTGGCAGCGCCCCGCGGTTTCACCCGCATAAGTGTCGATCCCGTTCGAAAGACACGTGGCGCCATCTATTATCATAATAACGTTATTTTTGTTTTGCTCAGGAACAGCACTTTATTTCGGGATTGGTCAAGCATCTAACCCCTTGGGGAAATCATGTTCCTCGCCTGACCTCGATTTCATTTATCTATTGTTACATTACTACCGGGGGGTCAAGCATCATTATATTCAATGATTGAATGAATTTACAAAAATAATGTTATATGTATATGTTATGTTATTTAAGTTAGTTATTTTAATATAGTATAGTCTAAGTAAGGACCACGCTACCGCATTGGGAACTTCCTGTAATGGTGGCGGTGTTTGTGATAAATAAATAAATATTAATCCGTTTACATTATTAATCCGTTTACCTTACTCATATGACACCACACGGTATCACTTTACTATACTAGAAAAACAAAGCACAAACCTGTAACGGCGTAAACGCCACAGACGAAGCAGTACCGGACACCTGCCTCCTAATGCTAGTGGCACCGCCATACTGCTGTTGTTTCTGCAAGTTCTTCTGCAAAGTCTTGCTTATGCGCACTTTGGTCTTCTCGTCTATTTGAGGCAGACGAACGCGGCCTGTGCTTGACTTGCCGATCGTGCCGCGAGAGTAGCCCAAGTCTTCTTGGTAAGCGTCATCTTCAATCTGAGGAAGAAACTTTGTGTTAGTGTTTTGTTTTGCTTTTAGTGTTTGGCCAGACTGGCAGTACGGGCGCGGCGCGGCAAACTCAAATATAATATGAACTTCCTTTAAGTGTTTATAGAGGGCACGCGGGCGCGGGGAGCGCGCGGGCATCTCACGCCATAGCTCGTTCATATACAAGTGGCTGCAGTGGGTGCGCGGCGTAGGCGTGGGCGGCTCGCGCGGGTACCGCCGGGCTCTCAAATTAGTTCGAGCTTTTTTCTAGGAAAAATAAGTCTTTTTCATCCATATTATATTTTGACAAACGCAGCCGCGCCCCAGTGCGGACAGGCAGCCCGCGCGTGTTCCACATCCGCGCCCGCGGCCCAGTCTGGCCAAACACTTGGTTTGGTTGGCAGATAGGCGCGACACGACGTGGCGGCGGCGGGATTCTGGTAGAGCAATCTCCATTAGGCTTTCATAGAATTTGTTCTACTAGTGTGTCGCGCCTGTCTACGTGAGCATTAACACGCAAAGTGCAAACGTGGTGGCTAATGATGAATGGGGGATTTGTGGGTATGACACAAGGCCGTCGCCCTGCAAATTAGAACAGGCTGGTAACTGGTTTGCACGCCCGAATAAAATTGTACTTCATAACTATTTGTTGAAAAGAAAATCATCATCATCATCATTTCAGCCGAAAAAAGTCCACTGCTGGACATGTAGGCCTCTCCCAAAAGGGGGAAAGAGGGTTTGCCATAATCGCCACGCTTGGCAGGCAGGTTGGCGATTGCAGTATGGTATGGTGGTGGAATGCATAGAGAACGCTGCTGCCCATTCTCCGGTTAGACCCTTAGTCGCCTTTTACGACACCCACGGGAAGTATGGAGTGGTGGTGAAAAGAAAATGTATTATGAAAATTCAAATTTTGTGTCTGGAAGTTACTTCATCTCTACAATATCTCTGAGCTGTTGCGACTATCTTTTATAAAATATATCCAACTTATCAATAGATAATGTGTCTTCCTATTCTATTGGATACACACAGTACCATAGAATCTCAATTAAATAATAATAATGGAAATGGATTTCCTTTTAAGAGAGGACTTTTTCCTGTTCTCTTGTACAAGTAGGCAAAGAAAGTTGAGTGATAGTAAGCACTTCTATAGCTTCCTGGTTGAGGCTTGTAGATTTAAGAGCTTAATATAAGGAAGTGTTGAATATTATGACATACTTGTACATGTAGGTAGTTGTAAGCACAGCGAATAGTGTTTAAAGTTTCACATCTCGTAAAATAAATGTCATGAAATATGGCTGGACATAACCGACTAATTTAAGAGGAAAAGGGGTCGGAGAGACTTTTGAAAAAGCCTAAGTAAAAAATCATAATTCGAGGTTTGGCTCTCGCCTCTTTCCTCCTCCAATATTGGACCAATTTAAAAGATATTTCATAAACTGAATAAGAAGGATATACTGTGTCCCTGTGTTTTTCTTTTTTCATTAATAGTTGTCAAATCGTAACATTAGGCTAGACCTCTGGTCAGCGGTATTGTCTGGTCAGCGGGATTGTCCAAAAGGGTTACCGCTGGCCCGGAACATAAAGGGCTAAGGAAGAAACACGGGTGGGTTTTAGTCAGTAAGAGTCTGACACTCCCTTCCGCTCCATCCAGAGCGGGAGGGGTCATTTGATGAGTTCCCAACCCAAAAAAAAAGGCTAGGCCTCTGTTGACAGCGGTTTAAATCGGAAATTTTGAGCATTTTTTGAGGATTCTCGTGCTTATAAAAATAATGTATCATCAAAAAGGAAAGCATAGGGACATACAAGTATTTAATATTTATTATTCTGTAAAAAATCATTGCTTTATGGTCATTAACCAGAAAGAAAACAGGCGACAGCGTTTCTGTGGAGAAACGACCACCAGCATTTCCTCTTAACATAGTCGGGAAGAGTCGTCATTTGCGCTGAATGTACCGATATAGGCGTCTACCTGGATCGGTAAATTCAGCGCAAATTCTATCTAGGATCTTCTTAACATGGAGCTACTATCATCAGACCTCCACAAGCCAATTGCTGAGGAATATTGATTACCAGATTTGCAGACATATTACTGCCCGTATTAAATGTCATAGACATTTTTAGATAATTTCTTCATTGCCTTAAAAACAGGTTACAGAAAAATTTTTAGACCCTGGCCCCAGAGCTAGGTTAGGGTACCTGTATTTCAGGAGCCAGATATATCAGATATTCATAAGATCGGTTGCGAATCTTGCACACGGAAGACATACCTAACACCTTTTATAAAATATCCATATCATAATGAGAAATTATCTCATTATGATATGGATATTTTATCAAATTGTAAAAGATTTATGGCCTATGAATAAAAATTCATAGGCCATAAATCGCTTACAGTTTTAGAAAACGCCTTGATTGATACTAAATGGCATGAATAATAATTTAGCACAGATAGAATTATAATGGATGGTTTTTCGATTGGTGCTGCCAATTAAAGCGGGCGCCGCCAACGGAGTGCGCTAATACGTATACAGGGGAGCGAACACACGGTCGTGTAGACTGGCTGATAAATTAGGAGATTTTTATGCTTTAGAAACTCAAGCTGCTTAACCAAGTGTGTTCTTAGACACTTAATGGATGGGCGGTTGAAACAGGTGAGATCTGTCTTTATAAAATGCTAAATGAATCTCCACGCAAATAAGACTTTTATCACTCATCCATGCAAGCCATGCTAAAGACAACAGACAAGATTCGACTAATTCGATTTGAAAATATCGGCTGAGACTGAGGCGAATACTAAATACAGATGTGAGCAAATGTGTACCTATGGACGCGAGCGAATCCAGCGCGGGTTTCGTTCCAGTGTTATTCAGTGCCCCATAAAGATAAAACCAGATTTTCATTGATCCAATTATGGTTATAAGTGTGAATGATATAATTATTAATGATCATTATTACATTCTTGTAAGAATAGATTACAGTTTTGTCAATAACAAGTGACAATTATGAGATTTTTATTACCAAAATGGCAAAATGGGGAGATGGCCTAATATATCGGACAAAAACCTCCTGACTTTACAAAAGATCTTACTGAATTTAATTTTCAGCACTATCTTATAAAACCACAAACAATTTCTCCTCCCCAAGTAATCTAATAAATATATTTCCTAAATAAAATATAATAACCTCACACCGTATTCCCACGGGGGTAGGCAGAAACTACAGAACACCACCTGCTTCTTTTTAGGGTTCCGTACACAAAGGGTAAAAACAGGATCCTATTACTAAGACTCCACTGTCCGTCTTTATGTCTGTCAGCCACCAGGCCAAATTTCCACAGATGATGTATTTCTGTTGCCGCTATAACAACAAATACTAAAAACATAACCCTCCTTCTGACGCAGTCGGGAAAAAACAGAATACAATACATTTTTAAGGGGGGCTCCCATACAACAAACGTTTTCGGCGTTTTTGCCTTGTGGTACGGAACCCTTCGTGTGCGAGTCCGACTCGCACTTGGCCAGTTTTTATCTAAATAAAAAACTCTTAAACAACTATTACCCATCTGCTGCAACCGTATGTAAGATCACTAATCGCAGTAAGCGCACGCGCAACGGGGCCGGCACGGACGTCCGCGCGCTTCAACAGGTCGAGTTCCGGTCTATTTGACTTGCGCGAAAAAACGGGCCACTTCTGCCGAACGATTTGAAATTCAACGCATCTGCCTCGGACCGTCGAGCGCAACGTCACATTTACGCCAAGGATTCCGCGAACGCAAGCGCAGATAATGATACCATCAATTATTTCGACGATCAGCGTACGTTGCATTAGCTGCTCTCACTATATCCGCTAATTATGGTGGTTTCTCTATCATGAAATGCTAAGAATTTTCGCCGATTATGATACCTGTTTCATTAAAATGACTCTGTAATTTCGTTTAATATCACGGCATACACAGTAACCCATTTCCTGAAATTGACTTTTCTTAGAACGTTTGCACGTGGAGCAAGCTAAGCATAATAAGGTGCGATTATTTAACGGTTTATAACTCGATTCCATGAAATATTTAAGAAGGTTTCTGTTGCGATCACGAACAGAAGGCCAATTCCGTAATTAATAAAAACTGGCCAAGTGCGAGTCGGACTCGCACACGAAGGGTTCCGTACCACAAGGCAAAAACGCCAAAAAAAAAAACATGTTTGTTGTATTGATGTGAGCCCCCTTAAATATTTATTTTATTTCAATTTTATTATTTATTATTAAAGTTAAAATACAATTGAGTATTTTGTGAATATTTCAAGTGCCTACCTGTTGCCATTTTTGATATCGAGCAAAAAACGGCAAAAAAATCGCGTTTGTTGTATGGGAGCTCCTCTTAAATATTTAATTTATTTTGTTTTTAGTATTTGTTGTTATAGCGGCAACAGAAATACATAATTTGTGAATATTTCAACTGTCTAGCTATCGCGGTTCTTGAGATACAGCCTGGTGACAGACAGACGGACAGACGGACAGACAGCGAAGTCTTAGTAATAGGGTTCCGTTTTTACCCTTTGGGTACAGAACCCTAAAACCGTTTAAAATGTAGTCGTAATCTCATCTCAGCGACAATCAATGTCAAAAATGTAGGGAAAGTAGAGGTATTTTTGACAGATTGAGAATGAGATCAGACTGTAAGCGTTCTTAAAATTACGAGTATTGCCCTCAGTTCTCAGGGTCTGCGATTAGTTGAGTGAAACTTACATGATTTCCTTTGCATCATACAAAGGAACCCTACAATAATTAACATGAGCTTCATTTGCCATTCCCTTCTGCTGTAAACAGTTACAGCTAAAATCTGTAGGAACACATATATGTAACTGTTTTTCGACCCAATATTTTCACCAAAAATTGTGTAAATACAGAAAAAATACAGGTTGGCCTATTTATAGTGGTCCATTTTTTTTTGGGTCTATTTCTAGTCAATCTACACGCAACATACATAATAATTATGTCCCACGAAAATAAGTGAATTAGAAATTGTTTTTTTTTTTACATTGAATTAAAAAAAAAATGTTTGCACTAAATCGAATCGAATTTGGAAGTACTATAGACATGTAGCTAACAAGCAATGAGCTATTTTTGAGATTATTCAAAATTGGTAATATGGCAATATTTTTTTGTTTTATGCTATCCCCAGTTCTCAAGGAAGTTTTTAAGAACATTAACAAAATATTTCTTGTAGAAGAATTTTTTCATTGGTATTTTTTGTAAATTATGCATTATAATTGGAAAATTATAACCAAATTATTTGGAAATAACCTCAAAAATGCCTTTTGTTAACTACATTTCTATATCCTTACTCACCAATTTAGTGCAATAACTTTCAATCTAGAGAGGTTTACATGACTAAATTAGAGATTTTTAGAAAACAAATTAAAAAAAAACTGGCCAAGTGCGAGTCGGACTCGCACACGAAGGGTTCCGTACCACAAGGCAAAAACGCCGAAAAAAACATGTTTGTTGTATGGGAGCCCCCCTTAAATATTTATTTTATTTTAATTTTATTATTTATTATTAAAGTTAAAATACAACTGAGTATTTTGTGAATATTTCAAGTGCCTACCTGTTGCCATTTTTGATATCGAGCAAAAAAGGGCAAAAAAATCGCGTTTGTTGTATGGGAGCCCCCCTTAAATATTTATTTTATTTTGTTTTTAGTATTTGTTGTTATAGCGGCAACAGAAATACATCATGTGTGAAAATTTCAACTGTCTAGCTATCGCGGTTCTTGAGATACAGCCTGGTGACAGACAGACAGACAGACGGACAGACGGACAGACAGCGAAGTCTTAGTAATAGGGTCCCGTTTTTTCCCTTTTGGGTACGGAACCCTAAAAATCACAACTTCTAAACTAGGTAGGTTCGCGAAACTGGTTGCGTTAGGGTAAATAAAAGGAATGCTAAAGTCCAAAAAAAAAATTGGACCACGCTGTATAATATGATCCAATCACTATTGTATGGGGGAGACCTATGTCCAGCAGACTTTTGGCTGAAATGATGATGAATATTGTATCACACGAAAGAAAAACGAGAAAACGTCAACGTTACACTCACGTCAGCGAAGTTAAGCCTGTTTGCGTTCTTCCTGAACTCAGTCATGGCGTAGCGTTCCTTCATCTTCCTCACTCGCTTGCCGCCTCTCTTCTTTCTACTCTGTTCTATGGGCTTTGGTAAAGGCTTCACGAACTTGACCGGTGGGGGTTCCTTGTTGAAAAAAAAGGTACATGTAATGAATACTTAAAATATTTGAGTAAGTATACAGGGTTATTGGTAAAACATTAACAACCTCTCAAGAGGTCATTGTACTCATTATTATGAACAACTTTTGCTATGAAACCAACATAAAATCGCGAAAAAAAATCACCTGTTCCCTACATTTTGACGAGTTATACGAACATAAATGTAGGGAACAGCACATTTTTTTTTCGTGATTTCTGGTTTGGTCCCATAGTTAAAGTTGTTCATAATGATGAGTACAATGACCTCTTAAGAGGTTGTTAATGTTTTACCAATAATCCTGTATATTAAGTATTATTATATTTGAGTGTATAATAAATTAATGAGGCAATGAAAAGAGACTTAATTTAGTAACATTGCATATCCGACATGGATAGACTACTGAGCATAAAAAAAAAAGAACTAATGTACAAAGATAAGCAATAAATATATCTTTCTCTCGGGTCCAGTTTCGGGTTTGATGTCCCAATTTATTTAATGAGAAGACTATGCAATAATAATTGCAATGGTTTACCTTCTGTTGACCATTCTAATTTGTTATGACCTGACTTACCTGCATTTTGTCAAGTTTCTTTTCAACAGATTCCCGCAGCATCCGTCCAATGCTTCCATCAGTACTCTCGTGGCAAGCGTCTACGCGAGCTGCTAACGTTATTTTAGTTGATACCAGCTTTGCTGCTTTGTACCTTAGCTCCTAAAAAAATTAACACCATTTTAGAAAGATAAACCTTTCAGGTTTCAAAAGGGTGAATTTGACCAGTCAATAATCAACCTATAGTTCCCATGGTGAAAGGCCATGGGCAATAATCCACAACGGAGAGTGCGCATTGGTGGATGTGAGATATGCTGAGATATATCTTTTCCCTCTCAATATTTATTCTTCACCTTGGAGTAATGATGATGAAATAAATGGAACATGTAAAGACTTTTTGTTTTAAAACCTCTCTTATTGTTGATTATATGGCTTTGTACGCACGGCTACACATCTAGCTATACATAACCAGTATAACGTGACTTTTGATTGTAAGAAAGACCTATACGATGCGAGGTCAGCTAATACTGGAAATGTATAGCTTGATGTGTCGCCGTGTGTACTGCTCAGAATTATTTTAATTTTATAATGTGTTTTATTTGTGCAGAATAAACAATTTTTCTTTCTTTCTTTTTTGGATGGAACCCACCACCTAGCTATTGGTGGTTCCTTTTGTACTTGGCCACTACCGCTTTTAAAACAAACCTCTTATTTTACTACGAATAGATACTTACAGGAGGTGTATCTTGAACTATAGTTGAAAAGTAAATAAAGCCAGTATGAGGTAGGGCAGTAGCCTGTGAGAATCCTGACAAGGTTTTCTTCTGCTGCCCCAATGGTAGGATATTACAGGCTGGCATCTTAGCCAGCTTGGACAGACCGCCTGCCACACCCAGGATCTTTGCTGCTGTTGATGCACCTAGTAATTGCACATGCATTAATTTCAGAGAGATACTTCATTAAAATACTGATGAAAATGAAAATATTATTATTACTAGGAACAAGTGTTATTTGTTTTTATAATCCAATTTAATTTCATTAATTAAACCAGAAAATAAAGAGAACCAATAGAATAATGTCTCATTGTATTTTCATGGGAGAGGTAACAAGCAAAGGGTTATTTCAAGAGGGTAGAAAGTGCTATAACTTAGTAATCATAATCACAGCTCAATTTTTTTGTACTATATTCTGCTTATTAGATAACTAGACATTATTGCCAAAAGAATATTTCACAGTTTAGAGACTTCAGACTAACATAATGATGAGTAATTTAACTTACCAACAATAGCTGTTATGTTTGGCGCAATAAAAGCCATTCTGCTTTCAACATATTCATAAATGTTAGCTCTTAAACTATTCAGCTCTGCGGCCATGTCACAAGCATCATTAATTTCAGCAAGCTCGCTTTCAGTCAATAACTTCCTGAAATAGAATAGAATACTCTTTAACATGTACACCATATAAATAAATTACAGACATAAATATAGAAACTGTACAAAGGGTGACACAATGGGCGGTCTTATCGCCAAAAGTGAAATAATCTAAAGATAGAAATACAGGCAACTTCTAATGGTAGACAAGGCCTAACATTGGCCTAACATTGTGATTCTACCACTCATTTAAATGGACATTCAAATCAATAATGATTCAATTACTTACCCTTGTGTTGTTGATGCGGTAACAGACACAATCATAATAGTAGCCTGTGTAAGGAAACTCTGAAGTGTCTCATTATTCTTCGCTTGATCCAAATCATTGCCCAGCTCTCTGACTGCACGAATATAGTCTTGCGGTGCTATGATTAGGGACTCCAGCTCCGGGAACCGTTTCTGATACTTATCCCGAACATATCTGTGGATAATAGCTGAAAAATAATTTTTATCTCATGTTTATGTGTTCCTAAAACTTTTCACTTTTCAGGAATAGTATTAATTGATTTAATTTAATTGGTATGCCAACAATTATTTTTTGGTATTCCAATATGAGAACTATAGAACACACAATAGCACAATACTAAGGCAATGTTTGCAATACATTTATAAATTCTAATACTGGTAAAGGAATTCAATGTTATTTTTTAAAAGGATTTCATGTTATTTCAATACTTACTTTTTATTTAGTTTTTACATAATTTAAAAAGCTCAAACAGCCAAAGTCAATACAAGTATATAAACAGGAGGAGAAATGATCAAAGGTCATTAAAAAAATCATCTGCATCGCTGTCAACAGTAAAAATGCGCAAGAAAAAAAATATTTTTACTTAAATTTATTTCAAGATGTAATAGAATGAATATGAGATATTGAAACTAGATACAAATGGTTTCAAACAAATGTGAACCTACCAATTTCTCCATCAATCTCAACAGCAATGTTGTTAGCTTCTACAATGAGCTGGTACTCCGGGTCTGTTTCCATCAACCCTGTCACTTCGATTTTTTGCCTATTATTACCAATATTGTGTTCTATTGATGTCATTACCTGAAATAACAACACACAGGTAAGATTATTATTTCGCTTTCTGCATACAATCTAAACCATTACCGTAGTAAACAATGTTTATTACCCGTTTCAATCGATCTGAATGTCTCAATTTAGCCAATTCTCTGATGGACACGTTTTTTATGTCTTCTTCTTTTGGAATAACAGGATACGGCACGGCAAAATCATGGTCTTCATCCATCTTACTGCTTTCGATAAGAGCTTCAAGTTCCCCATCGTCATTTTCTTCTAAGTCAGCAAGCAGTTCATCGGCAAGAGACATGTTGGTTTGTATAAATGCACTTTGGAGGTTGGAGCAAAAAATTAATTAATTTCAAACACAATATTGAGAAACAAACATCGAGAATCGAGATTACCGAATTATGCACAGACTAAAAAGAGAAGTTACCTTGAATTATGTCAATTTGTCAATTTTTTTTTTAATTTAGCGATTCTATGGTTTTGAGGCATCGCCTTTTAGCGTACTATGAAGTTTACGAAATAAACTGATATTCTCGATAGTTTATCTGATGACAAAATTCATATTATGTTTCTGAAGGTTTCTCTAATCTGTGACATGTACAAAATACGGGCTAACGGGCAACACCAACAACGGTTTGCCATTTTTTCTTGTGTGACAAAAAGAAAGCCTCCAGGGTATGCAAAAGCCCCATAAAAGGCCTGCCTTTTATTATTGAAAGTGATTTTAGGGTGTTTTAGTGGAATTTAGGTAAATATACATCGTCATAATGGCGCTCAATCCGCAATACGATGCAATTGGAAAAGGATTTGTACAGCAATATTACACACTGTTCGATGATCCGGCACAGCGACCAAACCTAGTGAATATGTATAATGTAAGTATTTCCTCTAGTTATAGTATATTCGGTCTCAGAAACTCCTACTTGTTAGATAGAATTAAATTTACTAAATCACAGATTTATTTTTTTTACTTTTAGGTTAGCTCGTTGCTCCCGCCGAATTAATATCTTTTTGCATAACGATTTCACAGTTTCTTAGTAATTTCAATAAAACATGTTGTCATATGAAGGTGACTAACAACCAGGAAAAGTTGCACTTGCATTTCTAGTGTAACCAAAACAAATATGAGTCACTCAGTAATCCTTGAAGGAGCCCCACTGTTAGTAATATTGATTAAGCATGTATCATTATATCGTTGATGTATCTCGTTTCAGGTCGAAACGTCGTTCATGACTTTTGAAGGTGTACAGTTGCAAGGTGCAGTTAAAATAATGGAAAAGTTAAATGTATGTGTCTGCAGTTCATTTGCCTTGTCAAATTAATTATTTCAGTTCAATGACTTTGACTTGTCATAATGAGAAAAAAAAAACATAATTCAATGCATTATCAATTGAATAAATAATGATTCTTCTTTATGTCAAGTCTCGTATCAAATCAATCGTTTGGAACATTGGACAGATTACTTTTACGCATTACATTTTTCTCAATTTCTAACACTACAATTTAATGGCAAAATAATTTATAAATCAAATTATTAACTTGCTGTTCTTGTATTTCAGAGTTTAGCATTCCAGAAAATTGGAAGGATTATCACTGCCGTTGACTCTCAGCCCATGTTCGATGGTGGAGTTCTAATAAATGTGCTTGGACAGCTCCAGGTATGATTTTATTTATCTAATTAGATAAGCTTAAATTTCTTGTATTACTCTATATTTAAAGATTAATGCTAGACATTTAAAAAAGTTGTAATGCTACATAACTAAAGTAAAATAATGGTAATGCTATAACAAAAGTGCATAATTTTTTAGATGTGTGTTACAATTGCACATAACTATTTGTGACTGCTAGTAATAATATATAATTAAATAAATCTCGTTCATATTCTGTCCCGTAAAATATAGTCCCCAAATTGTATGTCTACTGAGTACTTTCTCTGTTTGTTCTTATTACTGCCAAAGGTTAAAAACATGCTCCGATAAAAGTTTATAGCAATACCTACATAAATAATTTTATTGCATTTGAAACAGACGGATGATGACCTACCTCATGCATACTTTCAAACGTTTGTACTGAAGCCAATAGCAAACTCATTCTATGTAGAACACGACATGTTCAGGCTGGCACTTCACAACGTCTAATTACTTTTATCTAAGGGTAAGGGTAGACCCTAGTGCTTTTAGTTCTGCACTACCCCACCGCTTAGCACATGATCCCTTTCTAAAATAAGGCCCTTCATGTCTTGTAATAAGGGTTCTTAATTTGTCCTGTTCATACTACAGTGCGGCAGACGAGAGAATGTGTTTTTGACACCTGTCAGTTTCATACAAACGAACACGTGTTTTGCGAATTTGATCTTTATTAGCTACTAGAATTGTTACATTGACAGATGTCAGGAACGCTTTCTCTCGACAGCCGGACTCTAATTTACTTTAGAACTTTTAACAATGCAACATAACTACCATACAATTGGATTATGAAGTCACTGTCAGATACATTCAATGACACACAATAGTAAATTGGGTTCAGAGTTACAGATCCAATAACAACAAAAGGTGACCAAGATAAGGTCGAAAAGATAGGTAGCGTTGTTGCTTCAATTCAAGTTGTGATGCAAGTGTTTATGTTTTAGCTCTCTTCTTTTCTTTCTGATTCTATTTGGATGTGGCCTGCGACATAGCAGTAGAAGGATAGCTCAATAAAAAAATGAATACGCGAGGCCACAGGCAACGGCAGTGGGTTGCGACTAGCAGTAACAGGCCCACACTGGCGCTCCTTGTGTGATTATCGCTCATTGCATTTGCGACTAGATCATTGATGGTGTATAAGAATTTATAATAGCCCGATAGTGACGTGCAGTAATCGTACGACACATGTTATTGTATAGTCGACATCGTAATTGCTTTACTACTTTTGATAACATCATCTTTCTCTTATTATTATTTTTTATTGATCTTCGTAACTTTTAGTCTTCTTCAATACTTCTCTATTAGTCCTCATATCACTTTTGACAACAATTCCCAGTAAGTTGAAACTTCTTAAAGATCGAAACTATTTAACTGTCACATAGGTCTTGAAAGCAAAAAATAGACTTGAGTTTGACTTGCAGGTGACATTTAGCTTTAGGGTGGTAAAGCAATTAGGAGGTTGACTATACAATTTTCTGACAATATGTCACCAAGTCGAGTTGATTATGGCATCAAGCTCGCGTAGCAGCCGTTCCTCTCCCGTTATGTCGTAGGACACTATAGAGTGTACAATATCCACTGCATGTAAAGTCCATGGAATAACTTATTTATATCTACTTGCTGGTTTGATGAATAATAGTATTGACCGTTGTTTTGGCTTGTTATAACAACTATCATAATGTCTACGGACATATTTTTTCATACCTTTTACCTCTTTAATCAAACTATTATTTGTCTAAATTGCACTAAATCTTCATAGTTTAGTTTAATGAAGTGCCAGAATGCATCCCTTGTGCTGATATATTAATAAAGGATGAAAAACTAATATTGGCTTCTAAATACGTATTTCCTACTTCATACTTAATTACCTATTTGAAAACCTTAACATGTAGATTCAATTCATTGTGTCCTCATAATGGTGTCCTCTATTGAAATGTAAATGTATGTTTATTTCAGTGCGACGACGATCCCCCACACCCGTACATGCAAACGTTTGTTCTGAAGCCACTCGGAGACTCCTTCTTTGTACAACACGATCTATTTCGCTTGGGCATCCACGACATAGCTGCCTAATTACCTAAGCATCACTAAGAAAACGATCAAGAAACCATTCTCACATCTTTTGAATGTCGCCACGCTATTTCAAACAGCTAATGTTTTGGTTAACTAGGTATAAGTAATGATCAATTGGCTATTTTTGAAAAATTCAAATTGTACATTATCATATGAATATTCGACATTCATTTCTGCTTAGATGTTTGAGATGGCTCAACGTGGAAGTGCGGCAGACTTTTTTTCATTATGTATACATTTTATAATAAATTCATTATAATTTTTTATTGATGGTTGTTTTTATACAATTTCCCTCCATATATATATATATTTCGCTGACTGTGTATCTTTAATTATTTAGTTTAAGTAGCCTGCACGCTTTTAAATAAGTTTAATAAACTATGTTAATTCTTTCTAATCTCTTTCCTTGCACGATCCCAAGTTCTGACGAAGTATTCTGCTTTAGTTTGGATTGTCTCCAATTGTCCATTTCGATTCTTTTCCACATCGTTTGCGTTCTCATTGTTCACAGTAATTTCCTAGGAATCCGCAGACTTGATATTTCTGTCATAGATATTGATGTTACAATTCTTTCCTGGATCGGGCGATTTTTTCCTCTTAAATCTCACTTCAACACCTTTACTACCGAAAACAATATCCCTAATACTGCGCTTAATCTTGGCGCATGTTGTAGTACACTATTTAAGATATCAGTCATTCTAGCTGTTCTCTGTAAATCGGGGTCAAACCCAGTGAGTGCATATATGAGAAGCACTATTAGTTGGTGTGGTCATATAGGATGCCGTTCTAAATTATATTGTTTTCTCCAAGACCACCGCTTCAAATCCACCGGAACACCTCAAGGGGGAAGCGCTAGGGTAGTCCGCGAAATTCAAATTTTCTTACGTTTTTTGCAATTTGCTGGTCAGTATTAAGTTGTACGTTGATTAAAATATGATTCGCGACCGTAACAAATATGTATTTACAGAATTATAATTATTAAAGTCATCAACACAACTCTTCTAAGACCAAGTAATCCCACAGAATGACTATTTCATGAAATTTTGGGATTGTATTAACTTAACAAGTTGTATTATATTACTGATTGTAATGATTATAATTCTGTAAATACATATTTGTTACGGTCGCGAATCATATTTTAATCAACGTACAACTTAAGAGGAAACGCGGTCGGAGACTTTTTAAAAAAGCCTAAGTAAAAAGTCATAATTCGAGGTTTGGCTCTCGCCTGTTTTCTCCTCCAATATTGGACCAATTTAAAAGATATTTCATAAACAGAATAAGAAGGATATACATATACTGTGTCCCTGTGTTTTCCTTTTTGATGATACATTATTTTTATAAGCACTAGAACCCTAAGAAAATGCTCAAAATTGCCGCTGTAAACAGAGGCCTAGTGCACAAATTTGAAAACTATTAATGAAAAAAGAAAAACAGGGACTCAGTATAAATCCTTCTTATTCTGTTTATGAAGTATTTTTTAAATTGGTCTAATATTGGAGGAGAAAATAGGCGAGAGCCAAACCTCGAATTATGACTTTTTACTTAGGCTTTTTCAAAAAGTCTCTCCGACCGCATTTCCTCTTAAGAGTAAACTAGTCGCGAGCTCGAACTCACTGGTGGTCATGGCCAAAAAGCACGCTGTCTCACCTGGTTTCGTGTCCGACAGAGCTAGTATCAGTAATGAGCAGGTAGACGCTAGTCTGCACGAACAAAGTCTAGTTTTAACGCACAGAAACACTGTTCCGAACTGATAGGCGAGTAAAAAAAATTGAAAAGTGCTTCGGAAAATCGAGTTTTATGAAAAAAACCACTGCATAAATCATTTATAAATAAAGTTTATTGTACTCTTCGGTAACTGAGCTTTGTCGATACGGAATTGTTTTTGAAGATTTTACAGATCTTTTATTACTTATTTACACCCGAAGATACGTTAAAAATAGCAAGAAAAACGAATCTTTGTTGGCTCATAACTTTTTAATGGCTTTTTATTTTACTATTCTGTTTCCGTACAGACAAAATTAATAATAATTCAAAACGATATCAGGTTTAACTTTGGATCCACAATGTCAAACAGTAGAGTAATACTCTCCCGAAATTTGTATGGAAAAAATATCGACTAGTGGCACCTTAATACTGACCAGCAAATTGCAAAAAACTTAAGAAAATTTGAATTTCGCGGGCTACCTTAGCGGCTACCTCAACTACAGCACATTTGTAGGTACTCCTCCTTGCGACTGTCCTCTTGAACTTAAGTGCGGGCTTAGGTCACACAGTTCTATAAACATTATTGTATACTGTCAGGTTTTTATGCTGCCAAAGTGATACATACTAGATATTTTTCATCACAACGAGATATCACATTTTTCTGAAATTAAATGAGTAGCCACATAATATTTTATTTATTACGCAAGACATGACTTTTATTTTCGCATTCTAAGAGGTGACACGAGGACGCAGCATCCTATATTTTGGTTCGCTGTAGCTTTGAGGTTGCTTCGATGTCACATATTTGTCAGCACAAACATGTTACAAGGATGAATCACGAAATCAGATATTATTGCCGTGCTGTCCATAGTAATATATTTATGCTCGTGACTGCACGAGAGTACCTATTTTATCTATCTATCTGAGGATAGACGGCGGTTTTTTTTTTAAATGTTGCCCCACACTAGGAATTTCTCCTGAATTGTGGGTGCGATTACAAACAATATTCAATATTCCTGTATTGTGGCGCAACTTGATACAGCTGGTCTAAGATGTCATCGGCATTGCGACTTGAACTATAAAAGGTCAGAAAAAAAATACATACATAGATGCTAGGACAATCATGTATTATAAATAGTCAAAAATTAACAAAAGAACCACTGAAAACAGGTACATTTTTTTACCAATCTCGAATTTAAGACTTGCTCCTCCGTTTTAAATCCTTAGACGCTACGAACACTTAACAAGTTTATTTGCATGCACTACTAAACGAAATACACACACAGGGCCCCGACATCGCAGGCCAAACTTGTCTAAGTAAATGACTAGGTTGCAAAAGTGATACGCTCGTTGCAAGGCAGGCACGCCATAACCAGCTCTTGTCTTCAAACTTGACGGATTACGTGTACACTCCTTAAAATTAGCAGTTTTTTGTTCATTTTGGATAGAATACGTCACTGCGCAACCGCGCACTACTCGACAATCATTTAATACCTCCGCTTTTTATTTGAAATTCGAGCTTGTTTATTATTCGAATATTATCAACTAGCTACAAATAGTATTTAACTATTATTGCTTACCGAAAGCATTTATTCCTGTTAAAAATAAGAACATTCTTACCTTAAGATACAAATATTAAACGAGAACGGAGCGGATTTGTAGATCGTATTTTTTGTAAAAAGGTAAATATATTGAAAAGCCATTTTTTATACATTTCCAAACTGCTAAAAGGGTACACCACATCAGTATTATGTCGACGTGATGAAGACTACAAAGCAGAGATCAAATAAGACATGGCAAGACCATTCTGGTCACATTTACATAAAGAATATTTGTACATTAGCCTCTGATTGACAGTACTGTTCCATTAAACCGTAAATACATAAATATAATATTAATAAGTTATTAGCACAACCAGCCTTTAACATTCTGTCGCAGCGTCTCGAGTTAGTTATAATCACAACACGATAAGAGTACTTACTTATAGGTGTATATTGTCGTCAAGTTAACTGGTCATATTTTCTGTTCAGGTACAGTCAGGATATTAAAATTCTTCATCAATCGTATGAAATGGCTAAATCGCGGAAAATTTTCGCAATGTGTCGAAGCTTAACAATTTAGAGCCCTGAATGTAAAAGTAAAGCTCTGAGGTGATTGCGATGTCGCTTCAGTTTAGCCAGAGCTTTATTATATTCCTGTTCTTCCCAATACTATTCAATAGCCAACGCGATAACACCTTGGGGTGCTTAAAAATGAAAGGTATCCGCTATAATGTAGTGTCAGTTACCAAGTACGCCGATATACACTATACGTAAACGTTTGCAGCTTAATTTTTTACAACCCTATACTTTACAAATGTCGTCAATGAAGTTTTTGAACACATAAACCAAATTATGCATTGAGTTCGACAGTGGCAGTGGCGTAGTTGACTAGGTAGGCAAATCTGCCGCTTGCTGCATCATCACTTGTTCCCTTCCATGTCACATGTCGAAGGATGCCTCACTGCGTTACATCGCGGGATGCTTGGGGGTTTACCTCGATACCTGGCATGTGCGTGCGTGTCTATTAGCATGCATTTGTTTTACATGGAGGTGACATTGAGGTAGTGAGGTAGACCGCGAGAGTGAGGTATCTTCTGCATGTAATTACCCTAAGGCAGCACTCAGAACAATGTTAAAAATTCTTTTTTTTATTCGCATTTTCGCCACATGTTTTCAACGGCCAGTATCGTATTAGTCATAGGGAAGCAATCAATTTGACTTACACATTGGTAACCTCACTTCTTAACTTCATAACATTTCAAAAGGACTTAACCGAGTTAACTTGATGAAATACAAAATGTTATTTTCGGTAAAATAAAAAATAAAAGCCTAATTTAACAGAACAGTACCACAATATTACGGTTTTATCCCACGGGTCATAGCGATTATAATAAAAACATTGTAGCTATACGACAACATCACTCGTAATTTGTTTTATCAAGCCTTAAATGTTTGTAATGGGAGTTGTTCAATCATCCTGAGTTTACGATCTCCATGAATTAATAAAAAACAAAACGGATCCAATGGCGTAAAAAAATATTGCCAGCACGGATCCTATTCATAAGGTAAAGAACTTAAGAACTAATTAAACTGGAATTTCAGTTTTTATGCTTGGTAGAAATATCTGTGGTCCTCTTTTCTCTTTCCCCATTATATCATTCCCTTTCACTCGCACAGGACTGCTAATTGGCCAACAGTTCCACAGACATTTCCTGCCAAATTACACGTCAAAACACTTATAAAAAAAAAGAAACAAATTTCGAACACATGTTCTGTGAGCAGTTACACATAAAAAGTTAACAATTCAATTTAGGAACACGACCAAAGATCATAAACTCAGGTTATCGCTAGTGATGTACGTTTAGGACCCGCCTTTCTTGCGTCCACGTGACCCGGGAAGGGCTACGCCACGGAGGGACCTCATCGCCATCGCTCGGTTGAAATGCCTTTGAGTCTTGTGCTCTTCAACGTCGCCGCCACTGTCTACTGATGAAAGTATGACCAGCAATACTCCCATCACCTGGAAAATGTACAAAAAGGAGACTTGTTAGGCGATTTTTTAAATTTAATCAACTTACATAGCATGTCCTACGGCAGAGGCTAAGATGTCTTTAATGTTCGTATTTCCACATCTCTTTCTCTGTTGCCATCTCGGGACAACATTTTAATAACGAAATCAAATCATCACGCCAATGCGCCTGGGTCAATATTTGAGAGGCTACAAATTCATATCTATGAAAATTTCTCGAAAACGTGTAATGTGTATGTATTTAAAAAAAATCGATCAAGTGCGAGTCGGACTCGCGCACCGAGGGTTCCGTACTTTGTAGGTATGTAAATAGTTTATCACGGTTTTTTTTTAAATTTACCTACAAATTTACGGTTTTCGGATTTTTTTCCTTTACTTGTGCTACAAGATCTTGCTTCTTGCCAAATTTCACGATTCTAGGTCAACGGGAAGTACCCTATAAATTTAGATTCCCTTGAGTGTCGAAATATACGTTTTTTGCGGCATAAACGGCCGTATCTTTTTGTTACGTTAACTTAGGTGTTTGATTTTTTCACATGGCTTCAAGGGACTGTTAATCTGAGTATATATGTTTTAATTTAAAATCGATACCTCCCCGCGTTCCCGAGATAAAGGGGTCTTGACAGACAGACAGACGAACGGACAACAAGGTGATCCTATAAGGGTACCGTTCTTTCCTTTTGAGGTACGGAACCCAAAAAAAGTGTTACTTTTAATAGTAAAATAATCAACGAAAATGTTGCTTTAAGCCACGACTGTAAAAAATTAATAAAAAAAAAAAAATAAAAAAAACATTAAAATTTTATTGCCATTTTTCACGTGTCGCCTCGGCACACGCGGTATATATTTTGATGATACAAAAAATAGTGGCTTCATGGAGCTATTTGCTGTTGAGTGCTGTAATTATTCATAATCAATCTTCATATTCTTGATGAAATTACCAATCCTACCCGCTAAGTTAACAAATAAAAACTCATGTTCAATAAATGGGGTCCATATTGGCTCACCTAAAGTTCTTTACCCGAAATTGTTCTTCCTAATGATTTATAATCCGAATGATCATTCTTCGTAAAATTTTTCATCCTAAAGTTTTCATTCATGTAATTTGTAGTGCTACCGGCGATGTTCATAACACTCTTGTTTCCGAAAATTGTAATTAATAATATCATTAAAGTACATATATTTAAACTCCTACTGTTTTTTATCATAATGCTTTTAACCATAAACATAATTACCATAATATTAGAAGATTTATAGTTTTAATTTGAGGGTATGATTATTATTTGGGGGTATGCTTTACATAACGTACTGAGTTGTGTCTATGGAACCACTGTACTTCCACACCCGGCGCTTTTTAATAGTAGCTATTTTTTTTGGATAGAATAGACTCTTTTTAGTGTAACTTTGAAAACCCCCCCGAACCCCCCCCCATCCCCTTCGAACCTAACCTGTCCGAGTCGGGGTGCCCCAAGTCCCGAGCTCGCTTCGCTCGCTCTTGCATCCTAAGTTGTCATTACAAATGTGTTACTTTTGTATATTATGTTGGTTACCGCTATAAATAAAATCTAAACAAAAAAGATATGACTTTGAATAAGGGAACTAATTTTTTGAGCTGTTATTTAAATATTCGAGATGTTATTATGATCAGGTGAAAAACATATTGAGCAGTTATTTAATTTAATGGCGGTTGATTAATTATTGCGACAGTAAAACATGGACAGTAATAAAAGATCAATTAGACTGTTATTTTATCATACAATGTCAATTCTAAAAATAATTGAGCAGTCCAATAACTAAATGAGCGGTAAAAATGATGGAATAGGCGGTTCGCTAAATAGTTCGGCAGATCATAGCGGATGCAAGAGCGAGCGAAGCGAGCTCGGGACTTGGGGCACCCCGACTCGGACAGGTTAGGTTCGAAGGGGATGACCCCCGTCATCCCCTTCGTGTTAGGTTCCTTTAAACCCTGTAGACAGAAATAGGGGCCCCGCGAAGCGGGGCTCCGTCGACTACACACCCAAAACTACTTTACCACCTCATTGTTTATAGAATTGCTTAGAATGAGATTTATTACCGACAAATTCCGATTTATTACTGCCCACACGTAACCGCTCGTTCAATAATTTTTACCGCCCATTTAATTATTTTCCCACTCAATTATATATTCACTGATCCATTTCATTATTTTTTATTACTCATTTTTGTTTACTTTACTGCTTAGTTTTAACTGCTGAACAAGTTATTAAACGTGCCATTTATAATTTTTAACTTACCAAAACCGCTATTTACAACTGCCTCTTTAAATCAGTGCCATTGAATAATAGTGTAAAAGATGGTTATGTTGAGAAACCCTACCTACAAAAACAGTCCTTCCATTTTGTTATTCTGGAGTCTGCCATGTCTGACCATAAACAGATTTATCTGAAAATGTTTAAATACAGGCCAAAAGTTAAACAAAAGATCCAATATGAGGCCATAGACTTTGAAAACTTATACAAAAGTATTAGCGAAGTTATTAAGATGATCGATAACAGAAATACCTTGTGGCAACAGTTTGAAAATGAAGAAGCAAATATTATCTTGAAAAGGAAGTTTTTAGCGGAACGAAATAAAGTAAGTAAGAAGATAAATAAAGATAAAAACAGCTACTACTACAACAAATTCCAAAAATGTAACAATAATCCGAAGAAGATGTGGAAAACTATTAATTCTCTATCTATAAATAAAACTAAAACGGATACTTTACCTCCAAAGCTAATAGTAAATTCACAAAGTATAACAGAGGGCGAAAAAATCTGTGATATACTTAATGTATATTTCGCCACTATTGGTACAGAACTGGCTAATGGGATACCATCGGGATACCATTTAAATTCAGGTAATACACTTATGTACAAAGACGGACATGAACACACAGAAACGCTTACACAATTTAGACCTTGTACAATCGAAGAAGTTGCTAAACTTATCGATAATTTGGATGCTGATACTAGCACAGGTGTGGACGGAATTAGCACAAAAACATTAAAATGTATTAAGAATGTTATAATTTCACCCTTAGTTGCGTTAATAAATGTTTCGACCATGGTACATTTCCTGACAGCCTGAAGTTGGCAAAAGTTTCTCCTATCTTCAAGTCGGGTACGAAAACGGACCCGAGTAATTATAGGCCAATTTCTGTGCTTCCGGAGATATCTAAAATCTTTGAAAAAAATATATACAACCGCTTAATTGAATACTTCAATAAGAAACGCTTCCTAATAGATCAACAATATGGTTTCAGATCAAAATCAAACACCCTGTCAGCAACCATTGACCTAGTAACGAATATTAAAACAAATATAGATAAAACAAATATGGGCTTAGGCATTTTCATTGATTTGAAGAAGGCGTTTGATACTGTTTCTCATGCAAAACTGTTACAAAAACTAATTAACTAGGGTATCACTGGAACAGCTTACAACTTATTCGAATCCTATTTAACAAACAGATGCCAAAATGTTAAAATTGGTAACTACAAGAGTATTCCCCAAAAAATTACATGTGGAGTTCCACAAGGATCTATTCTGAGACCACCATTATTCTTAATTTATGTAAACAACGTCAATCAAATAGGGTTAACAGGATATCTAACACTTTACGCAGATGATACTAGTATATTCTACTTCGGTCAATCCATACACGATATCATTAGTGAGGCGCAAAACGATTTAAATGTGATAAATGAGTGGTTTCTACATAACTTACTTACCATTAATACTTCCAAAACATCTTACATGATATTTGCTGCCAAAAACAAAAAGATTCCACCCCACGCCCCTTTGATTATTAATAACCTAACCGTCCAGTACAGAAAAGTATCTTGGACTACTATTAGATGACAAACTGTCTTGGAAACCCCATATCGAGCACGTAAGAGCCAAGCTTGTGTCACTTTCTGGAGCTCTTCGCAAAATGGGAAACTGCTTATACCACCTAAGATAAAACGTACTATCTACAATTCATTAGTGAAACCTAATCTAGAATACCTGATTGAGATTTGTGGATCAGCATCTAAGACTAACCTCAATTACATACAGAGAACCCAAACCAAAATAATAAAACGATTATATTGTTATGACTTCCTAACACCTACTAAACAGCTATATGAAAAAACTAAACTTTTCAATCTCCGTCAACTATACAACTACAATACTTGCATATTTAGTGAAAAAGTTTTTAGATAACACTACACAAACCAACATTAAACTTACAAAAAAGACATACACACATAACCTAAGAAATAGAAACGAATTAGTTCTGCGTTTTCCTAGAACAGTAAAATATGGAAAAAAGAACTTTTTATATGAAGGGGTCCAATTATACTGGATGATTTTTTTTACCGTCTCGAAATTTTTACGGGGTGTTCTAACCATGAATATAAACAACTTTCACTATGGGAGCAACTCCAAAATCGCGAAAAAAAAAATCAGCTGTTTAATACACAAGTTCAATACCTACTTGACCAAAATGTATGAAACAGCAGATTTTTTTTTCGTGTTTTCCGAGTTGGTCCCATAGTGAAAGTTGTTCATATTCATGGGTAGGGTAAATTTCGAGACGGTAAAAAAAATCATCCAGTATAATAAATTGCCAAATGAAATTAAAGAGTGCAAAAGTATTAATATTTTCAAAAGAAAACTAAAGGATTATATCATGCAAAAAGTAATTTCTACATAAATACCCTGACAACACAGCATAAAATACTTACTTAAAAAAAAAAAAAGAGAACATTTAAGTAATACAAAATAAGAACACATAAAACCAGAACTCACACGTAATAATTCAAAATTATAACATCAAAATTACAAATGATTATCGGTCTCCGAGACTATACTTGACGCACACAAGTTAAAAAACGCGTGCACTCATTAAGCTAGCAGACACAAACACATTCACACAGTAGTTCGCTTCTTAATCGTTGTTTGTGTTCCACAGAAAGTGAATAAACAGTACATGAGGGTACCTTTGTGTCAAATTGGCTAGCGCACAAATCGAATCGGGGGCGTCGGCCACAGGTGCGTCGACCACTGGGGGCCTAAGCCACGGACCCAGCTGTACTAGCTTGTTTTAATATGTAACTACCTACACTTTTGCTTTGTTTCTTGTTACATCTCTTACGTTGTTGTTAATAGTTTTACTTATTCTACAATCTGCATGCTTCGTCATTAGACGACGATTATTTATGTTAAAAGTTAAATCTCATATAAGTGAACTGTATCATGTTCTTATGAGAAATAAAGATTCTTTAAACCTAAAATATAGGAAAACAAATAAAAGTATAATAGATGTTTATTGCTACTGACATTATGAAGTTGAATGCTTCGGAATTATGAACATTAGAGACAGAGTAGTTAGGAATTGTGATTGTTAGGATGAAAAATTTTAGGAAGAACATTTTCGGATTTCCAATTATCGGAGTTGAAAATTTAGGTGAACTTTCGCGCACCCCAATAAATGTGCGTCATTGTCCTGCGCTGTTTGCTGCGAACTGACCTCATACCTGCAGTTTTATTGCAAACGTCGTTTACATTTTCATTTATTCATATATCCGTCAAATTCTATTGTTACTCTATTCATTTAACAAAAAAGTATGAAGTTTTTGTATACGCAAGTATAAAACGTTTTTTGAAATACCACGTGCGCAAAACATGTTTGAATTGAACAAGATTTTTTCGGATTCTTCATTTTTCTCAACGTCATTAGTGCTGAATTTGTACGGATACAATTTAAATGCTCACCAAAATAATTTTTGAACCTACCAAAATGGATAAATGCTCACCAAATCTTGTTTCCCTGAAATAGTAACATTAATACCCAAAATGAAAAATATTGGCGACGTAGGATGCAAGAGCGAGCGAAGGGCACCCCGAGGTTAGGTTTGGTTATGTTACTTTAAACCCTTTATTCAGAAATAGCGCCCGCGAAGCGGGGCTCCATCGACATAGGATGTGGCATAGAATAAAAAGGAAAATAGGTTAATCTCTACAATACTTTATGAGTCTTGACGAAATCAAATCATCACGCCAATGCGCGGGTCAATATTTGGTAGGCTCCAAATTCATGTCTTTGAAAATTTCTCGAGAACGTGTATGTATTTAAAAAAAACGGTCAATTTGGTGAGCATTTATCGATTCTGGCAGGTATTTAGATTTTTTTGGTAGTAAAATAGGTACTTTTCTGGTAGGCGTTTAAATACAAGCCAATTTGTACTGCCAGGATAATGACGCACGCACGTTGAGAAGAATGACATTATGTGGAATGGTAATAAAAAATGTTGAGGATAATGATGGGCGTTCGTAATAAGCATTTGTTTAAGGTCGAGTTTCTGGAATTGAATAATTATTACTATCATGGAGCTCGAGTATTACTTTTTAATAATTTATATAAATCGTCATATTGTTGTTGATAAACGATTTTTGTATATATTGGAAGATTTTAATGTTATAGGCTTGGGATAGTGACCGCCGAAGGGGACGGACGTGTCGGGTCCAGCCTTTGTTTATACTTGATGCAACGTGCGTACCACGTGGCTCTAACCAAACTGGCGTAACTCTCAGCTTGAAACGCAAATTTGAAATTCGAAACGGTGTATCGTGTGTTGTTATTGTGGGTGCATACTAAAACGAGTGGCATACGTGTGTTCCTGATATAAAAGCCTGAGGCCTAGGTCTCCCAACCGAGGATTTGGTGAGATCTTTCCGTATATTTCAGGGATCTCCATTAGAAGCTGTTTCCGGCTGCGCTTTGTTTTCTTAATTTGGATTTTTAAAGCCACGCGTGAATTTAACATCATTGTAAGCTATAAATAGGCTTTAGGGAAATGTTTTCATATTATATCTAGGAGCGAGGGATAAAACTAAGATACTCTATTACTCTAGCCTAAAATACGGTATCGCTCTAGAATTTGTACTCCACGATTTTCTTCATTTAACATTGTACTAAATTACCAAAACTGCCTTGAACAAGCAACTTATTTCATAGCCTCGTAAGTCAAGTCTTGTACATAAAGGAGCTGTTTCTCTCGTTTACCCGTATCCCAATTCTGCGCCCACGACTGTATATGTATGTCAATATGTCTGATCACAATCCGTGTACCTGAATTCGAACATGTGCGAAAAAATTGGACTCGAAGTTAAAAAAGGTTAAGTTAAAAACAAAAATAGCAAAGCTCATAAATTCGAGGCGTCCCCTGTCAGCTTTATTGTTTCTCAAAAACAAACCCACGCACATGTTTGCTGAGAAGGTCTTGCAATACCATAAAAACAAAAGGCTTTCTCTTTAAAAATGGGCATAATTTTGCGTATGACAAAAGGCGGCAATTGTCTAGTTCGAGCTATAGCTATAGCCCATCAAATAAATAATGTAATGGGTTTGACCACGTGTCTGTCCGACCTCGCTTCTTCATAATATCGCTCTTAAATAATATACAAGAATTTCTCCCTAACAGCAATCTCTCCCAGGAACAAAGGATAACAAATACACAATCACGCAGTATAACAAGACGTTCTGAGGAGGAGAGTATATATTAATAGCCGCGTCCGAGTTCTATCTTGTAAATTTGCACGTGCACACGGATACAAAACACACACTAGTGTATTCACCTACCGACGAACCAGTACCCAGCAACATGCACATCCTCTACAAGGACCAGCACTATGATAGCTGGGCCATGACCGACGACGACCATTACAACAGCAACCCGATAGATCTAATGAAAAATCAAACAACGTCAAAACAACACAACATAATAAGCCTTTAATTAACCAATTAACTAAGACGCGGAACTCTCAATTAGGGGCATTCATGCAGCCTGCATACAAGAAACAGGTAAAAACTCAGGACTCTAAAACCAACGGAGAAAAACTGCAAATAGAACAGACAAAAAAAGAGAGATCATCATGCAGGACAACATGGTAAAAGGGCACTCCAATTGGATCACATTATCGCCACATGCAACAGAAAAACTCATCGAACTTATTACAGGTGAATGGGCAGCTAGGGGCACATCCGACCATAAAATAATCTGGGATCTGCTAAGAACAAACCGAAACAAGGATTTCAATTACAAACAGAGCCATTATGTCACCCTCAATAGTAAATTCATGAATACAAAATACCAAGACTACATATCAAAAAACTAAAAGATATGTAGGAATCTACTCAACGGACAAAACATCGAAATATTCTGGAATACCATAACGGAGGTATTAAAAGCGGCTGCCCAGGAAACTGATTCTGCAGCCAGTTCTCTCCAGAGATCATCGATTAGCTCTTGCTGAACTACAAAAAGCTAAACTCCTACAGAATAGGCAACTAGATAATCCAAATAGGTACAACCTAGTAAAATAATGTCAGACAACACTTCAAAAGGTTAAATATCAGGAAGAGCAAAAAGCATGTAGGGACTGCCTCAATGAATGGGAAAAAAACCACCCTGCAAAATGCATGCAGATGCTGTACCTTTTTACAGTAGAAACAAACTTCAAACAAAACGTCGAAAAAGATCTACTTAGATACCGATGACCAAGTGGGAGCAAACAATAAAAAAATCCGAGGGCCATCTTATACCAACAATTAATACAAACAATCCGATAACCAAAGTACAGTGTGATGGACCCATCGCGGATGACGTAATGGAAATCATTAATAAAATGAGAAACGGGTCAGCTCCCGGAACTGACCAAGTGGTAATCGAGCTTTACAAAACAATTCCAGAAATACTACAAGAAGCCGTCACCAAACACATGAACAAAGCTTGGACACAGAACGAAGCACCCAACACGTGGCTGGAGACCGTACAAGTACTAATTCCAAAAAAAAAAAAAAAAACAATAACCCTAAAGATGCGAATGAATATCGCCACATGTCGGTTTGCAACACGGGTCAGAATTTACGCATCCTACGCACTTAAAAAATAGACGAGGTAATAATGGACTTGGACAAATACCAACCAACCTTTTTAAACAATAGATCAACAGACGACCATATAGTTACGCTTAAAAGGGTCTTAGACGAAGAACGGCGTGCAGGTAAAAGAATTTATGCCTTTGACAATGTCGACCTAAAGGCACTAAGGGATATATCCTATCACAACGAACCAACAAATCGCTAACCAACAGGACCATCAAGCACGATACATGGCCTGAAAGTATCGGCACTTACTAAAGCTAACAGATCAAGACCCAGAAGATATGAGCGAGTTTTCATTAGAAACTTGATTAACCACTCTAGGAAAAAACCAAGACAAAAGAAAATGCATGAAATCTTAGACGGAAAAACAGTATCCAAACGCATCAAGAACCACAGGACGTGCTACCTCGCACATGTCTACAGGCGCCGCAACCACACCTACTGCATGCAGCAATGCAGTACAAGGCCAAATCCAAGAAGGCCGACCTATTTACACATGGAACGACAATCTAAAACAGGACATGAGGTACTTCGACAAGGGAATCAATTTTTGGACGGATTCAGCTGGAAAAAGGCTAGGCAGATGATGATGACGACAGCTGAAGATAGAAGTAAGATCAAGATCGCTGCTAGTGAAACTTGCAAAAACCGGAAACGGATAGTAGCGAAACTTCCGTCGAAGACATTGAAAACAGCAACATCTGACACAACAAAACAAGCAATTACATACAAAAGAACCGAGAAAGCAGTAGAAGCCCGCCAAAAGACGCACCGATGAAGCTCGACCTGAACCAACCTGGCGGCAAGGTCGATAAAAGATGCCTATCCATAGATAATAATTACCCATCTCTCCACTAATCCAATGCTTACTCTAGGATGCATATCCGGTAGGCTCTTAAATCCTTACCTATCCTACGGGCACGTCTTCCCTACCATTACCGCGCCCCCCGGTCTATTCCTTGATTTGCAATGGTCGCTGTAGCACCATGAACATGAGGCTACAGGAGCTAGTGCGAATCTTGGGGTTCATTCGATTAATCGAGTCTGGTTTAACCACGCTGGGATCGGTGCAATTCATTCATTCATTCATTCATCTATTGGAAGATTTTAATGTTATAGGTATACGCTACATAAGAAGGTCCCCAATGCAAGGCCTTATGTGAAGATAGTGTAGACTTAAAGATTTTTAATACCTATACATAGTATACTGAATATTGTTGAGAAGGTTGTAGCAAATGGGATCCAATTAAACTTTCTGGTTGCTGCTCCCATAGTAGAATTGAAGACTATTTAAGAGTATGTTCGACGAAGTCCGCACGGGGTTACCTACTATGTTCAAAGTGAGAAAATCAGACCTCAAAAAATAATTGAAGCGAGATGCTAGTGGAAAAGTAGTGTCTAGGGAGCCAAGAAACAAAGAGTTTACTCAATATCTCCCAGTATGGTCTCATCAATCACCATATATGCCGCTTCTACAAGGAATTACACTTGCACCAGAAAGACGTACAGGAATTTTGTGAAGCTTAGGGCCTATACTAATGGTTAGGAGGACAAGTACTATACTAAGTTGAGCAGTGCATTAGGGAATAGCTTGCAGATGCTTCCAATGGTCTCTGAAATCGTTAATTGTTTAAAGGAAGCACAGAATCCAGGCCATGTCTCAGGTGTGTTGAAAGAGCCTGGTGATATATTATTAATTACAACAGCACGCTCTACACAAAATATATTTTTCTCACTAACTCTGTTCTGTTACAAAGGATTTTCAATGGAGTTTATCAGGGGCTCCCTTGGTCAAATTTTATAATAAAGTATCAAACAAGATTGTTTTCAAGATTCGATCAGGTGCATCTTAACTCCTCACATCAGGAACCCAGCGCCTCACCGCCTTACCGGATGTCTCCCAGTAAGAGAGCGATGCTGGAACAGGAGTTCCAAAAGTGACACTGACGGGATCGAAGAATGCGAATCAACTTGGGCCGCCAAAGTGGTCCTCGTGACGAAGAAGGATGGAAGGGTTCGGCTATGTGTAGATTACATGACGATTAACTTTGAATATTTTGATATTCGACTGTTGATTTTGATACTTATAATTTACATAATCTATCTAAATGGAGCATCAAGTTTACAAAAGTCGTTTAGCAATCAAGTTTATTTTGACGTTCATTTATATTAGTTGATTGTGATATTTTAAACCAAATAAAAATGCAATTTAAGTACCTACATAGCATTATCAATTTATCATTGTACTCAACATATCGTCATTTTCCTAAGCTCGAAAATATTTTTTCACTTTAGGTAGGTACTTGCATCAATAACCTCAACAATATTTAAAAAAAATATGAATCCTTAGGTAGGTATCTCTTTAAATTCTTGTTTATCTGGAGTAAATCTAATAAAAAACTTGTGATCTGAAGTTCTGAACATGCCTAATAATACTATTAAAAATAATGTTTTCTGGAGATTCACCCGCCTGCACTATGTCGACGTCTACAGACAATTTACTAGAGCAACCGTGAACCGCGAATTTCGTGTTCGGCGTAATAAAGTAAGTAAAGTAAGCCTACCGAACAAAAGCTTGAGTGAAATTACATAATGATTACTTACACGAGAAAAGGCCAGAAAAAAAAGGCTGATATTGACACGAAATCCTATTTCGAGCAAGTACCTACTTATAACGTAACACTTCACGATCATGTGTAATATTTTATGTAAGTAATGCCAAAAATGTGCTAAATGGTTTCGAATCCTGAGTTTTACTGTATTTACATCATATTTACATACGATTTCTTTAATACCTACATATGTACATCGAATCAAGGTTTTTTTTTTGCCAATGGGTATTCATCAAATGACCCCTCCCGCTCTGGGTGGATCGGAAGTGTCAGACTCTTACTGACTAAAACCCACCTGTGTTCCTTCCTTAGCCCTTTATGTTCCGGGCCAGCGGTAACCCTTTCGGACAATCCCGCTGACCCGGCAGGCTTCGGCCTGAAGGGCTCCCCTCCAAAAATGCTGACATCTCTTTGAGGCGCGCGTGGAACACGTACGCGCCGTCCAGCACGGGCCTGGTCCTGATCGGACGGTGAGTTACCCATTACTCTCCGTCCGCAGGCCCGCGCCTACGCGACGGTGGCTGGGAGTCGTCCCACGGCTCCCGACGCCCGGAGCTTCGTCCGCGGCGGCTGAGACGGGAGGGTCTCTCCCTCATCCATCCCGCCACCTCCTTCGCTAGCTTTGCAGAAGGAGGTGACTGCCTCCCACTCCCACCATCTGGACCATGGCTTGCACCAGGGCCGGACGCAAGAGGTCGCCGCCGCTGCCGATCGCCTCTACGAGGACACGGCGATGCTCCACCCAAGCGGGGCAGACCTCCACCGTGTCCTCTGGGTGATCCTGGCCATGGTGTCAACAGGGCATTTCCCGCCTGATGATGTGCAGGAACCTCCCGAAACATCCGTGTTCGGTGAGGACCTGCGTCAGGCGGTAGGTGAGGGCGCCGTGACGCCTCTCTAGCCACTCCTCCAAAGAGATTTAAGATAGGTACAATAGAGGGGCCATGCAAAGAAATGTCTTAGAAAAACTGTGATCCCATGTCTCAGTGCCGCCATCTGGTAAGATATAGCATAATTAGAGCGGCAATTTATTCAATTAGGTTCAGCTATCGCCCGGTAGATGGCCAGTGTGGCCAGTGTTGCCAGATACGATTTTCAATTCATCGATTAAAAATCGGATCGGTGGTGCCTGAAAATACTAATATAAATCAAATCAGTTAGATAAATATCGAAAACTAAACAAATTAGGCAAAAATTGACTCAGGCAGAAAAAATATTCTAAGTACAATTTTATTCACTACTATTCATTGTCCGTGTCACCGTCTATGACAGCGTATCAGTTTCAGTGTGTGTTTTTAAGTAAGTAGTTATTTACATTTTAAAACAAAATAATTTTAAATGCGCCTGCTTTGCCGCCGAACTATTATGCTTTTGTGTTTTATATTGCTTTTTGTGTAAAGTAGACCTTTTTTGCAATTGTCGGTTGCGTTTCGTTTTTTGCAAAATTATTTTTTTACACTTTTGTTTGCAAATATTTGTAAATCTTATATCGATATACGTATATCCGAGGCGAGGTCCAAAGTCCGTAGATCTATGGATAAATCCGTAGGTCTGGCAATGCGGGGTGACACTAAGTACAAACTATAAAACCTGTAGTAGGGATTTTACCATATAGATTCAAACGTATCGATAATATTGAAAAAAGTTAGTAAGACAATTTTTTCGCATTTGAATAGATTGAAATAAGTGCCAAAAAATTAGGAAAGCAATAAAATTATCCATAGTTTCAATGTTTACAAATGATTTATTTTAAAAAAATATTTTTTCATACAAATATGTGTGTGGTATAGTTAATTCTTCAAAAGACCATTTCAGTATGAGACCATACTGAAATGGGCTTTTGAAGAATTAACTACTTGACATGATCTGACCAAGATTATATCTGGACCTCTTGAGTTTGTTTTGGCCTTTGTTCTCTGATTAGTCAGATAGGAAACGCCGACCTCATCTAGTTTTTAAAATATGATTGATTTATAAAAGTGTCTGTACAGACACCAGCACATCAAGCTTAGTTTTTAATTCTTCTAATATTATTACCCTCTTTTATAAAATCAATTAAACATGGATCGATTTTAAACTGAATGTTACTTGAATGAATCGATTATTTTGTCACACCACTATATTAATTTCGTTAATAAGTGGTAACACTTAAGCTGTCATTTAACCCAACTATAGTAAAGTTACTCAGCAATAGATGGCGTTTAATACAAAATAAACAAATTTTCTAGATCTTTTTATGAAAATTATTTAATTCTAATTACTGAGTAAATATAGATAATACATACGAAAATAAACTGAATTTAGGTCCAGTTGTTTTACCATAACGAGACTTGCAGTAACGTAATGCGCAACTCGGCATATTTCCATACAAAATATTTTTCTTTTGTTGGACACGAATGCGTCAATGCGACTTGACGCGCAGGCGTACCATACTAGACTGAGAGACTTGTTACGCCTAGGTCACAAGTACCGGGACACTGTTTTGTTCGCAATGTCCCGTCTATTGTAAATACTTTAAATGTCTTTGCACTCCTCAAAGAGGAGTCTTATCGTCTATCGTGGCGTGCCCTATCGAATCAAGGCTTAGGTACAGTCGTGGCCTAAAAATATTTGTCATATTTATTGATCATAGCCAAAAGGCTGTCGCTACTTATCTTGATTAGTACTCATTTATTTAAATGTGTTTCCATCATACTGTATTATTTGGTCAAACATTTGATATACCTATTACTTTGAAAGAAACTTTCACGTCAATTGAGTAATTAAATTAATGAATAAGAGACCCCTTGTAAATTTTTGGTGAATGCCCTTATGAAATGAATGAAACAATCAAACACCTCAGTTAACGTAAAAAAAAACCCGGCCAAGTGCGTGTCAGGCCAGCACAGTGTAGGGTTCCGTAGTATAGTAGCCCTTTATCACAATGTAGTACGATTCTGTTGTTCTTTATTCAGAATATATATTAAAAAAAAAACATATTTTCTTTTTCAATGCAAGTCTTTACCCGTTATAAAAAAGCAACTACTTCATCTTAGTCACTTAAAAAGATTTAATGCTAAGGATTTTGTATTTGGTACAAAATTATCCAACACCCAAGTTCAACGACTATTACTGCTAAAATAATAAAGTTTTATCTTAACCGCTATACTTTTCCTTTAAAGTTCACAAAATGCACTATCATCGTCAATTTTTCCAGATTTTTCAAGCAAGCAGTTTAGATTTTAGAGGGGGGGGGGGGGCGCCCTACTGGAACAAAAAATTGCACTTTCAAGTTTAATATTTCGTAAATGGTGCATTAAATCGAAAAATTATTTTAGCAACCCCCAAGTCATTTTAGAAGACCTATTCAAGGATACCCCACACGATGGGGTAGACGACGAAAAAAATATTCATCCCCACTTCACGTGTCACCCTAAAAAAAATATTTTCAAACTTTTTATTTTACCACTTTGTCGGCGTAATTAATATACGCACTCATACAAAATTACAGCTTTCTAGTACTAAAGGTCTCTTAGCAAAACCTCGGACAGACAGACAGACAGACAGAGACGGGCTTGACGAAACTATAAGGGTGCCTTGTAGGTACTACGGAACCCTAAAAAGATACGGCCGTTTTTGCCGCAAAAAAGTATATTTCGACACTCTCAATGGAATCAAAATTTATAGGGTACTTCCCGTTGACCTAGAATCATGAAATTTGGCAAGAAGCAAGATCATGTAGCACAAGTAAAGGAAAAAATCCGAAAACCGTAAATTTGTAGGTACTAAAAAAAACCTGTGATAAACTATTTTACATACCTACAAAGTACGGAACCCTCGGTGCGCGAGTCCGACTCGCACTTGATCGGTTTTTTATTTTATTTTACTCGAAGTACAACACAAGCAATTACAAGAACCGAAGATAGCGGATAGAATAGAATCCCAAACTCTTGTTGAAACAAAATATTTATCAAACCCCGATGAGCGTGGATGTTGCATTTGGCTAGGTAAAATCGTCGGCAATATCAACATTGCTCGGCCCACATATTTGTCGTTTGTCAGAATATCAGTAAACAAGCCGTGTTTGTATGCAACATTGTGGTTTCGGATATGGTAAACCTTGCTTCCGCTGCGGTCACGTAACGAATGATATTGTATTATTATCATTTATTTTTCTACGAACAATCGTATTACTGTTTGGTATCTTGGACGTAGTTAGCTAGTTCTAAATATAACTTGCTTGTCTTTACGCTTATCGTGTAAACATTAGGGTCTGATGCTTTAGGAAAAATTACGAGTTACGAAAGAATTATTCTTTTATAAATACCCTCTTTCAGAGAAATCCTCTTTATCAGTAAGGCCATGACCCATAATGAGGAAATGAAACTAAATTAGGGACACATCTTCGTTGTAAAATAGTTTTTTACGTTCCCCAAACGCAGGTACTGAAACTTTATGGCCAATTATCAAATCAAACTGATAAACTAAGTAAGTATGTACACTCACGAGCATAAGTATGTATACTCTTGGCTTTCTTCCATGGCGATTTTCTCCTTTGTCTTTTAATGAAATTTTATATTATTAGGAACATAGAATTTTCGAACCCATAGGTTTATATAAAGTGTCGTATTTCAACTGAAAGTGAAAAAATCGCAATTTAAAGTTGCCAAGTGTTGACATATTAGTTCTCGTGACTGTACTTACTGTTACATAACAAAAAAGTTGGAAAAAAACCTCGCAGCTTCCTAAAAGTCTTCTGAAATCACGCAAAATAGCTACGCTAAAACCGAAAACGCTTCGCAGTCACAGATGGCAGTGAAAAAAAAAGCAAGACAACCATTCTACGGGACCTGTGCTAAAACTAAAAGAACAAGAGAAAAAAAAACACATGCTTACCAAACACACAATTATAAGGAGTGTATAGACATGCACGGACGCTTCCGGCGTATTCTCGATGTCTTTCAACGCAGCCATAGCGGGCTCATAGTCCGGTTTCAAGTCCAGAGCGTGCCTCAGATGCATTGCCGCTTCCTGCACAAGGTTTTATAGTCACACACCTTTTAAAGCAGCAATGAAGTATGCGTTTGCAAATCCTGAGGGATTATAATGCTGGGTCAAAGCAAAACCAAACTTGTTGAGGAGTTATTCTAAAGGTTGTAAGTATAATTTTCTAAGTCAAACTCAAATCACTTATTTATAGGTAGGTACTACTTGTACAAAACATGGTTTTGTTTTTATTTTACGGAAACAAATCTTTCGGTTTACCAAATCGGACTTCTAATCAAAATCTTTACAATTTAGGATTTCACTTCCGGGGTTTTACACTATGCACAACTTGACCCTTTCACCAAATACTGAGAACTTAGCTGGGTGATTTGAGGATTTCTGTTATCATCCTTTTAGAAGTCTAAACACTTATCCACACTATGGCTTTATTTTAACACTATATCACTTATGTCACAGCACAAAATTCGAATTCCTATGTGGCGATTATTTTTTATAGAACAAAAGAAATACTTATGCCCGGCACAACCAGTATAACCTTTGCCTTTGTGCCGTAGTGTGGTAGAGGTTTCAAGATTCATAAAAGATTCGATCAGTATAACATGGTGAAGTAGGGTATTTTCTTAAGGAGCTTCAACATACCTGATAGTGTCCATATGCCTTGAATATCTCGCCAAGCGTGAAGTACTGTTGCCATGCGCTGCGATCAGGCGGCTGTACCTCTAACGACCGGCGCGTCAGGTAGATTGCGTCATCCAAATACTGCAGGGTGAATAGTACCCTTGCGAGGTTTAGCAGGACCTGGGATTAAGGGACACTTGATATTATTCTTGTAGAAAGTTGTTAAGGAAGATGAAAGGTTACAGCCAGGGGAGCATCTCAGCCGCTAAATTAAAAAAATCGTCAGTTAAAGACAAGTCTGGAACATCCGACTCCAATCTTACATTTCAAAATAATGCACAGATAGTAAATGCATAATAACTGAAGAGAATCCGGCCTTCTCCATAACATCGAGGTGAATCCTCCGCATTCTTCAAAATATTTTTTATTTTTTTAGGTTTTCATAATTTAGGTTTGGTTGAACATCATTATCATGTAGGTATGTTATGATTATTTAACATTTCAATAAATAATGACGTTACAGAAAAAAGATTTTATTTTCGTATCAACTGCGAAACCGTGCGAAGTGTGGTAGGTATCGTAAATCATATTGAAATGTTAAACACAGTAATCTTGCAATAATCTTTTTTATAGCGTTTTATATCAGGTAATATTAGGTAAGTAAAGTCTATTCAAATTTATGTTTCAAATTGATGTAATTTCAAGTTAAACAAATATCAACATTAATTTAATGGAAATAAAGTTGATTTCAGAGTGACTAGCACTATTGAAAAAGTTATATAAGCGTTTGAAGTTGTAGCATAAACTGAACTTTATTGTGTATGAATTTAAGTTATCTTTCCATAAACTAATATTTGTTTACATTTTTAACAAATAAATCGCGAATGCAGATTAGGTACTATCTTCTTCTGTACATATATAAACAGTTATGTGAGAAAGCAGTCTCTAAAATATTGAAGACACATTACGATTTAATAAACTTCAACACTAAGACAGTAAGACTACGTTTCACGGACGTAAAAATATCGCGGCGAGATATTATCGCACACTGGATTTTGAAGTCTCGGTTTGTGTAGAGCATTGAGAATCCAACACCCGAGCGCGGCAAAAAACACTATTGGATTTCAACTTTCGGCGCCAGGGATAGCGTTGGAAACCCAGTGCGCGAATAAAAAATCGCCGCGGGAAAAAATCGCCCGGGCGAACCTGGGCTTAGCCGGATCGTGGGTTTATTCCCAGACTTGAGTAAATAATAATAATTTATTTATTCAACTTGACAACATAGGTCCAATGGTTAGTACAAAAATAACTTATCAACTAAGGGTTAGTAATAATAATTAATTGATTAAAACATTATTCATCCCTGCCGCACGAGCAACCGGACAGAGTGTCTAAGTATTGGTGCATCGTGTTTTTCGGCTAGGGTTTTCAAAATGCTGTTGGTGCTAGCCCTCATTCTGCTTATTAAGGACGCGGCTTTTTTCTTTAGAATGGCATAGAAGTCGTCGGTTCGCGCTACAGCAAACATGCCAGACGCGCTGCAGAATCGGGGCAACCTCAACAGCACCCTGAAACCATTATTATATGGCACACGCAGGGCATCTAGTGCCCTCCGCGTGCAGTTCACCCACAAACTGCCCGTGTAGAACGCTTGACAATAAGCTTTAAACAGAGTTATTTTGACCTCGTTACTACAACGAGCAAATCTGTGAGCCAACATGTTGCATCTGGCTGCTAGTGCCCTGCGTTCACGTTCAATGTCTACCTGATCCCGGAGGTCCTCGGTGACATAGTGACCCAAGTATTTAAATTGTCTGACCCTCTTAAGTGGTCGACGATTGAGGGATATTGAGGGCCAAAAAAAGTGCTATTGGGATCTTTTATTAAGAAATTCTCAGAAGCAGCCGGAGTCTGGATTTGTGTTCAGTTACGACAACAGTTTCGCTTCGTGAGGCTGAGACGTCTGTTGCGCTAACCCTTCTACCTAACTCTTCGAGGAAAACAGGCGTGATGTTATGCTATGATGTTATATTACACATAACATCAAGATATGCGCCCCCAATGACGTGGCTTGATCAATAACAGTATTGTATTGACCTTTCCTTATAAATTGGTTTCAAATATAACTCAACTCTGTCTACTTCTGTATGTGTGAGTGGTTCAATTAATTAGGTGACCAATGACCGCGGAATCGTTAAAATGTCATAAAAACCTTCATAGTGAGTTAAGCCCTATGGTCACATTAATGTAAATAAGTACCTACTTCGGTACTTATTTATTTATTATCAGCCAGTTGTGTCCCCACTGCAGGACAAAAGCTTCCCTTCATTCCTTTCACTTATTTCTATCTATTGCTATATGTAGCTAAATAATAACAGCCGCACGGGTCGATCGAAGACCATCCATTACATATGGGAGACCCCTTCGTGCCTCCGAAAGCACGTTAAGCCGTTGGTCCCGGCTGTCATTCGAACATATTTGACAGTCGTTACGGGTAGTCAAAAGCCAGAGTCTGACAATCAGTCTTGCTAAGCGGCAACGTGTTACCTAGCATCTAGGTTGTGGAGGTCAGATATTACATCGATCTATGTAAAACACTGGTATTCAGCTGCATCCGGTTAGACTGGAAGCCGACCCCAACATAATTGAGAAAGGGCTAGGCAAATTGAAATTGCTGTAGCCAATCTTTTAGAAAAGAGCCAAGTTCGTCCCACCATCTCCTCCCAGGCCTGTCGCGTTCGGTACTTACATTCGAATAATAAATTAGTATCGACTTTTGTTGACACAAACTATACGCATGTACCTACAAAGTTTTTTTTACTGTGTCAAAGAATGACTAAGCTTCGGCATAACCTACTTTAATTTGTTGCTAAGTATGATAACGATACAGAACAAAGAATTGCGTGTCGTAGGTCCGAATTCAGACAGCGCACTGCAATTTGTTTCAGCACTATACTACTCCATCACGTCGACCCGTAAATTTTCAGCCTATTTCCTTCCCATAGAAACAAGGTCGAATCCCAGTAGTGGAAACACTGGGTATATATGATGACTATTTCACTTGTTTTCCATGGTAGGTAATTCAGGAATTTGAGTGGTATAAGGAAAGGGAGGTACCGTCTTTGCCCTGTTGTTGGACAACACAGGCTGATTTATTTATTTATTACTAGCCTCCGCCCGCGGCTTTTCCCGCGAGGTATGTCAATAAAAACTATCCTATGTCCTTCCCCGGGATGGAATATGTCTCTCTGCCAAATTTTATCGAAATCCCTTCAGTGCTTTAGGCGTGAAAAGGTAACATACAGACAGACAGCCAGAGTAACTTTCGAATTTATAATATTATAAGTATGGAAGTATGGATTTCCCTTGAGGGTAGGTACAAACTATAAAACTTACGACACGTACTATTCTAAAGCCTCCTCTACACGTAGACAGATTCATCAGCAGATGGCCATCTGAGAATGCCTCCGCCGACGGCGACGTGTAGACGGGGTAATAATTTGCTAGTCTGTGGTAGGTATTTGACGTCGGCAGATGCTAAATACCTACCACAGACTAGCAAATTACCCCGTCTACACGTCGGCGGAGGCATTCGCAGATGGCCATCTGCTGATGAATCTGACGACGTGTAGAGGAGGCTTTACATGCACTTTCGGTTTTATCAACATATACATGCTCGCCGGTTCCTATCACCTAACAACGAACAAAATCTAAGTGTGCTAATGAAGTCAAAAACCATGACTCCCACGCTTATAACAACGTCTACGAACGTGTTTACATATTATATAAATTGAAAAACAATTCTCATATAAGAACTTGCATAATTATGCGGGCTTTAAATTTCTGCTGATTATATGACATTCCACAGTTATTATTTTTCATAGGGTGCTTAGAACAATACCTACAAACAAATGACCGTAACTTCCTGGGAAACTAGATGTAATAATACGGTTACGACGGATTGCTAGAGTGTCAGTTTCAGGGTTAGAATCAGAGTCAATTACACACTGAATTACGAGCATACCTATTCAGAATCTTGGTTTTTCCACAGTTTACTGATTTGTAGCATTGCAAGCTAGGCTTTTTGGTAAGAGGGTAGTCGGATAGTGTCAAAATGCAATGAGGCTCGACTGGTTCAAGTGTGTCGATATAAAGATAATTAAAAGTATTCACAGACGATCGAACTTGGTTCGGAACGGACCACGAACATGGTGCGCTCCGAACTACATTCGCTCGTGTGGTGCACGGTCCGCCGGACATTATTATCATTAATATCGGTACGGCTGGTTCGGACCGTGCACCACACGAGCGAATATGGTTCGGAGCGCACCATGTTCGTGGTTCGGCCCGAACCAAGTTCGATCGTCTGTTTATACTTTTATGTTCCTTCTCGGAACTATGTTGAACTGACTTCTATCATAAACCAACGGTGTAATTGGGTAATACACTATCAGTAGCAATGGCTTTCATATTGAAAGTTCAACAACATGCGTTATTTACTTTGTTGAAGAGACAATGTTTTCCAACATATGAAGCAATGGCTTAGCAATATCCTTCAACATGATTCACATTATGATTGATAGTGTGTTACGCAAGGTGAAGAAATTAATCTAAAAATAAATTTAAGTAGGTAGTATTTCAAAAGGTCACTTACTTCCGCATTATAAGGTGACACAGCCAGTGCGCGCCTGAAGCACTCGATGGACTGTCTCGTGTCCCCCTTAATCCTCCAGAAGTTCCCGATCTGGTTGTACAATTGTACTGACTTCGGTTTCTCCCTCTTTGCTTTCTTTAGACGCTTCTCGAACCCATTTATTTCGGACGGCGACAAACCGTTCGATTTCTTCTTTGGGAATATGAGGGACACCTACAAAGATAGTTGTAAGTAAGTAATGAATAAAGTCACCAAAGTTTTGTTGCATTCCAGATTTTACGGGAAATGTGGTAATTTTCTGTACCAAGAGCGTACAATCCTTAAATCCAGACGTTTCGTTTACAAATTTTAGGCTGTGATGTGGTTGGCTATGCGTAAACATAGTAGGTAGCGTAAACGTTTATACGCGCGCGCATTTTGTCGGTAGGTGACGAGATACTTTTATATAAATTATATTACTGCTCTTACAAGAAAATATACTGCTTTTCTGTTCATAAGGGGATCATTAGAAATATTAGTATATTATGCGCATTTTATTCAGACATTCTAATCGCGTCTCGAAGACTTGATATCAGAACATAGCCTAATGTACTTAAATACATAGCTAATGACCTACCAAAAAAAAAAACCAGAACACCAACACATAATAAAATACCTCCTCATATTATTTTATAATAATATGAGGAAACTCCTTTCCTCATATTATTTATAATAATATGAGGAAAGAAATATGTTGTCATATAATATTTAATGCGATTATGTGTGTTTCAGTATATTTTTCCTTATAACTTTATTTGAGAGGAAAAACATACCAAAATAAGTTGTATGTACAGTCTGCCACATGACAAATCAATTATTTTTGCTATTAATGGAGAAAAAATAAATAAAAAAAAAACAGAAAACATGTTCATTTTATATTTATTAGTAAGTAAGTATCGTTTTTTTTCATTCATAATAAAAATTATTTGTGAAACTTAAAGATTCCTAAAGCCTTGTACGGATTAAGAGTTCCAATGTACGCGCTGTCGGTTACGCGTACACGGGTACGGACTACAGCACTACACAGTGCATTCATCTCCAATATTTACTTATGATTTCACTTAGTTTTGCAGCTCACTGAACATTGTGAGATGTTATGACACAATCATTTCCTGCTGCTGAAATGTTATTTTTGTTTACTACATACACATACATACATAAACTCACGCCTCCTTCCCATTGGGGTAGGCAGAAACTGCTGAACGCCACCTGCTATGAATTCCCATCCCCCCACTCTCCTATTTTTTACTTTTTATTATAAATGTTTATAAAATATAGTAAGTAAATATATTGCTCATGTTTGTTAACCCATAACTCAGTCTTCTAGGGCAATTTCATGTAGTTTAATAAAGTTTAGCTTATACATAATCTTATCATGTTTCATATCAATAACTAATTTACAAATAGGTATTGTAAAACTGTTAGATTTTTAGATTATCTGTAAACTTCTCTTTGTTTATCAATAAATTTAGAGTCTTTACAAATGTTTTTAACTGTTGTACCTCTGGTAAGAAGGTTACAAAGGTATGGTTAAGGTTTCAAAAATGTTGTATGATAACATTGATAATGATAACTTACAGAAATATACTATACTGTCTGTGGTACACCACAGACTACCTACAGTATTGTCCTTCCCTTTTTTAATCCATTCAAAGGTTGTCTTTAAAAGATCGCTTTTAGTGATAAGACTGCCCATTGTGTCACCCTTTGTAGTTTCTATATTTATATCTGTAATTTACATTGTATTCATAGTAAAGAGTATTCTATTCTGTTCTATACTCTCTGTCATAGCACATTCTTCACATACAATAAATAGGTAATAAATATTATAGCAAAAAGTCCTAGCATGATCAGACAAAACTTCTTACTATCTAGAAAGTAAAATTACACATTTACCTGTGGTTCAGGCACATTTGGGTTTTTAACTGTTGTACCTCTGGTAAGAAGGTTACAGAGGTATGGTTAAGGTTTCAAAAATGTTGTATGATAACATTGATAATGATAACTTACAGAAATAAACTATACTGTCTGTGGTACACCACAGACTACCTACAGTATTGTCCTTCCCTTTTTTAATCCATCCAAAGGTTGTCTTTAAAAGATCGCTTTTAGTGATAAGACCGCCCAATGTGTCACCCTTTGTAGTTTCTATATTTATATCTGTAATTTACATTGTGTTCATAGTAAAGAGTATTCTATTCTGTTCTATACTCCCTGTTATAGCACATTCTTCACATACAATAAATAGGTAATAAATATTATAGCAAAAAGTCCTAGCATGATCAGACAAAACTTCTTACTATCTAGAAAGTAAAATTACAATAACATTTACCTGTGGTTCAGGCACATTTGGGTGTCTATGCCGTCTGGCCACCCCAACCAAGTTGTCATAATATGTAAAATTGACAGCTTTGCCACAATCTAAGTACTCATCGTCTGCATCACCATTTATTTCAGCAGGTGTAGTTTCATCACTATTCTCTACACCAGCTCTGCAATAAATATTCAAAAATAAATTTAGAAGAAAAAAAAAAGCTTTAATATGGCTTGTCTTAAATTATAAAACTTTTTTATAAGATATTTTAGTGTGTAATTTAAAACCCTATATAACTAATGAATGCAAACATCTGTTCATGAAAGTAAACATTTCTTTGCAGTAAGGTTGAGTTCAATGTCATCTCTGCTTGTATTAAATTATAAAAAAAAATTATAAGATATTTTAGTGTGTAATTTAAAACCCTATATAACTAATGAATGCAAACATCTGTTCATGAAAGTAAACATTTCTTTGCAGTAAGGTTGAGTTCAATGTCATCCCTCTGTATATAACCAAAATAATTTATGCATTCACACTGGCATTAAAATAAATGTATGCCTACCTTAGGTATCTAGCTACTCTATTTTTTTAGTTTATAATTCAGTATTTATTTCACAGTGTTGTCTTTGTATCCTATTTTTATATGAAAAGGCAAAAATTATTATGCAGCATTCATAATTTAAATTTTCAATAAAACAATAGGTAACAAAGGCAAATAGAAATGTTGATTATTTTCCTTTCTTTAATAATGGCATTATAATAATGGTGGTTTGATCACTGATGAATAGGATATAACAGAGAGTCCTTAACATGGTTGATAAACATTATATTTTATTTATAGACACTTCTATCTAACAAGTGGTAATTTCCCAAGGACTGATAGAAAATGTTGTTTGCCTAAGCAAGTTTTTTATACATAAGATAACCTCTAGCCAGATGTAGCAAATAATAAATAATAGAAACCACTCTATGTATAAATTAGCATATTATTATATAAATTACCTTTGCTGTTCATATATTTGACAATCTGTGCAAAACATATCAAAGCCATGTTTAGTCCATGTGTTCCCATAGTACACTGTAGATGTTATTATATTGAAGACAGGATCCTCTTCACCCATTCTTGGTTTATCAGATTCATCCTAAAAGTAGTTCACACTTTAAAACTATAACTATTACAACAAAACATTGCCAAATTGTACTTTTATGATAGAAACCTCATTTAAGAATAATCAATACATTAAAGAAAATTAATTCAAGGCAAACATGGGCAATAGAGGGTCGAGAATAACAGAATGAAAGGTACATACGTTCGATGAATAAGTAGTGCATTGATTATATAAAAGTTTACCGACATATTATTAGAATTCTGACTGACCTGAGACAGTGTGCTACCGTCGACAATCTGGTCCTCTTCCGCGTTCAATTTCCAAACATTAGACGTGCGTGAATTAGTAACAATAATTTGAAACGAAAATATATACAAAACCAAACAAGTCAAGTATGGTGATTCCCACATTTTGATCATTCAAACCGAAAATAAACATGAAAACTAGTTTTTTTGTAACATTTAATAATACAACTTTCACACAAAACACGAATTGTTTTAACACAGTATCCAGCGGCTACGAATTTTACAATAATCCAGCAATAATCGTAATAACGCAATGAACCTCCGTTTCTATCATTTCATCTCTTTCTTGTTTTGACAGTTCTAGAGGTGACCGTCTTTAGTTTTTTTTTGTTACTAAATAGTAAGCCAGGAAAAGTATTAATAATAATTTATTTATTTCAAAAGTTTGGTTTGTGTACACATACAGTCTGTTAAAATAACAATTTACAAATTAGGAATAAATGTAATAATAATAACAAATCACACAATAGAATAATAGCTAGGTTGCATGGTAATCTGTATTTTTGTTCCGCGTTAAGGTGAACGCAGACTTGGCTGCACCGCACGCGCCGCAGTCTTCGCATTCGAATTTTTTATATGAAGTTCTATGCAACCTCGCACACCCACCCGCGTCGCAGTCGCCGCAGTCCCTGAAACGACAGAACTCCCCAAGCCGCAGCTGATGACGTCACCAAACGCCGGCGCGCACGCAGCGGACGCTGCGGCTATCGCGGCACGGATGACGTCATTCGCGTTCACGGCGCAACCTGAATGAAAGAAATCAAATGCGATGCGTGCGACGACGGGAACGATTGCAGTGACTGCGGTGCGGATAGATGTGCGAGGCCATTAACAAAAAGCGATGACTGCGGGGACTGCGGAGACTCCGGTGCAGCCAAGTCTGCGTTCACCTTTACGGTAGAAATCTCAGTCGCAGGTGGCATTGATTTCTTGCATAACCTAATTATCGCGCAACCTGGGCAGACTAGCACTTTATAATTTTTCTTCAAAAACAGCGCTGCCTCCTTTGTGTTCATAATAGTTCAAAATCTTAAGATACATAGAGAATAGACCTCTGAAAAGATACATGTCTAAACCGGCAAAGTAAAGAAAACAAAAATATTTCTTTATTGTCTATAGTTTATTTCTAAAATATTTCTTGTCTATAGTTTATTTCAATGTGTGGATGTGTTGTGTTGTGTTAATGGTGACAAATGGTGATACATTTTCTGGAAAGAAAAATGAATAATACAATCTAAATGAACCTTCAATCTGAAGATATGATTGAAAATAAAAATCGACAATGAAGAAGGAACGGACGGGTGACAATTGTCGTCCATTTAAACTATAAGTATCATGATATTTTAGTTTGTTTATACCACAGTGTTAGACTTTGATTGAGGAGCTATTGTACTAATTTACAAGTATTTTTATTTACAGCCCATCAGATCCTTAGCTTGACAGGAATCAGTTTCGAAAGGAGAAGCGTTATTGTAAGGAATATCATTAAATATGAAATAAATAAATCTTAATAATAATTCAATAGTCAAAATAAAAATATACATTTTGTGTTTGTTATTTTCAGGGCTTTGTAGAACTAACCATTGTTCCGCTAAAAGATAACCTGCGTTACATTCGACTGAATGCGAAACAGTGTCGTATTTACCGGGTGTGCCTCAATGACCAGTATGAAGCCAATTTCCAGTATTTTGACCCATTTTTGGATATTTGTCAAGCTGACCCCAATACGTAAGTATTGTATTTACTTATAGTCATACATACATACATATACTCACGCCTTCTCCCATGGGGGTCGGCAGAAACTACAGAACATGTTATTAATATATCTACCCTCTACACACCTGACAAATAACTATCTTTAACTAAACCCCTAAGACGACCAAGAGACCAAAATCCGCCCCTAAGACGACCCACAGACCAAAACTAACTCGCTGGTTTTAGTTGTTGCTTATGTTAGCTTTGTCCCCTTCTAAAGAATAGCTCAATAATTTATAATAATATATATAAACTAGCAGCACCTGGTGGTTTCACCCGCATACGTGTCGATCCAGTGGGAGTATCGGGATAAAAACTATCCTATGTCCTTCCCCGGGATGCAATCTCTTTCTGCTAAATTTTATTGAAATCCATTCAGTGGTTTAGGCGTAAAAAGATAACATAGAGACAGTTACTTTCGAATTTATAATATTAGTATGGATGGATACAATAAGAAGCAGTCTTTTAAAAATTAGTACCAAGTAGCAGTCAGTAAATTATTGCTTCAAATACAAAACAAAACTGGGACAAAACACTTAAGGCCATTAATGACTGCTTCTTTATTACCCAGTCATATCATTGCTTATATCCCCCCAGTGCATGTTGCACAATATTAGGACACAAAAAGGTGTACATTTAAAAAAATTTGCAAGCATTCCTCATCATTTCAGCTGAAAGACGTCCACTGCCGGACATAGGCCTCCTCCAAAGGGGGGGGGGTGGGTGTTGCCATAATCGCCACGCTTGGCAGGCGGGTTGGCGATCGCAGTATAGTATGGTGGTGGAATGCATAGAGAACGCTGCTGCCCATTCTCCAGTACGATCCTTAGTCGCCTTTTACGACACCCACGGGAAGTATGGGGTGGTGCTATTCTTTAAGTCCGGCGCCACACAGACATTCCTCAATACACTTTATTCAGTAACATTTAGGGTTTATTCAGAATCAAAATTAGATGTACGAAAATAATAACAAAGCGGGTCACGGGAAGTGTCATTTACTTAATCAAAGTAACATTTACAATTACTTTAATTTCAGGAGATCTTTGGAAGTCTTCTCTCAGTTTCATTTATCTGCTGCCCAAAAGATAGATCCAGATCACAATTCAGGAGAGCTTCATGTTCAGATTCCGGATGAAGCGTCCCACTTAGTAGGCGAGGGGAGAGGCTTACGGATTGGTATTGAGTTCTCCCTTGAATCTCCTCAGGGTGGAATGCACTTTGTTGTTCCCGAAGGAGACGGATCTTTGGTAGAGGTAAATAAAATACAATGTTATTAACTATTTTACTTTTACAGTCACAAAGTCAAACACATGCCTAGCATACTAGTGTCATCTCTAAACGACAATGATTGTGACACACTGGACATAATTTGTGCCGGTCTAAAGATTTATGATTTCAAAAATAGTCACTAAAAACAAGTTTATTTGTCACAGAAACATGTGCATACAAAAAGATAATTAACTAGAATAATAAAGAAAAATAAAAACAAAGTAGGTCTATAATCACAGGCTCAAAACAGAATAGACGACAGCTGCATGTCAGCTCTGAGAGAAAAAACTCAGCCATCAGAGAAAAAACACTCTTTTACAAAATGATATGTTCATCTACGTTCACATTTTCTGTTTCAGAAATCAGCTCACATGTTTACATATGGACACTCAGCCCGTCTCTGGTTCCCATGCGTGGACAGCTTCGCAGAGCCTTGCACTTGGAAGCTAGAGTTCACTGTTGATGAAAGTCTGACTGCAGTGTCTTGTGGGGAGCTTGTTGATGTGATTTACACTCCAGACCATAGGAGGAAGACCTTCCATTACTTGGTCAATACACCCGCATGTGCTCCTAACATTGCGTTGGCTATTGGGTGGGTTTTTATTAATTTGTAAATCTTTTAGGCAATTTGTTACATAGTCTTTTTGATCATTATGTCAGCCTTTAAAAGTACAGCAGCTGCAAATTGCACCTCAAACTCACGAATCTATGTGGCTCTGGTTGGTCTTGTGCCTGAGGGTGCAGTTCATGGGGTTGCGAATTATATTGGCTTAATTTAATGGATAGATGTGTAGAATTTAGAAGTATAACATTTAAACTATAATAATAATATTATTTAATTCTACTACCTAATAAAGTTATTTTGTATTTTCTTTATTTTTTTACAGTCCTTTTGAAACCTACGTAGATCCTTTCATGAACGAAGTGACTCACTACTGCTTGCCAAACTTATTGCAAATATTGAAGAATACTGTGAGATATTTACATGAAGCATTCGAGTTTTATGAAGAAACACTATCTACTAGGTATCCTTATCCTTGCTACAAGCAAGTCTTTGTTGATGAGGTTTGTATCTAAGTTACACTTTAATTAAAGGGTTTAAAGTCATGTACATTTGGGTTCCTACAACCACACGAACAGTTGTACTGGGAAAAGTAGGTAATTTCTTTCTCCTAGTTACATCTCATCAAAAGAAGCATGAAACTATGCCTCAGTTCACCAACTTATATACAACCACAGAGCTATTAGTAAATGGAGTGCTCATCTCCACTTTATAAACATTGTCATTGAATCAATACTTTCTTCCATCTTCTTTTCTGAGAAGTTCTCTATGGTTAGATTGTTGAAAGTTTCACCTCCTTTATATAAACCTCTTTTTACAGACTGAAGACGACGCAACAGCATACACAACAATGTCAATCCTCAGCACGCACCTCCTTCACTCCATAGCCATCATAGACCAAACATACATCAGTCGCAAGGCCATGGCGCAAGCAGTGGCCGAACAATTCTTTGGTTGCTTCATAACTATGCAGAACTGGTCTGATCTCTGGTTAGCTAAGGGAATACCAGACTATATGTGTGGTCTGTACTCGAAGAAGTGCTTTGGGAATAATGAGTACAGGTATATTATACATCAGGAGTTGCAGGAGGTGAGATATTTAATATTTATACATTATCAATAAAACTTGGTTCGTTTTTAAAGACAGTGCAATGATTGAACTTTTATGAAATATTTATAATTATTTGCCAGTACCTTTGGCTGGAGCTTTTCAAATCTGCCAGTTGCATGTTCCCCAAATAATAACATGAAATTTCGGTCTTAATTAACCACTTACTCACAGATATGTACCGATTAATTTATCAGATAAACTCCTTCACATTTTTTCTATTTTAATTTTATTTTATCTGGCAGATAATACCTTTACAGAAGCTGAAAAACGCCTGTATTCATAAAATAGTTATATTTTTTTTACTTTGCAGGTAGTAGGATATGAAGAACAATATGGCGGAATAGTGCTAGATCCGTGGCAGCCGCCAGCGAGTGGAGCGCGTGTGGAAGCCAAAGATGTATTTTATTTTCCCGTCAGAAACGTACATACAATGTCTCCGCGATATATTGAGGCAAGTGTGTTCTCATCACTGTACAGTTGAACAGCAGTCAAACTGGGAAACTCCCCCATTTTAAATAAAGTTTTTGTAATGGAATAGCTACAAAAAAACAGCCCCCAACACAGTTTCTAGTGGGAAAAGAAGAATAACTTTACCTACGTTCATTTTCAGATAATGCGCAAAAAATCTCACCTAGTACTTCGTATGTTAGAACAACGTATCGGCCAAGAGTTGCTGCTTCAGGTGTTCAATAAACAACTTTCTTTGGCCACCAATGCGGCCAACACTAAGATAGGCAGCGGCCTCTGGGGCCATCTGTTGTTGTCAACAAATCTGTTTGTCAAAGCGATATTCACTGTAACTGGCAAAGATATGGCGGTGTTTGTGGACCAGTGGGTACGCACTGCTGGTCATGCTAAGTTTCAACTCACCTCCGTGTTCAATCGCAAAAGGTAAGGTTTTAAAATGCAAAACTTTTTTCCAACTTTTCGTGATTTCTTTTTTGGTTCATAATGCCTTAGCCCAGCATTTGCGAGCCCTACAAGGTGTAAGACATTGACATTCGGCAAATGCCGTAAAAATGGATGTGTGTAGATGCCTTTAACTTCTTAGTTGTAGCAAAGTATGCCACGAAGCGAGTGGTCAAAAAGGACCTGTTTTTCTGGATAGTGTCAGTTCAGCAAGGGCTACTTAAAATTAAGTGGGTAAAACTAATTAAAAAAAATATAAGCTTGAACTCTTCGTATTACTTACTATTTCGTGTCCAACGAATTTATTTGAATTCATCTTGTTCAATTCTTTACAACCAATCAATTCTTCCAGAAACACAGTAGAACTAGAGATCCGTCAAGACTGCGTCCACGAACGCGGCATTCGAAAATACGTTGGTCCTTTACTGGTCCAACTACAGGAGTTAGACGGAACCTTCAAGCATATGCTACAGATAGAGAACACGGTGGTGAAAGCGGACATTACGTGTCACAGCAAGAGTCGGAGGAACAAGAAGAAGAAGATACCCCTGTGTACCGGGGAGGAGGTCGATATGGATCTCTCTGCTATGGAGTAAGTTATATGGATATTTTTTTTTGTACTTCTTAGTGTGGCCAGAATGGATAGATTTTAGAGGAACAGCGTGTCAAGTTTACTCATCCCCCTTAGAAAAGGGAGGATTCTCCTACCAGGCGGGTGTCTGGTGGGCTAATGCCCGACTATCGATGTCGGGACGTTGTATATAACATCCTAATTGCGCGGTAAACTCGCTTGCGCGATGCAGGATTTGTGTGACGTCAGTATGATGCATAGTTCGCTTGTGGAGATGTAGATGCCGCCACAAGAGCGATTATAGGTTTCTGGATTTAGTAGTAAGCACTGAGAGGGGTTGGAAATTGTATTTGATGTCACTTAAAACGAGCGTTTTGCTGGCGAGATTACATCAACAACAGATCGCGCTTTGAATGATTGGTTTGAAAACTCTTGACGTCTACATAATGTTTTGAGTTTTCTAAACTTTGGTCCATAACTTTTAAGTTATAAGATATCCTAGGGAGCCAACTACTACTTTGTGCTACAAAATGGTTGAAAATAACGTAACATTTCAAATATCTTTAAACTAACATCAATATTTTTCTAGCGACTCACCCGTCCTATGGATCCGTTTGGACCCCGAGATGTCGCTCTTGCGTGGAACGGTAATATCTCAGCCAGACTACCAGTGGCAGTACCAGCTACGTCATGAGCGTGACGTCACAGCCCAGAGTGAGGCTATAGACGCACTGCACAACTACCCCGAACCAGCAACAAGAAAGGCGCTTACTGACGTCATAGAAAATGAACAGACGTATTATAAGATTAGGTGCAGGGCGGCGCATTGTTTGACTAAGGTAAGGATAATATTTAGCTGTTGTTTGCCAAGTTGAGGTGTAGACAAGAGTCTAGAAGCCATAAAAGCGAGCGAGTGTCATAAGAATGATACTGTCATTAAGGTTCGAATTTACATAATTCTCGCATTTTAAAAAAAGAGAAATGCTGCGAATTCTTTTGAGACTCCACTCAATCCAGGTTTCGATCTTATATCAAGCTACAAAACTAAGAAATCGCCTCGGAATTCTTAAAATTTCCGAAGTCTGACAGGAAGCTGCTACTTTTTACTTGAAGTATTTTTGCTCGTTAAATTATACAGGCGTAGAAAATGCCAAAAACGAAAAATTAATTTTGTAAAGAAACTACTAAGATCTCCGTCACCCACTGTTGATTTTTGCAGGTACTAAATACTGGTTTGATCAGAATGATGTAAATCGGTGTAGTTTTGGAGTATAGGCATGGTCTCGTCATTATCACGCATCGTAATGGCGGGACCAGTGTTATCGTGAAATTCCGATTATGCCATGGGAGGTACAAAATTTTCAGGACAGATACAAAATAGTACTAAATGGGTACTAAATATTAGGGAATGCAGAACCGGTTCTGTTTTAAAGAACCGGGATTTTCGGGACCTTCTGGCTAAAGAACCGGGATTCCCGGTACTTTCGATACTTTAAGTAAGCCTTTAAAAGATGAAGGGTTGAAACGGAGAAAGTAAAAGAAAGACGAAATGACAGGGCAAAATAAAAACATTTAAATCAAATCAAATAAAACGTTTTATTTCTTATTTTATTGGTAACTACGCATATTCTACCAGCAACATCTTTATTAACATTAAAACATTTTTGTACCTAATCCTAGAAAATATTTATCAGAAACATTTATTAAAAATCTTCTCCAAACAAATTATTTAAATCAACATGACTCCTATTGCAATTCTGCATAACCAAATTATAATTTAAAACTTGCGTAATATCTATATAAAAAAAAAGAAAAGGAACGGAGTTTTAGCGTAGCATTAATCAGTCTCAATATTATTGATTAGATAATCTTAACCGACATTTTTTAAATTGTTATTTATTAACATAATTCATCATCATCATTTCAGCCGAAAAACGTCCACTGCTGGACATAGGCCTCCCACAAGCACCTCCACTTCGACCGGTTCTGTGCTTCTCGCATCCATCGGGTTCCCGCGGCCTTCACAAGGTCGTCGGACCACCTTGTGGGAGGCCTTCCAAAGCTACGTCTACCGGTACGCGGTCGCCACTCCAGAACATTGCGGCCCCATCGACCATCTGTTCTGCGAGTCCTTGGCGAGTCTTTACCTTGGTCCTCTTGCGGATCTCCTCATTCCTGATTCGATCACGCAGGGAAACTCCATAGCTCTCTCCATTGCCCTTTGGGAGACTTTCAGCCTTCTTATAAGGCCCATTGTGAGTGACCACGTTACAGTGCCATAAGTCATCACTGGCAACACGCACTGGTCAAAGACTTTCGTCTTGAGACACTGAGGTATGTGGGACGAGAAGATATTGCGTAGCTTCCCGAACGCTGCCCAGCCGAGTCGGATTCGACGATCGACCTCATTTTCGAAGTTAGACCTACCTAACTGGACAGTTTGTCCTAGGTAAACATACTCGTCCACGACTTCGAGTGTAGTGTCTCCGATCTTTATGAGAGTGGGTGTTACATGGGCATTTGACATGACCATCGTTTTGTCCAAGTTCATTTTAAGACCCACTCTTTCGGAGGCTCTACTGAGGTCATCGAGCATTGTACTGAGGTCCTGCATAGTCTCAGCCCTGTCTCACACCTCGCTGCAAAAGGATAGGTTTCGAGGTCTGATCCTGGAGTCGGACTGCCATAGTGGCGTTTACGTACCGACACTTCAGCACCTCGCCCTGCCCGCTGCAACTTAAGTTTGGCAATTCTTCGGGCTATGTCGGTTACCTTGGTTCTCCTGCGGATCTCCTCATTCCTGAATCGATCACGCAGGGAAACTCCAAGCATAGCCCTCGAATCTCCATTGCCCTTTGGATGACTTTTAGCCTTCTTTTAAGGCCTATTGTGAGCGACCACGTTTCAGTGCACAAGTCATCACTGGCAACACGCTCTGGTCAAAGACTTTCTTCTTGAGACACTGCGGTATGTGGGACGAGAAGATATTGCGTAGCTTCCCGAACGCTGCCCAGCCGACTCGGATTCGACGATTGACCTCTTTCTCGAAGTTAGACCTACCTATCTGGACAGTTTGTCCCAGGTAAACATACTCGTCCACGACTTCGAGTGTAGCGTCTCCGATCTTTATGAGAGTGGGTGTTACATGGGCATTTGACATGACCATCGTTTTGTCCAAGTTCATTTTAAGACCCACTCTTTCGGAGGCTCTACTGAGGTCATCGAGCATTGTACTGAGGTCCTGCATAGTCTCAGCCCTGTCTCACACCTCGCTGCAAAAGGATAGGTTTCGAGGTCTAAGCAGTCGGGCTTTATGCTATTAAATTAGAAATACATATTCGAAACGCGAAGTATCTTTTCCCGAAAGTACCGAAAGAACCGGTATTTGGTTTTAAAAATCCCGGTTCCAAAAACGACACAAATTTACGGGATTTTCCGGTACTTTCGGTACCGGGATTTCCCGGGACTATTCACTACTAAATATACCTACGTGATAGAATCTTTCAATTACAAGAGTTGGTCCCGCCATTATGACGTTTATTAAAAATCCGTCTTTTCAGAATATAATGAGTTCTGTAAAACAAAGTACCATATTTAAACTTCTGTCTTATCCATAGAAAAAGAGACGCTACCATTTTAAAATTTCCACTTATTTGTAGGTGGCAAACGCCATGATAAGTTCATGGGCGGGCCCGCCGGCCATGTTGACGATATTCCGCAAGATGTTCGGCTCGTTCGCGGCGCCGCACATCATAAAACAGAACGCCTTCGACAACTTGCAGCATTATTTCTTGCAGAAGACTATACCGGTTGCTATGGCGGGTGAGTAAACTACTAGATTTTTCCTGTCAAAGAAATATCGACTTTGCTTGTAATGAAATAAAGTCGATAATTCAATGACTGACCATTAAATGCGTTTCCACTACAGATGTGCGAGGATGCGTAAAACTAACCAATAACAGCTTAGCTCAAGCTATGAAAATAAACGGACTTGTGTGGTTAAGTTTATTTATTTTCGACTTTATTTCAACTTGCTCAAAGTTGATATTTGTAACTGAAAACTACAATTGTGTTTGTTTCCTACAGGTTTGAGGAACATTCACGGCATCTGCCCGCCCGAGGTGGTGCGGTTCTTACTGGACCTGTTCAAATATAATGACAACTCGAAGAACCATTTCTCGGACAATTATTATAAAGCGTCGTTGGTCGATGCTTTAGCCGCTACCATTACGCCTGTTATATCAGTCTTGCAGCCCGTAAGTAACATAAAACTATTTTTATTGTTTTAATGCCTATTTTATACTAAGCGTCTTCCAATAAGTATCTTGAAATTGCTTTTAATTAACTATAAGACCGCTGCTGATGAGGTGATTAACTATAGGACCACTAATGTATCTTGTGTCCTGTTGATCATATTTTCGTCCAACAATAAAGATATCTATATCCATCCATCCATCTACCTTTCTATCTATACATTTAATCTATCTATCTATATATCGGTCTATCCATCTATCTGTCTATCCATCTAATTTATCTATTCAACTATCAATCTAACCATAAATCTTACTATCTATCTATTGTCTATCCATCTATCTATCCAACTATCAATCTATCCATGTATCTTAATATCTATCCATCTGTATATCTATCTATCGGTCTATCTATCCATCTATCTTTCTGTTTAACTGTATATCTATCTATCTGTCCATCCATCTAACGATCCGACCTTTAATCTGAAAACATTGTGAATATCAATCTTATTGTTAAGTAAGAAGACTTTAGCATATGCGCGGTTTGTCTATACTAGTCCCTATCTTCAGGTAATTGCAGCATTTTTTCTCAGAGATCGTCAGATAGGAAAAGACCAAAACATTTATGTGTACTCAAAAGTGTCTTAAAGATTACAGCAACAAAATAATATCATTTAATTTCTTCATTAGGTACTAAAACTTCATTAAATCACTCTTTCGTTCGTTATATATTATTTAGTTCCACCCTTCCTTCGTGCCTTTTTTCCCAATTATTTATTAACACTCACATTTTTTCCTCAGGGCGCTCCCATAACAGCCGACTCACTATCAGCAGACACACGACTAGTACTAGAAGAGATAACCCGAGTGCTAAACCTAGAAAAAGTGTTGCCCTGTTACAAAAACACGGTGACTGTCAGTTGTTTGCGCGCTATACGACGGCTGCAGCAATGCGGGCATCTGCCTAGCATACCGACCGTGTTCAGAGCTTATGCGGCGTATGGACAGTATATTGGTATGGAGGTTTATATAAATAAACTAGCTGACCCGGCAAACGTTGTTTTGCCATATAAATTATTTCTAGCTGCCCGGCGCTACTTCGTTCGTACGTGGTGTCCTACCCCTTACCCTACCCTACTCGTACCCTACTCCTAACCTACTCCTACCCTACTCCTAACTTACTCCTACACTACTCCTCCCTTACTCCTACACTACTCCTCCCCTACTCCTAACCTACTCCTATAATAAAAAAAAAAAAAGATAAAAGTATCCTATGTCCGTCTCCTGGTTCTAAGCTACCTCCTCAACAATTTTCAGCCAAATCGGTTCTGCCGTCCTTGAGTTATAAATAGTGTAACTAACACGACTTTCTTTTAAATATATAGATATTACGAATACAATAAGTATTTTCACTTTATACTTTAGAACGGCTTGCGTTTGTTCAGCATGTCATGTCGTGATGGTAATTTAATGATGCAATCAACGATTGACTTAGGTCTTTCAAAAAAGTGCCAGTAAATAATTGCATTGAACAATCGTGTTTGGTGGAACGCGCGGTAGAACCTAGCAGATTTTTGCTATGGTGGATCATGTTTATATATCGATATCCATCACATCTGCGTTATTGCGTCATGTTTACCGCAAACAAAAGTATTTTCTTTCTTTCACCTGCGGAGTTTCGCTATCTAATTTGATTTGACCGTGTATAAATGTAGCCAAGTTTTTTTTATTTCCTAGACTTGCTCTCCTAGATTATTAGTCCAAGTGCCTCATTATATTTTTTTCGTGGCTAATAACAGCCGCACAGGTCGATCGATCAGGTTAAGCTTGCCGCGGTTGGTCTGTGGACGGGTGACCATCTTTACATACCGAGATCCCTCCGTGCCTCGGAAAGCACGTTAAGCCGTTGGTCCCGGTTGTCATTCGTGGATCTTTGACGGTCCTTACGGGTAGTCGGAAGCCCGAAAGTCTGACAACCAGTCTTACCAAGGGGTATCGTGTTACCCAGTAACTGGGTTGTGGAGGTCAGATAGGCAGTCGCTCCATGTAAAATACTGGTATTCAGCTGCACCCGGTTAGACTGGAAGCCGACCCCAACATAGTTGGGAAAGGCTAGGCAGATGATCCCTGTACGGTCGACCACATGCGTCAGTAACAATAGAATTACGAAAACCACCCTTACTGCTACGACATAAAGACGGTTTCAAGATCAAACCGTTGACATGCACTTGACCATAGAACTTAGTCACAAGATTCTCATAACCACAATTTCCTTCCAGACGTAAGACTAGCCGCCTTCGAGTGTCTAGTAGACTTCGTACGAGTGGACGGTAAACCTGAGGACCTATCATCATTACTGACGGCAGTAGAAAGTGATCCAGACCCCTGCGTGAGGCACGGCTTGGCTCGCCTGCTCATCAACATGCCACCCTTTGAACGAGCTCAACGACATCGGCTTGACACCGAAGCTGTTGTGCATAGGTATGTATCGTTATTTTTAGCTTAAATTTACTCTAGCCCTGACAGCCGGCCGTCAGAATGGCACATACATTTTTATAAAAAGTTTGGCTTTGTTTAAGGTCGTCCCTGTCACTCACCTGGGTAACCTTTATTAATATTAGTTTAGTCCTGCCTGTCAAATTAAGATACTCCATAGACAACTTTCGACGAGAATAAAAAAAATGGCTACTAAAAATACGAATCAATTTACGCCAGGCGCTGACTCATTTGACAGGACTAAACTAATATTTATCTTCTGTCCTTGTCTTAATGAAATAGAAAGAAAAAGATGCCTGAACTTAAATTTAGTTTAGTTTGTGAACAACAAAACCGGCGCCATTATACGATTGGTCCACACAATGCTAAAGTAACATAACAATTCCCTTGACAGACTATGGAGCAACATAAACTGTCTCCTATCAAACGACGCCAGACTTCGCTGCGACCTGGTTGACTTATACTACACATTATATGGACTCAAGAGGCCTATATGTGTACCACTGCCAGAAATACAGGCCATGATGAAACAAATGCACCATAAAGAACGGGAGAGGCTAGAACGAGAGAGGGAGAGGGAAAAGGAGAAAGAAAGAGAAAGAGAACGCGAGCGATTGAAGGAGCTGGAACCTAAACCTGTGATTAAGCAGGAGGTTGATGATGTGAGTATATTGATGATAATATTGACGATTGACGAGTATATTTTTTAGAATCTCATTATCTTATTAATGAGTTTGTGTTCAACTGGTAGAAGTAAAATTAATACTTAAATCATCTTTTGAACTAATCCTGTCCATCTGTAACAATATTGAAGATATTTGAGCCTCGCTGCTAGGGTCTGTCCATAACATTCTGCGCAAAATCACCTCAGACCCTTTCTATTATTAAACAGCTGTTTTCTGATTGACTGTTACACTCAAAATAACAAATCCAAAGTTATTTTTGTGTAACAAATACCTTTTTCATTTTTCCTTTAATTTATGCTGTCTCACTCCTGGGTATAGAAGGCACGCGCAATGTATTCCACTTCTCTTAGTGTTAGGCTTCGTGTAGACGATGCCGGATCCGCACCGGCGCCGGACCGCATATATGTGTATACGAATGAATATCGTGCATGAGCCGCGCCGTCACCGTGCCGTCGCCGCACCGTTGCCGCACCGGCGCCGGAATGAAACCGCGTGCACGCGCATTAATGCCCAGTTTAAATAGTAAAGCAACGATCACAGTTAAACGTTTTTTTCTTTATCATTTAAGGTTTCGAATTTTTCATTTAAAATTACACAGATCTCTTGCCACGCTTTTATAGTTTTCCTTTTATCTTTATAAGATTCACTTGTTTTGTCCCATAATACCTCCCTCTCTTGCACTAAATTAATCAATAACTCATAATCGAAGTCATCCATTTTAGTATTTTTTTATCGGGCACATGTGAACATCGGCGCAAGCGACGGGCTACTGAGCATTGTTCATGTACACAAAATGGCGGCACGGCGGCGGTCCGACGCATGCGCGGTGCCGGTGCGGCGCATGCGCGATTTTTATTCGTATACACAAACATGCGGTCCGGCGTCGGTGCGGCACCGGTCCGGCTCCGGTGTCGTCTACCCGAAGCCTAATGCTTAATTTAAATAATAATTCTAGGTGAAATACGAGCCTGAAGTACCGATAAGCACAGGTCTGCCTATGTCTACGTTAGACAGGATGGTGGACGTGCCTGCAGATGACATGTTACCGATACCACTGTCCAGTATCAAGGAGGAAGATCTCAAGATCGACGTCACCAGCGTGCCCAGTGAACTGCCCATCAGGATGTTCAGTGTAAGTTCTACAATATTGAAAGAAAAAAATTTAAAAAATCTCACGTGCTGTTCTCCTTGCCTCTTCAAATAATTTGGAAACATTATCAATAAATGTTTTATTTTCATCCAGGATGACAACAAACGCGAGTTTATGACTGACAACGCAGTCGCGTTGCCTGGTATACCCGGTACTTCGGGCCCGGTCGGATTCGAACCAGGCATGTTCCGGCACGACAAGGATGACATGGGGGCTCCTAAGGTAAGCAGAGAAAACGATTGGAAATTTTATAGAACTTCGGAAAAAAATACTGGCTCTTGTTGTAGTAAAAAGATTAGCTATGCTAACTTGATGTTAGGGACATAATCTACTGCATCATTCGTGGAAAATCTTTAAATAACGTAAACTTAACGCCTGTATTCTCTGAAGGGTAAGGCAGAGGTGTACCTTTAGCAATGTTATAGTTCGATGTAATAGAGGGGGAACCCATTGCTATCAACCAGAGACAAATCCAGACTCTGGGCTGCTTCTAAGAAATTTTTAATGGCGAAACCCAATAGCACTTGATCTCTTTATTAAAATTTTTTATAAGTAAAATTAAGCAATTTCGGATAAACTACAACTTCAAGTTCAATACAAATTACAGGCAAAGAAGAAGAAGAAGGAAAAGAAGAAGCACAAACATAAGCACAAGCACAAACACAGCAGCAAAGAGAAATCAAAGGAACATAAAGACAAGGACCGCTCCTTACTTTCCCGACCTCCCTCGAGCACGGAACATTTGAAGATCAAAGAGGAGACGCGGGAGACTCTCAGTTCGTTCAGCTCGAGCCAAAGTCCCTCAGAGGATGTCTCGTCAATGCCTAGTAATATGAGTTTTTAATTCTTCCTACTTTGACTATAACGTGATTGTATGTAAGTAAATTCTCCAGCGAAAAAGTTTTGCCGCTGTGATATTCACTAATTAGAACTAAGTTTTATGACGCGATATTTATAATCGTCCAATCATGACGAATCATTTATCCGAGCTCATACCGTAGAAATAAAACATTTGTGTAAAATAAAAAATGTGTAGTTTCTGCTTAGTCTTAGGGAAAAATGCGTGTCTCTATATATGTATGTTTAAATGACGTTCATCTACTATTCTACTCCATTAATCTGTCTTGTATGTTAAATAAACAAAGCTATTAACACATCAAGGCTAAATTCGCTAATAATAATGTCTCTTTGATGACTTATTAACTTGATGTCGTGATCGTGCAAACAGTCCGTGATGACGTATAATTGCTTCTCTTTTTAGCATAAATCTCTTAAGACCTTCCGGCGCGGTAACGACTGTAACCGTATTTTAAAAGTTCATGAAATGACAGTACGGGGACAGCCGTATAATTTGGTAATTTCTTTACGTCAAACACGACTACTGCAGTGTACGATTTATTTGCTTATTATATGTAGATTTTATGCTTAAAGCAATAAGGCTGAGATCACGTTGATTTACTGTATAAAACAAGTGGTGTATGAGTTGTCAATGTGTGCCATACCCACACGTAAACAGATTTCACCCACGACGCTCTATACGGATACGGTTATAGCCGTCTACCGCCCCAGGTAAACGATTTAATTTTCCGTGATATTGTTGATACGGTTGTGACAGTATTGTGATTTTGTATGAAAATTTCTACTGTCTTTCCCTAATAGAGTACCGCGCTGGAAAGTGTTACACTATGTAAATCTGATACACTGATTATATTTATCTTATCAATGATATTTTCATTCCTGTTAGTTAACTTTACTGCAGTCTCATTAAGACTAAGTCAAACAAAAGTATGGCCCCGTTCACACGGCTGTGACCAGTACGATATGTTACTGTATAATTTTGTGATCACTTCACAGCAGCAGAGGCGATGGTAGTGTGACGAGTTTGCGGGGCCAGAGATCGCACAAATAAAGGGGGAGGTTTGCCCAAAATAGGCTAACGAAAAAAAATATGACAGTTTTGTACTGCACTATTTTAGTTTTATCTGCATGATCACGTGACGCTGACGTGTGATGACCAACTATACTGATTGTTACCGTGTGAACGAGGGCTATGTAAGGCTAAACTCATGTTGAAAGTTCTGTTGACGTCCTAACATAATCATGACTATGTCTATGGTTTCGTCACTGATGGTGATCATGTTGGTTATGGTTTGGTAGTACCACTACCTATAATGATGCTACCACTACCAGCACTGTGTAATTTTTCGTCGACAAACAAATAGTGACAAATAAATATTCAATGTTTGTAAAAATAAGAATAAAGTAGGTACATACATATTAGATGAAAAAATATTTCTGAACATTGTAAACAACTTGGTTGTGCATTAAGCGCGAAAGATTTTAGTATGACATTAGAATAAGATAAAAAAAACTTGATTTTTGCGAAAGGTAGTGTTTAGATACGCACGACGCCGTATCAAGCTATACACTTCCAGTATATGCTGACTTCTCATTGTGCAAAAGCGTATACAATGCGAGGTCAGCTAAAACTGGAAATGTATAGCTTGATATGTTGTCGCGTCTACGTTTCTTTGTGAATAAATTGTAATATGTGATTATAACAGTTCGGATATAGTTTTAATTGAGAGATTGAGGTATTTTGAAGTATGATTCTGTAAAGTAAAAATTTGTATGGAACAAAAAAAATTAAAGGAATATATATTTTAAGCAAAGTGAAAAGAAGAAAGTATGTTAATATTTAAGTGAATAAATAAATTATAGGATTCATTTCAAGCTTTTTATTTTTATTCTTAACACATGACAACACTCTTTTTAATAAATAAATTATACATAGAAGCTGTTGGTGTACCTTAATAAATAAATAAAATAAAATAAAAATAAATGTGAGTGGTTGACAAAAAAGGGAACTCAAGGGAAAATAAATAGATTTCGAGTAAATTGCGTTTGAAGTTTCGTGTAGAAACAAGTTTCGACTCGTGCTCGGCTCACAAAAAAATTCATTAAAAAAAAACTACGGCACCTAAAAGCTAAAAGACCACGGATTCAAAAATTCAAAAAAATAACGGTTTCCAATCCCTCCAGGTCCCTTTTTGGTCAACCACTCACAAATGCGGAGTAAAGTTATACCAAACTAACCTCGAAAAATGTACCTATGATTAATCTGAAGTTAATATGGTTGTAACTTTACTCCGCTTTTATTAGTGGGTTAATGTTGACCTACTGCTTGGTGACAGATGACAAGAACTTTTTTTTTTTGCATTTGAGCTGATATCGACATTTCTGCTAGCGTCATTTTATTTTACTTATTATTTTGTAGAAACGTAGTTCCATTTGCGTAAGATTATTTCTTAAGTACCTATTTACGTTAGATTAAATCGTCAGTGTTTCAATAAGTATTTGTTTAACTAGGCTTGTTTGCGCAATCACAAATGAGATAAACGCAATCAAAATAATACTGTGTTGTTTACAGCGGTTAAAATGCGGACTGCAAGCGAGAGATCGTGAGTTCAAACCCCTACCACCATTTTTGAAGAGAACTCACTCCATGAATAAGGTGTAAAATCTACAATCCCGTATCCAATATTCTACGATGTTAAAATGTCATAAGTTGAGGAAGCACATAAATTTTTTATTTGAAGCCGTTTTATGCTGCGGTCCCACGGCCCATGCTAGGCCGACAGGCCGTGGGAACCGCCGCATCCGTTGAGGCCTCCAGTGGCCTGTTGTCGTCTATCCGTTCCATCCGGAGTCGGTAAGGTCAAAGACGCGGCGCGGCCTAAACGGGCGCGTTTCTTTATCACTGAATAAAACCACAGTCACGCAGCCATGCGCTCAGTATCACTTGACATGTTGGTATAGCGGTCAACCGACCGCACCATGCTGACACACGCCGTGGGAATGCTCGGCACGTGCCGCGACAGGCCTCTATACAGGCGTGGCAACGTCTGGCGCGGCTTGTTAGTGAGTGGGTCGTGGGACCGCAGCTTAACACGTTTTTTTTGACGTGACCATGACCGTTTCATTATGAATAAAATGTCCGATACGAGTTGTATAACCGATCCGGTCTTGATTTCATATTTTATAGATAGCGCTGCTGCTACATACCTAATTATTCAGATCGTATAACATTCAACCGTATTAGCAATTATACCTCACTCACAATTCCTAACTAACCGGTGGCGTAAAAGTAATGTCATAATGTGTTTTTGCCGATGACGCCAAATGTTACTGCGCTTTGACATTTATGTTGTAGACATAATTATAGAGAACTAGCTGCGCCCCGCGGTTTCACCCGCGTAAATGTCGATCCCATAGGAATATCGGGATAAAAAGTAGCCTATATGTTAATCCTATATATTAGCATATTAGCCTATATATTAATCCAGGGTGTCGGCTACCTCCATACCAAATTTTATCAAAATTGTTCCAGCCGTTTGACACACACACTCACAAACTTTCGTTTAGAGTCGCGCTGACCGCACGCTGACTGTCGGCGCTGACAGCTTGAAACGTATGAACTTCTAGGAAGCGTTTTAGAATAACGCGTAGCTATCAGCGCGTGCGTTTCATACGTTTCGGCTGTCAGCGCCGACGGTCAGCGTGCGGTCAGCGCGACTCTAAAATCAGCCTTATAATATTAGTGTGATTAGTTGTCAACAAGCCATGGAGCGATACACACCTCAAGAACGTGGAATTATTGTAACTGCTTATTTGACAAATTTTCAATCTGTTTTAAGAGCGTTTAGGGGAGGTCAGCTCAAAGCGGCCACCTTAACTTTAAATAAGGAAAAAACCTATAAAACGATTCATTTTTGAAAATAATTTTATACTAATAGGTAGAGAATTTATTTAATTTTTGTAATTTGGAATTTAAATTTCGCGCAAATGTAAATATAAGCCTTATATTTGTAGATTACAAAAACTTGACAAAAAACCGCTTTGCCCGAGGGGTCGCCCAAAGCGGCCATGGTGGTAAGGGCATAGAGGCCACCCTAAAAATTCTTCGGAAATTTTTATTTTTTGTTGAAATATATCGTGCTAGACAAAATAAAAATAAAAAAATATATATGTCGCATCACCGGGTGGCCGAGATGCGATACATCGGGTCTTGTTCACGATCCGACATAGTTTAGATAGGTGTGGGCACTGCAGTGGGTACTCGAACGAAAAGATTATTTGAATTTACAGTAACTTTAATAAACTAGCTATTTACAACCGAAACGCACACGTGCGTCGGAAACAAACACGTGCGTTGGTATTGAGCGTTTGCCGAGACTGTCCGAGCTCGACGACTGTCCACTGTAGACTGTCGCAGCACTCGGTCTCTCCACCAGTCCTCGCTGCATCCCCTCTACCGACGATCGTGTCCAAGCGGTAGGGCTCGCTTGCGTTTCCGATCACATGATTCTTCGTTTACCAAACAAATTGTTAGATGGCGCTGTTCACTATACTGTGTTGCCATTTATCCACGACACGGCCATCCCTGACTAGCACCCGTCCTCGGGTGTAGTACCTGCAGACCAAAAATACTCACAGAGTAAACAAGCACGGCTATCCTGCCAATAACTAAGGTAACTCGGCCTATCCTGCCAATACCTAATTACTAAGGTAACTGTATCTCATTGTTACTTTAATTTCTCTAATCTTAATTTTATTTACAATGCCTTGTTAAGGTTTCACACCCCATACAACATTATTCATTAGAAAAGGTTCGATCATTAAGTTGAACCAAAGAAAGTCAACATTCTAACGAATCAGTTACTATTTACCAAAATCTGTGCAAAAACACAGTCCAGAATCACACCAATGATTCTTACCAGATCAGTTGTCACATTTGCAACTGCACATAAGGTGCGGTTGAGACTTGTCACGACATGTGCTTCCTACACATGAGGTGCTCTGTGCATCAACACAGACTAGAATCGACCCATCGATTCTCAGAAAAAGAATACAAGAACATGAAGCGGTCTGTGCACCAACACAGACAAGAATCGCACCAACGATTCTCAAAAATCTAACGCAATATGTGCTACAACACATGAAGCGCTCTGTGCACCAACACAGACAGGACTCGACCGATCAACAAGTTAAACCATCACAATTGTTTTGACAAATCAGTTAAAATTTACCGAAATAAAATTCATAGGCAATGTATACTCAACTCATGAAACTTTTATTGCAAACTGTGCACCAACACAGGTCAGAATCGCACCAACGACTCTTTACATATCTACCGCCACATATGCTACAACACATGAGGGGCTCTGTGCACCAACACAGAAAAGAATCGCACCAACGACTCTTTAGATATCTGCCGCCACATATGCTACAACACATGAGGGGCTCTGTGCACCAACACAGAAAAGAATCGCACCAACGACTCTTTAGACATCTGCCGCCACATGTGCTACAACACATGAGAGGCTCTGTGCACCAACACAGAAAAGAATCGCACCAACGATTTCTAATAGACTCGTCGCCACATGTTACTCATGAGGTGCGGTCTTAAGTTTTGAGTTTGAATGTACAAGCCATTCTTAATCAGAGGTGGTTTCACTATTACTGTCCTCAACTATAACATCTAATTCTCGAGTAACTTGGTGATCGGGTATCCTTCTCACACAATCATGAGGGTATTCTTAGGTTCGCTGAGTTAAGAGCCTTTAAAACAATCATAAAAAGCAAACTTAAAGGCTAACTTTACTTTAGTCAAATCGAATGTTATCGTAATTGCATTTTTTTAAGACCCTGTGTCACGTGGTCTACTATCTCATCTAAGTGAATATCAGTCAACTCATCATCAGTTGTCACTAAGCTAAGCCAATACACTTTGACGCAACACAATCTTTGATGATAGAGCGACAGAGTTGTAATAAAATGGATGGGACTCACCCAGTATTCATCAGAACACTGCTCGGATTGTCGACATAGCAAACTTGTACCGTATCACTCGCTACTAGCCGCTGCTGCAGACGCTGGCCCGAAACCGCCTGAGCCCCTCGCCCTACTGGCGATGGCGCCTCCATCATTGTTTCGTGGACACCTCGAAGCAAAATGTCTGGTGTTGCCGCATCGAAAACAGATGCAGTCTGAAACTGCCATCCTGCTTGCACTCGTTCTCGTGTGTTAATCTGTCAACAAACATACAAGCAAAGTATCACATAGCTCGGTCACTCCTGACCAAATATGGTACAGACAAAAAAACACAATGAAAATTTGAACAAACTAAAAAAATTGCAGAGTTCAGAGCATTACTCATTATTTGATTCCTAAATCTCAAGATCACAAAGTAAACAATCAACTAAGCCAATAAAACATACTTAGAGCATCACAAAACACAAAGCAGGAATCTTATTCGTGGCCTGTGGCTTTTCATCAAACCCAACAAACCTCACGTTTGTTTCTATGAATTCCTCTGAATTCCGAGTCCCAGGGACTCTATGGTCTCTACAAGACTCGACCTAAGATTCACCACTATCACTCGACTTAATCTCTACTCTCTTTCATCAACCAGACTTTTACTTGGCTTTCCTTAAATTCGTTAGTAATACTCTGATTTTCTGGCATTTTTCGCAACCTCCCATATGAAGACTGATGAGATCATTAAACGGGACGCGACTCTTTAAAATCTGTTTTAGCAATTTGCAATAAGCATTCAAATTAGAAATCAAAAATTAGGCTAATCTAAGAATTTGAACTATCTAGTTTCGAGATTACCGAGACCAAGTACAACGTTTTCACACTACGTTAGTCAAAGAAAACACAACTTCAGGTATCCCATTCACGGTCCAACACATTTGTCACATGCGCACTTCCCGCAGGAATGCCGAGTCATCCTTGACTCTACGGTCTTGGGCTTCAAGGCTAGACCCGACCCTACTACCCAGAGCTACCGCGTATACCACGTACTCACGATACTCTGGTACGGTCTCCGACCCAATGAACCGAGGACCTGAGTACACAAACTAAAGTGATGCCAACTCATCATCCATTTCGTCTACAATCTCAATTGGTACTTGGCGCTCGGGCATCTTCCGAACACGGTCATAGAGCGTATTTGTAAGTACGCACCTAAGTCAACCTACTGACCAAAAAAACACCAACCAGAGCCATGTACCATCGTTATCCACGTTACAACAATAATCTTTTTCACTAAGAGCCTTAGGAAAACCACACACGAGTAAACCACTCTAACGCCACGGCTCTCCGGCCGACTAGCAATCGCATTGCGCTCACACATCCAGCGCATGGATCCGTGTGCATCACCCTGTGACTACACACTTTTTACTACGGCCGATAGAGAACCCCTACTCGTGTGGTTCCCACTACTTAGGCTTGCTCATCACCACTGTGATCACCATCTACTCCGATTGGTACATGACCTACTGGCATCATTCGTAATCTATAGTGAGCGTCTTTAAAAATTGCATTTTAAACTAGACTTGGCTTTACTTCTCAATGTAACTGTTTTTGCTGTTGTTTACAAGGGAAGCACTCAGTACCCGAGTCATAACAAAATGAAAACGACTCACCAGATTCGGTAGACAATAGATCTGTAGCTGGCTTAATGGTACAGACATTCACTCGCTGTCACTGCCTCCTTGGCAGAAATCGCGAAGCTTCTTGCACAGAAAACACCGTCCTTGATCAGCGATTATTCATACAGGAGATCCACAGAGTGCAGCGCTCTCCGACACTACCATTCTGCTTGTACACGTCCGTGTGTGTTAACCTGTAACCACAAAAACAAACCAACAGCAGTGCATGTTCCACTTGGCCAATTCTGTTTACCAATTCTGTTTACACATTGTTATCGAAACGCATTACTTAATTTTGTAAAAACGATAGCAATCATCGACAACAAAAGATTCCTCTAAGCCTTAGTAATAACAAGGACAGGTCAGGAACTATATCAATTTAGATCACATACAACGCTCATGGCCCTGCTGTCGCAGCAGCTAGTGACACTCATGCCACCCATATCGTCATCACCTCAAGTGATACGATCAACATACTTCACTTAACATAGAGTCTACGACTCCCAGGTTACTACAAGACCAACACAATAGTCTCCATTGAGACCCTGGTCCCCGCTGCACCACCAGCTGCCCATTGCTCCCTGAACAACTCACAAGTGAGTTGCAGTTACGAATACAGACAAGTGCGTACAGTGCGACCTAACCATGGTATGTGCTCTAACTAATCGGTGGAAGAACTCTCATCACCGTCTTCTACTTTTAACTCGTTAGGAACACTACTTAGAGGCATCTTTCGTATGCGACCGTGAGCATACTTGTAAGTACGGTTAGAATTTAAAGCTTTTAACGTATGGGGTCACCGTCCAAAACATCAACTACCGTAAGCGGACCTCTGAACTTCCGATCTAATTCTGATGACCTGAACTTAGTATCTGATTTTGCTACTCAATAACACTAAATCGCCAATGTTGTTATAGCTGCCATTGTTCTATCATAATGTTACTTTGCAAGTAAATGTCGGGTAGAAAAATAAAACCTCAAGTTGTTGCTAGCTAATCGCAACGCTACACATGATTTGTTCTGTGCTGAATACACGCGTTTGACCAATGCCCGTCAACACAACAACGGTATTAACTCGTTTGCCACTTAATTTGGCTGCACAACTCGCTTTTACTAACAGCACTTTTATTCAGCACCAGAATCGTAAACAAAACAATACAGCTCACCTTTATTTTGTAACGTGCCTGAGGGCAGATAAACGTCATCCACTCGCCCTTCACTACTTCCAGCACGTTGTCTACCATCAGCTTGGCTGCCACTGCTCGTGTTTCTCACTTGCAGCACACGAAGGGTTTCACTGACGGCTGCGAGGCTGCTTGGCTCGATTCTCAAAGTCACTCCATGTCCTTATCCAGGTGAAATCCAGTCAAAGAAATATCGCACCGTGACGTCAACGCTCAATTCTCCATAATTTTTTCAGCTCGAGTGTATCCCAGTTCTGATGTCGCATCACCGGGTGGCCGAGATGCGATACATCGGGTCTTGTTCACGATCCGACATAGTTTAGATAGGTGTGGGCACTGCAGTGGGTACTCGAACGAAAAGATTATTTGAATTTACAGTAACTTTAATAAACTAGCTATTTACAAGCGAAACGCACACGTGCGTCGGAAACAAACACGTGCGTTGGTATTGAGCGTTTGCCGAGACTGTCCGAGCTCGACGACTGTCCACTGTAGACTGTCGCAGCACTCGGTCTCTCCACCAGTCCTCGCTGCATCCCCTCTACCGACGATCGTGTCCAAGCGGTAGGGCTCGCTTGCGTTTCCGATCACATGATTCTTCGTTTACCAAACAAATTGTTAGATGGCGCTGTTCACTATACTGTGTTGCCATTTATCCACGACATATATTAAAAACATTATTTATTATTATTAAACATACTTTTAATAAAATAATCAAAATTTTCTACCCGTTTTAATCACAAAGTCAAATTATGACTTAAATATAATGTTATAATTAGGTATTTAGTTTGAAAACTTCTGAACTAATAGGAACTTTGAATCAGATTTAGTTTCTGGCGATTGATGTAGGTTCTGGTCGTCTCAAGGTCAAATTAGGATGACGCGTGATAAATCCTTTATAAAAATCGTGTCCGGCGGCGGTTTCATTCTTGAAAGGATGTGGAATGTGATTTGCTTCAGCATATTAAAACACAAGCTGCAGAAAATCTTCCTTTGTAAGGCCAAAAAAGAGGTTGTCCATATGAAACATGTACTCTAGGAGCGCTTCTTCTTGCTCTGGGGTAAATGCTGTTGTAAATCTGCCAAGTTTCTTGATGGCAGATCCTGTAATTGTTGACCATCTAAACAAAATAACTGAGCATTATCAATCGAATCATAATATTTTAATAAGGGCAAAAGCGGTCACCTGGTCACTTTGCCCGAGCCGCTTTGCCTTAATAGCCCATTTTGTTATAAAAATTAACTACACCCACATTATTTATCAAATTTTGGAGCTAATGCTAAAGAAACAAAGCCAAATAAGTTTAGGAATGTTGTGAAAAAATTGTGGGAAGAAATTATAATTCTTTTTAACCGACTTCTAAAAAAAGAAGGAGGTTCTCAATTCGGATGTTTGTATTTTTTTTTTTTTTTATGTTTGTTCGCGCATTACTCCGTCGCTTGCCAACCGATTTGAAAATTTCTTTTTTTGTTGGAAAGGGTATACTTCCCAAATGGTCCCATGAAAATTTTATCGAAATCGGACAAGCAGTTTTTGAAAAATCAACAAAAATCTAAAAAAAATATGTATATTGTCTACATTAACGATCTTTTCGTTTACTCTGCATTGCGTTTTTTGTTTGCGCATAACTCCGTCATTTACGAACCGATTTGGAAAATTCTTTTTTTAAAGTAACTTGATCATTTGCTCAATTATATTTTACTCCTCAACAATTAACGTACCTGCGTCGGGTAAAGCAATATTTTGTAATAGGTGATGAGCAGTTCACATTAGGCTATTGTAACTTAGATAAATTACAAACTGACCCACTAAAAAAGTGAAAAATAAAAACTTTTTTACAAAAAAAAACAACCGACTTTCAAAAAACACTATAAAGTGAAAAATAACTTTAATTTCGGAAGTCGGTGGCACAAAACTAAAATACAAATCCAAAGACACCGACTTCCGAAATTAAAGTTATTTTTCACTTTATAGTGTTTTTTGAAAGTCGGTTGTTTTTTTTTGTAAAAAAGTTTTTTTAAGATTTATTAACAATAATACTATAGGTATTTTTGACAACGACATTTTCACGTGTAATGTTGACGCGTGCTTACTCTGTACTCACAGAGCATGTTACCTTTTTCTGTACTGAACTGATTCATTCTCCCACGACGTACACGCTACAGGCGAATATTTGAAGTTCGTGGCCGTGCTCCTGACGCTTAGAAATAACGCTTGTAGCGGATTGGCGCCTCAAGCGTGGCGTTATTTTCGTGGCCGAGGCATAAGAGCCACCAGCTCAATCCCACCGCTACCGAATGCCTGATCGGCACCGGGCGGGAGGTTTATTACGCGTGCAGAATGGCAACGTCGCGCTATCACTTCAAATATCCGAAAAATGAATCGTGGCCGCTTTGCCTTCTATGGCCGCCTTGAGCTGACTTCCCCTACGCCGTACGGCATTTCATACAAAATTTTAAGCCCTTGATTTTCGATATGAATGAACCGATTTTAATTGAACTTCATACGCCTAAGCAGGATACAAAGGTCTAAAAAGTTAGTAGAGAACATTTTCGAAAAATAGTGTTACAGCCAAATTAGACCGATTTTAAACTTTCCATAGAAACAGAGACTTCCAGTTATCTTTATTTAAACAAGACATTTCGATAATGTTTTCTACTAACTATTTAAACCTTTGTATCCTGCTTATGCGTATAAAGTTTCATTAAAATCGGTTCATTAATTTCGAAAAACAAGGACTAGAAAGTTTGTATGAAATGCCCAACGGCGTAAACGCTCTAATGTTGATGATTAAATATTATTATGACTAGCTTTTCCCGGGACTTCGTTCGCGTAAGATTTCTTGTTCCCCCGACCTACTCCGTCGCTTTGCACTTGCCCGCGCTATCACTTTGATTTCGCTTAGCGTTTTATCTGACTTTTCTTCTTTTTCCGCGGCTCCTAAGAGTTATAGTGTGATGTTATATAGCCTATAGCCTTCTTCAAGGATTGGGCCATCAAATGCAACAAGAATCTTTTAAATCCGACCGGTAGTTCCAGAGCTTAGCGCGTTCAAACAAACAAACAAAATCTTCAGCTTTATTATTAGTACTAGCTTCTGCCCGCGACTTCGTCCGCGTGAAATTTCACCCTCCCCCCATTCACCCTCTTAGGGGTGGAATTTCGAAAAACCCTTTGTTAGTGGATACCTACTCTTCACAAAGGACACGCACTCCAAATTTCATGTCTCTAGGACCAGTGGTTTAGGCTGTGCGTTGATATAAATCAGTCAGTCAGTCAGGACTTTGATTTTTATTTGTATAGATAGATACATAATGAGATATAGCTGAACATTCCTTCACTTTAAGGTCACATACAAACCGTCAGACAAGCTTAAAAGTCTCACAATTGGTTCTTTTACTTCACCTTGTCTTCTAACTAACACTAAATCGAGAATTCGATACCGAAACCTCGTACTGTCAGTTGATCCCCCCCTGTAATACTAAACTGTGGCTTTGTATCAAATAACTTAGCCTGAATTTCTAATCTACAGCGTTATTGGTAAAACATTAACAACCTCTTAAGAGGTCATTGTACTCATTATTATGAACAACTTTTACTATGGGACCAAACCTGAAATCGCGTAAAAAATCAGCTGTTCCCTACATTTTGACGAGTTATACGAACGTAAATGGAGGGAACAGCTGATTTTTTTTCACGATTTCAGGTTTGGTCCCATAGTAAAAGTTGTTCATAATAATGAGTACAATGACCCCTTATGAGGTTGTTAATGTTTTACCAATAACCCTGTATAACAAACGATAGGTGTACTTGGTAGATGTCTATTGTAGTGGTTACTATAGAAGAGGCAACAAAACGGACCGAACTGCACCGTAATTGCGTAACACACATCATCATCTGCCTAGCCTTTTCCCAACTATGTTGGGGTCGGCTTCCAGTCTAACCGGATGCAGCTGAATACCAGTATTTTACATGGAGCGACTGCCTATCTGACCTCCACAACCCAGTTAATGGGTAATACGATACCACTTAGTAAGACTGGTTGTCAGACTTTCGGGCTTCTGACTACCCGTAACGACTGTCAAAGATCCACGAATAATAGCCGGGACCAACGGCTTAACGTGCTTACCGAGGCTCGAAGGGGTCTCGGTTTGTAAAGATGGTCACCCATCCACAGACCAACCGCGGCAACCGTAGCTTAACCTGATCGATCGACCTGTGCGGCTGTTATTATTTCGCCACGCCAAATAACACGCACATTACACACAAACACACACACAACATATTGCGGAACACACTATCAATCCCAATGAATCATTTTGAAGGATAATGTTGTCTACCAATCCATTCCTTTCATTTGTTCGAAATGTTGTTTACTGTAAGGTGTGTAGGTACGCAATTACCCCGTTGATTGATAGATATGACGAATCTATCCATCAACTTCTTTTAGATTTTCTCTTATGGAAAAAACAAAATCACTGCCCAACCCTGGGCAGTGATTTTGGCTTGAGACAAATACCGCCTTTTGTCTAGTTGATCACTCCTATTAGCTAGGTAGGTTCTTATAAAATGGACGGCGGCGCGGCGCAGTAAATGGCTTCGGTTTTTTTTTAACCGACTTCTAAAAAAGGAGGAGGTTCTCAATTCGGATGTTTGTATTTTTTTTTTTTTATGTTTGTTCGCGCATAACTCCGTCGCTTGCCAACCGATTTGAAAAATCCTTTTTTTGTTGGAAAGGGTATGCTTCCCAAATGGTCCCATGAAAATTTTATCGAAATCGGACAAGCGGTTTTTGAAAAATCAACAAAAACCTAAAAATTTATCTACATTAACGATCTTTTCATATTTCATAACTCCGTCATTTACGAACCGATTTGGAAAATACTTTTTTGAGCATTTGCTCTCGAACATCATCATTTGGTAAAGTGGAGCTGATGATAAAGACCACAGATGGCTATCGGAACTACTCAATGACAAATATTTCACGGGTTGCGATTCGATTACTTTAATGTGGTTGCTAAGCAATTTATGCTCTTTACAAGCTCTACACCATATGCAATGGTGAAATGGAGCTGATGGTGACTTCTCAAACAGCTCCAGTTTTCCTGGCTTATGGGAACTCCTCAACAATTAACGTCCCTGCATCGGGTAAAGCAATATTTTGTAAAAGGTGATAAGCAGTTGACATTAGGCTATTGTAACTTAGATAAATTACAAACTGACTCACTAAAAAGTGAAAAATAAAAACTTTTTTACAAAAAAAAAACAACCGACTTCCGAAAAACACTATAAAGTGAAAAATAACTTTAATTTCGGAAGTCGGTGGCAAAAAACTAAAATACAAATCCAAAGACACCGACTTCCGAAATTAAAGTTATTTTTCACTTTATAGTGTTTTTCGGAAGTCGGTTGTTTTTTTTTTGTAAAAAAGTTTTCGAACACGTGCACACTGTTAACTTTCTCTAGGCATCTAAATCTATTACATATAATAAAATTGTAGAAAAGTGGTGTCTGTACAATGGAAATATATTAAAAAAAAGTAGCAGGGGTTGTTATTATATCGATGCCGAACCCGAAAATGTAATTAATTTTTTTTTTGTCTGTTTATCTGTTTGTCTGTTTGTCTGCTGTGTTTGTGCACGCTAATATCAGAAACGGCTTATTCGATTTAGATGCGGTTTTCACTAATATATTGTAGTAAGCTTCACTTAACATTTAGTGTTTATTTCATGTCAATCGGTTCATAAATAAAAAAGTTATGTCAATTTAAAGAATCACGGCGAACATTTGTTAAGGTATTCTATCAGAGTACGTAAACGCCTCGCGCCTGCGCGTCCGTGGCTATATATACAAGGTGTAACGGAAAGGGGGTATCAACCCTGAAGGAGGTGAATGATGATGAAAAAAAAAAATTGGACCTCCCATAGTAATAGCACATCAATGATTTACTATTACTATGGGAGGTCCAAATTTTTTTTCTTATTCGACCTATGTTCTTTGGGGAAATTAGTTCAGTTTCATGAGCACATTCACCTCCTTCAGGGTTGATACCCCCTTTCCGTTACACCTTGTATAAAGCGCGCTGAGAGCCGCGCCGCTGCCATAATTCCGATCCAGCCTGTCCCTTGCTGCCCTCTCCCAGCGACGCCCTAAGCCGAGGTCCGTACCCCACAGGGGGTGCCCTTAGCGTGTAGTCGCTTAGTTTTTAAGTTTATATTGTGTAGTTAAGTTGTGTATTATGCCCTGGCTGGAGGCCTTAATTTATTGAGGCATCCACAGGAAAGCCAGGTTAAGCAGTCGACAACCCCTCAGGTTGAACTGCGAGATGACCATTTCAAAAGAAAACGCGCCGCTGCCATAAGGATTCAGTTATTCGTAGCGAACGCACGTATCCTGGAGAGTATAGGCGAATAGTTGGATTCGATTATTGCGATTCACTTGAATACTGACTGTTTGCATATTTCATTTAATTATATTTTAGGGTTTGTAGGTTAGGTTCTTTTTCTTAATTTTCTTTAAAATTTTGTAAGTATTTGGTATAGGTTAGGCGGTTCTTTCCTTGATTATTGGGTATTTACTTATCTTAATTTTTATTTAGGGTTTTGTAAATAAATATTGTAAGCATTTATTATTGGTTAGGCATTTCTTTCCCTGATTTTCGGTATACCTACTTATCTTAATTTGTATTTAGGGTTTGTATATAAATATTATAAGTATTTTGTATAGGTTAGGCATTTCTTTTCTTGTTTTTCTTTATTAAGTATAAGTTCATTAGCTTAGGTTAGTAATTATTTTTTCTAGCAATTCTTTTGTTTTATAAAGTTAGTACGTTTGTCTGTGTAGAAGAATAGCACCACCCCTTACTTCCCGTGGGTGTCGTAAAAGGCGACTAAGGGTCTCACCGGACAATGGGCAGCAGCGTTCTCTATGCATTCCACCACCATACCATACTGCGATCGCCAACCCGCCTGCCAAGCGTGGCGATTATGGCAAACCCCCCCAAAATTGGGGGAGGCCTATGTCCAGCAGTGGACGTCTATCGGCTGAAATGATGATGATAATGACGTTTGGTTTACACGTCTTAACACTTATTACTTAAACTGTGATAATTTTAGACTGTATAATAATCTGTAAGTATTTATAATTTAATTGTTTACGATAGTACGTGTTTACTAAATAACTGTGTGTTAAGTAGTAAGTACTATTTTATTGTAAGAATGCCTCGAAGAAGATCCAACCTCTCCCAATGTAGCAGAAATGCTAAAAGGATGAGATTAGTTCGATCACAGGAATCTGAGGAAGGTCGTGAGGCAAAAGGCTCTCTGCACCAGGCTAGGTTTCGTGCTGCAGAAACTTCGACTCAGCGAGAATCTCGACTGAGTTCAAATCGTTCTCGAATGATGACAACTCGAAATAGAGAAAACGGCGAACAACGAAAGGCACGTTTATCTGTCGATCGCGAAGCTCACGCGCTATCGCGTGAGTCTGAGACTTTTGCTGTCAGGGAAATCCGCCTGAGCTCCCAGAGAGTACGGACAACAAATGCTCGATTCCAGGAGACACAGGACGAACGGGAAATACGTCTCACTGCCGATCGTGAAGCTCATACACTATCGCGTGAGTCTGAGACTTTCACTGATAGGGAAATTCGTCTGAGTTCTCAGAGGGTTCGGACAGCAAATGTTCGGTCTCAGGAAACACAAGAAGAACGAGAAATACGTCTCACTGCCGATCGTGAAGCTCAAGCACTAGAGTCTGAGACTTTCACTGAAATTCGCCAGAGTTCTCAGAGGGTTCGGACAGCAAATGCCCGGTCTGTAGACGGTATATGTAATTCAAAATATGCTGCCCGAAAAGTCACTATTCCACGCGGACGAAGTCGCGGGCACAGCTAGTTACAGAATAAAACACCAAATTTTAATTTTCTTTTTACTTACTTAACTTATGTAGTCATCGTTTTTAGGGTTCCGTACCCAAAGGGGAAAAACGGGACCCTATTACTAAGACTTCGCTGTCTGTCCGTCTGTCCGTCTGTCTGTCTGTCTGTCTGTCTGTCTGTCACCAGGCTGTATCTCAAGAACCGCGATAGCTAGACTGTTGAAATTTTCACAAAGTATGTATTTCTTTTGCCGCTATAACAACAAATACTAAAAACAAAATAAAATAAATATTTAAGGGGGGCTCCCATACAACAAACGCGATTTTTTTGCCCGTTTTTGCTCGATATCAAAAATGGCAACAGGTAGGCACTTGAAATATTCACAAAATACTCAGTTGTATTTTAACTTTAATAATAAATACTTAATAAAATTAAAATAAAATAAATATTTAAGGGGGGCTCCCATACAACAAACATGTTTTTTTCGGCGTTTTAGTCTTGTGGTACGGAACCCTTCATGTGCGAGTCCGACTCGCACTTGGCCAGTTTTTTTCTAAAACTATCATCTAGGTAAATACTCTTTTGCATAATCATGCAATTAATTAAAACTGCATCCTAGCCTTTACCAGTCCTACGTTGGACATATTATACCTATAGGCCTCTCCAATCACATGCCATTCAACTCGTACAAATACATCGCTTATCAACTCTTAACTCATCAATGAACTACGTAACCGTAATTGACTTCTTTCTATTGACTCCCGCAGTGATCAAATGTCAATTTAATGAAACCGTATCGGGGCATCGCGTATAGGCGCGGACGCAGTATCGCACTCACACCCACAGAGTAGAGACAAGAGACTAGGGGAACTGACAAGTTCACAAGTATTCACAACCAAGGCCAGAGTTCACTCGTGATTTAGACAATTTCTGATAGACAACGCTAAATGAGTTATTGAGTGATTATTTAATATACCTACTAAAAATAATTGGAAATATAATTTTAATTGAAGTATTATTTCGTCTTGTGAATAAGTAGTGAAGAAATGGCGACTTTACAAAATGGATATTCAAAGAAGAAGCAGTTGGATGTGGTGGTTGTTGGTGCCGGGTTGGTAAGTAACCTACCAGGAAGTTTATTGCATTTATTATAAGGTATAGTCTGTTGATGGTGGTGAATAAGTAAATTGTACTACATGGATCGTAACAAATAAAAACTGGCCAAGTGCGAGTCGGACTCGCACACGAAGGGTTCCGTACTATAAGGGTTTGCCTTGTGGTACGGAACCCTCCACGCCGAAAAAAACACGTTTGTTGTATGGGAGCCCCCTTAAATATTTGTTTTATTCTGTTTTTAGTAAGTATATGTTGTTAGAGCGGCAACAGAAATACCTACATCATCTGTGAAAATTTCAACTTATCACTAAATCACGGTTCATGAGATACAGCCTGGTGATTTTATAAGAAGTAACTAAGGCTTACTTTAGTTTTAGAAAAAGAACTAGGGTTTCGAGCAAAAAAATTAAAACCAATGAAATCCAACTTGTTTTCCGACATGTAGGTACCTACGCGACCGAAGTCGCGGGCACAGCTAGTACATATAATATAAATATCATTTAAAGCAATATATTAATATCATATTAAGTAAGTTATAAGTACCTAATTAGTAATTACCTACTTACCTTATCTATACATATAATAAATCTGTAGAAGGGTCAATTCTGTACATTGAAAATATTGAAAAAATAAATAGCGGGGGTGTTGCTGGATCGATACCAAACCCAAATATGTGATTAAAAAAATTTTTGTCTGTCTGTCTGTCTGTCTGTCTGTATATGCAGGCATCACGTGAAAACTAACGGTTCGATTTCGATGAAACTTGGTATAATTATACCTTATTATCCTGGGCATAAAATAGGATACTTTTTATCCTGAAAAAATACGTAGAAAAAAAAATCTTATTTTTCGGTTTTATTCATAGACGTTGTTCTGTAGAACCGCGAACACACGTTGCATTACCCGTAGTGGATAATTTTCCATTTCAATTTAAGAGAATACAGTTTCCTGTAGCTTTGTGTTACGCCATGACAATAAATAAGGCTCAAGGTCAGACCCTAGGAGTTGCTGGCGTAGATCTTACCGCGAGTTGTTTTTCACACGGGCAACTTTACGTAGCTCTTTCCCATGTGAGCAGTCCAAGAAATCTTCATGTTCATATTCCGGACGAGCTCACTAACAATGTTGTGTATGCTGAAGCTCTCAATTAACTTTCTGTCGCATTGTCACGATCACTTTTTTATTATTGCAAACTTTTCGTCATTGTCAGTAATTTACTGCTACATGCTACTTATCAAGGTCGGAATTACTATGAAAAAAATACTTCCTACAGAACGCGAGCTCAACAGCAGTAGCTCAATAGAGGGATCTCCTTAATTATTATAGGCTTAGCCGTATTTGGGTCCAATAGATATTTATATGATGTCATTGTCAGAGTTACTCAAAATGGAGAAATAAACCAACCACGCGAAGACCGACATCCGCGCGGACGGAGTCGCGGGCGGAAGCTAGTTTAAAATAAATGTACCGAATCGCTATTGTATTTAGTACGTGAACATTAATTATTCTGTGGTGTTACTAACACTCCTGTAGGTACTTACCTTAGTTGTTTGTTTTCTTGTCTTGCCTCCTTTTATGTTTTACCCGACTGCGCCAGAAGGAAGATTATGTTTTTTTGCTGAACCTGTCTTGTCGGAAGATCGACATTCGGTTACAAATTATAGCTAATTAATATTAGGAAATAACTTTGTAAAATGTTACGCAAGATTTTTTAATTGCTACTAGGTACCAAAATCAGAAAAACGTTCAAGAATAATCGGTGATAATAAATTCATACATTCGTGTGATGTTAAGTATGACAATCATGGAATGATTTGGTTTAATTAAACTTTGATCATCATCATCATTTCAGCCGAAAGATGTCCACCGTTGGACATAGGCCTCCCCCAAAAGTGGGGGGTTTGCTATAATCGCCACGTTTATCAGGCGGGTTGGCGATCGCAGTATGGTATGGTGGTGAAATGCATAGAGAACGCTGCTGCCCATTCTCCGGTACGCCCCTTAGTCGCCTTTTACGACACCCACGGGAAGTATGGGGTGGTGCTATTCTTTAAGTCCGGCGTCACACAGACGATTAAGTAATATAATCGATCAATTTGGTTAATTAAGTAGGTACCATAAACTTATTAAAACACCAAGTTAAAATAAAGATCAAATAAAATTAGATAATTTTGTTGATCTCCGAGTGTTTTTTACCGGAAACGTGTTCTATCAATAAATAGATTACCTATGTGAACGTCTCCTTCCTGAGATCAAAAGCTAGCCGGCCAACGAGTTGCCTTAACAACCATTGCCAAGTGCAGCAATGGCACAGGTTAGACGAGGTAATCATCATAATTTTAGTAGAAAGACGTCCATTGCTGGACATAAGCAAGCGTCGTGCCTTCCGGTACACGGTCGCCACTCCAGAACCTTTCGGTCCCTATGTTCTATGTTATGGGTTTGGTTTCCGCACTTAGCTAATCCTTCAAATGGACCATTGTGCGTGGGCCATGGCGGCCGTCGGTGGTTATTCCAACCAGCCCACCTCCCTCCAGAAGCTGATTAAGTCTCAATGCAATGGTTTTATTAGCCTCCATGCAAGCCGCAGGGCTTCACCATCACGGGACACTGCTCGCTAAATAAACACTTTCACACAATAGGCATAACGGACAGTCCCCTGTCTGCACAGGGGATTGTCCGTCGCGCAGGCCTTTTCTGTCCAGTCGTAGTAAGCGCCTGGTAAGCCTGCCATCCAATGACGGTATAGCTTCTTTGGACCTGCCTGCAGCCTGGTGACGACGTCCATCAGCTTTCTGCTACCTTTCGGCCCCATCAGCCATCCGTTCTGCGAGCAATGGCCCTGTCCACTGCCATTGAAATTCTGCGGCCTTTGTCGGTTAGGTTAGTTACCTTGGTGCCCTTGCAGATCTTTTCAGTTTTCATTCGATCACGCAGGAAAACTCTAAGCATTCACCTCACCCTTTGGGTGACCCCTACTCCTTCTAATGAGGCCTATTGTGATCCAGAAAGTTTTTGTACCGTAAGTAATTACTGGCAAAACGCATTGGTCCAACCTTTCGTCTTGAGGAGACACGGCAGTATGTAGGAAATTTTTTGCGCAACTTCCCGAAAGCTAGTCCCAGTCTAGTTGGGTTCTTCACGTTCGGTTGACCTCTTTTTCCAAGAACCTACCAATACAGTTTGTGCTGGGTACTTATATAAACATAATTAATCGTCAACAACTTCTAGTGTAGAATCTCCAATTGCGGGGCGGGTGTTACATGGACATTTGACATGACTTTAAATTAGATAATAGGCACTTGTGGTGGCCATAACTCTCTCTCTTGTGTTCCTTAGTACCTAGCTGTTATTTATGTGTATCTTATTTCATGTACTTATCTATTCTGTCCGACCACAGATATAGATACACCTAGATAGTAGATAACGCAAGAGCAACTACTTCGCATGCCCAGCTTACGTACAAAAATCGTAAGCTGCCACTTTCGCGCTCAGTCCGTAGTACTGCTGGCTGAGTGAGCTTGAGCGCTGGCGCTGGGCCCCGGGGGTGGGGGGCGAGACGCGTGCCGCACGCGGGTCTTTTAATCAATTTGATTTTCCCATCAAAGCATCACTAAATAGTGCTTGTGAGTGTGACGTTATAGTAGGTAGTCAAAAAATAGCAGGCTTGGTTTTCATAAAGATCGTAATACTTTTTTTTTTTTTTTGTCTCGGGGGGAAAATCCTCATGGACATCCTCCGCCCTGGGGAAGGCGGAGGGGCATGCCGGACTCTTACCGGCTAAAAACCACCCCGGTGTTCCCTTCCTGTACCTATTGCCGGGGGTACGGGTATCGCTTGCGCATTCATCCGCGCCCCCGGCAGGTATTGGCCCGCCAGATGATTGTAGGCGGGCCCCGTCACCCTCTGCGGCCATCACCCGGTGGCCGCAGGAACTCCAACTAAGAGGCGCGCGCGGAACACTGCGCCGCCGCCTCGAGGCCTGTTTCTGATCGGGCGACAGACGCCCCTAGTCTGCCGCCCGCAGGCCGCGCCCTATAGTGGCCGGAGATCGTCCGCCACCCTGCGACGCCCGGTGCGTCTGCTGCGGGCCGGGAGAGAGGTAACAGCTTCTCTCTCCCTTTCTGCCGCCTCCTTTGCCGACATTACGTCCTCACAGAAGGAGGCGACGGCCGTCCAGCCACTCTCGCTCCCGACCATGCATGAAATGACGGCCGGAAGCGAGAGGTCACCCGCAGCATCGACTGCCGCGACTAAGTCACGGCGCTGTACTGCCCAAGCTGGGCACTCCTCCAACGTGTGCAGCGCCGTGTCCTCGCGGCAGCTGTCACAGTGGTGACATTCGGGCGTCGGCTCCCGGCCTATCCGACACAAACTTCCCGAAACACCCATGTCTGGTAAGCACCTGCGTCAGCCGGAAGCTGAGGGCGCCGTGGCGTCTCTCCAGCCACTCCTTCATCACGGGTCTTACCGCCGCTATCGCGGCGTGCCCTGCCGTGGGTCGCGCAAGTCGCTGCTCCCATTCCGCCACTAGGACCTGGCGGAGCTCTGCCCTGCGCGCCTCAACTTGTCGAGGCACCAGTCGCTCGCCCCGCCCCACCGCTTCCTCGCGCCATGTATAGAGTGACGCGAGGAGTTCTGCCTCTAGGTCCCACGGTGGGGATCCGGCTAGGAGGCTCGCCGCCTCGTAGGAGATCGTACGGTATCCCCTTATTACCCTGACGGCCATAGCTCTTTGCGGCCTTCGTAGCAAGGCGATGTTACGGGCCGTCAGGGCATCCGCCCACACTGGCGCGGCGTAAAGCGCCATGGACCGTACGATCCCTGTGTAGAGCCTCCGGCAGGAGGTATTTGGACCCCCCAAGTTGGGCAGCAAGCGCGAGAGCGCTGAAGCGGCGCCCAACAAACGGGTTGCGAGCCGCTGGAAGTGCGGCCCGAAGCTCCACCGACTGTCGAGGACGAGTCCTAAATACTTCATCGTCGACTCGACAGCTATGGAGACTCCTCCTACCACGATGTTTGAACCCGGAGGTGGCTTATTCCTCGGCCCGTGAAAACAGAGGGCCTCGGATTTGTGCAAGGCCACCTCCAGGCCCAACCGCCGGATCCTACCCACGACATGCGCGACCCCGGCCGTCGCCAGTATGGCCGCCTGCCGATATGTCTTCCCACGTGCTGTTACTAGCGTGTCGTCGGCGTAGCATGTCACGCCGACTCCGTGGAGAAGAGCACCGCGCAGAGCCCAGTCGTATCCTATGTTCCACAGGGGTGGCCCCAATACCGACCCCTGCGGAACACCGCACGACATCTCTCGCCTACCCCATCCTTCACGACCCGGGTAAACTACCGCTCTCTCCGACAAATAGGCCCCGATAATGCGGCGGAGGTAACCAGGCACCCCGTGATACCGGAGTGCCTCTCTGATAGTATTCCAGGGCAAGGTGTTGAATGCGTTGGCGATGTCGAGCGACACCGCCAAGACCACCTCACCCCGGGCGACTGCCTCCTCCGCCAGGACCCTCACGCGCATGATCGCACACACCTCGTCCAGAAGCACAATGGGCCGGTAGGCAGACGGTGAGTCTGCGGGGCGCCCCTCCTTCTTTAGCAGGACCAGCTTTCCAGTCTTCCACCGGCGTGGAAGCTGTCCCCGCTCCAAACATGCGCTTAAGAGTCCTTCTAGTCGGGGCCCGAGAGCCCTTAAGGCCAGGACCCATGCACGGCCTGGAATGCCGTCGGGCCCTGGGGCGGTGTTTTTTATGCGAGAAACCGCCACTCTCAACTCTACCCGGGTCACTTCGGGCACGTCGTCGTCGTCGTCTTCCGCGTTGGGCACATTCCAAGGCGGAACCATAGCAGGTGGTGTATGCTCTGGGCGTAAGGGAAATAGAGCGCTCACCACGTCCTCCAATAACTGTGGCTGAAGACTCCGGGTCAGTGGGGGGGCCCACTGGCGCATCTTGCCCCTCACCATACGGTAGGGGCGTCCCCGTAGATCCCGGTCCAGAGTCTCCAGCAGTTCTTTGCGGGCCGATGACTTTGCCCGCACGATGGCTAATTGGAGAGCGCTCTTCGCCTCCCTGTAGCTCTCGTATAGTTCCGCCTCGATGGCCGCCGCTGACGGAGAGCGGCGGCGTCTTCTTCGGCACCTGGCATACTGGCGTCGCCTCTCAACGCAGACGATGCGCAAATGCGCAATTAGCTGCGACCACCAGTACACCTGGCGCCTGGATGGTATCGGCCGGACTCGGGGCATCGCAGCGTCGCAGATTTGCGACATGCTCTCCCGGAACCACTCCGCCTCCTCATCGATGTTGACAGGCCTGTCGGGAGCATCCAACCAGGCCTGCACAATAGAGGCCTCCAGGAGAGCCTCCCTGTCCAGCCGCTTTATTGCCCAACGCGGACCGTCTCCAACTCCCACCGAGGCTGCTAGGACCGGCCCGACCGAGGTCTGGGTGGAGACACAGACACAGAGTACAGATTGTAATACTTTTTTTTTTTTTTTTTTTTTTTTGTCTCGGGGGGAAAATCCTCATGGACATCCTCCGCCCTGGGGAAGGCGGAGGGGCATGCCGGACTCTTACCGGCTAAAAACCACCCCGGTGTTCCCTTCCTGTACCTATTGCCGGGGGTACGGGTATCGCTTGCGCATTCATCCGCGCCCCCGGCAGGTATTGGCCCGCCAGATGTTTGTAGGCGGGCCCCGTCACCCTCTGCGGCCATCACCCGGTGGCCGCAGGAACTCCAACTAAGAGGCGCGCGCGGAACACTGCGCCGCCGCCTCGAGGCCTGTTTCTGATCGGGCGACAGACGCCCCTAGTCTGCCGCCCGCAGGCCGCGCCCTATGGTGGCCGGAGATCGTCCGCCACCCTGCGACGCCCGGTGCGTCTGCTGCGGGCCGGGAGAGAGGTAACAGCTTCTCTCTCCCTTTCCGCCGCCTCCTTTGCCGACATTACGTCCTCACAGAAGGAGGCGACGGCCGTCCAGCCGCTCTCGCTCCCGACCATGCATGAAATGACGGCCGGAAGCGAGAGGTCGCCCGCAGCAACAGATTGTAATACTTACGTTATCTAGGTCTATCTATATCTGTGTGTCCGACTTTATCTTTATCAACAACATGGTCTTCTACACTACAACATCGGGTTCCTTTTTTGCCAGATTTTAATGCACCCAATTCGTGCACATTTTCTTATATTATCATGCTCAGTGGTTAATTATTTGGCTGTCATGTCATCTTCCACGACATCATCATACTTCTACAGAAAAAACTAAATTACCATCATTAGTTCAGTGCAATAATGCAACTAAGTTTTTGTGAATCGATTTTCGTGACACTTTTTTATTGAATTTCTAAAAGTAAACTAAGTAAAGTAAATGATGAAGGAATTGGTTTTCTAGAAATCAACAATTAAATCCATTGACTATTACTATTTAGATTTTTTTGTCTATCTCTAATGGACCAAGTACAACATGATTAGGTATTGTCTGACAACATTGTATTGGTAGCTAATTATCATTGGCCTGCGACCTATGACATCATCAGACTCAGGCCAACTTTTGTGCTTTTGTGTTATCATCATCTGCCTAGCCTTTTCCCAACTATGTTGGGGTCGGCTTCCAGTCTAACTGGATGCAAATACCAGTATTTTTCATGGAGCGACTGCCTATCGGACCTCCACAACCCAGTTACTGGGTAACACGATACCCCTTAATAAGACTGGTTTTCAGAATTTCGGGGATCTAACTACCCGTACGTAACGACTGTCATAGATCTAGAAATGACAGCCGGGACCAACGACTTAACGTGCTTTCCGAGGCACGATTATACTTAATTATAATTTGGTGCTTGGCTTCAAGTAGGTACCTAGGTACCTACTTAGTACGATCTACAATAGGTACTTTCGAATCTGGGAGATTAACACTCGTATTCCTTTAAATTTTACAGGTGGGGTCTCTTGAAGCACTGTATCTTGCAAAGAGGGGCCATCGAGTTCGCCTTTATGAGTTCCGTGATGGTTGGTATTAAAAGCCACAGCTGTTGTTTTTATTCTTTGGTTTTAGTAGGTACCTTAACTTCTCAGAGTTCGAATTCAGAATTCTACTTAGGTACTGGCCACTTTGACCCAAAGTGTTTATCTAACTGTAGGTACCATTTATATAATTTCTATCTACTGAATGTTAAGATGACATAACCGCTGCTATCTAGGGTCAACGCCTTTGTTATTGATTGCTGTAAGGTCGGGGATATTTTACTTTAAAATGATATTATTGCTATCAAATATGACAGTCTGGGCACTATCTACTATCACCTATATACTAGTTTTTACTGGAATTTATTTTAGCTTAGTAATATTCGAATTGTAGGTTATGTGTCTTTTGCAGTGGCAAACTTAAATTGATAGGTAAGTACCTAATTACTGATAAAATACTCTGCCTAATTTATGGAAATATTTAGAGAAAATCAAAAAGTTTTTCGTCATGAGTTTCATTTTCATTGTTATTGTGGTGGCTGATAACGAAAATGGGTAGAATGGCACATTTCGTATTTCCATTGAACCAAAATAGGTTTTGAATTTACCAAAATTCCATTTAATAATAAAATAAAGGATGGCCTGCAGATTATCGATTTTATATTCAGACGCACAAGTCGCTTAGGCATGTGATCAAAAAAAAGATGATTTAAATTTATTTTAAAGGACAGAAAAAGAGGTTCTATTATTATACATATTAGCGTGTACATTCATTTACTTGGGGAGCGATTAATACATGCCACTATTTATTTTTCTTGTTCTAGATATCAGAGAAACCCCTCAAGCCAGGGGTAGGTCCATAAACTTGGCGCTATCAGTGCGCGGGAGGCGAGCCCTGAAAGATGTTGGCTTGGAGACACACATGATCAAGGAACATGGAATCCCCATGACAGGCAGACGGATCCACAGGACCGATGGATCCACCTATGTTATACCGTATGATGCGAACACCAAGCAGGTTTGTTAAAGATAGAACAAGCAATTTGATGAGAGCTAGTTTTTAGTGCCCAATATTTATCTACTTAGATATCAATAATATGACGTCTGTAGAAGTTGTGTAATACCTAACCTATTAAACAACTTGTTTTATGTTAATGAATGTCGACTGTTTCTATTCCGTGGTGATGGTGAGATAAGGAACCTAAATAATTCAGTCTGCAATAGAATTGTATACAACATAAATAAATCTTGCCAGACGCCCCTACGTAGGTATATAGGTATTGACCGTTATTGTATTCTTAAACTATGTAATTATTATATCGACACTGCTCTAACTTGCTCAAAGTGCAGGGGAAAAAACAAGAGAGAGATTTACGTTCTTTTGTTTTCTATCTTTTGTTGCTTTTATCTTGGTAAGTACCTAGATTAATAAACTTAATATCTAATTTATCTTATCATACATTTTCAGTTCAATAGTTAAAGTAAATCCTAAGCGAACGTGTAAAAGATATCTCTATCTAAAAAGTAGTTAGGAAATTTTATATAGTCTACCTCATAATTATAATTGCTTTACCACCCATTACATGGCCGCGAAACGGAATGGAAGCGAATTTGTGTAACGAAATTGTGTAAAGCATGTTATGTCAATTGTGTAACTTACATACTAGATAGGAACCTAAAGATAGGTTTCACATCTTCCGGAACATTCTCTCGCAATCCCTGGAATTCCCGCAGCTACAAATTCGATACCTACGTGCTGCGTATCTAATTTGTACGTTTTAACTTATAAGCTTTGTAACATTTTGTTAGGTACAAAAATTCGCTTCCCTTCTGATCCTTGACAATGAAAATTGAGCGAGAAATTTTACATTCAAATGTCACTTAATTATGTACCTAGTTTTGAAGGTCCCCTATATATTATGTCTCCATAAGAAGCTATTTGTGTCTGCTCATTGCATGATAGAATCTGCATTACTGATTTTAATTCCCGTAAAAAAAAATTATGACGAAAAAATACAAAAATACAATGATTTTATCTTTACGTTATTATTTTTTCAGAGCATTTACTCAGTGGGAAGAAATTATTTAAACGCGCAGCTTTTACAAGGTAAGTAAATATACAACGTTATTTTTAGAACCTACCTACTTATATGCGAAACCTGAATAATAATATAGTTTGTTCAGAATAAGTAACAGAACCGATTACAATAATTTTTACCCCATGTTATATTTTGTCCCAAAAATATTTAAGAAAGGTTAAAAGTCAATCAATCCAATCTCCGAGCAAGCCAATCTCCGCGCCGAATGGTTAGATACTTAGGTACCTACTATTAATTATCAACGAGTGCAAGACGGCGCGGCGCGAGCGGCGCGGGTGAGCATGTTTTTGTACGGACAAACAGGTAACTTAGCAAACTTGTAACTTTGTGATTTTTCATGATACAGTTTTGAAATTTTGTACATAGATTCTTTACTTAAAAATACTAGACACGTGTTTCGGGTTTCGCATATACTAAAAATAATGTCGTATAGTTTAAGAGAACTAGCGTTAAATAATGGTGCTTGTAACTGCAGTTTTGGATTTGGAAATGGCTGAAAATAATAGAAGGGACGGCCTTATTAAAAAAATAGAAATGGTCAATGAGGATGTCCCGAGACCGTATGATAGTAACAAGAGAATAGGTAGGTAGATTATTAGAACACTTACCTATAATAAACAATGCTTGTATGGATATGTAAATAATGAAGGTCAAAGTGTCAAACAGATCTCTCATACAAATAAAAGTTTGAGAATTAGGGCAATGTAGGAAGTAGGTACCTAATTTTTAATATGTTTTATCAAAAGCACAGAATAACTAATAATAGGCACAAGGTTAGGATTTCTTTTGACCATTCATACCTACATACTTAAATAGGAATTACTTTGTGGACTAGCTAGGAATTATTATGCGCATAACTTTGAGAAAACAGAATTAAGATGCGACAGCGAGCTCAAAAATGTTAATAGCCTTCGTTTATTAGGGTTCCGTAACAAAATGGTAAAAGGCGACTAAGGGTCGTACCGGAGAATGGGCAGCAGCGTTCTCTATGCATTCCACCACCATACTATAGGTACTGCGATCGCCAACCCGCCTGCCAAGCGTGGCGATTATGGCAAACCCCCCCCAACTTGGTGGAGGCCTATGTCCAGCAGTGGACGTCTTTCGGCTGAAATGATGATGATGATGATGATAAACAAAATGGTGTCTGTCTGTCTTTCTGTCACAGCTGGATATCTCAAGAACTACTAATGCTATGAACTTGAAATTTGGAATAGTTTTAGTGACGTTTGCCCAACTATTTTACAAATAAGAAAGAAATAAAAATGAATGTATATTTTTTGCAACGGGCTAAAAGGGGGTCTGAAAAATTCGAAGTGGGGCTACTAGGGCATGTGGGGTATCAGATAAAAGAGCGCAGTTTACACAGTCTTAAACATTTTTTCGTTTTTTTTAGGCCGCATAGTTTTCGACTTTTGTAGAAAAAAAAAATAATACCATTCAATATATATACCCCTTATCTCCGAAGTTTGCAGAGAGAAATCTGAAATTATTCTATGTGATAGAAGCTTATGTACAGATTACAGGAAAAATAAAGCGAAGTCTTTAAATAGCACACTTTTTCAGAAATCATCAACAAAAGTTACATTAGTTCCACTATCGGTCAAGAGAAGGCGCTGACATAAAACTGCAATATTCTACATCGCAGTGCACGGTGTTAAAATTCTCTGATGAATATAGGGCTCCCCGATTAAAATTTAAAAACATATGATGGTACGGAGCCCTCGTTGCGCGAGTCCGACTCGCTCTTGCCCGGTTTTTTTTTAACAGACCTACTTAGGCAGTTTGTGGTTCGAGATCTGGGGGTTTTGGGCCCCTGCCGCGGCCTCCTTAGTCCGCCAGTGGTCTAATCCTGACAATGAACATGCACTGTTAGTGTAGCAATGAAAAAAGCTGTTGATGTTTTAATACGACAGATGCTAAATAGTTAAATGGGTACCTACTTATTAATGTCATGATTGCTGCATCAGATACAATAATAAAAATAATATACCTACCTAAGTATTCTGGTTTTGGTTTTGTTTCATATTAATTAAGAATGTAAATATGCGTCAGTAAAATGTCAGTAAAATATTTTGTTTTTATAGACGACTATTGAAGTTAAAGATGCGCCGAGACCTCGTTTATTACTCGGCCATTTTGGTAGTAGATACCTCGTTATGGGTCAGTAATAACTCGGTTTGACTGCTGGGGTAGGTACTCGAAATTAAAGAACTCATAAACTTATAACCTGACCTCTTTACAATGGCTCAGGCGCAAAACGTCTCTTTCGCAAAATGTCCCCTGGTCGTTAAACGTCTCTTTCGCAGAATGTCTCTTTCGCAATATAGGTAGATTGGTCATTGTCAGAGAAATCACGTGAAAAAAAGAACCACATTTTATTAAATTATAATTATCAGTCTCTCGTGGTAAATTAATTTCCGTTTAAATTAATTAATTTACCATCCATATACAGTGTTATTGAACCTCTTACGAGATCATTGTACTCATCACTATGAACAACTTTTACTATGGGAACAAACCTGAAATCGAGAAAAAAAATCAGCTGTTCCCTACATTTATGTTCGTATAACTCGTCAAAATGTAGGGAACAGCTGATTTTTTTTCGCGATTTCAGGTTTGGTCCCTTAGTAAAAGTTGTTCATAATGATAAGTACAATGATGAATGTTTTACCAATAGAATAGAATAGAATAGAATAGAATACTCTTTATTATGTACACCATATAAATTACAGACATATAAATCTAGAAACTGTATAAAGGGTGACACAATGGGCGGTCTTATCGCTAAAAGCGATCTTTTAAAGACAACCTTTGGATGGATTAAACAGGGAAAGCAAGGGCAGGGGAAGGGCAATAATCCTGTATATGGATGGTATTGTTCGGAACTTCACGCCGCGCTGTTGCGGCGCTATAGATGCTAATTCCTCGCTAATTCTTCTTTAATATTTGAAGCCCTTCGTACGTTCCCAATACCTACGTCAACTAAGCAGAGTTACTCGGCAGAGTACTCGAATAGGTAAACATAATACCGAGCAATACTCGGTACTCGGTACTCGGTTACTCGGTAAAACTTGAACTCGGCGCATCTCTAGATAGACGTTAGCTATAGCTATGTACCTACCCTCAAAGTTGATCAACAAGGAACCTTTTACTTTGCTAGAATTGCTGATCAATTTATGGAAATGAGCAGACGTGTACATTTGTCATTCCAGATGTTTTGAATTGATAACGTTAGTTAGATATTAGAACGAACCCTCCCTGATAGTTGATACCTACTTATACAGTCGGAAGTCGCAGTCGGGGCAATATTAATGGCAAGTCTGACTGTCAAGGGTGCATTGGACGTAATCACTCGTGGAGGTTCTGGACTACAAGGTACAGAACCTCCACCAGTGACTACGTTAAAACTATTTGAGTATAATTTTTGATAAAACATTTCAGAATCGGAGCGATATGAAAATGTCGAGAGGTATTTTAATCACAAATTGATCGAAGCCAACTTGAAGAAGGGAACCTTAACATTCCTTAAGTAAGTATTCGAATAGACAAACAGGAAGCTTTTCGGTCTAAGTTCTGTGTTCAACTTCCCCGTCGGTCTCGTGGTCGCAAGCGCGAAAGTTGAGCGTGGGGTCCTGGGTTCGATATCCAGATCGGGCAAAGTGTTATTGGGTTTTTCCATTTGGGAATTTTTTAGTAACAGCCCGGAGTTTGGAAGTTGGCGGTGTGATACCCTGGTCCTGCGCCTGATTTCTCTCTGGTCGTGTCGGATTGCGTGCCGTCCTATCGGACTATGAGAGTGAGGGCAAAGAGAGTGAATATGTGTCTGCGTACACACTTGTGAACTATAATATCTCCCGCGACGAAGACTATAGTCTCAGTTGAGATTGGCCGTCATGGCTGAAATAGGGCTGGAGGACTATTATCATGTCGGTTTTCCAACATTGCAACAAATTAATCAATACAGGTGATTTTTTTTACCGATTCCAAATTTCTACAGGGTGTTCTACCCACGAATATGAACAACTTTCACTAGGTATGGGACCAACTCTGAAATCACGAAAAAAAATCTGCTTCATACATTTTGGTCAAGTAGGTGTTGAAGTTTTGTATGAAACAGCAGATTTTTTTTTTCGTGATTTCAGTGTTGGTCCCATAGTGAAAATTGCTCATATTCATGGGTATTGTTCATATTCCTGTAAAAATTTAGATAAAAAAAAACATTCTGTATAGGTAATCGATCATTCCTGTGGAAGCATTTCGACAAGTACTTAGGTATTATGTAGTAAAGTAGTAGAATGAAGGAAAAGGTCTAGGTACCTACTGTGTGTGAAGTATATCGGATTGAATTTGGAACCTAATTTTGTGAATTTTATGTCCTTCACATAAAATAACTGCTTCTAATAGCTCGTGGCTAATTAATAATATACACACGGATCGATCGAAGGTTAAGCTACGCTTGCCGCGGTCGGTTCGTGGATGGGTGACCACCCATTACATATCGAGACCCTTCCGTGCCTCGGGAAGCAAGGTAAACTGTTGGTTCCGGCTTTCATTGCTAGATCTTTGACAGTCGTTACGGGTAATCAGCAGGGCTAGCATGGTCTGGGGATAAAACTTTTCTCCACCGGTTATTTCCACTGACAAGGGATAATAGTAGATTATGCACCGAGGGGCTAAAGTTGTGTCTTATGTCACGGGCGTCATATTGAATCTCAAGCGCAATGAAGGATTCGGGATTTAACTCACGAGCGCAGCGAGGGAGTTATGAATTTAACTCACGAGCGAAGCGAGAGAGTTAATACAAGAATCCTGAATGCAGCGAGGGATTCAAGCTAGCCCAAGGCAAAGACACCTTTAGCCCAGAGGAGGATACTCTACTTTTTACACCTACTGTGAGAAAATAATAGCCATAGTACGAAAATTCGCGCCTTTATTGCGTCTACCAATAAGTAGCCAAGCCACGATCAATACGATTTTCAAAAAAAAGTCTCTTCTACGGTTTTGTCGTGTGTGTCTATTGATATCACTCTCATGGAAGTGGCGTTTGTGTAAACTAAGCTTTATACAGGGCTGGTAGAATGGTTTTGGATGATTGGCTGTATGCATTTTGAATTTAGAACGTCATTGGAGACGCTCGTGAAAATAGAGTATTTTTGATAAAATGTGATAAATCGACTGTAGTATAGATAGGTTTTATTATTTATTTATTCACAAAATGCACAGCAATCTTAGCGCAGTTTACTTAAAATAAATTAACTAATGTTACAGCCAATTACTATTACGGTATTACTGCGCGGTACGGTATTTGTTATTATTAATGCCAGTTTTAATGTTATTCCATTCCTTCCAAAAAATGGTTCGTAGTTATCTAATTATTCTTACAATATTATGTCTTCGAAAACATGGCAACGATATGAAGAAGCAGTTGTTATGATTTTGTAGGATAATCGAGAATATCATCCACGCGTAGTAAGGGTTTCGAGAATAGCTTTCCTCTTTCTGGCACCAAAGGGTGTTTGTTAGTACTATACTGCCAATTTAGCTGAGCATGTGAGATTCCAAATTCAAATCACATGACCAGCGGGTCATAATGAAATCCAGTACAACATTATTGACCGGCTGTGCCCCCGGCCACTAATGACTCACTTTAGGTTAAGGTTGCTTGACATATAATTTGACATTTTCGAGCAGGTGGTGTGAAAAATTATTTTTCACACCACCTGCTCAGTGGCCGGGGGCACAGCCGGTCCCTCCCTGGCCCCTCTGTCAATTTTGTCCACAAAATTGACAGAGGGGAATAGTATTTTCTCCTCTCCCCGTGGATAAAATGTCTCCGGCCATGCTAGCCCTGCAGAAACCCGTATTCAGCAGTTCAGCTGCATCCGGTTAGACTGGAAGCCGACCTCAACATAGTTGGGAAAAGGATTAGGCACATTGATATACCGATAACTTATATGTTACTACTTGTAATCTGTAAATATAAGTTGGTTATTAATAAATAAATAGGTAGAAACAGACATACGTCAATTTAGTCAATTGTTTTATTAAGCTCTGCGAAAAATAATTAGATACACCTCACAAAGACATTAAAGAACGGTCTTGAAACCTTGATATAATTTTTAAAAGTTGTAACCCTAACAACACATAAAATACAATTTAATATCAAGCCGAACAACTACAATCTAAAACCTATCTTATTATTTTCTTACAGGACAGATACAAATGAAAATGTTCACGTCACCGCTAACCTAATAATAGGAGCTGATGGCGCCTTCTCAGCAGTCCGCAAGGCGATGATGAAGCGCCCTTTCTTCGACTTCAGCCAGAAGTACATCGAACACGGCTACTTAGAACTATGCATACCGGCAGACGAAAATGGCGGCGTAAGTGCTTACATAATTAGGAGCTAAGCAGACGATATTATTATATGAGTAACGTTATAACGCAACGTTTACTTGAAATTCTTTTTCGACAACTGGCCATCAGTTTGCCGCTTGAAATTGTTAACCGTCACCATTCTCTTAAATTTCCTCTCCTCTTTGATGTAATTGTACCATATCTCTAACAAGAAGCATATAAATGACAAGATATAGCCCACGAAGAGAATGGCAAAGTGTATTCTCAAATCTAGAAGCGTAGTCACTGTGAAGGGCGTAGGATATCTGTGAATGACACTATAACTTCTCAAGTTGATTGTTTTCAAATGATTCATTATAAGACCAGCTTCGTACAAGTGATGAGCGTGCTCCTGGAACTTGTCGATAAAAGGGAAACCACGAACAAGATACATGACGATCACATTAGTGCTAGAAAATAACCAGGAATCGAATGCAGGTTTACCCATATGGTCAAAATATTGTTTCAATTTGTAGCTGCCTTCCATCTCGATGGCATAATGTTTTTTGGTGTATGCAACATATTGTAAAGACCTATCAGTAGTAGTGCAGTTGTGAATAGCTTCTCCTTCTGGCAAATTCTGATTGTAAGCATATTGGAAAAACAATCTTGAATTATCACTGATGCATGGTGCGTATGGTAAAGTTTTCAAGTTTCCCACGCTTAGTGAATGTGGTTTCTCGTGCACATGAACTGTGATCAAACTGAATAGCGCTGTATTGTAAAAGTTGCTGATACAACATGTAAACACAGCCCACCAAATTATTATCATTCTGAACTTTTTGTGTTTCGACAAGCCTCTGCCTGCGTTTCCAAAAAAGTATCCCCATAAATAAAGAACCGAGAAGGTTTCATCCCGTAGTCGTTTTTTCAACATTTCACCAACTAGTATAACAAAGAACATGGCAGCAGCTATCAACAACCACGTTGTTACTCCAAACTCCCTGTATACTCTCTGCCATGTTTGGTTTCGTACGGCTGGTGTGTATAAATGGTAGGCAGCGTAGTTGAAACCCCACAGGTAATCGAACAATTCCACTCTATTTTTTATTAGTGTGAACCCACCAGCGGCTATGTCTGCTTTACCGTTATCTATGAAAGTTAGAAGTCCAGTAGCCGTACGATTTGATAGCACGATCCCATTCGTTACATCATCTCCGAAAGTTTCGTAATCTAAGAAAAACCCTTCTCGCTCAGCTATAGTATCCAGCACATATTGTTCCAAACCTGATACAAACTTGCCATAAACTGTGTAGTTGCTCGATTTAGAAATAAAATTTGGTACATCCTCAGTTGCAACTACTTTGAAAGTGCAGTTGTTCATTCCATGGGGGACTTTATTCGGGAAGTAAGTAGTAATATTCTTTGCACTCTCACAAGTGCCAAGAGTTATTACTTTATCGAAATGTTTGCCACAACTATGGTTCTCGAACGGATGGTACGTGTAAATCACTGCATCATCTTTTACATTTTGCAAAAGGACTACGTTGTACATTCTGTATTTCAACAATGTATTGAACACTGCCTGAAGTCCTTCATTTCCACCCACTATATTATTCACTTGGATGATAAACTTTGCTTTGGGATTCCAGAATACGTCTCTTGTCAAGACGAGCAGGCCAGACCAGAGCCCGAACAAGTCTTCCACCGTGATTACGTAAACGTTTGTCCTGATAAACCATTTTTGATCATCGAATGACCTTACGATGATACTGTGACAAATATCTGCCCCGTTTGTAGTTTTGATTAGTTGATCAACATTGGCATTGGGATTAATAAAAGATGTGAGCGTGCCACACGGGAAATATTTCGTTAGAATACTATGCACACACCTAACTGTGTTGTAATTTCGATTTGTGTAAAAGCTATGTAGATCCCGAATATTTTCATCACAACAGGCTAATTTTACTACGCTTAAATTGAATGTTAAACAAAATAAAACCATTGTTCGTATCGTCATGTTCACTTTACATACTATTTGTTCGAACTGAAAGTAGGAAATTAAATCTGCTGAAGTTTCGATGATAAATGGCATCCCAACGGTGTATTTACAATGATTTATCATCGTTTTAGTGGCAGAATATAATTAAATGGATACTATCCCATCATAGAATTCATTATGTTTCGTTCATAAGTTAAAATTAGTAAACAATATTTCAGTGAAATTGATAGCTGATGGCTTTTTAATATTAGTGTTTGTGGAAACAATGATAGGTACCTAGTTGAGGCAAATCGATTGTTATTTTTTAACCGACTTCAAAAAAGGAGGTTCATTAGAACAGGAGCGCTATTCTGTAAACATTTCACCGTGAAAACTTAGGTGAAGTGAGCTTGAGGTGAGCAGTCTTTAAACATGGCTGTTATGTTTTTAATTTTAGGGATTTTAAGGTGTTTCTTCTACAGTTTCAGATGCCAGCCAACTTCCTCCACATCTGGCCTAGAGGCGAGTTCATGATGATTGCGCTTCCAAACCAGGATTGTTCATGGACAGTAACGCTGTTCATGCCATTCTCCAAATTTAAAAATTTGGACACAGAAGAAAGACTGCTGGCCTTCTTCGAGAAGTACTTCCCGGACTCAATCCGTTTGATTGGCAAACAGAAGCTAGTTGAAGACTTCTTTGCTGGAGCACCGTTGCCCCTGGTTGCTATAAAGGTGAATATGAAAACTTTTTACCAGTTTTGTAAGTGTAAACTACTGATAATGATACACTACAAGGAGACTTTATGTATAATTATTATTTCTGTAGACTCTAAATCATATAATGTGATGTGTAATATGAGTGGATTAATACAAATAATTCGTTAAAATTTAAAATTTGATCATCATCTGCCTAGCCTTTTCCCAACTATTTATGTTGGGGTCGGCTTCCAGTCTAACACGATGCAACTGAATACCAGTATTCTACATGGACCGAGTTGGAGCGACTGCCTACCTGATCTCCACAACTCAGTTACCTACAGGGTAATACGATACTCCTTGGTAAGACTGTTTGTCAGACTTTCGGGCTTCTGACTACCCGTAACGATTGTCAAAGATCCGAAAATGACAGCCGGGACCAACAACTCAACGTGCTTTCCGAGGCACGGCGGGGTCTCGGTATGTAAAGATGGTCACCCATCCTCAGACCAACCGCGGCGCGAGCGTAGCTTAACCTGATCGATCGACCTAATTACTTAATATTAGGATACCAGTATATTATTGTCCCACCGCAGGGCAAAGGCCTCTTCTCATTATATTGATAAGGAACAGCCATTGATCACCTCGCTTGGTCAAGATGGGTTGGCGATTTTAGACTTATATTAACTATTAGCAGTGCCCCGAGGTTTCACCCGCGTAAGTTTTGATCCCGTGGGAATATCGGGATAAAAAGAATCCTATGTGTTAATCCAGGAAATGGTCTATCTATGTGCCTAGTTTCATTCAAATCTGTTCAATGGTTTACGCGTGATTGAGTAACAAACCTTGGACCTTAAGAAAGGCCGACAGAGCTCGTATAGACCTTCGAGATGTGGTGTTGGAGGAAGTTGCTTCAGATACCATGGACTGCATTCCGCACCGCGCTTAGAATAAAGACCAGTAGACTCTCTACGACCTGTGTCCGCAGAGTTTTGGATTTTTTCGGCTAATTTTTAAGCTCTTCTCTTGACACGAAATTTCATGATTTGCTTCACTTGGCCAAGGATAGATAGATGGCGAAACAGCGTCAGGGAAAAGATGTTTTCAAGGGAGGATCACGACCCTCAGTAATGAGAAGTACGACTTGAGGAGGAGGAGGAGTAACAAACATCTAAACATATTCACAAACTTTCACATTTATAATATTAGTAGTATAGGTCCAGATTTTTTCACGATGTTTTCTTTCACCGATGGCAATAATGTCCAAATAAAATAAAAGTAAAAGTACATATGAATTGAAAAAGTCCCATTGGTACTTGCCCGCATTTGAACCCATAACCTCGTGCATGAACGCCGAGGCCTTTAACAATTGGGCTATCACAACGTCCCTATGGGTCGATTAGCGCAAATAAATGAAAGAAAAATGTTGAAGAGATTAACCTTTTTAGGTCCAATACTAATCGTTACAAATCACGAGTGCGCGTACATGTGACTCTCATCATTGACATTAGGTTTAAATTGCCTTGATTGTTGTAGCATCTAAAGGCCTTTTTAACTTTTTTCCTCAGTGTCGCCCTTATCACGTGGAAGATAAAGCCTTAATAATAGGTGATGCAGCACACGCCGTTGTGCCTTTCTACGGTCAAGGCATGAACGCTGGTTTCGAAGACTGCACACTGCTGGACGAGTTGTTCCAGAAGCACAACGATAGCATTGCCGAGATCCTCAATGAGTTCTCTGATACAAGGTGGGAGGATACCTTCGCAATCAGCGATTTGGCCATGTATAATTATATTGAGGTAAGGAGAAATTTGTCTGTGTGGTGCCGGACTTAAAGAATTGCACCACCCCTTACTTCCCGTGGGTGTCGTAAAAGGCGACTAAGGGTCTTACCGGAGAATGGGCAACAGCGTTCTCTATTTATTCCACCATCAAACCATACTGCGATCGCCAACCCGCCTGCCAAGCGTGGCGATTATGGCAAACCCCCCCCCCAAAATTGGGGAGGTCTATGTCCAGCAGTGGACGTCTATCGGCTGAAACGACGAAGGAGAAATTTTACTAACCGTCATTATTTTCTTACCAAACTATTTGTGGTTGGGTCAACATGTCTTCTTCATCCATACATTCTTCTTCTTCTATTAGTCGTCATCTCGGTAGTCACCCCCTTTCAACCCATGTAATATTTTACAGTCCATCAATCGTTTCTTTAGTCTTTCTCTGCTCTTATAGCCATTTACATAACTATTCAAAACTTTTTTCTCATACCTCTGCATCATAATTGCCTATACTTACCCATGACAAGTAAATGTGGCCAACGGTTTTAAGATTCTTCTTTTATACATCACACGCGTCAACGGCAGAGGCAACTGCAACCGTTGACGGCGAGCGTCGACAGGCGTCGACGGGTGTCGACGGCGGGCGTCGACGGGTGTCGACGTGGCTGCATTACCTTTGCCGTTGACGCGACTCGCTCGTGTGTATCCACACTTAGCCTGGAAAACGGGTTATCCTCCTCTAACATCCTTTTGCAGTTTTTATTAAAAGGAACCAAGACTATTAGGTACCTACCTACTTAGTTTTAGTTACAACTCTTTGAATTATTTTCTTCAGATGCGGGACCTAGTAACTCGTCCGTCATATCGTCTTCGGAAGGCGATGGATGACTTCATATTCTGGCTGCTGCCTAACTTCTGGGTGCCTCTGTACAACTCTGTGACGTTCTCCACTATGCCTTACAGTCGATGCATTAAGAACCGCGAATGGCAGGACAAGGTGAGAATGATATATTTTTAGAACAATTCTATTTCGTAATTTTATAATTTGCCTCTTTCTATCAAAACAAGCCGTGTGCCTGATGGGATTTTTCATCGGGAACTCTTTAGGAGCCTGGGGGATGACTTCCTAAAAAACGAAAAAAATACTTTTACATACATAAATACTAGTTATAACAGAAATTTTAGTAAGTACCTACCAAATCAACTTCCACTTTTCTAACTTCAAAAATGATTAGATTAGGTAACAGAATTCAGATAATATTTGATTAACAGAATTCAGATAAGTGGTACAGTCAGCTAGAAATCCACCATGTAGGTAAGTTACCAAGTTCATTGCACATCCTTGTCATTTTTTTTTATTACTTTTGCAGATACTGAAGAGAACCTTGTCTTTTGCTGGGTTAGCAGTGTTGGTTGGCGGTGCTTTTGCCCTCAAGATCAAACATTATGGTTTATAATTAAATTTTAATAACGTGCAGTTTATTTTTTAATTATAACCCTTTTCCAAGCTAAACAAGATGATAATATAAAAATGCTTGCATGCTTTTATTGTGTAAATTGTATGCACCGTGGAACTATGGTAAATAGTTTATGAATTATGGTAAATAAACCTGAAAAATGGTCTATATTAGGTACCTAGGTGCCTTAACAAAAATCATCTATGGAAATAGATTTCCATAATAATACTTCATTAACATTATGTTCTGGGTTCCATCGCTCTCCACCAGGCGAAATCAGGGTCAGGAGAGGAGAGAAAAAGTGCCCGTTCATAGTTATTCCCGTAATTAATGGATAACCTCATTGTAAATTGTCATTGTCAGTCAGAGGTCATTGTACTTATAATTATGAACAACTATTACTGTGGGACCAAACCTGAAATCGCGAAAAAAGAATCAGCTGTCCCCTACATTTTGACGAGATATGCAAACATAAATGTGTTTCGTTCGGCAACACAACCTCATACTGCGTGTTGCTCTGTGCATTTCGATAGGACAGCGCGCACAGCACAGAAAGTAATGAATGAGTGAGTCTTTGCGTTGTGCATCTGCTTTAGTACTACTTATTATGGGCACTATTTATTTATACTATTTAACATCCAAACTCTTTACTTAATCCCTCCATCCAGACGCACACCTGTTTTAGGATGCAACCACTGACCTCTATCATACGAGATACAGCCGGACGATTCTGTAAAAATCTCACCGTGAAAACATAGGTGAAGTGAGTTTGTTTTTGCTAGAGATTGACAATATTGACAGCTCACCCCACGCTCACTTCACCTAAGTTTTCACGGTGAGATTTTTACAGAATAGCACCGCTGGTCAGTGGGTGCTACGGTAAAGTTTTAGGGCAAAATCTCTAGACATTTTGGTTTACGATTAGGTCCAGCAGACAATATTAAAAATGGAAGGGTTTACCTAGACCGTACACCTAAATCCATACTAATATTATAAATGCGAAAGTGTGTCTGTCTGTCTGTTACCTCTTCACGCTTATACCGCTGAACCAATTTAGATGAAATTTGGTATAGAGATAGTTTGAGTCCCGGGAAAGGACATAGGATAGTTTTTATCCCGATATTCCCACGGGATCGATCCTTGTGCGGGTGAAACCGCGGGGCGCTGCTGTAGAGAATATTGCACGCCCCGAAAGGTTAGGCAGAGGTAGATTTATAACTAGATACTATAGTAGGTAGGTATAGTCAACAACAAAAATTGGTTATTACTTCAGTGTTTTTAATCTATTCTTCTCATCAGTTATTGAGCAAAACAATTTGTTCAAAATTGCAGCAGAAGTATAATGTAATTTTGAACAAATATTTTGCTCAATAGCTGAGATTAAAAAAACTGAAGTGTTAATATTTTGCTCAATAACTGAGATTAAAAAAACTTAAGTGCTAATCGATTTTTGTTGCTTATTGTACACCTATATTTCGCCAGTTAATTTAAAGTCCACCTCTAGTCACAATTTTATATAGGGCGAGCCTATTGCCATCAACCGGGCATAAATCCACCAGACTCCGGGTTGCTACTGAGAAATTCCAGATGGAAAAATCCATTAACACTTTTCCCGACCCGAGAATCGAACTCAGGACCAAAATCCAATATACGTTTATCTACATAAAAAAAACAGCACAAAACACGACCTCTATCAATAATCGCAGATAGCATTGCATTCCTATGAATGCAATGCTATCTGTGATTAGGCACAGAGGTACAAATGCTGTTCGATTTACTCAGTGAAAGCATAATAAATCAAATTGGCAATAGGGAAATCACGGACATTTATCGGCGAATCCGTTCTGTTGCGCTAGTAGTGTTCATTTACTACGCAGATCCCTTAATCTGCTTAAGAATGACTTTGCCTATCTAGCGTTTATTTCATTCAATGTTAAGGCGAATACAATGGCACCTTTTCAATGCTAAGAGCTTGCAGATAACATTTAAACTGCCACTGCTTTGACAGGCCTCCCCTCTGTAAGAGGCCGTGGGACACGCGGGCCCTGTGCGGTTGGGTGAATGTCACATGTCTTCGAGTTTTTTGGTTCTTGGACATGCGGGTTTCCTCACGATGTTTTCCTTTACTGTTTTGAGAGCAGTGGGGATGAAATATTTGTTTATACGATGCAAGTTTTCTTGCCTTTGGCATAACTACAATAAAATTGAAGCAACAAAAGCAAGTTTTCTTGCCTTTGGCATAACCACAATAAAATTGAAGCAACAAAAGACTTGCATCATTCACTGTTTATACGATGCAACTTTCATTGTTGCTTCAACTTATGGTATGCCCAAGGCAACATGATAAATCGCATCGTATAAATCAGGGATATAGTATCTTCGTAGCCAACTATGTTGGGGTCAGCTTCCAGTCTAACTGGATGCAGCTGAATACCAGTATTTTACATGGAGCGACTGCCCATCTGACGTCCACAACCTAGTTACTAGGTAATACGATAAGTACCCCTTGGTAAGACTGGTTGTCAGACTTTCGGGCTTCTGACGACCCGTAACGACTGCCAAAGTTCCACGAATGACAGCTGGGAACAACGGCTTAACGTGCTTTCCGAGGCACGGAGGGGTCTTTCGTGGTATGTAAAGACGGTCATCCATCCACGGACCAACCACGGCAAGCGTAGCGTAGCGTTAACCTGATCGATCGACCCGTGTGGTTGTTATTAGGTACTTAGCCACAAGCCTGTCTATTTAAGGTTTAAGTAATAAAAGCAGCGACGAAAAACACCGTATTTAAATCGAGAGTAGGAGTTACGGTTACGACTATAGAAATTGAGATCTTCAGATCAGAAATATTGAATGAAAGAATTCCATCTCCATTATTCTATTTGTTTCCATTTCATCCAAGATTAAAACTAAAAGCACTCGGTGAAATGCAAGTTTGTTCAGCATTGGATAATAGCCGAGATTTTGCTCATTCAATATGCAGCGAAACTTGTGCTCTGCGCCGCGGCATAATGGACGTACAGCTTGAGGGAAACGAAACGTGAAATGAGTGCACTAGGCTTATCTATGTTTCTCTAATCTAGATGGAAAATAGCTTTTTTATTGAAGCTCCGAAAGTTTCTCCTACACATTGAGCAAGTTTTGCGTCTATAATATTATGTTCTATTCTTTTTTTATTTATGGTAAGTAGGTAAACCCGATGTCGACTATACTGCCAATGTCGAAAATGAATTGGAAAAACAAGTGTGCATTATCACACTAATATTATAGAGGCGAAAGTTTTTGAATGTGTGAGTGTGTTTATATGTTTGTTACTTCTTCACGCTGAAACGGCTGGACGAATTTTGATAAAATTTTGTGTGGAGGTAGCTGTGACCCTGGATTTAACATAAATGCTACTTTTTATAGGGGAGCAGCTAGTTATAAATAAATTAAAAAATAAAACGATAAAAATCTACAATGCTGCAGTTGTTGTAGAACTTGTGGGGATAGTACCTACTGGACTAAAACAAACAAAAATATAAAATAACATACTAAATTATAATTGTTAGATTGTAATGTGGTTTTATTCTATTACTTACCTACTTACTTGGGGAAGGTTTCTGTACGTTTTACCTTTGCGGAGAAAAGCTGAAGTGGGTCGGTAGTTTGATGTTTGATCAAAATAAAATATGTACGTCCATAAAAGCCAATGCTTTCGTATAACTCAAAATCGTCGCTTGTGGTTTCGCTGGGTTTATTTATACAGGGTCCCATTAAAAAAAGATGGACAAATTTTAACACAGCGCTCAGTAGGTACGTCTAACTAAACATATTCAAGCAAAAAAAAAACACCGATTAAAGTGATTTTATTCTGACCTAAAATAATAAATTGCTGGCACATTAGTGTATTTTCGTTAGCTGATTTTATTTTTCTTGTGAATATCTATGCGTCTTTCTTTTATTTATATTTTTTACCATCATCCTTATTTTGGTGGCCTGAATGATTCATAAAAGTTTGTCCACCTATTTTAATGGGACCTTATATACCTACTTACTTGAATCTACCTGATAAGCTGTAAGAATTAGCTCGGTAGGATACCTGTGTATTTGAACTAAACTAACTAGGCCAAATGCGAGTCGAAGCCACACGAAGGGTTCCGTACCACAAGGCAAAAACGCCGAAAAAAACACGTTTGTTGTATGGGAGCCGGGCCCCTTAAATATTTATTTTATTCTGTTTTTAGTATTTGTTGTTTAGCGGCAAAAGAAATAGGTAGGTACCTACATCATCTGTGAAAATTTCAACTGTCTAGCTATCACGGTTCATGAGATACAGCCTGGTGACGGACAGACAGACGGACAGTGGAGTCTTAGTAATACACAGACAGCGTTTTTAGGGTTCCGTTGCCAAATGGCAAAAAACGGAACCCTTATAGATTCGTCATGTCTGTCTGTCTGTCTGTCCGTCTGTCTGTCCGTCCGTATGTCACAGCCACTTTTCTCCGAAACTATAAGAACTATACTGTTGAAATTTGGTAAGTAGATGTATTCTGTGAACCGTATTAAGATTTTCACACAAAAATAGAAAAAAAACAAGAAATTTTGGGGTTCCCCATACTTAGAACTGAAACTAAAAAAAATTTTTTCGTCAAACCCATACGTGTGAGGTATCTATGTATAGGTCTTCAAAAATGATATTGAGGTTTCTTATATCATTTTTTTCTAAACTGAATAGTTTGCGCGAGAGACACTTCCAAAGTCGTAAAATGTGTGTCCCCCCCCCCCCCCCCTGTAACTTCTAAAATAAGAGAAAATATATTATGATGTACAATACCATGTAAACTTCCACCGAAAATTAGTTTGAACGAGATCTAGTAAGTGGTTTTTTTTAATACGTCATAAATCGTAAACCTTTTATTCAAAAAAAATCAAATTCAAATTATTTATTGTGGTTACAGGTAAAATATGGTGTTATAGTAGGTGGTGTTCAACCAACTCAAATACCTACAAAAAAATATAAAAAAAACATTTAATTTCATAAACATAAACCTTATGCATAAACCCAGATGTTACGGAACCCTCGGTGAGCGAGTCCGACTCACTCTTGCCCGTTTTTTTTTACCCTTTGGGTACGGAACCCTAAAAAACCAGGTAAAAAATAAAGTTTGAATTCCTAGCTGTTCGGACGGGGCGTTCCCAGGTTTCGCTCGCATACCATCGCTCGACGAATCGAAAGTGTTCCCGCCAAATTAATTGGAGCCCGATTTGACATAAAAAAAGAAAATGGCGAACATCTTTGACGTTAATGAAAATTTATCGGTCGGTTGTATGCTACGATGCCGGCGCTGCTGGATGATCCAATAAATAATAAAGTTAGATTTAGGTATCTGTTTTTTTTTTTACTTAATTAGTTGTAATATACCAGCTGACTTTATTTACCGTCTGGACAAAAGGAGGTGAACGGAGTGGAGTAGAAGCCTATGGAATATAATTTTTTTTTCACGCAAAAAAAGAGATTTTTAATTTAATTTTTAAAATAAAAAATCTCTTTTTTTTACTTTCAATCCTTGTATTGAAGCCGACCGATGGCTTGAATCAAAGAATTGAATGTCGCTACGAATTCATTTATAATTGTCGCACGTAGAGAACCCGCCTTTAAGTTGAATTTTAATATTTTTTGGTGTAGGTACAGGACCTAGGTGCGTACTATGGCACACATCCCTCGCTACGCCAACCTCGCACATCTCTAGTGGAAAGGCAGACATACGGCCTGGCCACTGGTGGCGAGCGGCAAAAACAAATAAGTATACTATAGAGTATGAGTGAACTTTATACCCTGTTCCTCATCCCTCTATATTGTTAAACTCTGCTTGCGAGATGCAGGTTTTGGCGTGACATCAATATGACGTCACGCAAAAACCTGCATCTCGCAAGCAGAGTTTACCGCGCAACTAGCGTACATACAACGCGACGCCCCGACATGAATCATCGGGCAGTCAGAGGATGCTCCCTTTGCTATGGGGGATGAGTGAACTTTCCACCCTGTTCCTCATACCGCTAGAATATAAAACTATAACCCGACTACTGAAAATAATGAAACAAAAAAGTACCTTCGTGTGGTCGCATGCTATAGGTACTATAGCTTTGTATGTTAGCAGTACAGCGGCATGCGACTACAGAAAGGTACTTTCTTGTTTCATCATTTTCAGTAGTCGGGTGTTAGTTTTTATTAAACTTGTTTTTATTTAATTATTTTGGAGCTTATTTCAGTAATATCTATATTTGCTTTGTATGTTAGCAGTACAGAGGCATGCGACTACAGAAAGGTACTTTCTTGTTTCATCCTTTTCAGTAGTCGGGATTTAGTTTTTATTAAACTTGTTTTTATTTAATTATTTTGGGGCTTATTTACGTAATATTTATATTTGCTTTGTATGTTAGCAGTACAGCGGCATGCGACTACAGAAAGGTACTTTCTTGTTTCATCCTTTTCAGTAGTCGGGATTTAGTTTTTATTAAACTTGTTTTTATTTAATTGTTTTGGGGCTTTTTTCAGTAATATTTATATTTTTGAAATGTGCTAATTATGCCCATTCATTTGATATTCAACGCGTCATGATTTAAAAAAAAAACTTTTTTTTTAGGTCATGACTTTATCTAGAAGGCGCCATATTCAATTTATTGTGACGCTACATAGCCTACCAGCGGACGATCAGGACGCTTTCAACGATACCTTATTTGTCTAATTATGACAAGCAGTTTAGAAGTTATGAGGGAACAGATGAACATACATACATACATACATACAGGTCAAAATCATAACCCTCCTTTTTGCTTCGCCGTAGTCGGGTAAAAAATGTACGAACCATGCCTCGGCGCACAGCATGCAGCGTAAACGCTAGCAGTAAAACACCGCGCCGCTTGCCGCGCCGCTTCCCGCTAAGCCAAAGTCGTGGCCAGGCTGTTATGGAATGCTATTGAAGTTACAGAATCAAGGAACTCATCTTTGTCTCTAAGATGATAACGCACCTGTGATACTTGTGGAATTGCAGCTTTCCGTATGCGGCAATCACTCCTCAGTTCCTCACTCAATTACCATCAGGTGTAATTACCGCCTTAGTATTGGGTGACTCAGAATAAAAAACAAATAAGTAATAAAATCATCGTTTATTAGTCGTAATTATTCTTCATAATTTTTGGGATTTTGGCAAAATACATATATTATGTAGTAGGGACCTACTATAGAATACCACTTAAAAATCCAGTACTAAAACTATTATTCGGACGACGTTTCTGAAATTGTAAAATTTTCTGAAGTAAACTAAAGTTTTTATGAGGATCGTACAACTTTGTTCTTGGCTTGCCAGTTGTCGTGATCGGATCGTGATCGGGTGGAGTTTGCTCTTGCTTTGAATTGCTGTCCTCCTGCAATGGCCTATGATTATGTTCACACGGTGGGGTACGACTCTCCTCGTTCGGTTTATTAGCCTCCACTTGTCAAGGTCTGCGGGAGTAATCATACGGTCGCCTAGGGGTAACAGTGTACCTTGGTGGTATGCGTGGTGGCTTGGTGGTATGTTCGTGTGGTGGCCTATGGGTATGTCCGTGTTGTGGTCTATGAATGTCCTCATGCAGTGGCTTGTAAATCTCCTCTTGTGGTTTCCAATGGAACAACTCATCTTATCGCTCCTCGGTATGCTCAAACGAATACGGTGGTCTATGGGTATGCCCGTGTGGTGGTCTATGAATGTCCTCGACGTCCTCGTGCGGTGGCTTGTAAATCTCCTCTTGTGGTTTCCTATGGAACAACTCATCCGATCGCTCCTCTGTATGCTCAAACGAATACGGTGGCCTATGGGTATGTCCGTGTGGTGGTCTATGAATATCCTCGTGCGATGGCTTGTAAATCTCCTCTTGTGGTTTCCAATGGAACAACTCATCTGATCGCTCCGCGGTATGCTCAAACGAATACGGTGGCCTATGGGTATGTCCGTGTGGTGGTCTATGAATGTTCTCGTGCGATGGCTTGTAAATCTCCTCTTGTGGTTTCCAATGGAACAACTCATTCGATCGCTCCTCGGTGTGCTCAAACGAATATGGTGGCCTATGGCTATGCCCGTGTGGTGGTCTATGAATGTCCTCGACGTCCTCGTGCGGTGGCTTGTAAATCTCCTCTTGTGGTTTCCTATGGAACAACTCATCCGATCGCTCCTCTGTATGCTCAAACGAATACGGTGGCCTATGGGTATGTCCGTGTGGTGGTCTATGAATATCCTCGTGCGATGGCTTGTAAATCTCCTCTTGTGGTTTCCAATGGAACAACTCATCTGATCGCTCCGCGGTATGCTCAAACGAATACGGTGGCCTATGGGTATGTCCGTGTGGTGGTCTATGAATGTCCTCGTGCGGTGGCTTGTAAATCTCCTTTTGTGGTTTCCAATGGAACAACTCATGCGATCGCTCCTCGGTATGCTCAAACGAATGCGGTGGCCTATGGGTATGCCCGTGTGGTGGTCTATGAATGTCCTCGTGCGATGGCTTGTAAATCTCCTCTTGTGGTTTCCAATGGAACAACTCATCCGATCGCTCCTCGGTATGCTCAAACGAATACGGTGGCCTATAGTTATGTCCGTGTGGTGGTCTATGAATGTCCTCGTGCGATGGCTTGTAAATCTCCTCTTGTGGTTTCCAATGGAACAACTCATCCGATCGCTCCTCGGTATGCTCAAACGAATACGGTGGCCTATGGTTATGTCCGTGTGGTGGTCTATGAATGTCCACGTGCAGTGGCTTGTAAATCTCCTCTTGTGGTTTCCAATGGAACAACTCATCCGATCGCTTCTCGGTATGCTCAAACGAATACGGTGGCCTATGGTTATGTCCGTGTGGTGGTCTATGAATGTCCACGTGCGGTGGCTTGTAAATCTCCTCTTGTGGTTTCCAATGGAACAACTCATTCGATCGCTCCTCGGTATGCTCAAACGAATGCGGTGGCCTATGGGTATGCCCGTGTGGTGGTCTATGAATGTCCTCGTGCGATGGCTTGTAAATCTCCTCTTGTGGTTTCCAATGGAACAACTCATCCGATCGCTCCTCGGTATGCTCAAACGAATACGGTGGCCTATAGTTATGTCCGTGTGGTGGTCTGTGGGTATGTTCGTGTGGTGGCCTGTGGGTATGTTCGTGTGGGGGCCTGTGGGTATGTTCGTGTGGTGGCCTGTGGGTATGTTCGTGTGGTGGCCTTTGGGTATGTTCGTGTGGTGGCCTATGAGTCTGTTCGTCAGACATAGGTCTTGGAAACTCCTCAGACATTGTTTCTTGAATGAGTTTAGATGCTGTTCCTGGCAACTCCTCAGATGTGAGATTATAAATATCTTCGTGAAGTGGCCTAGGGGTATGTTCATGAGGTGGCTTATTGATTTCCTCAGACATAGGATTTTGAATTTCCATAGACAGTGTTTCTTGAATGTCTTCAGGTGTTGTTTCTTGCATCTCCTCAGATGTGAGATTATGAATATTCTCGTTCGATGGCTTATGGGTATGTTTATGTGGTGGCCTATGGGTTTGTTCGTGTGGTGGCTTATTGATTTCCTCAGACGCAGAACTTTGAACCTCTACAGATATTGTTTCTTGACTGTGTTCAGATGTGGTTTCTGGGATGTCCTCAGATGAGGGCTTATGGATATGTTCGTGTGGCGGTCTATGTGTATGTTCCTGCGATGGCTTATTTTCTTGTTCCTCAGACGATGGACTCTCATTTTCTTGTTCCTCAGACGATCTATTCTTCTTCTCAGACGTTGCCCCTGGGATCTCTACTGTACTCTGCGATGTCTTGTGAATCTCTTCATTCGGTGGCCACTGAGCAAATTCGTTTGACGGCTTATTAGTATGATCATGTGGCGGACTTTGAATTCTCTCCTCAGATGAACTTTGGTTCTGCTCAGATATTGAACTTTGGATCTCCTCAGACGTTATGCTTTGAGAATTCTCAGGAGTTGGTCTAGGAATATCTAGGTGCGGTGGCTTGTGAATCTCCTCGGCATGCTCATACGATGGCCTAGGAGAATGGTCGTACGATGGTCTATTGATGTTCTCAGGTGTTGACGAATGCATGTCATCCTCCGATAAGCCTTCGTAAGCTGGCTTTGGCTTGTAGATATCTTCGTATGTTGGTAGGTCTTCATTCGTTGGGCAATAGTTTGTCTCGTATACTGACCCACGTACATATTCACATATAATTTCCTGAATCTCCTCCGGCGATGGCACATAGGTGTCCTCAGCCGTTGAATTGTTGGTCTCCTTAGGTAATGGCAACTGGATGTCTTCAGACGATGAGCAATAGATTGGCTCGAATATTGTGCCATTCATTTGATCACACATCATTTTCTTTGTCTGAATCATCTCGGGTGTAAGCTGGTGGCTTTCCTGTTGCGTTTGTTTGTTGGTGTCTTCAGACGTTGAATTGTTGGTGTTCTCAGGCGTTTGGCAATAGATGGCCTCAAATATCGTCCCTTGTATTTGTTGGCACATTTCCTCCTGCGTTGGCACGTCGGCCTCTTCAAGCGCAGGCACGTGGGATTCATTAAAAAGCGATGAGCAATAAAATGCCTCGAATTTGGACCCTTGCATTTCCTTGCACAACTTTTCTTGCATTTCATCAGGCATTGGTAAGTTGACATCGATTTCCTTTGACGTTGGCTTATGGATTTCTTCAGATTCTAGACTATGGGTTTCCTTGGTCGTTGCATTTTGGGTATCCTCATAAGTTAGGCAATAAATGATTTTGTATATCGTGTCACGCATTTTGTTGCAAATCTTTGCTTGCACTTCCACTGGCGGTGGGCTAAGGATTTCTTCAGACGGTGGTCTATGGATCTGTTCTGTTGGTCTATGAGAGGACCCTTGAGAAGTTGCTATTTGGTTTTCCTCTTGCGGAGGGCAATAAGTAACCCCGTATATTGTCCCACTCATGTCTTCGCACAAAATTCCCAGTATTTTGACGTAAATAGGCACGTCAATCTTATGCATTCGTAGCTGGACCTCCTTAGGCGTTGACTTTTGGGCTTCCTCGATCGTTGGGCAATAAATCGCCTCGTATATCGTTCCCTGCATTTCCTTACACATCATTTCCTGCATTTCCTCGTTCGTTGGCAAGTGGATACTTTCAAGTGTTGGGCAAATGATTGACTCAAATATCGTCCCATGCGTTTCATTGCACAGTCCTTTTTGTATTTCCGCTTGTGTTGGCGCATTTTCCTCAGTCGATGAACTTTGGATATCTTCATGTGATGGGCAATAAATGATTTCATATATCGTCCCGTGCATTTTCATACAAATCTTTGCTTGAATTTCTTCTGGAGTTGGGCTAAGGATAGCTTCAGTCTGTGGTCTATGAATAACTTCGGACATTGACCTATTGCTCCCTTCAGAATTTAAAATTTGATTCTCCTCATGCGATGGGCAATAAATGACCTCGTATATTGTCGCATTCATTTCTTTGCACAAAGTTGCCAATATCTTCTCGTAAATATGTGAGTAAATCTCACCATCGTCATACTTATCAGTTGATATCTGGATCGCTTTAGGTTTTTGTTTATGGATCATCTCATTGGTTGGACAATAAATTGCCGCGTATATCGTGCCCTGCATTTTCTCACACATCATTTTTAGCATATATTTGCGCGGTAGCAAGTTAATATTATCAATAAAAAGTGGGCAAAAGATTGACATGAAGATAGTCCCTTGCAATTCTTTGCACAATTGGTCTGGAATTTCCTTCGAAATAGTGAGATTCTGCTCATGACTTTGTATGTGGAAATTCTCAAGCGCTTCTTGTGAATCGCTCTGGTCATGAGTTGTTATTTGGGTTCCTTCATGGGTTTGTATGTGGGCCGCCTCCGTCGTATTCTTCTGTGTTGGAACGTGAATTTCATTATGCATTGACCCAACCACGTCCTCTAGCGGTGACCCGGGTATTTCATCTTCGTTTGTTTCGTACATATTGTCTAATGGACCGTAACTTCCTTTCGGCGGTTCGTTTTGCAGATCTTCGTTATGTGGTACATTTGTCGCCGCATAGTTATCTGTTGATTTGTTGTTCTTTGAAAACAGCTTAGAGACTGGAGGTATTTTGTCCTTAACATAACTGTATGCTTTTTTTGACCATCCGAAAAGCCTATCTTCGATATTAATATCGGTGGTGGAGCTAATACTTTTATTAACTCTAAAGTTACTAAAATGTTGTGGATTGTAGCGTGTCGGTCCGCCTCCAGAAACTACTTTTGAATTAAAAGGTAATTTTTTTAGTAAACTTTGTCTGAGCAATGCATAACGCTCGGCTTTATTTTGCGGGAATGGTCTTCCAGGATAATAGATCAATGATACAGAAGCAACATGGCAGCTACAGTGTAGTACTAGAAGGCAGAAGGCAACTGCAAAAAAGTTACCAAAAATGTTAATGCAAATAAAAAAATACCTCAACTAAAGTTTATTCTAACTTATGTTTCAAATTAATATTATTTCAAGTTAAACAAAAATGAATTTTATTTTAATGGTTATTAAGTTGATTTCAGAGTGACTAGTACTATTGAAAAAGTTATAAAAATGTTTAAAGTTGTAGCGTAAACTGAACTTTATTGTGTAGGATCTAAAGTTATTTTTCCATAACCTCATATTTATTTAACTCGTTTTTGGCAAATAAATCGCGAATGCAGATTAAATAAATATATCATGATATAACATCACGCCTTGTTACCCCAAAGGATGGGGCAAAAGTGTACCTTAGTTCACTCACATTTTGCCAGTTAGGTATGTAATGAATATACAATTCAACACGAAAAACCAGCTGCGGTTTGGATTGAAAAAAAAATAAACAAGGCAATCTATACGTTTTGTTTAAAAAACATAGGCTAATGTTAGTAGATTCTGTAAGTAGTTTATAAAATAACAAGCAGGTGGACACAAACGATCGTCAGGTAGAATTCTCCAAGTCTATCAAACGTGGCGAAAAGGAGAACTAAGTGACGCGAGATCACGTAATGTAGACGCCAAGCACATCAAGCTACTAGAATCTGTCAAATTTCTTTAACAGATTTTCTACTATGTCGCTAAAGCATAAGGTTCAAAGTTGATTGGTAAACTTTGACAGTTTCGGGTAGCGTGATATGCTGGAGTCTGTACATTATGTGATCTCACGTTACTTATATGGCCCATAACATATGGGCTTTAATAGTGACTTCAATACTGAATATTGTTTTTTTTTTTTTAATCCAACTAGCCAATGTCAGTCTCGGTGTCCAAACAAATCTAAAGTACCTCTGTGTTTTTAATCTGTTCTCTCTCTAAACTCTCTCTATTTCCAACGATCCCTCATTGAAAAGAGAGAGAGAGTTTTCAGTTGATTTGGCTCTAACCAAAAAGTGACTTACAATCAAAAACTTTGAATCGCATAAATATTATAACTATAATTTCACTTACGTGGTTTAATTTTCATGTTCCCTGCCACATTTATCGCACGTGTATGCCATTTAACGAAGATACGACTGCAATTTCCATCTGAGGCTAATTTGAAAGTAATTACTAATTATATAAACATACATTACAGTTACACAATAATGTGTAGTTAATTAGTAACGGAAGAAAAACGGATGCAGTTTATACCCAAACAAAAAAGGCAGATTCAGTTGTCGAGCTTTTCTTTAAGCCTTAGCTTATCCGTCTTATCTTTATTTTGTTTTATCCGACTACGACAAAGCCAAAGGAAGGTTATGATTTTAACAGGCTATGTATGTTCATCTGTTACCTCATAACTCCTAAACTGGTCGTCGTATTTTGACAAACAAGGTATCGTTGGAAGTGTATGTTGTTCCGCGGGTTATAGGCTATATGACGTCATATGAAATCCAAGATGGCGTCTAATAGCGGATGTAAAGTGTTACCGATTTTTTTTTAGATTTCGTAACAGATAGAATATACCGTGTTTTTGGATATAGTAGTACTAGCGACCTTACCCTGCTTCACACGGGTACCTACAATAGCAAGATGATAAAACATCATTGTGCTTAACTAATCATCATCTACCTACATAGCCTTTTGCCAACTACGTACATTGGGGTCAAGTTCCTGTCTAACCTAGCAGCTGAATAGTTGAATACGTGTTTTAAATAATTGTGTTAAATTAAATAATAATTTATTACACACAACGACACACACGACGCCCTAAGCCGAGATCCGTACCCCACAAGGGATGCCTTTAGCGTGTAGTCGCTTAGCTTTTAAGTTTTTAAGCCCCAGGACAGGAGGCCCATATTTATTGAGGCAACCATAGGCAAGCCCAGTTAAGGGGATTACAGGAACGAAACGCAAAAAACGCAAGTTATAGAAGCAATAAAAGTATATGATCGACTACAGTAAACGAAATCAGAAAAATGTATGATATTCTTCAGGATATATGCTAGTTAGATAGTGTGTTGAATTTGATACGATAGAAAATAATCATGAAGATACCTCTAACTATTCATATTAATAAGGGGGTTAGTGTATTTAAAGTCGCAGTGAAGGTAGAATAGAAAGCATGAAAAAAACTAAAAAACTACTTTTACCCCTATTTGTCTGGCATTATCGCTTTGTTACAATCACACTATTCGTAATATTATAAAAGCGACAATTTCTGAGTGAGTGTGTATGTTTGTTACTTTTTCACGCTCAAACGGCTGGACCAATTTTGATAAAATTTGGTATGGAGGTAGCTGACACCCTGGATTAACATATAGCTTTTTGACCCGATATTCCCACGTAATCGAAATTTCTGCGGGTGAATCCGCAGGGCGCAGCTAGTAGCTAATACAATTATGTTGAACACTGTATGGTAATGCTATATTTATAATACAACACGCTAAAGTTATTCTCTCATCTATGTTAGAGGGTTCAGGTTCCGTTACTTAGTCCTTCAGGTGGATCATACCATTGTGCGCCCGTCATGGCGGTCTATGGCGGCCGTCGGTGGTTATTCCAACCAGCCCACCTTCCCCCAAAAGTTGATTACATCTCCTGGGCCTCAAGTCTGCACAATAGTGTCAAAATGGTCTATCATTGACTTCATAATTGTTGATTTTGACAAGTTTGGTAATCTACTAATACAATGGCGTCATTATGACTTTCCAATGGTCAACCACTTACACTCCATTGAAAGAATTGGCATAGAAAGGTAATCTCGTACATAATGAAAAGTGAATTATTGACTTAAGCGGTAAGCTGTAAAAAATTTGACAGTTCATTTGATCAGTGACCTACCATTAGAACGTCATTGTGCAGTCATTGTTTATAATTCGTTACGAGTATCGTATAATTTCTGTGCCATTGACCGACCAATGATCAACCATTATGAATTTAGCAGATTACGAACTTTTAGCAAAATGACAATGGAATGGTGGTGGAATCGCGTTGGAATGACGAATTTATAAAAATAGCAGACTAGGGCCCCTGGTCTGATAAAAACATCATTATTCCCCATATGCCTAAATTACGTCGTTATAATCCAACAAGCAGCAAGTTATTCCTTCTTATAATACCAAAAGAATTTACTTACAATTTTTGCTAGAAAGCACAAGAAATCGTTGCAACTGTAGAGAAACGCAAACTTCGACCTGTTGAGAAGTTTTTGTTATAAACTAGCCAGCAAGTTACGTTCGAATACTAGGAACATCTTGTTTTATGATGTTAGTTAATGCAGTTGTGGTTGTGGCTTTGGAGCTATGTTTGAATTAGACAGGGGAAGGAAATCTAAACTTTATTAAGGGCTGATTTTTCAATCGTATTTATCACTTGTTGTTCTTTTTTTAAAAATCGTTTTTTTTTGTAAAAAAGTTTTTTAATATATCTCATATGGCAAACAAACAGTAGCACATATGAGAGGGAGAGGAAGGCCAAAGAAAAGATGGATGGATTGTGTGAGGAATGATATGAAAGAAAAGGGAGTGAATGATAGCGTGACGCTTGACATGAGGGAATAGAAAAAGAAAACATGTTGCACCGACCCCAAATAACATGGCACAAGGGAAGATGATTATGATGATGATTCATGAATGATCTTGCCAAGTAGGTAAACCAAAATTTAATTCATCGATTCCTTTACGTATATTTATAACACCAAGACAACCTCATAATCAGTAGTGGCCCTAAGGCGCCGTCATGGGAGAGGCGCTGAAATCAACAGAAATGCGACCAACACTGGTGGTCGCATTTCGGTTGATTTCAGCGCCTCCACGATCGGCTTTATAGTAAGTTATTATCATCAATGACTGGTGCCTGGTGGACAGTCCACCAAGCACCAGTCATTGATGATAATAACTTACTATAAAGCCGATCGTCCACAAGCAAGCAAAAGCAAGCAAGCAACTGCATATGCATATATCATAGGAACATGGTACATAGATGGGCGCCACGTTAAGGACGCCTTTACGTAACTGACAAAAATAAGCCGTTTTTCGGTGCATTTTGCGGCAAAATGAGACGAAACCAAATGTAACTAATAATTACCACAGATAGATTACTCTTTCATCTCCAAATGGTAGCCATTTTTTATTCTAAAATGTTGGTTTATAATATAGTAAAAAATAATTTCCGTTGCCTCTTCACACAAAATCGACGATATCGTGCTGTCTTTGGGATCATTTTTCTTCTATTTAATAACATAAACATATTTATTTTAAAATATTTTATGTAAGCAGACATGTTCAACTCAAAAAGGTAGCCAAAAGAACTATCAAAATGTTAAAAATAAGCTCAGAAAAAAATAAAAATCGGAGTCTATTTTTTCACATATTTAGCTGTAATACGTGAATCTTATTGGATTGAAATAAGGGTTATTTTACTGGTCACTGTCTCGGTTTATTGCACAAAAATTTGTAATGAAATATTAGTCTGCGCTCGGCCGCCGTTGTGAGTGGACTCTGTGTCGGTTGTAAGCAGCAGCTTGTGCTAAAAGAAGATCGCTGTACGGATACAAAATATTTGACACACAAAACTTGATACTTCACGCATTCTGTATGTACCTATTACCCAAGGAAAGATTTGATTCACAGTCTTATAATTTTTCTAGAAGTAAGTAGGGTTTATAAATTCATATTTCGTTCCGGACTTGCTGGAGTGACCTGCACAGCAGGTGTACTTCGAAGACTGCTACTGGAACTAACAGCCGAGCTGAGGAGTTATTCCGGTCTGATCCCCTGAAGACTTACAATATTTCATGATGGGTGTCAATTTCGTGGTTTTCGAGGGTGCTGAAACCGATGGTGAGGTCCAAATGAGAATCCAAGATGGCGGATGTGAAAAATGTTACAATTTTTCATGATGGGTGTCAATTTCGTGGTTTTCGAGGGTGCTGAAACCGACGGTGGGGTCAAAATAAAAATCCAAGATGGCGGATGTGACAAATGTTACAATTTTTCATGATGGGTGTCAATTTCGTGGTTTTAGAGGGTGCTGAAACCGATGGTTGGGTCAAAATAAAAATCCAAGATGGCGGATGTGAAAATTTTTATAATTTTTCATGATGGGTGTCAATTTCGTGGTTTTCGAGGGTGCTGAAACCGATGGTGGGGTCAAAATAAAAATCCAAGATGGCGGATGTGAAAAATGTTACAATTTTTCATGATGGGTGTCAATTTCGTGGTTTTCGAGGGTGCTGAAACCGATGGTGGGGTCAAAATAAAAATCCAAGATGGCGGATGTGAAAAATGTTACAATTTTTCATGATGGGTGTCAATTTCGTGGTTTTTGAGGGTGCTGAAACTGATGGTGGGGTCAAAAAAAAAATCCAACCATCGGTTTCAGCACTCTCGAAAACCACGAAATTGACACCCATCATGAAAAATTATAAAATTTTTCACATCCGCCATCTTGGATTTTCATTTTGACCTCACTATCGGCTTTAGCGCCCTTACCACTTACACTTACACTTCACATTACCTACAAACTGTTTGAAAACAAATCACCGTAAACTTAAAAAAAATACATGGCAAAAATAAAATAAAATTAGGCTCAAGTTTCAAGTCGTGTCAGTTTACTCATAATTTCACCGCTTCGCGCATGTCGCTGTGTGTGTGAGCCGTGCACGTGTAGTAGTAAGACTCAATACCTAAAATTGAAGCGCGTCATTTCGTAAACGCGTCCTTAATTTCTATAGTCTAGCCATGGACAATTTAATTTTGGCGGGATTTTTGTAAAACTTTCAGTCCGTGGCCCAGTTTCCCGAAACTGAAACCCATAAAAACGACCACCCATGATAAAAAAATTAAAGCCGCCATCTTGGATTTTCATTTGGACATCACTATCGGTTTTAGCACCCTTGAAAACCATAAAAACGACACCCATGATGAAAAATTAAAAAAAACTACAACCGCCATCTTGGATTTTCATTTTTATCTCACTATCGGCGATCTCAATATCCGTCACTTTGCACGGCCAAAAATGTAATTGACAGGCTTATGGTGATTTATCGAGGTAGCCACTGCTAATATGCCTTTATGCAATGCACGACACTGCTTAGTACGTTATCCTAATTGCGTAACACACTTGGAATGGCAATCCATTCCGATTTGACAGTTCAACAATATCCATTGCGTTGTTTTTGTTTTACGAATTTTTTAAATATTTATGAAGCAACTAGCTGTGCCCCGCGGTTTCACCCGCATAAGTTTCGATCCCGTGGGAATATCGGATAAAAAGTAGCCTATATGTGTCAGCTACCTCTATACAAAATTTTATCAAAATTGGTGAAGCCGTTTGAGCGTGAAGAACAAACATATAAACATACACACACACTCACAAACTTTCGCCTTTATAATATTAGCGTGATGAATATTGTAGCATTTGTACTGTTTGCCTTGTAGGGTGTGTGCCAAATACACGTATTTTCTTTCCAGTTTTCGAGAACCTACTTGCATTTGATACCATAGCAAATTTATTATATAAAATTCGAAATAAACCGAATAAAACAAGCTTGTTTTATTTTAATTTGTTTTCAATAAGTTCGTCCGCAAATTGTTAATACATAGGTACTTTGGCAACTTGTACTTGATTAATCACTGTCCAGTGAAATTAAGTAAATAGCATTCTACTTATATGAACACTTCACATTACCTACAAACTGTTTGAAAACAAATCACCGTAAACTTAAAAAAAATACATGGCAAAAATAAAATAAAATTAGGCTCAAGTTTCAAGTCGTGTCAGTTTACTCATAATTTCACCGCTTCGCGCATGTCGCTGTGTGTGTGAGCCGTGCACGTGTAGTAGTAAGACTCAATACCTAAAATTGAAGCGCGTCATTTCGTAAACGCGTCCTTAAGAGCGTGTATTCGATTCGCGACGAAAACATCGCGTTTTCGAGTTTTTTCCAGGGCAATATCGTAATGATGTGAGCAGATTATTTGAAGAACATTACGGTTTTAGAAAGACTAAGTCTTGATTTAGTGCACTACAGAGTAAAAGTGTAATTTTGAATGACGGTTTTTGAAAGCTAAGACAATCCCTGCATGTTGTTTTACGAAAATAGACGTCAGAGTCATCTTTCAGGACGAATAGAACCATTATAATGTGCCAAAATATTTTATTTTACGCATTTTTCCAACAGGACATATAGTCTCAAAGTGCAACACAGAGCTAAAATTACGAAAATATTGCTATTAGATATTAAAAAACAAGAAGTATTTAAAAATTACAAAATCGATTCACTTTAACAATTTTTTTGACCAGTAGTTGAATAGAAACATAACTACTTAATATATTTATTTTATGAAAATAAAGGTAATGCTAAATATTCAGAATTTTTTTTCAGACCATAATTTAGACTCATTTATTTTAGTCGATTATTTAAAAAACACTATAAATGATCGCGCGCAATCCTTTACCGATCAGTGTATCAAAATTGATCGTGCTTATAGTTTCGCACTCACGCACACAGACAGATCATTGTAGTGTGCGTGAAAGTTACGTCGTTCTAGCAATCGTGTAGGTAGATTTTGTCTTGCGCTAAATCGAATACGCGCTCTTAAGACTTTGCACCACCTAAAAAAAACGAAACTAAACTAGGGTCGCCGCTGCTCATAATCGGTTTACCTGGCCAATTAAGGACGCCTTTACGAATCTGACAAAAATAAGCCGTTTTTCGGTGCATTTTGCAGCAAAATGAGACGAAACATAATGTAACTAATAATTACCACAGATAGATTACTCTTTCATCTCTAAATGGTAGCCATTTTTTATTCGAAAATGTTGGTTTATAATATAGTAAAAAATAATTTCCGTTGCCTCTTCACACAAAATCGACGATATCGTGCTGTCTTTGGGATCATTTTTCTTCTATTTAATAACATAAACATATTTATTTTAAAATATTTTATGTAAGCAGACATGTTCAACTCAAAAAGGTAGCCAAAAGAGCTATCAAAATGTTAAAAATAAGCTCAGAAAAAAATAAAAATCGGAGTCTATTTTTTCACATATTTAGCTGTAATACGTGAATCTTATTGGATTGAAATAAGGGTTATTTTACTGGTCACTGTCTCGGTTTATTGCACAAAAATTTGTAATGAAATATTAGTCTGCGCTCGGCCGCCGTTGTGAGTGGACTCTGTGTCGGTTGTAAGCAGCAGCTTGTGCTAAAAGAAGATCGCTGTACGGATACAAAATATTTGACACACAAAACTTGATACTTCACGCATTCTGTATGTACCTATTACCCAAGGAAAGATTTGATTCACAGTCTTATAATTTTTCTAGAAGTAAGTAGGGTTTATAAATTCATATTTCGTTCCGGACTTGCTGGAGTGACCTGCACAGCAGGTGTACTTCGAAGACTGCTACTGGAACTAACAGCCGAGCTGAGGAGTTATTCCGGTCTGATCCCCTGAAGACTTACAATATTTCATGATGGGTATCAATTTCGTGGTTTTCGAGGGTGCTGAAACCGATGGTGAGGTCCAAATGAGAATCCAAGATGGCGGATGTGAAAAATGTTACAATTTTTCATGATGGGTGTCAATTTCGTGGTTTTCGAGGGTGCTGAAACCGACGGTGGGGTCAAAATAAAAATCCAAGATGGCGGATGTGACAAATGTTACAATTTTTCATGATGGGTGTCAATTTCGTGGTTTTCGAGGGTACTGAAACCGATGGTTGGGTCAAAATAAAAATCCAAGATGATGTGAAAATTTTTATAATTTTTCATGATGGGTGTCAATTTCGTGGTTTTCGAGGGTGCTGAAACCGATGGTGGGGTCAAAATAAAAATCCAAGATGGCGGATGTGAAAAATGTTGCAATTTTTCATGATGGGTGTCAATTTCGTGGTTTTCGAGGGTGCTGAAACCGATGGTGGGGTCAAAATAAAAATCCAAGATGGCGGATGTGAAAAATGTTACAATTTTTCATGATGGGTGTCAATTTCGTGGTTTTCGAGGGTGCTGAAACCGACGGTGGGGTCAAAATAAAAATCCAAGATGGCGGATGTGACAATTGTTACAATTTTTCATGATGGGTGTCAATTTCGTGGTTCTCGAGGCTGCTGAAACCGATGGTTGGGTCAAAATAAAAATCCAAGATGGCGGATGTGAAAAATTTTACAATTTTTCATGATGGGTGTCAATTTCGTGGTTTTCGAGGGTGCTGAAACCGATGGTGGGGTCAAAATAAAAATCCAAGATGGCGGATGTGAAAAATGTTACAATTTTTCATGATGGGTGTCAATTTCGTGGTTTTCGAAGGTGCTCAAACCGATGGTGGGGTCAAAATAAAAATCCAGGATGGCGGATGTGAAAAATGTTACAATTTTTCATGATGGGTGTCAATTTCGTGGTTTTCGAGGGAGCTGAAACCGATGGTGGGGTCAAAATAAAAATCCAAGATGGCCGATGTGAAAAATGTTATAATTTTTCATGATGGGTGTCAATTTCGTGGTTTTCGAGGGTGCTGAAACCGACGGTGGGGTCAAAATGAAAATCCAAGATGGCGGATGTGAAAAATGTTACAATTTTTCATGATGGGTGTCAATTTCGTGGTTTTCGAGGGTGCTGAAACCGACGGTGGGGTCAAAATGAAAATCCAAGATGGCGGATGTGAAAAATGTTACAATTTTTCATGATGGGTGTCAATTTCGTGGTTTTCGAGGGTGCTGAAACCGATGGTTGGGTCAAAATAAAAATCCAAGATGGCGGGTGTGAAATTTTTTATAATTTTTCATGATGGGTGTCAATTTCGTGGTTTTCGAGGGTGCTGAAACCGACGGTGGGGTCAAAATGAAAATCCAAGATGGCGGATGTGAAAAATGTTACAATTTTTCATGATGGGTGTCAATTTCGTGGTTTTCGAGGGTGCTGAAACCGACGGTTGGGTCAAAATGAAAATCCAAGATGGCGGATGTGAAAATGTTACAATTTTTCATGATGGGTGTCAATTTTGTGGTTTTCGAGGGTGCTGAAACCGATGGTTGGGTCAAAATAAAAATCCAAGATGGCGGGTGTGAAAATTTTTATAATTTTTCATGATGGGTGTCAATTTCGTGGTTTTCGAGGGTGCTGAAACCGACGGTGGGGTCAAAATGAAAATCCAAGATGGCGGATGTGAAAATGTTACAATTTTTCATGATGGGTGTCAATTTCGTGGTTTTCGAGGGTGCTGAAACCGATGGTGGCGTCAAAATAAAAATCCAACCATCGGTTTCAGCACCCTCGAAAACCACGAAATTGACACCCATCATGAAAAATTATAAAATTTTTCACATCCGCCATCTTGGATTTTTATTTTGACCCAACCATCGGTTTCAGCACCCTCGAAAACCACGAAATTGACACCCATCATGAAAAATTATAAAAATTTTCACACCCGCCCTCTTGGATTTTTATTTTGACCCAACCATCGGTTTCAGCACCCTCGAAAACCACGAAATTGACACCCATCATGAAAAATTGTAACATTTTTCACATCTGCCATCTGTAAAATTATTAAAAAGGGTTCAAACCGGGTGCGGTGACTTGACAAAGACGAAAATGTGGAGTCGTTGTTCCTCAATACTAACATACACGTATCCGTTATAATAAGAAATTACGAACTTATGTATTTCAATAAACCCTGTAAGTACTTATTTTTGTTGCTGTCAAAAACAAAAGAAAAAGCGGTTCAAACCGGTATGAGAAAGTTTTTAGTGGATAAGACAGAAATTAAAACAGAAGACGATCTAGGAGGGGATCGAGGTGGGGGGGGGGGGGGTGGAGGGGGGTTCAGGGGATCAGAACGGAATAATTCGAGCTGAGTCAGGTGTGCCGAGTATGGGCTCGTTTTCTTAGTTATGTTAAGACTAGGGAATGCAGGACCGGTTCTGTTTTAAAGAACCGGGATTTTCGGGACCTGCTGGCTAAAGAACCGGGATTCCCGGTACTTTCGATACTTTCGATACTTTAAGTAAGCCTTTAAAAGGGGAGGCAGTCACCTCCTTCTGCGAAGCAGTCATGCTAGCGAAGGAGGTGGCGGGACGGTTCAGGGAGAGAGCCTCCCGTCTCAGCCGCCGCGGGGGACGCCCCAGGCGTCGGGAGCCGCGTGACGACTCCCGGCCACCGTAGGCGCGGGCCTGCGGGCGGAGAGTAATGGGTAGCTCACCGCCCGATCAGGATCAGGCCCGTGCCGGACGGCGCGTACGTGTTCCACGCGCGCCTCAAAGAGATGTCAGCATCAAGGAGGACGACGCTGCGCGGAGGACGCTGACCGTTGACAGGCTTCGGCCCTAAGGGGCCCCCTTAGGGCCGAAGCCTGTCAACGGTCAGCGGGATTAAGATGAAGAGTTGAAACGGAGAAAGTAAAAGAAAGACGAAATGACAGGGCAAAATAAAGACATTTAAATCAAATCAAATAAAACGTTTTATTTCTCGTTTTATTGGTAACTGCGCATATTCTACCAGCAACATCTTTATTAACATTAAAACATTTTTGTACCTAATCCTAGATAATATTTATCAGAAATATTTATTAAACATCTTCTCCAAACAAATGATTTAAAATTTTAAATCAACATGACTCCTATTGGAATTCTGCAGAACCAAATTAGAATTTAAAACTTGCGTAATATCTATAAAAAAAAAGAAAAGGAACAGTGGAGTTTTAGCGTAGCATTAATCAGTCTCTCAATATTATTGATTAGATAATCTTAACCGACATTTTTTAAATTGTTATTTATTAACATAATTCATCATCATCATTTCAGCTGAAAGACGTCCACTGCTGGACTTAGGCCTCCCCCAAGCACCTCCGCTTCGATCGGTTCTGTGCTTCTCGCATCCATCGGGTTCCCGCGGCCTTCACAAGGTCGTCAGACCACCTTGTGGGAGGCATTCCAACGCTACGTATTCCGGTACGCGGTCGCCACCCCGAACATTTCGGCCCCATCGGCCATCTGTTCTGCGAGCATTGTGCCCTGCCCACTGCCACTTAAGTTTGGCAATTCTTCGGTTACCTTGATCCTCCTGCGGATCTCCTCATTCCAGATTCGATCACGCAGGGAAACTCCATAGCTCTCTCCATTGCCCTTTGGGTGACTTTCAGCCTTCTTATAAGGCCCATTGTGAGTGACCACGTTTCTGTGCCATAAGTCATCACTGGCAACACGCACTGGTCAAAGACTTTCGGCTTGAGACACTGAGGTATGTGGGACGAGAAGATATTGCGTAGCTTCCCGAACGCTGCCCAGCCGAGTCGGATTCGACGATCGACCTCTTTTTCGAAGTTAGACCTACCTAACTGGTCAGTTTGTCCTAGGTAAACATACTCGTCCACGACTTCGAGTATAGTGTCTCCGATCTTTATGAGAGTGGGTGTTACATGAGCATTTGACATGACCTTCGTTTTGTCCATGTTGAAAGAAAGAAAGAATGAAAGAAAATACGTTTATTTGCAGTAAACATGACGCAATGAAGAACATAAACGAAAAAAAAAAAAGAATGGGTTGGGGAAAACATGCGTCACATCCACGCAAAACAGCTATCGCTCAGCATTATGCTGCGACCCTATGCAAGATAGAGCCCCAGCGCTGGTTTTCAGCGACAGCCGGCGGATGTTCATTTTAAGACCCACTCTTTCGGAGGCTCTACTGAGGTCATCGAGCATTGTACTGAGGTCCTCCATAGACTCATCCCTGTCTCTCACCTCGCTGCAAAAGGATAGGTTTCGAGGTCTGATCCTGGAGTCGGACTGACATAGTGGCGTTTTCGTACCGACACTTCAGCACCTCGATGTACCGATAGTCGATCTGGCATCGATGAAGAGACCGCAGCACAGCCCAATCAAAGGCTTTCTCGTAGTCCACAAACGCTAAGCAGAGAGGCAGGTTATATTCTTCGGTCTTCTGTATAACCTGTCGCAGCGTATGTATGTGGCGACAAACCTGCGCGCGAGACGGTTCGTGATGACTCTCGAAAACAGCTTGTAGACATGGCTCAGAAGTGAGATGGGCCTATAATTCTTAAGAAGGGCATTGTCGCCCTTCTTATAGAAAAGTATCACCACACCTCCGTTCCATGCCTGTGGTGTTTTGCCCTGGAGTATGACGGAATCAAACAGCTTCTGAAGGGCCTTAAGAACGGGTTTTCCGCCGGCATTCAGGAGCTCGGCCGTAATTCCGTCATCACCCGGCGCCTTGTTATTTTTGAGCTGCTTTAGAGCCATCCTAATCTCGTACAGGCTGACGTCCGGGATGTCTTCGGTATAGTGTCGGGTCAATCTAGCTCTTGGGTCGTTTGCCAGATCCATAACGGGGTTACTTGACGTGTATAACTGTCCATAGAACCTCTCGATCTCTCTCAACAGCTCAGGTTTGGCGGATACGGTCCTGCCATCATCGGTCTTTTGTTTCGTAAGCTGGCTCTGCCAAAAAGAAGCAGTCTTGTTTGAGTCTTTTTTGCGAAGCACTGTCCACGAAAGTCACAAACACAACGCAAAGCACAACATTCCGAAGACGCCATGGCCGCCACCAGCCCCTCCCGCACCCTCGTGCAGCATTCTCTTGTAGCATGCATGCTAGGTAGCAAGTGTATTCCACGCTTTAAGCGGTCGGGCTTTATGCTATAAAATTAGAAATATTCGAAACGCGAAGTATCTTTTCCCGAAAGTACCGAAAGAACCGGGATTTGGTTTTAAAAATCCCGGTTCTAAAAGCGACGCAATTTTCCGGGATTTCCCGGTACTTTCGGTTCCGGGATTTCCCGGGACTATTCACTAGTTAAGACCTTACCTCCGGACTTGATGGAGTGACCTGTAGGTGTACTTCGAAGACTCCTACTGGAACTAACAGCCGAGCTGATCTAGGTGTGCCGAGTATGGGCTCGTTTTCTTAGTTATGTTGAGACCTTACCTCCGGACTTGATGGAGTGACCTGCAGGTGTACTCCGAAGACTGCTACTGGAACTAATAGCCGAGCTGAGCTAGGTGTGCCGAGTATGGGCTCGTTTTCTTAGTTATGTTGAGACCTTACCTCCGGACTTGATGGAGTGACCTGCAGGTGTACTTCGAAGACTCCTACTGGAACTAACAGCCGAGCTGAGCTAGGTTTGCCGAGTATGGGCTCGTTTTCTTAGTTATGTTGAGACCTTACCTCCGGGCTTGATGGAGTGACCTGCAGGTGTACTCGAAGACTGCTACTGGAACTAACAGCCGAGCTGATCTAGGTGTGCCGAGTATGGGCTCGTTTTCTTAGTTATGTTGAGACCTTACCTCCGGACTTGATGGAGTGACCTGCAGGTGTACTTCGAAGACTGCTACTGGAACTAATAGCCGAGCTGAGCTAGGTGTGCCAAGTTTGGGCTTCTTTTGTTAGTTTTGTTGAGACCTTATAGGCAGGCACTAGGCCGGGTCTAGTCTAGGCAGATGCGGTCACTAATCGGAAACATAAAACAAAAGTATCTAAAAAAAAAAAAAGATTACAGCCGCCATCTTGGATTTTCATTTTGACTTTGTTTTCGGCTCCAGCACCCTCGAAAACTATGAAAACGACACCCATGATAAAAAATATAAAAAAAATTACAGCCGCTATCTTGGATTTTCATTTTGACCTCACTATCTGCTTTAGCGCCCTTGAAAACCATAAAAACGACACCCATGATAAAAATAAAAAATAAATTACAGCCGCCATCTTAGATTTTCATTTTGACATAATTATTGGCTCCAACACCCTCGAGAACCATGAAAACGATACCCATGATGAAAAATATAAAAAAAATACAGCCGCCATCTTGGATTTTCATTTTGACCTCACTATCGGCTTAAGCGCCCTTGAAAACCATAAAAACGACCACCCATGATAAAAAAATTAAAGCCGCCATCTTGGATTTTCATTTGGACATCACTATCGGTTTTAGCACCCTTGAAAACCATAAAAACGACACTCACCCATGATGAAAAATTAAAAAAAACTACAACCGCCATCTTGGATTTTCATTTTTATCGCACTATCGGCGATCTCAATATCCGTCACTTTGCACGGCCAAAAATGTAATTGACAGGCTTATGGTGATTTATCGAGGTAGCCACTGCTAATATGCCTTTATGCAATGCACGACACTGCTTAGTACGTTATCCTAATTGCGTAACACACTTGGAATGGCAATCCATTCCGATTTGACAGTTCAACAATATCCATTGCGTTGTTTTTGTTTTACGAATTTTTAAAATATATATGAAGCAACTAGCTGTGCCCCGCGGTTTCACCCGCATAAGTTTCGATCCCGTGGGAATATCGGATAAAAAGTAGCCTATATGTGTCAGCTACCTCTATATAAAATTTTATCAAAATTGGTGAAGGCGTTTGAGCGTGAAGAACAAACATATAAACACACACACACTCACAAACTTTCGCCTTTATAATATAAGCGTGATGAATATTGTAGCATTTGTACTGTTTGCCTTGTAGGGTGTGTGCCAAATACACGTATTTTCTTTCCAGTTTTCGAGAACCTACTTGCATTTGATACCATAGCAAATTTATTATATAAAATACGAAATAAACCGAATAAAACAAGCCTGTTTTATATTTGTTTTCAATAAGCTCGTCCGCAAATTGTTAATACATAGGTACTTTGGCAACTTGTATTTGATTAATCACTGTCCAGTGAAATTAAGTAAATAGCATTCTACTTATATGAACACTTCACATTACCTACAAACTGTTTGAAAACAAATCACCGTAAACTTAAAAAAAATACATGGCAAAAATAATAAAAAATTAGGCTCAAGTATCAAGTCGTGTCAGTTTACTCATAATTTCACCGCTTCGCGCATGTCGCTGTGTGTGTGAGCCGTGCACGTGTAGTAGTAAGACTCAATACCTAAAATTGAAGCGCGTCATTTCGTAAACGCGTCCTTAAGAGGAGGACCGTGCAATCGAATGCCTCGAACCGAGGCCTGTCATATTCTTTTTTTATTATTTATATCAAACAGGTGCAACATACACGGTAAGTAAAGCCTCCTTGTATGTATTTTTATTAATTAATACTGGTTTATTATTGGAATGAAAGGACATGTCTAGACATGTTTTCCAGTGAGAGTGGTTCCTAGGTTTCGGTATGGATTACAAAATTTTGAACTGAAGTAGAAATCATTTTGCGTAAATTCCTGTCTTTTGGAAGTTTTTTTTAAGAAAATGGATAATACATCTCGTAAAATCTTCGAACATAAATGTAAAAAGTCTGTTTATATTGTACTAGCTGCGCCCCGCGGTTTCACCCGCATATGTTTCGATCCCGTGGGAATATCGGGATAAAAATTACCCTATACAGGGTGTCAGGGAAACGCTTCCGAAAACGAAGACAGGTGATAGGGCTACTGATTCTCGATACGATACCATCAAAAAAAACTTAAAAAAAAATGTCAATTTTACCTATTTTTTTTAGCATTTTTCGTACACTGTGTTGTGAGAACAGTTAAATGAAACCATTATTTGCGATTAAACACATTTTTTTTCTTTACAACTCTAACAAGCAATGTATTCGTAAATAAATATCATCTGACGCTCGGCGCATGACCTCAAGTTCAAAGTGCGCGCGCGCTCGCCGACAACCGCGCGGCCGACGACCCCAAAGTCCACGTGACGCGACGGCTGACGGTCGTGTAGCGGTGCCATGTGATGTGTGATCCTAATAAACTCCTAAGTCCTAACCTTTTCTCGATCGCTTGAAACAAATGACTTTTCAGTTCACTTCTACCTAGTTGTGGGATATCTGCTTTCGGATTTCATCCATGCAAGGATCGTAATGAATGGCTTCCCCTTGAACAGGGTTACAATTTTATTTTGATCCGAATGTTCGCAAATTTAGCTTACAAATCAGAAAAATCCAGTTTACTTTGCTTAACCTTGAGACCCATATCGAAGGTACTTAGATACCTACTGTGATACTGATTGGGAAAGAAAAGTATAAAAAGTTAATTATGTACAAAGACATTGCCTTTACAAGCAACTTTGTTAATTCGTTCATGAAAATCTTGTACAGCTAAAAAATGTAATGTTACCTAACCTACAATACGATCACATTATCTCTAGACCTGGCGTCGATGACTTCATATCGCAATAAATATCCTAAAATAACGAGACGCGTTTGAGCAACGAAGAGGCTAAGGTCAAGAGCATTGCCTATGCAAGTATTTTTTACTAAATACTTGCATAGGAAATTGATCCTTGACATCCTATAAATAAGGAGCACAATCGCGTTTACAAATAAATACTTACAAACCATTACTTGAAACTTTGTACGTTAGACAATTGACATAAAGTTCATTTTGCTATTACGAAAACTCGATTCCACTTCGTTCCGCGGCGGTGCAAATTGAGCCTAACCATCCTTTGTAAAGCACCGCCAAAATAAATAAGAAGAAACATTACAGAGGCGTCAACAGTTTTAAATTGATGCCCTGTGTCGTGTATTTAATAACAGTTTTGTATGTAAGTCGATAATCGATAGTGAATGAAATAAAGTAAAAGATCGCGTGTAAAGTTTGAAGCAACTAGCGCGCGTGATTCAATTGAATTTTAATTAGTCACACGACGCGCGCTTGTTTATTACAATAACGTTACTGTATCCTTCATTTAGTAAGTAAACCGAAGAATTTGCACATCAAAAGACACCGCTATCTGACTCCGCGTCGCCACGTGTCGGCGGCGTCCGCGGCCGACAAACGTTGCCCCCCGCGCCGCGCGGACCCGGCGCGGCGGCAACGTTTGTCGGCCGGCCATCACATGCAGGCGGCATGTTTGATCTTCATAGTACTTCTTTAGTAATCTAGTATTCTAGTTAGTTCCTTTCCGACTCGGTTCGTGAGCAAACGTGCGTTAATCGATCGATAGAATCCATTGAATCGTATTTGTTACTGTTTTGTTAGTTTTAAGTTTAGTTATTATTGTTACGTTTTTAGTACTGTTTATTGTTTTTTAGTTATTATTTTTTGTTGTTTTTAATAATGCCTGATGCATACGTGTACAGTGCTCGTGAATACGGCAACATGTTGATGTGTTTAGGAGAAGCCTGTGGCAATGCTTCTCTAGCGTTGAGAATTTACCGAGACAGATTTCCGAACGTCCGACACCCGTCTGATTCTCGCATGATAACGGCTGCTTTTCAGAGAGTCTTAGAAAATCGACCAATTGCTCCGATGGCGGCCGGTGGTGGACAACAAGTGAATGTTCAGACCGAGGAGCGTGTTTTAAATGTGATTCGCCAAAATCCACGGCTGGGCACACGAAGTGCGGCGAAATTATTGTGGCGCCGGGGCATATCAACAGTCTCTCACTGGACAGTTCACAAAATCTTGCGCCGGAACAGAATGCGGCCCTACAAAATACACAAAGTACAAGGTTTGCTACCTAATGATCACGTTCGTCGTCGTGTGTACTGTCGTTGGCTGCTAGATCAACAACAACGTGCGCCTGGCTTCATTGAGCACATTATCTGGACGGACGAGTCCACATTCACGAGAAACGGGATGTGGAACAGGCGGAATGCCCATTTATGGTCAGACAGGAACCCGTTCGCCACTCAAGAAACCGGCCATCAGACCAGGTGGTCCGTCAACGTATGGGCTGGTGTTTTTAATGGACGAATTCTAGGTCCAGTGTTTCTACCGCAGCGCCTGAATGGACCAGCATATCTTAATTTTATAAATGGACATTTAAATGATATGCTAGATAATGTATCGCTGGCTGAATTTCGTCGAGCATGGTTCCAGCACGATGGCGCTCCACCGCATGTTACGCGCCCCGTCCGCGAGCGTCTCACTGAGCTTTTTGACGACCGCTGGATCGGAAGGCTGGGGCCGCACGCCTGGCCAGCTCGTTCACCCGACTTAACCCCTTTGGACTTCTTTTTGTGGGGGTATGTGAAAGAAAGAGTGTTTGATCGGGAATGTGACAGTGCTGATGAAATGCGGGGCAGAATAGTGAGCGTGTTTAATAAACTACGTGCAGACTGTGTTGAGGATCCTACACTAATGCCTCGTGTTCACGGGTCGACACAGCGACGGGCCCGGCTATGTATTGAAATGGATGGAGCGCAGTTCGAGCCAAACCTCATAAGGTCGCAAAGGATTTAGACAGGTACGTAAAATGCCTCTTAAAAATGTAAAATGTCAACTTTAATGTTTAATAGTGGGCTACGAATGCGATTAAAATTCAAAAGTGTTGTAGGGGTAGGCATTTTGAAAGTGGTGTTTGTAAATTCCGTATAAATCCCGTGACTCGGACGTAGGTACGTAGCGCTCAGCGCCCGCGACGCGCGACGCGCGGTGGCGAGACGTTGCCTTGCGTGTCAGTGACCTCACATTTTGTACGGTTTCCATTGCGTGTTTAAGAAATATGAAGTTTTGAAAATGATCAATTTAAAGCGAAAGGTTAGTGGTATCCGTTTGCATATAGGGTGTATATAATCTACGTTCTGGCTTCGGAAGCGTTCTCCTTACTCCTTAGTCCAGGGTGTCGGCTACTTCCATACCAAATTTTATCAAAATTGGTCCAGCTGTTTGAGCGTGAAGAAGTAACAAACATATAAACACACACACACCCCCCACACTCACAAACTTTCGCCTTTATGATATTAGTGTGATTTTAATAATATTAATAATATTTAAAAATATAATTTATATGTATTCGGTTTAATAAAGGAAATAATAATAAATATCCCGACTTAGAACACGAGGTTGTTGACATGTGGAATGTGAGCTCGGCTATCATTGTGCCGATTGTCGTATCAGCCAATGGACTGATGGCCGAAAGCCTCGATTAACATCTATCGAGGCTCTCGTTAGGTGGTTGGATCAAGGGCCTGATTCAGAAGGCAGTACTCCTCGATACGGCTCGCATTGTGAGGAAACCTCTTCACAATGCGAGCCGTATCGAGGAGTAGCCTGTCTCTGGAGCCCTAACCACCGGTAGCTTGGACCCTGCTCCCGACACCGGCGGATCACTATTTTTTATATTTTTAAATGTTTTTTTTTTTATAGTTATTTTTTATATTGAAATATTTAAAAACGTAATAAATAAGGTATGTAAATAAATAAACGAAATAATAATAATAAACAAAATCTGTTCCCATAGGCGTCGTGTCTCGGGTTGTAATTAAGACATGTGTTTTCTCAGCTACGCAGCTCTGGCCGGCTCCCCTCGAACAAATAAAGGTGGCGACGCGTCACATCAAGTCACATGTGTGGAAGAGGCGCATCCACGATCAATTTTAATGACGTAAAACCATTAGCAAGTCATTGCAATGTAACTCTTATCTCGGTGCGGTATTGCATTATTGCTAGGTAACTCTTACCTCTTTGTTGTAAGGTATAAATTAGAATGATTACCGAGAGTTTTTATCAAACGCTTGGCAAAATGTAGAATGAATTAGAATGATTACCGAGAGTTGTATCAAACTCTTAGCAATCATTCTAATTTATTCCTTGCTCTACCGAGATAAGAGCTACATTGCAATGACTTAAAAGGTTTTACGTCTATCGTACCTACCACAATGAAACTTACCGCAATCTAAAGTGCATAATAATATGACAATGTGTATGTAGAACCATCCGAGAACCACTGTCGATTGAATTTTCGATGTTAGACAGAAAATTCAGATTTATTTATGTGTGAAAAAAGGGTCTACAACACCAAAGTTATTACATTTAGCCGAAAATAATGGCTAATCCTGAAATTAGCCGTTTAGGAACTTCCTTAAGGGGACTACAGGACCTGAGCGCAAAAAACGCAAGTTTTATAATGCCTAAAAGTATTATGATGATCGACTACAGCAAACAATATCAGAAAAATATATGACATTCTTCAGGATATATGCTAGTTATATAGTGTGTAGAAAACATAATACAACTAATTTGATACGATAGAAAAAAAAAAAACATGAAGATACCTCTAAAGACTTTCTTTTCACAATAGAATACATACAATCCAAAATATCTATAGGTACATTTTATGATGTTTTGGTTGAATCGACTTTCTGGTATTCATTTTTGATAATATTACCTAACTAAAATTAATCTAGTTGCAGTATATAAAAACTGGCCAAGTGCGAGTCGGACTCGCACACGAAGGGTTCCGTACCACAAGGTAAAAACGCCGAAAAAAACACGTTTGTTGTCAAAAGTCAAAGTCAAAGCATTTATTTCAAAAATAGGCACTTAACAGGCACTTTTGAACGTCAAAAATTACTAAAATAGAATTGATTTTAGTCGCCCATTCCAAAAGGTTGATTTCGTATGGAGAAGAATGGGCAAGAAACTCCACCGTTACTCTTTTAAAATGTTTTACAATATTTTGCATGTACATTAATTATATAATATACATATTATGTGAAGACGATGCACCTAAAATAAAATTACTGTACCACAATAGGTAAAAGAATTAAAAATGAAACCATAACATATAAATTAATTATCTGATAGATACATGGTGCTCACATATTTAAAAAAAGCATGGTAAAAATAAACGATTGTCATAAAAATAATAATAATAATAATAGTAATAAGTCAGGGTCAGAGTTAAAGTAATTACAGAATGTAAATCAATGTAAAAGAAGAACAAAGAATACATTTTACAATTGTTGTATGGGAGCCCCCCTTAAATATTAATTTTATTTTGTTTTTAGTATTTGTTGTTATAGCGGCAACAGAAATACATAATTTGTGAAAATTTCAACTGTCTAGCTATCGTGGTTCTTGAGATACAGCCTGGTGACAGACAGACGGACGGACAGACAGCGAAGTCTTAGTAATAGGGTCCTGTTTTTACCCGACTGCGTCAGAAGGAGGGTTATGTTTTTCGAGTGTATGTATGTATGTATGTATGTATGTATGTATATTTCTTTGGCACGCTCTGTAGCCTAAACGGCTTGATCGATTTCAACTTGAGAGGTGCCGTTAGATTCGTCTTAATTGTGAGAGTGACACTGGGTATATCAAAATTGAAAAAAAAAATTAAATGGCTGATATTTGGCGCAATATGTCTTCAACAAAAAAATTTTTTTTCTCGAAACCTATCGAGTAGGGTATCAAAATAAAGGGTTTTAAAAGGTGATTACAAAAATATATATAACTTGTATGGTTAAAAGTAATTCGAAGTGACAAATCGTAAAAAACACGTACCTAGCAAGAACTAAATCGTTTGCGAAATCTTTCACATTTGTAAACTAAAAAGCTGTAAATAAAAAAAGTAATTTAAAAAATAAAAAAACCCGACTGCAAAACTGAAAAGCTATAAACAAGCCCATTTTAAATTAAATAAAAGTTGGAAGCAGACGGGACCATTTTTGTTATATTTACATATTTAAATGGGTCCCGCCTGCTTCCAACTTTTATTTAATTTAAAATGGGCTTGTTTATAGCTTTTCAGTTTTGCAGTCGGGTTTTTTTATTTTTTAAATTACTTTTTTTATTACCCTTTGGGTACGCAACCCAAAAAAAGAGGGCATTTGTTGCTATTCAAAAAGAGACGAACCAAAAGTCTAGTGAATGACGGCTCACTTCCGCCGTACGTTCGCCATCTCGCTTCCACGAGTACTATAGGTTCCGTGCTAGGAAGGGATGGGAGATAGGGATGTATTACCAACCAAAAGTAATGTTGCCAAATAATAAAGTTTAATCTGCGATTTAAAATTAGCGCAACCAGGTATTATATAAATGCTTAACGTCTCGGAAAACATCTTATCAATCCGTAGGTATGCTCCGGCAAAAATTGAAATTGTCACCTATTTAATCTGTGCAGTCGAGCTGTCGGGTCAACAAGGCTATTGTGATCAGAATCGCCCGCATCGCATCCCGATCCCGACCGACCAATTATTATCGTTAGGGCATAGTTATCCCTCCACTCGGACATTCCCGAACCTAGCGGTTGAATATTCTCTAAGCATGTAATATATCCCTAATTGTTTCGGGCATGTTTGAATAAACAGGGTCAAATTAAATTGGTAAGCGAAACCCCGCAGAGGTCATGAGTACCTATCGATAGGTAATTATGTAAACACAATAATTATTAAACAAAGGTAATTTTTTTTTGTCATCGACCTCTGGTAGTGTAGTTACTTGAGTGTAACTTGAGAAAATCAATATCTTGTATTATTGTGTTTAGATATTGATATGTACCCATTATGTCTGAGAAGTCTAAAAAACTGGCCAAGTGCGAGTCGGACTCGCACACGAAGGGTTCCGTACCACAAGGCAAAAACGCCGAAAAAAACATGTTTGTTGTATGGGAGCCCCCCTTAAATATTTATTTTATTTTAATTTTTTCTTTTTTCTTTTTTCTCGGAACCATTGGGTCCCGGTCCTTTGGAAGGCGTACGAGGGGCCGAAGCCAACTCGCAGAGGCCCCTTAGGAAATTTTAATGAAATGCGGCACCAACCGACGATTATCCCTGTATGCGCTATGCAAGTGCACCCAAGGATAACCCCCGGTTGGTCTAGGACTATTGCAGGATATGGAAAAATAAAAAGTTGGACTATGGGTTTGAGTGGTGAAAGTGGACTGGTTACCAAGAACTATGGAATAACTACGACCCCTGCCTGATCAATGTTTTATATATACACGGATAAAATGGCAGGGGGTGACTTGCACTTGACTTGACTACTTACTTATTTTAATTTTATTATTAAAGTTAAAATAATACTGAGTATTTTGTGAATATTTCAAGTGCCTAACTGTTGCCATTTTTGATATCGAGCAAAAAAGGGCAAAAAATCGCGTTTGTTGTATGGGAGCCCCCCTTAAATATTTATTTTATTTTGTTTTTAGTATTTGTTGCTATAGCGGCAACAGAAATACATCATCTGTGAAAATTTCAAATGTCAAGCTATCTTGCGGTTCAAGCGGTTCTTGAGATACAGCCTGGTGACAGACAGACGGACAGACAGCGAAGTCTTAGTAATAGGGTTCCGTTTTGTGCCCTTTGGGTACGGAACCCTAAAAAGACCTACGGTCGTCGCTGACCCAAAAAATGATCAATTACTTATTTTTTTTGTGTTTTATCATGTTTTAATATCCGACCTACCACATCAGCGAAGTTTCGCTAACTAATTTAATTTGACCCTGTACTCATCAGTAGGTAAAATTAATTTTGGTGCGCAACCCTAAAAACATCTCTAACGCAAGGCAAGTGGCTTTTGCGATCTATCCAAAGCATTCGATTGCTTGAATCACGAAACACTGCTCTTGAAACTTGCATGAGCATTACCACAGAATAACTAATAGTGCCTACTAACGTAAAGAAGATGCACTCCTTTGATCTTAAAGAAAGCCTGGCATTCAGACTAATCAGCATTCGCGATTTATTTGCCAAAAATGTAATCAAATATGAGTTTATGGAAAAATAACTTTAAATCCTACACAATGAAGTTCAGTTTGAACTAGGTAGGTACTACGTTTTAATGCAGTTATACTGCAACAAAACGTAGTACCTAGTTCAAATAAACGGTGTGAATTTATGGGTTTAAGAATAAATAATGCTTTGTTTCACTTTTTTAGGTTTTTATATAAAACTGCAAGACAAGCGACAAGGTTCTTGGAATCCAAGATACAAAAGTATATTAGGAGCCAATGACAAAACGATATTTATGTAAAATAGCTGTAAGTAGGTCTTTTACTGATAAGTTTTAACTAAAATAATGTTATTAATCCATGTACCCGCCTGAGCATGTTATCAGTATATTTATATTAACATCCCTCGGTCGAGTACAGACTCTAAACCGAGCAAGCAAACAGTCTTTCAATCAAACGCTCTAAAATACTTACCCCCTTACTAATAAACGTAGGTATCTAAGTATATCTTTATATTACTCGTATATCCGGTGAATAGTTGCACGACGATTTCTCTCGGTCGTCAGTAATTCGACTTTCGAAAGAAGAAGACAAAGCGTTGTGTAACTATAATGTACAGACGCTATACAACGTTTATTAGCAGGTAAGGAGGTTACATTACAATAGCAGTTTTAAAATGACATCACTAAGTTTACTTATAGTATACGCTAAATTCGACTCAGCATTCGCCAACGTCCATACTACGTTGAATACACCGGTTCTCGTCCGATCACCGAAGTTAAGCAACATCGGGCGTGGTCAGTACTTGGATGGGTGACCGCCTGGGAACACCACGTGACGTTGGCTTTTTGCATTTTAGAAGTAAAAATTCTTTAAAATTAAGTTTGCGTTGACTATAAATTTGGGACGCAATTTTTGTAAACTGACGTCACGAAAGGTATTATATAGCAAACGCTAAATTTGACTCGGCATTCGCCAACGTCCATACTACGTTGAATACACCGGTTCTCGTCCGATCACCGAAGTTAAGCAACATCGGGCGTGGTCAGTACTTGGATGGGTGACCGCCTGGGAACACCACGTGACGTTGGCTTTTTGCAGTTTAGAAATAAAAACTCTTTAAATTATCATTTTTTTAATTAACCCCCGACGCAAAAACGACGGGGTGTTATAAGTTTGACGTGTCTGTGTGTGTGTGTGTGTGTGTGTGTGTGTGTGTCTGTCTGTGGCATCGTAGCTCCCGAACGGATGAACCGATTTTGATTTTGTTTTTTTTGTTTGAAAGGTGAATTAGTCGGGAGTGTTCTTAGCTATGTTTGATGAAAATCGGTCCAAGATGGCCGCCGTCACAAAATGGCGGACTACATATTTTTTCACAACTCCCTTAATATGGGTATCAAATGAAAGGGCTTGATTAGTAGAATACTATACACTATGATAAATTTCAAATCCAAGATGGCCGCCACCACAAAGTAGCGAATTACATTTTTTTTTCACTTCTCCCTCAATATGGGTATCAAATGAAAGGGCTTGACTAGTAGAATACTATACGGTATTACAAATTACAAATCCAAGATGGCCGCCACCACAAAATGGCCAATTATATTTTTTTTCACAACTCCTTCAATATAGGTATCAAATGCAAGGGCTTGACAAGTAGAATAATGTATACACTATATTGAAAGGGAATGAGGAATATTAACTAACGAAATGAAAACTAAAAACTTGAAAATATTCTTTTGTCTGATCAATGCTCTAGAATGATGAGGGAAGTGGAGTGATGACTGGTACCTACAATCACTAAGTTTGACTATTTTTATTACCAATGGAATTATCCTACTTAAAAAGCGTAGGTATTTCTAAATCAGATAGTGTCGCAGTCCCATTTTATAAACTAGATCTGAAATAGGTACCTAAGATATCTAATAGCTGTGAAATACTTGTACGAAAGTTGAATAACTAAAGGAAGAACTAGAAAAAGGATATAATAAAACAAAAAAATCTGTTTAGTCTTAAAAATTATTCTTCAACTATAAATTAATAATTATTTTTTGGCGGATGAAAAACCCGATTAAACACCAAATTAAATTACCTGAATCTTAAAACGCAAGAAAATAAAAGAAATGAAATACAAAAATTAAGGAGTCCCTACAAAAAGCATAAAATAAAAAATTAAATTCAAAATTTAAAAAACCCCCGACACAAAAAAATAATAAAATTAAATGTAAGTAGGTAATTGGAAAAGGACCAAATAATTTAAAAACCCCCAACTTAAAGAATCTAGGTAACGAGACTAAAATTTAAAATTTAAAAAACCCCCGACACAAAAAAAGTAATAAAATTCAATGTAATTGGAAAAGGATCAAATAATTTAAAAACCCCCAACTTAAAGAATCTAGGTAACGAGACTAAAACAGATAAATTCATATGGCAGTCGGGGGACCTCTTAGCATAGAAAGGTGTTCCACAGAACGGTCCCCCGACTTCCATATGAATTTATCTGTTTTAGTCTCGTTACCTAGATTCTTTAAGTTGGGGGTTTTTAAATTATTTGATCCTTTTCCAATTACATTGAATTTTATTACTTTTTTTGTGTCGGGGGTTTTTTAAATTTTAAATTTAATTTTTTATTTCATGCTTTTTGTAGGGACTCCTTAATATTTGTATTTCATTTCTTTTATTTTCTTGCGTTTTAAGATTCAGGTAATTTGGTGTTTAATCAGGATTTTTATCCGTCAAAAAATAATTATTAATTTATAGTTGAAGAATAATTTTTAAGACTAAACAAAATTTTTTTGTTTTATTATATCCTTTTCCTAGTTCTTCCTTTAGTTATTCAACTTTCGTACAAGTATTTCATAGCGTCTAAATATCTTAGGTATTTCAGATCTAGTTTATAAAATGGGACTGCGACACTATCTGATGTAGAAATACCTACGCTTTTTAAGTGGGATTGTTCCATTCGTAATAAAAATAGTCAAACTCAGTGGTCCAGTCATCACTCCACTTTCCTCATCATTCTAGAGCATTGATCAGACAAAAAAATATTTTGAAGTTTTTAGTTTTCATTTCGTTAGTTAATATTCCTCATTCCTTTTCAATATAGTTTACATTATTCTACTTGTCAAGCCCTTGCATTTGATACCTATATTGAAGGAGTTGTGAAAAAATAATATAATTCGCCATTTTGTGGTGGCGGCCATCTTGGATTTGAAATTTGTAATAGCGTATAGTATTGTACTAGTCAAGCCCTTTCATTTGATACCCATATTGAGGGAGTTATGAAAAAAAAAAGTATTTCGCCACTTTGTGGTGGCGGCCATCTTGGATTTGAAATTTGTCATAGTGTATAGTATTCTACTATTCAAGCCCTTTCATTTGATACCCATATTAAGGGATTTGTGAAAAAATATGTATTCCGCCATTTTGTGGCGGCGGCCATCTTGGACCGATTTTCATCAAACATAGCTAAGAACACTCCCGACTAATTCACCTTTCAAACAAAAAAAACAAAATCAAAATCGGTTCATTCGTTCGGGAGCTACGATGCCACAGACAGACACACACACACACACACACACACACACACAGACACGTCAAACTTATAACACCCCGTCGTTTTTGCGTCGGGGGTTAAAAACAGATAAATTCATATGGAAGTCGGGGGACCGTTCTGTGGAACACCTTCTATTCTATGAGGTCCCCCGACTGCCATATGATTTTATCTGATTTAGTCTCGTCGCCTAGATTCTTTAAGTTGGGGGTTTTTAAATTATTTGGTCCTTTTCCAATTACTTACATTTAATTTTATTATTTTTTTGTGTCGGGGGTTTTTTAAATTTTGAATTTAACTTTTTATGGAAAATGAATTTGATTAAGTTCATAGTAATAAATTAAATTTATCGTTGACTATAAATTTGTGACGAAATTTTTGTAAACGACGTCACGAAAGGTAAAGTAACAAGCTTATAATATAGCAAACGCTAAATTTGACTCAGCATTCGCCAACGTCCATACTACGTTGAATACACCGGTTCTCGTCCGATCACCGAAGTTAAGCAACATCGGGCGTGGTCAGTACTTGGATGGGTGACCGCCTGGGAACACCACGTGACGTTGGCTTTTTGCATTTTAGAAATAATAACGCTTTAACATCATAATTTTTTTAAGCTTATAAATATTTTGCGTAAAAAACCAGTATATAAATGCGGCTAATCTACATTATGTATTTGGTAGCGTAAGCGTAATACTCTCGTTATTTTTTTAGTTCGGAGCTCACTGGCGATATTATTGTGTATAACAGTCGTCCGATATTTGTATTACATACATATATCAAAATATCTTGACTTTTTAAATATTATAAATTAACAAAAAATTAGAGGCTGATCGTAATTTTTATTTCAGTAGGTAGGTACTTATGTCAGGCTTTTTTGTCAAGTGTTGCTAGGGCAAACTTTGAATCTGCAAATTTCTAGTTTTAATAAACCATTTATTTTCAGGTAACAAAGACCCATAGATACATACCTTAACCTTAGTATACATAATAATATAGTAATTATATTTGACAATAAATATTGATTGGCATATCGTGTCATTTATTTATATATATATAGTACCCACATAGGTACTATACATATATAAATAAATGACACCGGGCCGGCTTCCATAAACACAGTGGATACACATGTATCCACTGTGTTTAAGGAAGCCGGCCCCAACATAGTTGGAAAAAGGTTAGGCAGACGATGAATATAACATTGTGTATTGTGTATAATAATAATTATATATAATTCAGTAGGCCTTTTTAATCAATTATATGCTTAAGTTATACACTAGATTTATTTTAGGCATAGTTTAATATTTTCGTCATATTATTAATACATATGTAACTTTGTAATGATGTAACTTCTATGTAATGTATACTTATGTGAACTTATGAATAAAAATTATTCTATTCTTATTGATTAATGCTTGTGGTTTCTCTGTATCAGAAGAGACCGTTGCACGTTGCTCTAAAGTCATACAACAATAGGCTGGTATTATGTTAGCCACTTATGTTATTGCATAAATAATTGTTTGCGTTTGTAGCTTTAAATGTAGGTACTTTAGAAGCTAAAAACCTTCTACAAGAACGTTACGTAAGTCTTATCACCTTTCAAATCTTTACTTAATCTTTTAAGTTTTAAATTGGAATTATAGATGTAATCAGTAGTATTACATCTATGTTTGGGAATTAGTGAGCTAATGAAATAACGTGGCTGTTACGACTATATCCATAGCTAATCGATTATCAAATGAGCAAGTTTAAAAGTGTTATCTTAATTAGGCACCAGTTAATTTGTAGTCGACAGCATAGGTGTTAGTGTTTTAATCCACGAGATCATTAATCAGACGCGGCCCGACAGCACGGCGCTACGCTCGGGAGCCCTACAATAGGTACTACGTTGCCCGTGACATAAGATACTACTTTATCCCCTTAGTGAATAATCTATTATAAAGAATTCATTTTTCCTTTCAGGTCGGACCCTAAAAACGAAACGAGGTAAGATATTTTTTTTGCATATCCAATATCCATCTTCCGAATTGTGTGATTTTAAAATGCAAATTGGATCGTGTTGATTTACCACGAAGGAATGTAAAGTTTCATATAAATGGAATGGAATGGCGAGATTTCTTATAAAAACACAGAGATAGCGATAAGTAAGTAAGTACCAATCTCTTCTACGAACAAACACGCAGTAATTGGAAGAAATATCCCGCTAGTAGGTCAACGAAATAGGACATAGCCCAGTGGGAACAAATAAGGAAAGATAAGATTAAAAACATCGAGCTCAAAAATGTGGCAGAAAATGATATTTGCAAAGGAACTTTCATATCCGTTGGTGGGGAAGTACGGCGAATGAATTCAACTGTTTTAATGAAAACGGAATCTGATTACACGATGTGAGGGATGCAGTGAAGGCGACGCTTTGCTGAATTAAATTAACGTTTTAAACCAGTTATGTCGATGTGTGTTATCGCGGGTTCGACTGTTATCGGATATCAACTGTATCGCCGTTTGCGATTTGAGAATGTTTGTTATGTAGGTTACCTACTCATTAGTGCGATTTGGCTGAGTAATGGGATTAAACATTCTCATTTAGTGTTAGGTGACCGTCAAATAAAGCTTTTGAGGTTTTGATTTATTATAAAGTAGGTATACTTTATTTACTTATGTAATTTATTGTACTTATACCAGAAAATACATAAAAAAAAAATACATTGCAAAACATACAATGGGCGGCGGCCTATCGCGTACCGTAAACTGCAATGGGGTTACTTTGAATAGCGGGATGACTTTGATCAAAACTTCCATTTCATATAAAATCGCGAATTGCTTAAAACGAAACGCAATTTGTTCGTTTTTTTTCTAGGTTAGCAAAATTGAAGAACTGTTGAATCCTTTCTTGAGGACACGCTGGGATTTTACCAATCATTTAAATTGAAAAATGTAATTACATATATTGTTATTCTCTATTTAAAGCTACATAATTGTGCTGCAAAACTTCATGTGTACTTAATCATTGTGATGTAGGTACTTATAATGAAATTTCTAGATAAACTCCATTAGGTGGCCTATTATCGATTAACCAATACAGTGATTATTGTTTTTCTAACGTCAAAATTAATGCAGTAACTTGAGTTTGTTGCCATTGATAGGGTATAAGGTGTGAGACTGATCGGATGATGCCGCGAATAATATGAAATGAAACTTGGCTTTGGTTAAAACTTGAATAATTTTCGTATTCACGGGTGAATACGAAAATTATTCACAACCGCGAATAGAAGAAGCGCTTTGTCTAATAGTGGAAGGAAGTTTAAGCATTCTTTTTTAGTTTTAATTTAACTTTTAGTAGATCAAAGTTACCCCATACGAAAAAAATGACAATAATTATTTTTCTCGTTGGCAGATTTTGATTTTAAAAATTGTATTGGCATTATAATTGGGGTAACTTTGTAATTACGCAATAAAATTGCCTATTTAATTGCGTAATTCCAGACTTATCAAAGTTACCCCATTCTACGCATAACTTTGATCAGACAGTTTTTATTTTTTTTCTCAAAATCTAGAAATATTTTTTCATTTATTATTGCAGAAATCGCGAGTTTAAACAAAACCGATTACTAGACCGATTATATATTTTTTTACAACCAGAGATTTAAAAGATATGTACCTACCTTGAAAGTTAAATATTGATCAAAGTAACCTCGGTTTACGGTATCTAATAAAGGATAATGAAATAAACGCTATTTAACGGAAGACTGGGGGTTATACAACAAGCGACTGAATTAGACGTAAGATAATCAATTCTGCTCAATATTGTCTGCGTGTAGGATTACCAGATGGAATATTGAAAAGCCCTTACGAGTTCTAAAAGCCTGATTTCCATAGAAAAGTCCTGAGATTTTGTCGCAAACGTACCTAAGTATGAAAACCTAAAAAATCTATCAGAGTGTAAATTAGATAAATATGTTGACGTTAATTACGTTGATTTGTAAATATATCCAAAGAAGATATAATTATATGGTTTTGTTTATGTTGATTTTAATATTCTGAAATAATCTGAAAAAACTATTGTATTTTAATGAAAAATCAAAAAAGCTAAGATTTCAAAAAACCCGCCGAAATCCTGTTAGGAGCCTAGAAATCCTGAAATCTCAGGACAAACCATGAGATATGGTAACCCTATCTGCAAGGGGTTTTCTAGTTCTTATCTCGTTTTACCACTAAATAAAAAATCGAACACAAATTCAAATACTTGTGGCGTCAATATCAGACCCACATTTCGTATCTTCCTATAACTTCCGCCTATCGCTGTATCGCTATAATCCTTACCGCATTATGCTTTTGTTTAATCGTTGTCGTGCGTCTCATTTACACACGCCTATAAGCTTCCAAATACTGTTCAAAATTCGATTCCCTCGCAACAAAACAGTAGATATCTACTTATTTTTTTTGAATTCTGGTAACACAATCCATACCTATTCTAAATAATAATATGTACAAAAAAAATGTAAACGTGTTATTGTAAGACTGGCACGCGCCCTTTGCGAAGGGGTGCGCTACATAAATGGGAGAAAAATAATTCCCACGGAATACCCACTGCGACCCTTCATGTTTCAAATCGATATTCTATTTAAGGATTTTGGTTCTAACTCTGTGGGGTAATTACGTAACACACTAACAGTAGTTAAGGCTTTCATTTTGACAGTTCAACAACATTCATTGCGTTATTTGCATCGTTGAGCAGACAATTTTTTCGAACATATGAAGCAGTGGATTAGCAATATCCTTCAAAATGATTCATATTGTCATTTATAGTGTGTTACGTAATTAAGGTGCTAGTTGGTGGTTCAGTATGATTATGCACTTTAGAATGAAAGCAGATACTGTACATAAAGGTTACTGTTTAAATGGAAACGATGGATGGACTGTGAGAAAGATGGTTTGGCTAGAAAAGGGGTGACTACCGAAATGACGATTAATTGGGAGTATGGAAAATAAATTAATAAAAAACAATAGAAAAACACGCTTACCAGACTTTTCTAAGAAATCCAAAACAGCTATGATACGATTTTCCATTATGAAGTCCAGTTCATATCTCCCGGGTCCATCATCAGATCAGTTCGACAGTCCCGTATTATTGTATTGTCATCAGAACTACATACAGCTGCCAATTTTCATTACGCCACGACCCTTGGAATATGGTTAAATTAGTTACCTTAGATTCCATTACATAGCTAGTTACATACAGATCGACCTAATAAAAGCGTGTTAAAAAGGGACATGTTGCGCCGACCCAAAACAAATTAAAGATAAGGTTAAGAGAATGATGAAGAGGTACCTAGTGTCTAGATTTTAGATAATAAAATCAACAAATCTTTAGTCATTTACACTCATTTATTTTTAAGTACATAATTTAGTAGGCACTTCGCCCAAGAATCATAATGAAAGTCAGTTTTGCAAACACAGAGGGGAAATTCACTGAAAGTCCTATTAACAGGCCTTTATGAAATCAATAAGAGAATTGGCAGGGCGGCTCTTAACAATAGATTTGCCGCTTTGTCCATTTTGACGGAGGGCCAAGCGCTGAGCGGCACTCAATTCAATTTACTGCCGGCATTTAGTTCGAGAAATATTAGGGGATACCTAAGTGCTTTAGGTTTCATATAGGTAAGTACCTATTTGTCAATGACACACGGATTTGCCTCACAAGCGTCACATAATGATGTACATAGAATTTAATAAAGCCTTCTGTTGAGTCATCGACTCAACGGAACGAACGAGCGGACCAGGAGGGGAACGAGGCGAGAGCGGCGCGGCAACAGCTGCGTCACCGCGCCCCGCCAGTGCCATAACAACACGCTACGTCGACCGGTCGCGCTCGCGCATCCTAAACTATTACTTGTTTAACCGTTTAATGTTATTAATTATACGTGATCGTCATATTTATACAGTCCACTCATTTTAACTTTCTACATCTACTTATCTCTATTACTATCGTCGTGAACATTTGGTCCTTCTACCGTCAATTTTGAACCGAAAAAAGAAGAATCAAGAAGACAAAGATTTGGACAGTCAGAATCGGCGCTTTCGAGATCTTCCCTGTGGCTTCGTGCATTCTTCATCGTCGTACTCTTCATCGTGTCTTCGTTTTAAACGCCGCATCGTGAACATCGGCACGGTCTGAATACCTACTTCAGCCGTCTTAGCTTACTTAAACCCAACGGACATCAGAAGAGGATTATTGGCAGCAAGCGGAATAGCAAATTCACATCGTCAGATTGTTGTCGTGCATTGAGAACATCCATCCAGGGAACATCTCCTCGTCACAGTCATCATCAGTGGTTTGCAGCAGAAAAACCGTGAGCTCGTTCCAATTCCTTTATTCATATCATTCATATCCATACAATCATTCATATCCATAATCGGAATCATCATCATCCATTTATCCTTGTTTCAACTTCATAATTATATTATGTTAACTGTCATTTTTTTTTGCAAATCATCCTAATCATTCTCATCTTCAGCCATAAACTTTGAATTTAAACGGTTCCATCTAATCATTCATTCATACAGTAGCTTAGAAAATCGTATAATTCTTTATTTTCAAAATCAAATTTCATTTTATTCCAGTGAATTTTATGTTGTTTACGTTACAGTGCATCATTTGATAGGTGTACCAAAGCGCCTTACATTTATTGAACAATCACATTGCAGAGCTACTTATTGCTATTAACTTTTTATCAGGCACATAGTTTTGTAACATTGCCTTTAACTTTTTATCAGGCGCATAGTTTTGTAACATTGCCTTTAACTTTTTATCAGGCACTTAATAAATTGCTTATAAGACTTTGCTATAATTTTTTTTCATCAAGAAAATAAACATTCTGCATGTTTAGTAGTTCAGTTGGCTTGCTTTGGCTTTTTTAATTTAATATTTTTATTCTTTAACATCTAAAATGTCTGACATAAAGACCCTCATAAAAAAACGCGCTTCAATTAAAGCAAAGCTTACGCAATTTTCATCGTATCTTGAAGTCTCTCAATCCTGTGAAAAGCTTAGTGAGGTACAAGTAGTTGAAATAGAATATCGGCTTAATATTTTCGAAAATTTATACGAGAAATATGATACATTTCAGAACGAACTGGAGGAGTTAACGGATGACCCCACCGATCAATATGCGGAGCGTGAGCAATTTGAGAAGCAGTTTGCAAAGCTGGTGGCTACTGCGCGCCAGCTGATTAGCAGCGGTCGCAAGCTTCTCGCCGAGGAATCCGCATCCGAGTTTGATTCTTGTAGTAAGCACACACACAAGCATAATTCTATTCGCCTACCTAAGATCGATTTACCTAAATTCTCTGGCAGCTATCATGATTGGTTAGAGTTCAGAGACACATTTCTTTCTATTATACACAATAATGAAAGTATAGATAAAATAAATAAACTACATTATTTGCGTGCATCTTTAAAGGATAGCGCTTCTCTTGTGATCGACAACCTCGATTTTAAAGCAGCCAACTACGATGCTGCCTGGAAGTTGCTCTGTGATAGGTACGACAATAACAGATTGCTTGTCAATAACCACGTTCAAGCCCTATTCAATATGAGTCCGGTCAGCAAAGAGTCAAGTAAGGCCTTACGTTATATTATAGATACAGCAAATAAGAATCTAAGAGCTTTGTCTACCCTAGGACAACCCGTTGAACATTGGGACACTCTTCTCATTCATATTATGACGAATAAGCTTGACCAGGTGACCAATCGTGAGTGGGAGGAACACCGAAATACTTTGACGGAACCTCCAACATTAACCGTTTTCATACAATTTATAAGTAATAGGGCAGATTTACTTGAGACACTTGAGGAATCCAGGAATACAAACAACGAAGGCATACATGATAGCAACTACAAAGCAAAAAAACAAACTGGTCCTTCAGAACACACGACCCACAATAGACATTTGTCATGTCCCATGTGTCAAAAGGAACATTTCATTTTCCAGTGTGACTTATTTAGGAACTTAACAGTGCAAGCTCGAGTTCAGAAAGCCAAGGAGTCCAACGTGTGTCTCAATTGTCTTCGACCAGGACATAACATTAAAAAATGCAGTATGGGACATTGTAAATACTGTCGGGAAAAACACAACACATTACTACATATCGAGCCCGACAATGTAGCCTCAAACCAGCATAATATTACGTTAGCTGCAAATAACATTTATTCATCCCGAGTTGTATTACTTTCTACAGCGCTTGTGAGAGTGGTGGATGCTGAAGGCAAACATCATACTGCACGAGTCTTGCTCGATAGTGGGAGTACGGCAAACTTCGTATCGGAAGATTTTGCTCATAAAATCAATATACCTACATACAATATCGCGTCAAAGGTAAGAGGTATTAATGATCAAACTTCCAAATGCGCACAAGGGTGTTCAATTTCATTAAAATCGGTTCACAGCGACTATGAACTTGATATTGAATGCCACGTCTTGTCCAAGATTGCATCCTCCGTACCGAACACATATATCAACATAGACAACTTAAATATACCTTCAAACATAATACTTGCCGACCCTAACTTCTATGTTCCGTCTTCGATCGACATTCTTGTCGGCGCGGAAGTGTTCTGGGGCATCATGGGTACTAGTCGTATTCCTTTAGGTAAACTCATGCCCACCTTATTTGAGTCAAAATTAGGTTGGCTCATATCGGGCGCATTGTATGATTCAAACTCCTCTACTAATCTATGTATGCATGCTGAAACGTTACAGCCAGACTTAGACCGCTTTTGGGAGTTAGATTCGGTGTCTTCAAAGCACAGACTCACTCACGAAGAGAGATCTTGTGAGGAACTCTTCTTAAAGTCTACGTTTCGAGATTCGGACGGACGGTTTGTAGTAAGCATTCCTCTAAAGGAGTCACCGGACGTATTAGGTGACTCTTATATAATGGCTAAGCGTCGGTTCTTATCACTCGAACGCCGTTTAGCTAAAGATCCTAATTTAAAAACATTATATGTCGACTTCATGAACGACTACATCAATTTAGGACATATGTCTAAACACAATCATCAAACATCAGACTCGACTGTTTCAAATTACTTACCACATCATGGTGTTTTAAAGGAGTCGAGAACTACAACCAAATTAAGAGTCGTCTTCGATGCTTCAGCCGCCACCACTTCTGGAAAATCGTTTAATCAAATTCAGATGGTTGGTCCTACTCTCCAAGATGATTTACTTTCAATCCTCCTTAGATTTCGTCAACATAAAATTGTAGTCAGTGCGGACATCGAAAAGATGTACCGTCAAACACTTACAAATAACATTCATCGACCTTTACAAATGATTCTTTGGAGGGAAGAACCTACTCATCAATTAGAAACTTACACACTAAACACAGTGACGTACGGCACTGCATCGGCGCCTTTCTTGGCTACTAGGTGTTTGATTCAGCTGGCTGAGGAGTGCGATGATTTGTCAACGCGATTTTCAATAGCGCATGATTTTTATGTGGATGACTATTTGTCTGGTGGATCATCTGTCAATGAAACATTGGGTAAGTGTCGTCAAGTCATCGCTGTTCTTCAGTCAGCCAAGTATAATCTCCGCAAGTGGCAATCTAATTCGGATGAAGTAATTCAAGCTTTATGCAAAGATCATGTCAATTCTGACTTTGTTAGTCTTAGCGACAATGACATGTCTAAAACTTTAGGGCTGAACTGGCGGTGTTCAAGTGATACATTTTCATTCTCCATAAACTTGACTTCCACCGTCCGTGACATTGCCACGAAACGTAAAATCTTGTCAGTCATTGCACAAATATTTGACCCGATTGGGTTAGTTGTTCCATGCATTGTGGAAGCCAAAATCATTATGCAACAACTGTGGCTTGCAAAGTGTTCTTGGGATGAACCTACTCCTGAAAATATTCAACAAGCATGGAATCATTTTCAAAATAGCCTACCTTACTTAAACAAGTTTACGATGCCGCGGTGGATAACTTGTGAATCACCTTCTTCTGTACAAGTGCATGTTTTCACTGATGCATCGGAGAGAGCATATGGTGCCTGTGTTTACATCCGCAGTGTATCGCAGGATGGGAAGCTTCACGTCCATTTACTTACCGCTAAAAGTAAGGTAGCTCCGGTTAAAGCAACTACCATACCTCGTCTCGAACTTTGTGCTGCCTTATTAGGATCGAGATTGTACCAGAAGGTGCGTCAGTCACTTACCATACATATTGATGACGTTTACTTTTGGTGTGACTCCACCATAGTTTTGGGCTGGTTGTCTGCATCTTCAACTCAGTTAAAGACCTTTGTTCGCCATCGAGTGTCTGAGATTCAAGAAACTTCAGGGGGGAGGACTTGGCGCTATGTTCCTTCGCTTGAAAACCCCGCAGACCTCGCTTCGCGTGGACTCAGAGCTGACAAATTATTGACTTCTACGTTATGGTGGTCGGGACCACGGTTCCTTCACAAGGACCCTTCTTCATGGCCTCAATTTCCTGAATCCCATCGACAAGAACTCACAAATTTGCCAGAAATAGTGACGTCTTACCATGTCGATGCTTCCGATCATACAGAAGGTCTCATATCACAATTAATTTTAAAATATTCCGATCTTTATAAAATACAGCGCATGACAGCCTATCTTATACGATTTATAAACTTTAAATGTAAAAAACAAACTAGTATTGGTCCGCTGACTTCTAAAGAATTAAATAGTGCAATAAACGTTTTACTTAGATTTAGTCAACAGGAGTCTTTTCCTGAAGAATACAACCTTCTTTCAAAGGGCAAAGATTTACCTGCAAAAAATAAATTTTTATCACTGTCTCCGTTCTTTGACAAAACCTCATGTCTGATTCGTGTGGGAGGCAGGTTAAATAATTCATTCTACGATTTTAATGTTAAACATCCAATTCTTTTATCTACTTCCCATAGAATTTGCGAACTCTTATTTAATATGTGTCATCTGCGACTTTTGCATCCAGGACCTCAGCTCCTACTCGCTACGCTTCGTCACCACTACTATCCTATCGGGGGTAGGGCCTTGGCAAAGAAGGTCACTCATAAATGCGTGAAATGTTGTAGGATGAAGGCTAACACCGTACAACCTATCATGGGCAACCTTCCAGAGCAGCGTCTGCACTTAGAGTTTCCCTTTTTAGACTCAGGAGTCGACTACGCTGGCCCAATTATGATAGCTGACCGTAAAGGTAGAGGATGCAGATTAATCAAATGTTTCATATGTGTGTTTGTGTGTTTAGCTACGAGAGCCGTACATCTGGAGCTAGTGTCAGACCTTACAAAAGAGGCTTTCTTGGCTGCCATGAACCGCTTTATTGCTCGTAGGGGAAAACCACGTAACATCTTTTCCGACAACGGAACAACTTTCGTAGGCGCTTTCAACGAATTGGCCAACCTTCTTTCACAGGACTTAGATTTCAGTACGGTCGATCCTGGCATCAACTTTTCTTTTATTCCTGCATACACTCCACACTTCGGTGGACTATGGGAGTCGGCTGTCAAGTCGACAAAACACCATCTCAGACGTATCTTAGGCTTAACCAATTTAACTTTTGAAGAGATGGCAACTTGCTTAATTCAAGTGGAGGCTATCTTAAATTCAAGGCCCTTAACCCCACTTTCCGATGATCCTTCAGACCTTACTCCGCTTACTCCTGCACACTTCCTTATTGGACGTTCGCTCATCATGCTGCCTTATCCACAGGTGCAGAATGCTAACGTCTCCAACATGCAACGATTTCGCCGCATAGAATTCCTGAAACAACACTTCTGGGCTCGCTTTTCCCACGAATACATTCTGTGGCTTCAGGAAAGGACAAAGTGGTGCCGATCATCAGGCGAACTAAAAGAAGGAACTCTGGTAATAATTAAGGACAAGACCTCACATCCTCTGTTATGGCTTTTAGGACGCATCGTCAAGGTTCTTCCTGGCAGAGATGGTATCGCTCGAGTTGCTGACATCCGTACACGCAAGGGTATCATTCGGCGAGCCTTCAACACCATCTGTCCCTTACCAGTAGTTACTACTGTTGAAGACACTTCAACGGGGGGAGTATGTTGAGTCATCGACTCAACGGAACGAACGAGCGGACCAGGAGGGGAACGAGGCGAGAGCGGCGCGGCAACAGCTGCGTCACCGCGCCCCGCCAGTGCCATAACAACACGCTACGTCGACCGGTCGCGCTCGCGCATCCTAAACTATTACTTGTTTAACCGTTTAATGTTATTAATTATACGTGATCGTCATATTTATACAGTCCACTCATTTTAACTTTCTACATCTACTTATCTCTATTACTATCGTCGTGAACACCTTCATTCGTTTACATGTTTGTAAACTAATTCACGAACGCTGTATAAATGTTTTTTTTTTTTCATTACTCACGGTCTACTAATGAGTAGACCGTGAGTAATGAAAAAAAAAACAGCGCTTTTAAGCGGCTTCTAAGTTAACCGTAACCAATGGGTTACGGTTAACTTAAAAGCCGCTCTGCGACTTGGACCTGGCCATGACGACCTGGGAGCCTAACGTGTGAAAATTTGAATTTCGCAGGCTACCCCAGCGCATCCCCTTTAAGAGGGGACGGGGCCTGCGAGGAATTTGAAAAATAGGTATTTGAAGAAACTATTGCCGTCGCCTTACTTCAAGTCTGCCCCCGTAGTTTGTGATAGGGACAGCTGCAGCTCAGACCGAAATTATCAAAAAAAATTTGACGAGATCGACGTTTCGTATTCTCGAAAACTGAGGCGATTCAATTTTTTTTTACATTTACATTAACATTTTAAGAAAGAGTATGTTTAGGTACTTACCTATCATTTTTTTTATGATAAAAACTTTTCTAGTTTGTCTGGTAGTCCTCTAATCACGTCTGTAAAAATAGGGCAATTTTTGTAATTTTTAGATGGTCATAATTATTTTCTTTACTAATTAGTTGCTGAAATAACCCTCCTTCTGACACAGTCGGGTAAAAAGAAGATGACAGGGACGTGTTTACAGCAGAGCTTCATTTTATGAAAAAAAAATTTAGCTCTAGAGGCATTATTCAGGAAGAAAAAAAACCGGGCAAGAGCGAGTCGGACTCGCTCACCGAGGGTTCCGTAACATCCGGGTTTATGCATAAGGTTTATGTTTATGAAATTAAATGTTTATTTTTATTTTTGAGTTGATTGAATGAATGGTAAATTGCGGTTTGCGATTTATGACGTATTAAAAAAAAACTACTTACTAGATCTCGTTCAAACCAATTTTCGGTGGAAGTTTACATGGTATCGTACATCATATATTTTTTTTAGTTTTATCATTCTCTTATTTTAGAAGTTACAGGGGGGGGGACACACATTTTACGACTTTGGAAGTGTCTCTCGCGCAAACTATTCAGTTTAGAAAAAAATGATTTTAGAAACCTCAATATCATTTTTGAAGACCTACCCATTGATACCCCACACGTATGGGTCTGATGAAAAATAATTTTTTGAGTTTCGGTTCTAAGTATGGGGAACCCTAAAATTTATTGTTTTTTTTCTATTTTTGTGTGAAAATATTAATGCGGTTCACAGAATACATCTACTTACCAAGTTTCAACAGTATAGTTCTTATAGTTTCAGAGAAAAGTGGCTGTGACATACGGACGGACAGACAGACAGACAGACAGACAGACAGACGGACAGACAGACAGACAGACAGACAGACATGACGAATCTATAAGGGTTCCGTTTTTGCCATTTGGCTACGGAACCCTAAAAAAGGGGAATACATTTGTATGGAGGACTTGAACGTAAAAAAATGCAGGTTTTATAATGCCTAAAAGTATATGATCGACTGCAGTAGGTACATACCTAAACAAAAGCGGGAAAATATTATATGATATTCTTCAGGACATATTTATGCTAGTTAGATAGTGGGTTGAAAACATAATACAACTAATTTGATACGATAGAAAAACAATCATGAAGATACCTCTAAAAACTTTCTTTTCACAATCTTCTTCTTTGTGTCGCTGGCACGACTGTATTTTAAATCTTATTTTCCCAAAACTTTGCCACTTCCACGACGTTGTCGGTAGCAGTGCAGAGGTCACTTTGTCTGTTTTGGGACACAGAGGGCAGGAGCTCCGCAATCACACCCTTCTGTCGTTCCATCATGGTAGCCGCATTTTACCAGGTTGGACCTACATCTTCCTACTTGTGTCCGGAGACGGTTCAGAGACTTCCAAGTGGGCCACGGAAGGTTACACCCTGCAGGGAGATGCTCCTTTGGTGGTAGGTAGTGACTAGGAGAGGGAAGAGTATCCTGCCACAGTTTGCAACGGGCGTCGGCCGGGTGTCCTGACAGAGACGCTGTCGATTTTAAAAAGCTGTGTCTGCTTTTAGGCGTTGCGTTGGTAGCTGTACGCCAGATAGTGGATGTCTGGTATCAGATTCCTGTTTGAATTTCTCCACTGCGCATGCAACTTCTCCTCGGGCTTGTGGTGGAGCTATGCCAGCTATGGGGTAAAGTGCGCTGATCGGGGTCGATTGCAGGCAGCTTGTAATCGTGCGGCAGGTTTCACAATAAAAACCATACTAATATACATACAATCATTCTGATTTTTTGTCAGATTATTCTACAAGCAACATACTAAAGCACTAGTGTTTTATTTTTTTAGTCCAAACAATAGATTTTTTGTAAATAAATAATTGCGTCATATTTTGCAATAAATTATGACCAGAGTTGTGTCATCGCGCTTCTCTTTCTTTTCTATACAGTCCGACAGTGTCCGCGTTTTATGTCATGTAGTCCCCTTATAGGCATTTTTTAACTTATGAAGAATCTTCTTCGAAAGAAAGAAGTCCTATTATCAAAGTAAAAAAAGAAAAATTAAATGGAATGCCATTCACGACTGTTTCTTTAATAAGCTCAGTTACTTTGTTGGCTTATTCTTACATTACTTACTTAACTATCTTTGCAATAGCTCATACATTCTCCAGCATCCCGACTAAAGGTAGCAGTAGGATACCGTGTGGTTTTAGTCAGTAAGAGTCTAACAGACCCCTCTCCCCACCCCAGGGTGGTGGACATCCATGATCATTTCGAAACGATAAAAAAGGTAGGTACAGACCTACAGACGCCAGCACATCAAGCTACTACAATCTGTCAAATTTCTTTATTAGATTTTCAACTTTATCGCTAACGCATAAGGTTCAAAGTTGATTGGGAAAATTTGACAGTTTCGGGTAGCTTGATGTGCTGGCGTCTGTACCTACCTACGTTACTTTTCTAATGCATCACTCAAAAGGTTGACATAAAATAAATTGGATCCGAACCATCCTCCAATAAACTTCTTTTGCAGGATGAAATAGGATTATTTCCGGTCGTTGCAAACAAGAACATTTTAATAAAATCAAAAATATATTTCTAGACCCGAGTTTCATCAGCTAAGTGCTTACCTTACCAGTACTTTTTCACAATGTTATGTGATTTGCGTGGCGGTATCAAATGGGAATCCATTTTGCGCTGATATTTTAACGTGACATAGTAATTATCGGAGCGTAAGGCGGAAATAATTTATTAAATCAACATGAACGGCACGTATCGATGTGTTTTTATAGTCCGACAAGGATATTCAAATTATATTTTTGCTGTCACTGCATCATATACATTTAATATTTGACAGTTGTTAACAAGGTAATCAATATTCTTGTTTATAAAGGACTAGCTGACCCGGCAAACGTTGTTTTGGCATATAAATTATTGCGTGGTGTCCTACCCTACTCCTTACCCTACCTACCCCTACCCTACTCCTACCCTACCCCTACCCTACTCCTACCCTACTCCTACACTACTTCTACCCTACTAGATTTATTTTGACATTCAAATCAATAGCCTTTTTAAAGTATTATGTTTTCCTATGTCCGTTAACCCATTCAGCGGGGTAATTACTTAACACACTTATAACAGTAGGAAAGGCTGTCATTTTGACAGTTCAACTACATACATTCATTGCGTTATTTACGTTGTTGAGCAGACAAATAAATCGAACATATGAAGCAATGGATTAACAATAAATTATCCTTCAAAATTATTCAGATTCATAGTGTGATACACAGGGTGCCGGTCGTTGTGTCATACTGTCCAGAATGGATTACCTACATTCTAGAATAGTTTCGCGGCAGTAACCTTTAACTTCCTGTCCAGCATCTCAAACGTCAAAATCCTAACGTCAAAAGCCACAATTTATCCAATTCCAGTGTTCATTTCATGGCGGCGCATAACAATCTCCCCTGAAGGCGGCCATTATTCGCGACTTGAATGACGTCACTAGAATTAGAGCATCTGCGGACTGGGCGCCTGCAATCTCATGATACGAAATACTAGCGTCAATGGCCGACTCGCCAACGTATTATCTCGTACTCTTGATGCATTGCTTTAGTCTTCACTTCACGTTAAAAGCTTCACATAACTTTGTTACTTTGTATTGGCTCGCTGGAGCGTGAGCCGCAATTTTGTATTATGTTAGGTGTTTTGCTTTGTTCCAATGGAAATTTTGAAAGTGCCTGCTGGATGTTTTAATGGCTTGTTGAATATGAACGCGTTTTAGAAGTCAGAGTATACTTAGATAATAACATAAAGGATCCTAAATATTATTTGTATGTTGTGATGTTCTAATAAATTTAGCACACAACTCCGTGACAGACTCGAGCAGTGTTGCCACTGAGTTGTGTGCTACATTTAATAGAACATCACAACATACAAATAATAATATTTAGGATACTTTATATTATTATCTAAGTATACTCTGATTTCTAAAACGCGTTCTTATTCAACAAGCCTGAGTGCCTCGAGTCTGTCACGGCTTACCCCAGTGTCGACTGGACGTGCCGGTTGGGTGGTTGTCTACTTACTGATAATCCGGTAGTTTTACTTTAAACCCTAAGCCCCTAATAAGAGATTATAGCCAGAACACCACATAATTATGTCTTTTGTCAAAACAAAAATTATATAGTTATTATAGTAAGGTTACATTAGACATAACAATGCCTCTCGCACTACAGCAATACCTGCTATCCTGAGCATAAACACCGACATGTATATATGTAGGAATGTGATTAGTCCCGCGATGAAAACAAGAGGTTGAGAAGAAAAATAATCAAAAATTAAAAACTTTCAACAGTCACAGAGTCAGAGTTTAGGGTCAACTTTTTATCTCTTTGATGTGAAAACGTCCCGAAAAGTCCTGTTTAACGTGTTTGATATTTTATCTAAAATACTTACTTTTGTAACACAATATTTTTCGTTTTATGGTACTGAAAGGTGAACGGCTGAAGAAGAAACTTCGTAGAACAATTTTTTAACGTAAAGTCAAAAACAAATGAAACAAACATCGCTCACAATAAAATATTCTTCAACACGGCACCACTTTTGACTGGGAAGAAAATCAGTACCTACAACTTTCCGAGCAGCAAGCGGCTTCACAAAGAAATACACAATGCGTATTACAGGCACCACTGAAGCATTTCATGAATAAACTGTTATTTGTTCCGTTGGTAGCCCGGGCACGTCGGCCTGACTTCGGACTTGCTTGTTCTGCCGCTGCAATGTCTAATGCATTCCTGATATTGAGATTATATCCGCGTTATTGGAACGAAACTATACGGGAGATGTCGGTTTTATTGATTCAGTTGATACGTTATTTGGAAAGGAGTATGAGTCACCGACGTCAGATGGACTGTAAGGGTAGTTACATGCCGAGGATGCCTCACTGCGATATTGACAGGCATCGAGGTAAACCCCCAAGCACCCCGCAGTGTATCGCATTGAGGTATCCTTCGGTGCCGGGTCAGTGGGATTGTCTGCCGGGTCAGCGGGATTGTTCGAAAGGGTTACCGCTGGGCCGGAACATAAAGGGCTAAGAAAGGAGCACGGGTGGGTTTAAGTCAGTAAGAGTCTGACACTCCCTTCCGCTCCGCCCAGAGCGGGAGGGGTCATTTGATGATTTTCCACCCAAAAAAAAAATGTATCGTTCGGCATGTGCGTGCGCGTCTATTAGCATGCATTTGTTTTACATGGAGGTAACATCGAGGTAGCGAGCGAAACCGCGACCGCGACGTAAGTATCGCAGTGAGGCATCTTCGGCATGTAATTACCCTCAGAACAACCTCTTGGTAAGGCCCAAACGGAATGAGAAGAGGCAGACCAGCAGAAAGCTGGTAATCTGACTAGATAGCGGAATTGGTTGGCAAATCATGGCCTGTAAAAGCAAAAAACAGAAAGTGGTACTGGAAATTACTGGAGGAAGCCTATACCCGTCAAGGGGTCCTTAATTAATCTTACTAATATTAGAAATGTGAAAGTTTGGATGTTTGGATGTTTGTTCATAAAAAACGGCTGAACGGATTTTAATGACATTTATCAAGCAGACAGTTTATAAACTATCTGTTACATTTTATTCCGGTAGTAAGGTCTCGTGGGGATAATTTCCGACATCCACGCGGGCGAAGCCGCGAGCTGAAGCTAGTTTACAATGTGTTTTAAAAGGAAAGAGATAGATTAGTTATTGTAAGAAATTCCTTTGAATATTAACTGCAGAAACGCCCCTCATTAGTTTGCAACTCGAAGACCACGAGCAGTAAGACTGGACGTTTTATATTTCTCGCCAGTTTTCTGAGATCTCTTCACTATAAACTTTTTGCTCTCTTATTACCACAATATCGTAGAGTTGGAGTGGGAGGGGGAGGTCTAGATAGACTGGTGGTGTTTAACTAATGATGCTGGTGAAAGATGAGGGCTATTTGTTAAGGGGCTGACTGTATTACGGGTAAAGTTTGTGTGACACTAAGTTTCCTACCTATGTCACAAATACCGGTTCATTAATGGTTACACGTTAAGAACTATGGTTGATTGGATTTAATAAGCCATAATGACTGCTAGGGTAGGGTAAAGAAGATTAGATTCTCAGCTTGAAAAAAAAAGTTTGCTTTTCTATCGAAAGAAAATTGTGGTTGAAGAATGACGGCTTTCTGCATAACAGCTTCCTTATTATTTGTGGTATAGAATAAACTAGAATAACGTTTATCGGTTCCAGTATTACAGCTAGCACTTAGTAGTAAGTACATATGTTAACGGATAAGTGTGCAATCCGTCATTCTATACAATTCCTAGGAAATGTGTACAATTCCTAAAATAGATAGGAAATCTATGATATATTTTTTAATATGCACTTTTCCTAGGAAATCTATACATTTCCTAAATAACAATCGGAAATCTTAAAAATTCATTATGTTGTGCTACTAGACGACGTGGATGCAAGAGAGAGCGAAGGGCACCCCGAGGTTCGGTTTGGTTAGGTTCCTTTAAACCCGTCGACCTGACGTCGACGTTGTTAGAAATAAAACATGCAGCGTGCTAAATTTATGCTTTAGAATGTTATGCTTAATCATTATTATGATTAGAGAAATTTACAAACGTGTTTTATTTCTTTTAGTCACAGAAAGCATTACTTTTTATATATTTCGTAGTATCATCTTGGAATTGCATACAATTCCTAGGAAATACATACATTTCACAGGATATGTGTGTATTAAAAATCTTTGAAATATTATTTTACACGTTTCCTAAGTAGGCTCGGAATTGCATATATTTCCTAGGAATTGTATAAAATTCCTAGGTTTCATACATTTCCGGTAACACATACACAAAACTATAATAACAGCATTACGCTTAGCGGCTTGCTAAGCGTTGGTTTTCAGCCTTGACTCCTCTTAAAAAAAACTTACCATAGTTATCTTACGCGACTATGCGACGACAGTCAATTGAAAACAAATTGGACGCGATAATCTATACTTAAAGCATAATCAGCCTATAATCACAAAATAATGTTCCCATCTGCTGGGACACAGGCTGTTATCACTGTTATAGGCTGTTATCTATCATGTGGGCCCAGTGAGGGGTGGTCTATACTTAGCTAGCTTCATATTTTCTTACTGACCGACTTCTTAACAATTCTAAAGTGCCTGTAAATTAAATAATAAAATAATAAATAAATGTTTTATTCAGTATTAAAATTGGTAAAATTATTACCTATAGTCTTACATTTACAAAGGTATAATAATATTAGTTGCCTGTACTAGGATAAACCTGTATCACAGGCGGCATGAGCATGCTTAATGGTAATTGTAGAACTATAAAATTATTAACAATATTTAACATGTAGTCTTAAAATAATGACAAAATTTTACTAATTAATTATTTTATACCTAGTTTACTTATATACTATTTACCTTAAAGATAACATAAAATAAAAACAAAAAGGGTTATTGTATACGAATTATTGAGCCAGCGTAAAATAGTTTCTTGCACTTTAAAACTTAGCTAAACACATATGATATGATTTTGCGTCAGCAGAAATTAAAATAAATGGTTTGAGTTTGAGCTTATCAATATATGTATAGGTACTAACAATAACTAGTATTTAATATCCGTCAAAGACTTTCTCCCCTACTACATCTACTATTAAAGCTTAATTAATCCGGATATTGGAATGTCGATCGGATATCCATTATAACTAATTAAGGTGCCGTAATCACCGCCGCATGTAAATATTTACGATACATTAGAAATATGTTTACAGTTTATTTAAATGCATAAATTTTGTCCACAATGTTCATTATTATGGTAATTTGATTACGTGTGTGTTTAGTTTTTTATTTTTTGTTTCCCATAATCTGGCTCATAAATTGCCCATTGAAAGATAGTTGTAAAATAAATGGTCGCAATCATTATAATGTTACGGCTGTTGTGGTGACCGCTGACTGTGCGGCGGCGACATTTCTTGTTTTATAGCAGGGTACAAGCATTTCGGCTAACAAGTGGAGGTTTGGATGCGAGCATAGTGGTACGAGGAGCGGGATCGGGGGAATTGTTCTAGTCTAATTATTACAGTACCGAAATTTTTAGTCACTCATGAAAAATAGAATTCTGTGAAAATCGGTTGTCATGTTACTGGCATGTGATGCGGAGGAATGAGGAAAATGTTCGGAGGAAAGTTTTGAGTATAAATATTGTGGATGGCTATAAGAGTAGGGGAAGACCAAATAAACGATGGATGGGAAAATCGTATTTACATTTCTATGTCTCAAACATGCTTGGAATTTGACAACCTTTTTCGAGATAAATCGAAATTGTTGTACTGGCCAAATACATGCGAGCAGCGGCCGGCAAAAGTTGTATGAAAATCCATATCTGTCGTGGTTTAGCGGCCAAATAAATTACATAGTAAACTCATAAATCTGTCGTGTAATTTAAAAATGGAACGATTTTTACTCCGAAACATGGCAACCAAGGAGGTAACTGATCAAAGGTTTTGTTTCGAACTGGCTTGCAAAATAGAAAGCTGTTTATTGAAAAAAAAAACAAATGGACACTTAAACGCGGGAAAAAATATTGTTGTTCGTCATTCATTTTGAAGAGTAATTGTATTTGACAAAATGAGTTCAAGTGAAGTCAATGAGTGTGATGAACTTACTTTAACGCCATCTGAAATTCAAGAGGCGGCAAGAGCTACCGCCAAATTAGAAAGAAACATTTTTTCAAATAAAAAGTTCTGCCTAGGTAAGTATTAGGTACTTAGTTTTTATTTCCGCATTATTTGAGAAAAGTACTAAACAAGCCTTGGCCACAACTAGGCATTGATGGAGTTACTCGTTCGTCCAACAATGCCTCTTTTGCTGGCCGCTGCAGTAATGTACTATTATATTGTGGTAATTTGAGTAAAGCTACGGTTTCCTCGAAGACCAGTTCCGTCATATTATAACAGCCGTCATGAAATCTGTCATTTTCACCAGTATTTGACATTAAGGTGTCAAAAAACGCTCGGTATTTGGACAGCCGATGTGTCATGTTCGTTCGCTCGCATTGTACGTTCACTTTACCGTTCAGTCTTAGGGTAGGTAATTACATACCGAAGGATACCTCACTGCGATACAACGCGGGCTGCTTGAGGGTTTACCTCGACACCTGGCATGTCGGTGCGTGTCTATTAGCATGCATTTGTTTTACATGGAGGGTGATATCGAGGTAGTGAACTAAACAGCGATCGCGAGGTATCGCAGCAGTGAGGGATTTTCGGCATGAGAAATTGGGAAATCAAAGCTTTACAGCGCGGTCAGTACTCGTTAAATCCGCTCCCACGCGCGCTGTGGCCTCTTCCTAACCGCGGTTTGTGTTCAATTGTTCGGAACGGTTTAGTTCGTACGGCGAGTTAATATGAAGCATTCTTTATGTACTCCCATGTTTATGCACTTATGCATGCCTGCATTTTATTGCCGTGACTTCAACATCAATAAAACGGTAATTGTATTTAATTGCACTGCGATGTAGGGTGTGACTGTCTACAAATATAAAAAATGCGTTAGTGATTTTGTTAGAAGTTAAGCGTTATTTAGCGTAAATTAAGCGTTATTTAGCGCAAACTAAGCGTTATTTAGCTTAAATTAAACGTTATTGGGGTTTTCCATCTGGAATTTCTCAGTAGCAGCCCGTAGGCTGGATTTGTGATGGCAATAGGCTCCAATCCTATTACATGGGACTTAAAACATTACTAGCGAAAATTCAAATTCAAATTATTTATTGTGGTGTACACAGGTAAACATTATGGTGTTATAGTTTATAAAGTGAAGTACATCTATGACCCGCCTTTAGGCATACAACAATTAAAGACTTTTGCAACAATAAAGTAGTACCTAGTCAATAATTTAGTATTAATTAATATGTTAGTAATAATAATATTCAATAATTTAAAAAATTATCAATAATTTAATACCTAGTAATTGAGATAGTAGTCATTAATTTGTTAATATTTAAATCAATAGGTAATAATTTAATAATCTATACTAATATTATAAAGAGGTAACATTGTTTGTAAGTTTGTAAGTTTGTATGTAGGGGGTAATCTCCGGAAGTAATGAACCAATTTTAAAAATTATTTCACTGGTAGAAAGCTACATTATTCGTGAGTGCTATAGGCTATAAATTATAAAGATATCATGCATATTAGCTGAACTATCTCAATTTTTGTCTAGCCAGGCGGAAAAAAATTGCTTTCACAACAGAGTTATTTGCATGCGCTGCCTTAACAGTTGTATATAATTGAAAACAATGTATGGCAACCTGGTCCGCTTTGAATAGTTCTACAAAAAAGTCCGCGACACCATATTTCTATCTTTTATATTTTAGCAGATATAGTAGCTTTTATGTGTTAAAAAAAGTAGTTTTCGACGTACTTACCTTTGGACGATTTTGTAAACAACAAAATATTAAAGCTTATCGAAAAAAATATTATTTTGAGCACAAGAACATCATAGAGATACGATTTGCCCAAAACAGTATGCCAATTGGTTAAATAGTTTCGAAGATAATATAAAATTACTAAATCACAAAATGCCGCCGTCCATTCACGAACCGCATTAGAACAAGCTTCGTACGGACGTTTTATCCATTTACCCATAGATGGCGTTGTTTAACTTTCGTCGTTAGGTAGGTGTGTTGTACGCGGTTGGTTGGATGTCGTTGGTCTTTAAAATTGTTTTGGTTGTTGGTCTTAAAATTGTTTTGGTTGCTCGGTTTCTTAAAACACAAACACTACTTCGTTCTCATTCTTCGAGTTCGAAGTTGTGCCAGCTATTTCTGATTTTGGGATATCGGACAGTTTCAGCGATTGTTTGTCATGCCTAAAAGGAAATCACAACTTTCCCGTCAGACATCCCAGACAAGAGCAGCTCGAGTACGCCGTACGGAAGAGTCTGCTCTTGAAAATTATCAGCGCCTCTCGAGGAATAGAGAAAATATTTCGCAAGCACGCGTTAGGGAATCTAGCTCCGAGCGTTCACAGCGGCTAGCTAACCAAAGCTGGAGAACATCGCAGGTCCGTGCTCGGGAATCTAGCGCTGAACGTGCGCAGCGTCTTTCTGATTTAAGGCAGCATGTCTCTGCAACAAGGGATAGGGAGTCTAGCGCTGAGCGCTCGCAGCGGCTCGCTAGCCAAAGCGCGAGAACAACGCAGGCCCGTGCTCGGGAATCTAGCGCTGAACGTGCGCAGCGTCTTTCTGATTTAAGGCAGCATGTCTCAGCAACAAGGTATAGGGATTCTAGCGCTGAGCGCTCGCAGCGGCTCGCTAGCCAAAGCGCGAGAACATCCATAAGTCACAAGGTCAAACATTCTCTCTGGTGGGCATTGACCTGAGAAAGCAGTGTTTTTCCCATTGGCAGTTATATGTTGGCTTATCTCGGGTTGGAACTCCTGAAAGACAATATATTTTGGTACCAAATAATAGCATTACATCTAATATAATATACAGAGAAGTTTTGAATAATTAAATTTAACATAATTTATTCAATCTATACTAATATTATAAAGAGGTAACATTGTTTGTAAGTTTGTAAGTTTGTATGTAGGGGGTAATCTCCGGAAGTAATGAACCAATTTTAAAAATTATTTCACTGGTAGAAAGCTACATTATTCGTGAGTGCTATAGGCTATAAATTATAAAGATATCATGCATATTAGCTGAACTATCTCAATTTTTGTCTAGCCAGGCGGAAAAAAATTGCTTTCACAACAGAGTTATTTGCATGCGCTGCCTTAACAGTTGTATATAATTGAAAACAATGTATGGCAACCTGGTCCGCTTTGAATAGTTCTACAAAAAAGTCCGCGACACCATATTTCTATCTTTTATATTTTAGCAGATATAGTAGCTTTTATGTGTTAAAAAAAGTAGTTTTCGACGTACTTACCTTTGGACGATTTTGTAAACAACAAAATATTAAAGCTTATCGAAAAAAATATTATTTTGAGCACAAGAACATCATAGAGATACGATTTGCCCAAAACAGTATGCCAATTGGTTAAATAGTTTCGAAGATAATATAAAATTACTAAATCACAAAATGCCGCCGTCCATTCACGAACCGCATTAGAACAAGCTTCGTACGGACGTTTTATCCATTTACCCATAGATGGCGTTGTTTAACTTTCGTCGTTAGGTAGGTGTGTTGTACGCGGTTGGTTGGATGTCGTTGGTCTTTAAAATTGTTTTGGTTGTTGGTCTTAAAATTGTTTTGGTTGCTCGGTTTCTTAAAACACAAACACTACTTCGTTCTCATTCTTCGAGTTCGAAGTTGTGCCAGCTATTTCTGATTTTGGGATATCGGACAGTTTCAGCGATTGTTTGTCATGCCTAAAAGGAAATCACAACTTTCCCGTCAGACATCCCAGACAAGAGCAGCTCGAGTACGCCGTACGGAAGAGTCTGCTCTTGAAAATTATCAGCGCCTCTCGAGGAATAGAGAAAATATTTCGCAAGCACGCGTTAGGGAATCTAGCTCCGAGCGTTCACAGCGGCTAGCTAACCAAAGCTGGAGAACATCGCAGGTCCGTGCTCGGGAATCTAGCGCTGAACGTGCGCAGCGTCTTTCTGATTTAAGGCAGCATGTCTCTGCAACAAGGGATAGGGAGTCTAGCGCTGAGCGCTCGCAGCGGCTCGCTAGCCAAAGCGCGAGAACAACGCAGGCCCGTGCTCGGGAATCTAGCGCTGAACGTGCGCAGCGTCTTTCTGATTTAAGGCAGCATGTCTCAGCAACAAGGTATAGGGATTCTAGCGCTGAGCGCTCGCAGCGGCTCGCTAGCCAAAGCGCGAGAACATCCATAAGTCACAAGGTCAAACATTCTCTCTGGTGGGCATTGACCTGAGAAAGCAGTGTTTTTCCCATTGGCAGTTATATGTTGGCTTATCTCGGGTTGGAACTCCTGAAAGACAATATATTTTGGTACCAAATAATAGCATTACATCTAATATAATATACAGAGAAGTTTTGAATAATTAAATTTAACATAATTTATTCAATCATAATCATTTCATTTACTCATTTGAAACCCGGTAATATAGCCAAAGTGGCATGCAAATACATACATACATATATAATAAAACAATAAAAATATGCAATAAAAACAAAACCCTCCTTTTGGCAGTCAGGAAATACATCATAGCACTCAGTACTAACCGAACCACACTCATAATTTCATCACAAGTTAAAATGTTTACCGCCCAACGAAGTGGGCGCGGGTCAGCTAGTATTTAATATAGAGATTACTATCAGTTATTCAACTAAAAGAAAGTGGTTGTACTACGAGTATAAAAGTAAACCTCCGTCGAACCCTTGTTGTGTTATGTGTTTTTTAATTAAGTCCGTCTCGTTTTCAAGATGTCAATAAGAATGGAGATAACTCCATGTCTATTAAGACAGGAGCAAGTAATAGAGAACATTATAGATAGATAGACTTCTGTTTAAATAAAATTATAATAAACTAGCAAACTAACGATGGGAAAAAATAAATAAAGTACCACTTTGGTATTCTAATTTTCGTTTCCTAAATCAAATAAGAATTGTAAATATTTACCAGAGCTTTATAAGAAATTTATTCATAGCCCATCTGTTTTTAATTTACCTCTAATCAACACCACAATTACGTAGGCATTTAAAATTATCTTATGAATGTTATACGTAATTAATATCCTATATTAGCGGAGCTATGTGGAGATATGGACGTCGGTACCGGTACTGGTTCCAAAGAAATAAAATATGTATGAAAAATAACGCAGCGGGGTAACAAGCTTAGGTGTTAGGTTTTTTTACTCATATTTTAGGGGCCCGTGGCTAAACAGTAACAGTCGCACAGGTCGATGTATCTCGTTAAGCTACGCTTGCCGCGGTTGGTCTGTGGATGGTTGACCATCTTCACTGTTTCGGATGGGTGACCATCTTCACATTCTTCAAACCGTTCGTCCCGGCTGTCATTCGTGGATCTAAGACAGTCGTTACGGGTAGTCTGAGAACCAGTCTTACCAAGGGGTATCGTATTACCGTAGTAACTGAGTTGTGGAGGCCAGATAGGCAGTCGCTCCATGTAAAATACTGGTATTCAGCTGCATCCGGTTAGACTGGAAGCCGACCCCAACATAGTTGGGAAAATGCTAGGCAGATGATGATTTTAGGGTCCCGTTTGGAGTTTATTTAAAAAGTCTTCACGTCTGCCACACTCGGTGGCCCGGCTAATATTTTGACCAGGACATGAGCTTCTTCTTCTTTTCGCGTCGCTGGCAAAAGTATCAATATTTTATTATGTTAGATGAGTTGGGCTCAGAAGGTGGCTACGCAAATCGCGGCCTCAGTGGCGTTTTTTGGGTCATCAAAAGTGCAGATGTATTAACATTTTGCACACTGCAACATTAGGACATGGTTTGGTCAAGAGCACCGCATTTGCACGGAAGAGATGAAGAAGAGGGTTCCGTCATTCCATATCCTATATTTATCAGCAACTTAGTGGATGGCGTGCAACGTTGCTTTACTTTGTGTAAATTATTTCATCACCATTGCTCTCAAAACGGTGAAGGAAAACATCGTGAGGAAACCGGCATGTCCTAGAACCAAACATTCGAAGACATGTGACATCTGCCAATCCGCACTGGGCCCGCGTGGTGGATTACGGCCCACTCCCTCTCACCGAGAGGAGGCCTGTGTCCCAGCAGTGGGAACATTATAGGCTGATTATGGTGCAACATTGTCCATTCGTTGGCCTGAGAGTATCATAGATTGTTTACTTGAAATAGTAATACAATGCAGTACTTTTGCGCAATAAAGTTTGCTTTTAAAATCGAATAAATCAACACAGGCTATCAAAGTATCAAAGTCCTCTGCAGGACCCAGGCTGTGCCTCAACACCTCGTCCTCTGCCTTCTGCATCTAGTTTCTCCCAGCTACCTTTTTAGGGTCGTCGGTCTAGGGAGCGTCCCAAACTTCGCTTGCCGATACGCGGTCTCCACTCCAAGACTAATCTGCTCCACTGGCCTTCGGTCCTTGGACATGGCCAGCCGACTGCCACTTTAACTTGCTTACTCTTCAAGCTACGTCGGTAAATCCGGTATTTTCCGGATAATAAAAAAGCATTTTTTGCTTAATTGCATTTAAAATCTAATAAGTAGTTACCTATAATTAAATTACTCCATATTCAGTTTGGTATGGTATTATTTTTACCGACTTCACAAAAAGGAGGAGATACTATGTTCGGATGTTTGTATGTTTTTTTTTTTTTTTTTTCTTGGTGCGGAACCTTGTTGCGCGTCAGATGCGCACTTGCTACGTTTCTATTTATTCAAAACATATTCAAACGATAGCAGGTGAATATTAATGCGATTTATTTATAGCTTGTGGTATTGATCAGCACATGTAAACAGAGCTACCGTGTGTAAGAATCGATTTTGGGTTGATATTTGTATGAAATTAAAATGTGAGGAGAATGTTCGAGTTGGCAGAGCTTTAAAACAAATCTACCGGCCTATTCTATAAAACACTCACCTTGAAAACTTAGGTGAAATGAGCTGTGATTCCACCTGATGCTAGAGGGACTGACAAAACTCAAACTCAAAGCATTTATTTCAATTAAACCATGTACAATTGTACAGACACTTTTAAATTGTCAAAATTAAATAGACCGATTATGTAATTTTGACAATTCAAAAGTGCCTGTGCCATTGTCAGAAATCAGAATCAGTTAGTCAGAAACTTGAAGCTAGTTGAAAGTTTGAAACTATTGACTGCTTACTTCAAACTCACTTCACCTAAGTTTTCACAGTGGGTTTTTTACAGAATAGGTCGGCTGTTAAGTACAATATTGTAAGTATTGTCGTGTTCTCAGCATGTCTATGGTCGAAGTAGTAATGGGAAAAAATGAGGAGAAGTGAGTCATATTAAAGAAAAAAAAATACAGCACTCATTTTATTTGTAGATCTTTATGAGTTGCAATAGCAGAACTGTAAATAGTCAGTGAAAACAAGGCTGTCAATGATTATGAAAAATGTACCTACAGACGCCAGCTCATCAAGCTACTACAACTTGTCAAATTTCTTTAATAGATTTTCAAGTTTATTGCTAAAGCATACGGTTCAACGTTGATTGGAAAAATCCGACAGTTTCTGATAGCTTGATATATTGGCGTCTGTACTTACAACTTATTCCATGGCTTTAATGTAGTAGGTATCTTCAATTTGTTATTTACTTCTGCACTGCCTCTTGCCTAAAGTTTTGAACACCCGATAACACCTATATACGATCAGTATGAAAATCTTACCTATAACTGCTTAGGTACATGACGAACCCATATCCAGCCGCACATGGCAGCACATCACCTACAACAAAACGCACTCAAGTGCTCACAAAACATTTAATAAGTACAGAGATAAAATTATAGACATTGCCCCCGTAATTATGATAATGGTCCGATTCATCAACAGACATACCGAATGTCATAGAACCTTAGAACTTAAGCCTTAGGGAGCAATTAAAGTCAAAAGCTCGACCAGACAAAAATATATGGAGGCAACTTTGCCCGGGGGCAAAGTAAAACAATACTCTTTTTAATTTCGAGTTTGACCATGCACATGCGTATGATTGGCCTAGATTAAAATCGAAGAAAGTTTTATCGTGAACTGGTCGAGTTCTAATATCAATTTACTTTTGACAAGTTCATTATTTTTTACGTTATTAATGTACCGGATGTGGTGAGCGTGAAATTTGATTGGACTTTTAATGAAATGGTCATATTTTATTACGCTAAGTCTTTATGTAACAAGTTACTAAATGGAGCTGCCGTTTGAAAACTAAAGTAAACAAAATGAGTAGGTAGTACAACTTGAGTAGGTTGTTGCTGGTTGTTGTTGGGTGTTGCTTGCACGTTAACAAAAGGATAATTTAGGACAAGTCCTGTTAAAAATATTCACCCACCCGTGTAAAAAACACCTGTATGTCTATGTATAGTACTTTTTTAGGAAGAAGAAGCGGGGTAGGTTTCCAAGAACACACCCTTGTCTATCACACAATAATTATTAATCTCCAAAACCTATAAGAAAACAAAGATTTAGTAGGGTTGTTTTTCAGGGAAACTATTGTGTCTGAATTCAATTTAAATACAAATCTTGTCATGTATTTTATATCGCAGAAAACCTCCTTTGGGACAATTGTATTTTTTAGTCATCATTAGTAACCAAAAAAATTATTAGTAAGTAGGTAACACGTGAACTTATTTTTTTTTGTATAATTATACATTAAAAATATTAGTAGGTATACTTAATTCTGGGCATAGGCCCCCCGGGCAAGTCCCCAATCGTTCCAGGAATTCTGAATAAAAAATCTGTAAAAAAAAAAAAAAAAACGCAAATTCGGCCTACCTCAACATCAATAAACTCTTGGAGAGTATAATTTCATTACTGCTGCACTTAACATAATGGAAAATCTTGTGAACCGGCAAAGATGAAGCATAAGGCGACTACATGTCCTAAAGCGTAGTCTTTGTCGGACTGCATCACACTAATATTATAAAGGCAAAAGTTTGTGAGTGTGTGTGTGTGTTCATATGTTTGTTACTTCTTCACGCTCAAACGGCTGGACCAATTATGATAAAATTTTGAATGGAGGTAGCTAATACCCAAGATTAACATATAGGCTACTTTTTATCCCGATATTCCCACGGAATCGACATTTACGCGGGTAAAACCGCGGGGCGCATCTAGTAGAAAATAAAGAGAAGTGCGATGACACAACCCTGGTAATTTATTTCAAAATGTAGAGCAATTATCTATTTAAAAAAAATCTATTGTTTGGACTAAAAAATTAAAACACTAGTGCTTTAGTATGTTGCTCGTAGAATAATTTGACAAAAAATCATAATGATTGTATGTATATTATAATGGTTTTTATGTTAAAAAGAAAGTTTTTAGAGGTATCTTCATGTTTTTTTTTCTATCATATCCAATTAAGCAGTTGTATTATGTTTCAACACACTATCTACCTAATATATATCCTGATGAATATCATTTATTTTTCTGATTTTGTTTACTGTAGTCGATCATATTCTTATATTGTTTCTAAAACTTGCGTTTTTTGTGTTTAGGTCCCGTAAGCCCCTTAACAATATTAAAGACTTGTTAAGAAAATTAAAAACAATTGCTTACCGTAACTGATTTAGTGGGCGCAATTGCGGTTGCTGAACGTGAACGTTGGTTCACTTTTCAAGTCAAGCAAAGAGTTTTTGTTTTTTTTATTTTTTGTGAAGCTTTGTGTTTTGAAGTTTCTGAAAGCGGATGACGGTCACATAATAACAGCTCCGTTTTTTGATACCTTAATGTCAAATACCTACTGAACTGAAAATGACAGATTTTTATGGCGGTGGTTATCTATAATATAAAAATGAATCGCTGAATGTGTTGCTAAGCGCAAATCTCGAGAACAGCTGAAACGATTTCGCTAATTCTTTTTTTAGAAAATTCCTTGAAGTACGAGGATGGTTCTTACGCAGAGAAAAATTTAATATATGTAAGGGAGTAGGGTAGAAGTAGGGTAGGAGTAGGGTAGGAGTAGTGTAGGAGTAGGTTACGAGTAGGGTATGAGTAGGGTAGAAGTAGGTTAGAAGTAGGGTAGAAGTAGGGTAGGAGTAGGGTAGGAGTAGGGCAGGAGTAGGGTAGGAGTAGTGTAGGAGTAGGTTACGAGTAGGGTATGAGTAGGGTAGAAGTAGGTTAGAAGCAGCTTAGGAGTAGTGTAGGAGTAGGGTAGGAGTAGTGTAGGAGTAGGGTAGGAGTAGTGTAGGGAGTAGGGTAGGAGTAGGGCAGGAGTAGGATAGGAGTACTGTAGGAGTAGGGTAGGAGTAGGATAGGAGTAGTGTAGGAGTAGGGTAGTAGTAGGATAGGAGTAGTGTAGGAGTAGGGTAGGGTAAGGGGTAGGACGCCACGTAAACGAAGTAGAGCCGGGCAGCAAGAAATAATTTATATGGCAAAACAACGTCTGCCGGGTCAGCTAGTAATATATAATTATGGAGAGTTGAGGTAAGGAGAACCGTCTCAAATGGGGGGAAAGTTGAAAAAGTGCCCCGCTCACATACCTAAGGCGCGGCCAACTAGTTCCGCGCGGACTATAAGAAATGTGTCGGGTTTTCTTTGTAACTAAAAATACTTAGGTTGATAATTCCTGTGTAAAAAAATTAAGATACCGTCCTACAAAGCAACGAAATTCAACGTTTCCCTTTATAGATTTGTATAGAAATATGAAAATCCATACAACCATTATCTTTTATTCCATTCATTGAAGAGAAAATCGCTTTAAAACATCTGATTGCACCTGATTTCTCAACACGTATAGCGGGGAAAAGTGTGTTTTCGCACTCCAGTCTAATAACTTACCTATAGACTGCAAGTGCGAACTCAACTGACCGCTATCACAGGTGAAAGTAAGATATAAACTGTTAAAATGTTGCTGCTCCTACTTTCTATGTGCCTAGCGCAGCATTGGATCAGATAAGGGAGCAATAAAGTTCCATTAGATCAACTGTTCATATTACAACTTGTCTTTCTTTTGACAGTTTATCGATTACTTAGTTGTCTGCATGATGAAACTTCAAACCACAGATATAGATAGACCTGTTTGAAAACCAAGCGTGCCATTTTTTGACTACCTACTATGAAGTCACAAGCACTAATTAGTGGTGGGAAAATCAAATCGATTCAAAGACGCCGCCGCGTGCGGCACCCGTCTCGCCCCACCCCCGGGGCCTAGCGCCAGCGCTCACGCTCACCCAGCCAGCAGTACTCAGGACTGAGTGCGAAAGTGGCGGCTTACGATTTTTGAACGTAAACTGGGCACGCGAAATAGTTGCTCTTGCGTTATCTAGGTGTATCTATATCTGTGATTCGAACTGAAATGTTGTGAAGGTATTTATAGAAGAAAGTGTGGAAGGAACTTTTCTCTACTACGTTATTAGTTAGCATTGATAATCACCTTCCTGCCCTTTTCCTTTTACTTGGGGTCGACTGAACACGTTTTCTTCTTCCACCCTCCCCGGTAAACCGTCACGCTATCATTCACTCCCTTCTCTTTCATGGCATTCCTCACATAATACATCCATCTTTTCTTTCCAAAGTTACTATTTAATTAAATAATTAATTATTTTGTTAGGTAATTAAGTACTGAATTATGGAAAGGCTCGCATCATATCGTCCACCAAGGGTCTCCAGAGAATTCGAAGACGTACTAAGACGCCTTAAAAATAACGAGTAGTAGGTATAAGAAAGAAAGAAATATTTTATCGTGTCCCAACGGAAAGGCAATACAAAAAAACTGGCCAAGTGCGAGTGTTGCAAAAAACTCGAGTGCTCGAGTCGTAATTTTAAAGACTCGACTCAATTAAGCAAGACTCGGTGTGCTAAAAAGGTTCGGAGTCTAGAGTCAAGCCGAGTCCCAGTCATTTAACAACCACATGTGTCTTACAAAAGGACTCGAGTATTAAAATGAACTCGAGTCTTCAAGAAAAACTTGAAGCATGAAGATGAGACTTGAAACTTATCATTCGAAAGGACATCATTAGGAAGGAATAGGTGATAAGTTTATATTAGTGGTTATGTAATTCTGCCCTGAAAAAAAAACTGACAAGACAAAATCATTACAAATCAGCTAAAAACTCACTTCTATGAAAATAGAGATGTGCATTAAAAATATTCTTAATCAAAACTGTTATTTTTTTGTCTGAGCCTTTCTCCCTGCCCTGTAAATTTAATTGCTAGACTCATACACGAAAAGAACTTGAGTACGACTCGCCGCATAAAAAGGACTCGAGCGCACAAAGAGACTCGAGCTCTCATGTCACTTACAAGGGCTCGTAGAGAAGTTAATTCTCTAGTCTTGGAGTCCTGTTGTAATGAGTCGAGTCTTGTTATTCATCATCCGAGTCCGTTTATATAGGACTCGAAGACTCGAGTTTTTTGCAACACTATGCGAGTCGAACTCGCATACGAAGGGTTCCGTACCACAAGGCAAAAACGCCGAAAAAAACACGTTGTTGTAGAAATAAAAAAAATATATTTTATTCTGGTTTTAGTATTTGTTGATAAAGCGGCAACAGAAATAAATCATCTGTGAAAATTTCAACTGTCTAGCTATCAGGGTTCATGAAATACAGCCTGGTGACAGACGGACAGACAGACAGTGGAGCCTTAGTAATAGGGTCCCGTTTTTACCCTTTGGGTACGAAACCCTAAAATAAAAAACAAAAAGGTTCCCATTGCAGCATAATGCTGTTATTTAAAAAATTAATACCGCTGCAGCACTGTTATTTAATCATCCTAATAACTCATCACCTCACACAAACTTTCCTGATTTCTTATACACTTTACCCTATCCAGATTCCAACTGCATTCTACTTCGCGCCAAAAGCCTCGCCAGTCCGTTACTCACGTATAAATAATTGGACCAGTTGTACCAACACGGCAACTAGTAGAACAAGAACTGTTGTCCACTGCTCATCGTGAGAAAACAATTTGACGTGATTCGTGATTGGGTTACGGGATGAGCGAAAATTTTCTGACAAAAAAACGCGTATGATGCAATTTCGTAATGGGTCAGTTTTTATGGCCCGGAGTTCGGAGTGTACTTGAAATGGGAAGATCCGAATTCTGTTCGTGTGTCAGGAATTCAGGATCGAAATACTGGTGAGAACTTTTTGTTCATTCATTACTAAGATTTAATGTAGTAGTATTTAATTTTTTTGGTAAAAGTGTATGTAAAATACACAGCGGTGCTATTCTGTAAAAATCTCACCGTGAAAATTTAGGTCAAGTGAGCCAGTGAGCTGTCAATAGTGTCAATTCCTAGCAAAAACGAACTCACTTCACCTAAGTTTTCACGGTGAGATTTTAACAGTATCGACCAGCAGGTAACCATTAAGAAAAGAACACTGCTGGACACGTATCCGGCATTAACATAAGGGTTTTTATATCTTAGGGCTGATTTTTCAATAGTCAGATAACTTTTATCTGAAGAGTAATTAATTATGTTCTAATTCTATACAAAAAGTGTCAAACCGCAATATTTATTCAGCAGATAAAAGTTATCTGACTACCTATTGAAAAATCAGCCCTTAGTACTTTATTTGCAGACAGGAGAATATGGCTTTCGGCTAAGTCAATATTTATGCCAATCTGTTGTGGTGTGTCTAAACCTATGTATCATAGTTAGTTATTTTTAAATATCTGTCGAGGTTATTAAAATATAATCCGATATTTCGTCGATATTATGAAAACTATTGTAATGAGTTCATTACATTTACGAGATTACATTTATCAAATTCATTATTATTTTTAGGTAGGTATTTATTTATATCCCTTTCTAAAGGTTATACATACATGGATACGACTGAAAAATTCAGGTAGACATTGTCAATTCTGCGAAAGGGATTTTTCAGTTCAGACATTATTAAAATCTCAATGCGCAGTAGGTACCTACCAATATCAATGTGCCTATTAGCTTTTTCCCAACTATGATAGAGTCGGCTTCCAGTCTAACCAGATTAGCTGAATACCAGTATTTTACATGGAGCGACTGCCTATCTGACCCCCACAACCCAGTTACTGGGTAATACGATACTCCGTAAGACTGTCAGACTTTTGGAGCCCTGACTATTCGTGACTGTAAAAGTAGATCTTCAGAATGATACAATCAACTACCAATGTCCGGACAGTTACTAAGAAAAAGAAAAGAAATTCCTAATGAAAAAACCCAGTAACACTTTGCCCGAACAGGGAATCGCATCCAGGATCCCATACGCTCAGCAGTCACGTTTGCGACCACGAGACCAACGGGGCAGTGTTTACAAGATGTATGCAAATAATTGGTATTCTTTACAAAAATAGTTGCCAATTCACGAAGACCAACCGAAAAAAATCACGAGAAAAACCACAATCTATATACAGGGTTATTGGTAAAACATTAACAACCTCTTAAGAGGTCATCTCATCATTTTGAACAACTTTTACTATTGGACCAAACCTAAAATCGCGAAAAAAAAATCAGCTGTTCCAGACATTTATTTTCGTATAACGTCAAAATGTAGGTATTTTATTTTTCGCGATTTCAGGTTTGGTCCTATAGTAAAAGTTGTTCATAATGATGAGTACAATGACCTCTTAAGAGGTTGTTAATGTTTTACCAATAACCCTGCAGGTACCTATACATATAAAATTCAAAGTCCTGACTGACTGATTATATCAACGCACAACCTAAACCCCTGGTCCTAGAGACATGAAATTTGAAGTGGGTGTTTCTTGTGAAGAGTAGGTATCCATTAAGAAAGGGTTTTACGTAATTCGGGTGGAATTTAGAAAAACCCTTTCTAAGATGGTTAATGGGGGGAAGGTGAAATTTCACGCGGACGAAGTCGCGGGCTAAAGTTAGGTTTTATAACTGAATCAAATTCCTGTTATCAAATCCACACTATTATTTACTTTCATTATCTACTGAACCGCTAACGAGTTCTATTAATTAGCACAATCTGAATTCATAAAAGGCTGGGACACTACATATGTTGTTACATTGGGCATATGGGGTTCTGGGATCTATGGTTCTGGGGTTCACGATGGCTAAACTTGTCTGGTTACTTTTCGGGCTGGTGGTGGTCACACAGGGTTTAAGTGGTAAGTAATTATTCCAGCGGTGCTATTCTCTAAAAATCTCACCGTGAAAACTTAGGTGAAGGAACGTGGAGTGAGTTGTCAATAGTGTCAATTCCTAGCAAAAACAAACTCACTTCACCTAAGTTTTCACGGTGAGATTTTTACAGAATCGACCGGCTGTACATAAGTACCTATCTATAATTGTTATATGATTCTTGTATGAGGCTCTTATCTGAAAATTTAGTCACTCCTTTCTTTCTAAATCTATCCAAAGGTTGTTTTTAAAAGATCGCTATTAGCAATAAAGCCGCCCATTGTGTCACCCCTTATAAATTTTCTACATTTAAATCTATAATATTTATAATGTACGATTTATTTTCGTTGGATCTCAGACATAATAAAGAGTCTTCGATTCTATTTTCAGAGAGCCATGTTTTGGTAATATCATCAACTCATATCTAATTTCTATAAATCACTTTTTTGTTCTGATTATGATGTTGTTCAAATCCACAATCACAGGGCTCCTCTATCAGCAGTTGGTGGAGCCCTGCTTCTGTTGTCACGATAGCAGAAAAATTAGGGTGCGGTCGGGGGACGCCCGTCAGAACCTTAGTTCCATACGCGACACTCTCAGACACATTCTTATATAATAGACAGTCAAGTAGAGAGAAGTCGCACGGAGGGGACATGACGCGTTTTCCTTACTACTTTCCTTGAGTTTGAGTAACGATTTCTACAAGTCAATTCCTACCAAAGCTGGAAAGGATTATTGTTGTTTATGGTTTATTATTCTCAACCCGCACTGGGCCCGCGTGGTGGATTACAGTTAGCCCGCTCCCTCACAAAGAGAGGAGGCTTGTCCCAGCAGTGGGAACATTATTAAGCTGATTATGTTATTGTATTTTGTAAACTTTCAGTGAAAAAGGCAAAAGCTGAACTCAAAAGAGTGGGTAAAGGTGTGAACAAGGCTGATGCCAAAGCTGCTGAGGTCAAAAGTGATGACAAAACTCTGGAATGGCCGAATCAATACAAGTTAAAGGCGACAAGAATGTCGCTAACTGACAACGTCATCGAAAATTATGCTGTCTGGTGAGTTTATGGTGTTTTTTATTTATTTTCTTTTGCTTGACTGAAAAATTAATAATAATAATAATATAATAATAATTTCTTTATTGCCTTAAAAACAGGTTACAGAAAAATTTTTAGACCCTGGCCTCAGAGCTAGGTTAGGGTACCTGTATTTCAGGAGCCAGTGACTTCATCCATTTAGGTTACAATTATGCAAGTTTTATAGAGCCTAAGGTGATTAAACTAAATAACTTAAAATGAAAAAACCGGGCAAGAGCGAGTCGGACTCGCGCACCGAGGGTTCCGTAACATCCGGGTTTATGCATAAGGTTTATGTTTATGAAATTAAATGTTTTTTTTAATTTTTGATTTGATTGAATGAATGGTAAATTGCGGTTTACGATTTATGACGTATAAAAAAAAACTACTTACTAGATCTCGTTCAAACCAATTTTCGGTGGTAGTTTACATGGTAATGTACATCATATATTTTTTTTAGTTTTATCATTCTCTTATTTTAGAAGTTACAGGGGGGGGGACACACATTTTACCACTTTGGAAGTGTCTCTCGCGCAAACTATTCAGTTTAGAAAAAAATGATATTAGAAACCTCAATATCATTTTTGAAGACCTACCCATAGATACCCCACACGTATGGGTTTCATGAAAAAAAAAAAAAAATTGAGTATCGGTTCTAAGTATGGGGAACCCTAAAATTTATTGTTTTTTTTTTCTATTTTTGTGTGAAAATCTTAATGCGGTTCACAGAATACATCTACTTACCAAGTTTCAACAAGTGGCTGTGACATACGGACGGACAGACAGACAGACAGACAGACAGACGGACAGACAGACAGACATGACGAATCTATAAGGGTTCCGTTTTTGCCATTTGGCTACGGAACCCTAAAAAGGAAACAATTTTTTCTATTTTTGGTTGGCTGTCGAATTACGGTAGGCAGATGAAATTCTAGTAATTTTTCCTGAAACTTATATTATATAGATAAACATATTACCTAATTTATCTGTAAATCGCAGAGAGTTATAATTTTATTGCAACTTGTAAACATAATTATCTAGAAATAGGTTGAGTTTCGTTTTCTTTTTTAGGAGAACCTCCAAGCAATCGAGAATAGATTACAACAATGGTTACGTGAAGTCTTTTGTAAATTCTAGAAACAAGAAATTCCGCTATGGTGTCAAGTATGAGGTCGGTAAAAGGTTTCCTTATTTTATCATACGTTTATATTTATGACTGCCTCGTTGGTATAGTGGTCGGAAGCAGCCTAGGTTCTATTCCCTGAACGTTGTAAAGCATAGCGCCTACCATAAGTCATTAAACTGTTCAATAAATTGCCGACAGAAATAAAACGTCTAGTATATACAAGTGGTTTCAGAATAAGCTTAAACGGTTCTTGTTAAATAAGTGTCTATATTCCATTGATGAATTATAAATAAATACAAAAGTCGAAAGTAACGTATGTAATTTAAAACTATATTGAATTGAATTGAATTTTATAAATTGATTATTGACATTCATTTTTATATTTTATACTAGATTATTTTTATTATTATTCTCATTTTAATGTAAATTGGATAATTGTAATGATTTATGATTTATTAAATATGGCTTGCATGCATGATGTTTCTTATATACTTATTTAGTTATAGAAATTCAGACACGATGTAAAAATTGTTATTGAATAAATTAATCGAATTTAATTGAATTGAGTTGGCAAGGTGTCATTAGGCATTTCATTAGAAATTGTCTCAATAGTGGAGTCTTTATTTTTGCCCGGTTGATGGCAATAGGTTGGCCTCCTGTTATATGGAATTTAAACATAACCGGAAAAATAGGGGTGTGCTTATATAGGCACAACTCTGAACAGCCCTTTTGATATGATGTTAATTTTATCCTCTATCAAAACTGTAGGTAACTAAAACCCATGTCTTACAACAGATCCATCCTGAAGCGTCACTAGATCAAGATGTATTAACAGTGTGTAACAACATGGAAGGGGACAAGTATGACAGACAGGCACCTGAAACAATTCTGCCTGATGTCGATGGTTTTGAGGCTGAAAGTAAGAACCAAAATTATACTCCTGCTAGTGATAGATGTTGAATATACACCTAAATCTGTAATATATTAACTAACATACATAATTATTACAATATTATATTTTATTTTGTTATTATTGTTTATTATTATTATACAAATTTTGCAGTGAACTCTTGCCGAACTAATTCTGGTGAGCGCTCAACTGCCCGCCGTATGGTTGACTCATTATAATAGTACTTATGAAAATATTGCCATCTTTAACTATCCAATAACTAGATTTAAAAGCCTCGCAGGCTCCTCTTTATTAATTAAAACCCACGTGTGCACCTCCTGTAGTAGGTAGGTCCTTCATCCATTTTGGCTTGTTTGAGTGTACAGCGGAAGTGTGACTCATTTACGTAGTTTTAAATCAGTTCAGTTAACGGTTCTAAACAAACTACTTTCACAATGTGCATTAATTCAGTTACATATTGTAGATATTTCAATAATATCTTTCCGTCATACAGTTGAAGAAACGATTAACGACAAAGATTGTACAAAGTTCGTTTACGACGTGAAAGATGAGGGTACTGACTCGGAACAGACTATTTGGGCTACTTACGATGAAGCCGACCGAGCCTGGGTTCCTGTCAGGTAAGGAGATAATCCAAAAACGTATTTCCCATTCGTTTTAGATCGCTATAAATAAGTTTCAAGAACGCGGTGCTTGGATTGTTGGACAATTTCAGTGACAAAAATAAAAGGATTACGATAAATTCTTTTTTTGCCCGATGGGCTTGCTCTTGACTTGCATGATTAGTTGAGCTTTAAAATAATATCGTCGCTACTGAAAGGATACTGAATCAGCCCTCTTATTAGATTAATAATAATTATGAACTAATTTCAGATACGAAGTATTGGAGTTCAACTCTTGGTTGGGATCGAAGGACAAACACGAAATCTGGGACTTCTACGATTACGACAAGGACTTCTCTTTCCGTAGTGTCTTCAATGTTGAAGATTGTAAGTATTGTTGTAGTATATTGTATGTTCTATCAGTTGTTATTTGCTAGAATTAGTAACCAATTTTGGTTTTTAATATCTGAAGAATATTACAGATTAGCCAAAGTACATACATCTTTTATGGGGTACTGTGTTAAATGTTACAATAAAATACCTAATGATATATTGCAATTAAATGAAAGAAAATTTAAAACTCACATTAAACGTACACTTTGTAAACAAGCGTACTATAAATTAGAAGATTATATCCAAGATAAGAACGCTTGGAAACATGCTGGTCCTGCTCCATAGGACAATCTAGAGTCAAGACAAAATCAAACTGGTTGCTAATTTAATTGTAAAATTTATTTTTTTGTTTCTTCTTTTTTAACCCCCGACGCAAAAACGACGGGGTGTTATAAGTTTGACGTGTCTGTGTGTGTGTGTGTGTGTGTGTGTGTGTGTGTGTGTGTGTCTGTCTGTGGCATCGTAGCTCCCGAACGGATGAACCGATTTTGATTTTGTTTTATTTGTTTGAAAGGTGAATTAGTCGGGAGTGTTCTTAGCTATGTTTGATGAAAATCGGTCCAAGATGGCCGCCGCCACAAAATGGCTGACTACATATTTTTTCACAACTCCCTTAATATGGGTATCAAATGAAAGGGCTTGAATAGTAGAATACTATACACTATGATAAATTTCAAATTCAAGATGGCCGCCACCACAAAGTGGCGTATTACATTTTTTTTTTCACAACTCCGTCAATATGGGTATCAAATGAAAGGGCTTGACTAGTAGAATAATGTACACTATATTGAAAGGGAATGAGAAATATTAACTAACGAAAAGAAAACTAAAAACATTAAAAAAAAAATCTGATCAATGCTCTAGAATGATGAGGAAAGTGGAGTGATGACTGGTACCACCACTGAGTTTGACTATTTTTATTACGAATGGAAATATCCTACTTAAAAAGCGTAGGTATTTCTACATCAGATAGTGTCACAATCCCATTTTATAAACTAGATCTGAAATACCTAAGATATCTAATAACTATGAAATACTTGTACGAATGTTGAATAACTAAAGGAAGAACTAGAAAATGTATTTATATAATGTTTTATAATTAAAACAAAAAAATCTGTTATTAACGAGCCCCTACAAAAAGCATGAAATAAAAAATTAAATTTAAAATTTAAAAAACCCCCGACACAAAAAAATAATAAAATAAATGTAAGTAATTGGAAAAGGATCAAATAATTTAAAAACCCCCAACTTAAAGAATCTAGGTAACGAGACTAAAACAGATAAATTCATATGGAAGTCGGGGGACCGTTCTGTGGAACACCTTCTATTCTAAGAGGTCCCCCGACTGCCATATGAATTTATCTGTTTTAGTCTCGTTACCTAGATTCTTTAAGTTGGGGGTTTTTAAATTATTTGATCCTTTTCCAATTACTTACATTTATTTTATTATTTTTTTGTGTCGGGGGTTTTTTAAATTTTAAATTTTTTTACATTGATTTACATTCTGTAATTATTTTAACTCACACCCTGACTTATTACTATTAATTATTATTATTTTATTATGACAATCGTTTATTTTTACCATTTTTGTAAATATGTGAGCACCATGTATCTATCAGATAATTAATTTATATGTTATGGTTTCATTTTTAATTCTTTTACCTAATTGTGGTACAGTAATTTTATTTTAGGTGCATCGTCTTCACATATATATTATATAATTAATGTACATGCAAAATATTGTAAAACATTTTAAAAGAGTAACGGTGGAGTTTCTTGCCCATTCTTCTCCATACGAAAACTACCTTTTGGAATGGGCGACTAGAATCAATTCTATTTTAGTAATTTTTGACGTTCAAAAGTGCCTGTTAAGTGCCTATTTGAAATAAATGCTTTGACTTTGACTTTACATAGAGAACTTGTTTCTTCACAGATGGTTGTTCAACTGAACCTACTACTCACACTAAACACAGTGAAGGTGTAACCAAGCATTTGTTGTTCGTTGATGCTGAGAACGATAAACATGTCGACCATGTTTTCAAATCGTATGTGAATTTTTAAATTTAACAACTTAAAAATACTGCTGCTGGAACCAGAATGACTTGACGTTATTATTTTCAGATTCAAAAAAACCTATAAAAAGAAGTACTCGGATTCCAATGAGCACGCGATGAGAAAGAGTATCTTCAAAAGGAGTATGAGGTAACTTTATATTGATTCGACTTTAATTTTAGAAGTCATACTTGACTCTTCTAACTATTTCACATTTTTAGGCAAGTGATCCAGACCAACCGTCAAAACAAGGGTTACAAACTCGCTATTAACAAATTCGCTGACAAGACTCCCGAAGAAATGACAAGATACATGGGTCTGATGAGGCGTCCAGAAGGAAAAGTTGGAACAATCCCTTTCCCTTACAATGCAGAAAAGTTGGCTGATGTCTCAAATGACGTACCGAAAGAATATGACTCGAGACTTTTGGGGCTTGTTTCTAACGTTAAGAGTAAGTAACATAACACAAGTACCACCTAGTTAACATACACAAAACTCATCATCATCATCATCATTTCAACCGAAAGACGTCCACTGCTGGACATAAGCCTCCCCCAAGAGGGGGGGTTTGCCATAATCGCCACGCTTGGCAGGCGGGTTGGCGATCGCAGTATAGTACGGTGGTGGAATGCATAGAGAACGCCCATTCTCCGGTACACAAAACTAAATGGTACAAATAGATTGAATTGTCTCCCAACAGATCAAGAGGACTGCGGTTCTTGCTGGACTTTCGGAACGACTGCCGCTGTGGAAGGCGCTCTGGCGAGAATCAACGGCGGTAAACTGATGGCTCTCAGCAACCAAGCTATTGTGGACTGTGCTTGGGCGTAAGTATTTCAATTTTATGTTCTGTTTTAATTTTAATATTATGGTATTTTTATGTCACTAAGAATAATACAATGAGTTACAAATAATGATAGGCCAGTTTTTAGATTTATGTATCATGGCGACATCTATAGATGAACTGGGATGGTCTTGTATCTCGGCATACAGCCTTGGATAGTGGGCACTAGCCTATTAGTAGTTATTTGCTTCATGTCTTCCTATCGGAGTTCTGGCTTTCCACGCTTTCATTTTGCATCTGTTCCATGTTGTTGTCTTCACAATGTTCTACGACTGAAAACTGTCCTCCTGAATAACTTACTGCTGAAGTTAATTTGAAATTTCCGCCTTCTAGAATTATCAACATTTCGTTGTTCTATTTTCTTTATCCCATGTATCACTATACCATTGCTTGTTGTAACTAATGTGCGTTGTGTTGTATTTAAAAGAATGTTTTGTTTTTTACGAAATTAATATAACTATGTATTTAATTTAATACTTTCAAAGATCGCCTTAAAAACTGACGACTTTTTCGGAAATTTACTATCGAAGAGCCACACAAAAAAGCTGAATCTTCCTTAGTACTCTTTGGTTCAGACATGTCGAACACTGAAGTTATGCTTTAATCCTCGCTGTCTTTCTACTAACCAGATGCTCACGTGTACAGATTTGGTGCCGCGGGCTGTGATGGCGGCACTGACAACGCGGCCTACGAGTGGATGATGGAGTACGGCCTGCCGACTGAAGCAGAATATGGTCCATACAATAACAAGGTACATTCTGCAGAGATAAGGCAGAAAAATCATCATCATCATCATCATTTCAGCCGAAAGACGTCCACTGCTGGACATAGGCCACCCCCAAAAGGGGGGGATTTGCCATAATCGCCACGCTTGGCAGGCGGGTTGGCGATCGCAGTATGGTATGGTGGTGGAATGCATAGAGAACGCTGCTGCCCATTCTCCGGTACGCCCCTTAGTCGCCCTTTAACGACACCCACGGGAAGTATGGGGTGGTGCTATTCTTTAAGTCCGGCACCACACAGACAAAAGACACAGGCAGAAAAATACATCTTATTAATGAAACTCTAATAGTCTCAAGTTATTAATCAGCAATATTGAATCCACTCGCTGTGTATTCCAAATAATATGGTAGGTAACGAAAATATAACAGGTATTTTTTTTCATTTTATAGAATGGCGAGTGTAACATCAAAAACATGACGAAGATTTTCCCAATTCGTGGATACACTGATGTTACGCCACTGAGCATTGGAGCTTTGAAGGTAAGGATGATCTTAGACATAATTACGTCAAAGTTGTGTTGAGACTATATCATAATTCTGTTTTAAATTAAAAATCTCTTTCTAGGTCGCACTAGTCAACCACGGTCCCTTGTCTGTGTCAGTCCATGTCACCAGTTCTTTCTCTAAATACTCATCAGGCATCTTCTACGATACTGACTGGTAAGTATTTCAAGGATTTTTGAGCGGATCAAATGATAAATGATTTTATTTCTGTAAGTACCTACTTAGGTTTATAAAAACACTCTTACACGTCAATCACATTTTAAAAACTAGATGAGGTCGCCGTTTCCTATCTAACTATTCTGGGAAGAAAGGCCGAAACAAACTCAGAGGTCAGGGGTATATCTAATGTTACCTTGGATTAGATTAATTACTCAGTGAACTACATGCCCCAGAAACAATCCATATTAATATTATAAATTCAATAGTAACTGTCTTCTATGACCTTTTTAAGCCTAAACCACTGAACCTATCCGTATGATATTTGGCAGAGAGGTATAGGCTACTTTTCATTCTGGAAGTTTGTAAAAAAAAGATAAAGCACAAAAGCAAAGGCAACAGCTAGTATTATAATAATAATATCAAATAATAATAAATAATCATCTGTTGTTCAAAGAAAAACATCTGACTCCCTTGGATAGACTTTTTCTTAATTAAGAGGAAACCCCGGTGGTCGTTTCTCCATAGAAACGCTCTCATAAAACAATGACTTTTTACAGAATAATAAATATTAACTACTTGTACGAGTATGTGCCTATGTTTTCTTTTTTGATGATACATTATTTTTATAAGCACTAGAACCCTCAAAAAATGCTCAAAATTGCCGATTTAAACCGCTGTCAGCAGAGGCCTAGTGTACTAATTTGACAACTATTAATGAAAAAAGAAGAACATAGGGACACAGTATATATATATTCTCTTATATAGTTTATGACATATCTTTTAAATTGGTCCAATATTGGAGGAGAAAATAGGCGAGAGCCAAACCTCTAATTATGACTTTTTACTTAAGCTTTTCAAAAGTCTCTCCGACCGCATTTCCTCATAACACGAGAAGTGTTACTGCTACTCCTTTTCCTATTTTCTTTATTCTTTTCTTAACTTAATTAAAATGATTGACTTTTTGCTACACCAGTAATCAGCTCCATCTGAACCACGAGGTAACCTTGGTTGGATACGGCGAACGCGACGGTGACACCTTCTGGATCCTCAAGAACTCTTGGGGCCCCGCGTGGGGTATTGGCGGTTACATGTACATATCAGCCAGGGACAACATCTGTGGCGTTGCTACTGAACCCACTTACGTTGTCTTCTAAGACTTTCTGACTTTCGACTTCCTTGACTGTACTGACTGACTTGGCTAATTGGCGAGAAAATGGCTCCGAGATAAAACTGTATTTTTTATTATTATTTTATTTTGCAATTAATTTCAATAAGCACGTGGAATTTTTATTTAGTTTGTAAGTTAATAAATTCAAGGAATTATTCTGGTTTTTCATTAAGCTTTGGAGTTACAAAATTCCAACACAGAAATGAAATAATTAGAGGACTTAGTAGTTAATTAGCTTTGAAACATAACCTAAATTTGAATTCAGTAAAGTAGAAATAATTCCAGCACTAGCCTAGGATGGTACTTGCCCGTGGTCCCCCCCCCCCTTGTATAGTCCCCCTTGGAGTACCACGAACAAATATTTTTGCCCTTGGAACCCCCTGAACAACAATCTTCTTACTCATCTCAAACATTTCAATTTAACATTAAAAAAAAAACGTTTGCTTGACAAATAAAGAAATAAGTACAAATAAATTGTTTTCCCACTTCATATGAGATTTTTCAATAAAAAACTATGTTAATGCTGTTGTTTGGGCGTGGTCTCAGTTCACTCGCTAAGCTCGCTCACTAGACCTCACCCCGTGGGGAAGATCACGTGGCGGGTCTAAGTTGGTTTACAAGCAATAATAATAAGACGTAGTCGACGGAGCCCCGCTTCGCGGGGCCCCTATTTCTGTCTACAAGGTTTAAAGGAACCTAACCTAACCTAAGTCGGGGTTCCCCAAGTCCCGAGATCGCTTACAGAAACCTTATTTTTATAGTTCATTCAATTAATTTTAAAGTGTAAAACATTATTTATAAAGTGCGTTTATATATTCCTCTTCCAATAGATTTTATTATCATCAAAACTTTATGTTTTCAGATCCACAATTTGATAAACGTTTGCTTAAAATTGTGTTTGCACTTTATTTATCTGGCGATTAGCGGGGATACCACGGTTCAAACAATTTGCCCATGGTACCACTTTGCCCCCTTGGGGGTTCCACGGGCAAGTACCCGCCTAGGATTAGTGACAGTGACCACTGGTTCTGGTGTTCAGCTCACTAATCTCAATATTTTGATCTTTTTCATGTTAGCACACACACAGACCTCTATTCAGTTATGAGAATTCATATCTATCATCTCCTAACCTCATAACCATGAATCTGTGAGCGACGTATCTTTTCTTCATAACCACAGCCAGTCATTATCTCTGGTAACACAGCCAAGTGCAATTTTGTATTCCGGATTCGTTGTTCGTCGCCTACGTGAGGAACCTGCGCCAAGGTGCTCCACCACGTTACACTTGCCGTGACAACTACCTTCACACAATGGAGGAGGGTCCAAATCTTATTGTTGCCAGCCTTGAGTCCACTCGGCCAAATTCATCCTGACGCAATGCAGTCTTGTAATTTATGTGGGGTATTGTTTAGATCTTGTTTTTTTAAGGTCGTGAATGTTTCAAGCTGTTTTATAATTTAAAGAGTGCTAAGTGACAGGTTTCTTACCGACGCCGACGGAGTGCCGTTTTAACAAAGTGGAACAATGTTGGAGTAGTCTTACTTATAGTACATTATTCACTGTTTATGTTTGTATTTGTCTGTAATCAGTCGAAGTAGGCGTTCACTTAGTACAGCTTAAATTTGAGTGCGATCAAAACTAGAACCTTCAATGCTTAGGCAGCGCAGCAGTAGGTAACCTCCCATTTAAAGGATGTTTACTTTTGCCCGTAAGTAGATTGCCGGACAGCACAAGGGGGGATCTATCAAAATAGAGTGTAGTTTTACCCAAATTAACGTCAAACTTAATACTCTACGATCTAATTAATCAATGAAATCGAATAAAAAATCCGACGATAATTATTGTCATCTCAAACGCCTCCTAGTTAGTGCACTAACCGGGGCATACTTTCCTATGATTTACATCCTCCAACATTTCTCAACCATAAATCGGTATGACTAATGTGTGAACAAATTTTCGTCTACGCTCATACCGTGTTGATTTATTTGCACTGGATTCAGAGCAGGGATTGCATTGTACGTGGAACTAACTATATTTGGGAATTGAGGACGGTTCATGTAATTTTATGCGTTTGAAGATTGGACGCGAATTTTGATGAGTTTGTTTGTTGAGAGGACCAGGTATCTATCTGGCTTATTGCCTTATGAAAGTTGTGTACCTGTACATGTTCTTCGAAAGTTGTTACCCGTTCTTCTTCTACATACATAGAGGCATGATCTACTATCACATTCATGGTGGGTAAACTGTATGGAAACTGTGTTTTTGGCTTCATTACCTATCAATGGATTTATGATTAAGTCATAGTCGAAGATCCGAAGTAAGATCGATCTTCACCCACCTGTTTACCGGATATTTTTTTTTTAAAATCTTAACGAGTTGTTTATGGTTTACTCTATTACAGGGTTGCCAGGTATAAACAAGTTAGGTTTTTTTTTCTTTCTTTGCCTATTTTTTATACTATCCCACTGCTGAGCAAAGGCCTCCCCCAAATCCTTCGATGCATCTTTTTCTAGCGCCACCTCGACCCAACCTTTGCGGTACGCGTCTAGGTCGTCTCGCCACCTCTTCCTGGGCCGAATTAGGTTAGGACCAGCAAAAGGTAGCCAACCTTAGCCATGACATGCATTGCTTCTTGCCAAATTTCATGATTCTAGGTCAACGGGAAGTACCCTATTAATTTAGATTCCCTTGAGAGTGTCGAAATATACGTTTTTTTGTGGCATAAACGGCCGTATCTTTTTGTTACGTTATCTCTGGTGTTTGATTTTTTCACAGCTTCAAGGCACTGTAGACTTGTATATGGTTTTAATTTTAACTCGTTACCTCCACGCGTTTCAGAGATAAAGGGTATTGACAGACAGACAGACGGACAACAAAGTGATCCTATAAGGGTTCCGTTTTTTCATTTGAGGTACGGAACCCTAAAAATACATAACATGACATCACTGCAATCCCCGCAGGGTAAGGCAGGAGGTGTACCTATTGTGCACCCCCATTTCACCAGTTCTGTTAAAGTCCCATGTAATAGGAGGCGAGCCTTTTGCCATTAACCGGGCACAAGTCCAGACTCAGGGCTGCTGCTGAAAAATTCCAGATGGAAAAACTCAATAACAGCTTGTCCGACCTGGGAGTCGATTTCAGGACGTCATGACCAGCAGTAGCGCTTGCAACCACTAGACCAACGAGGTAGTCTAAAAAATATACTGTATTTTTTACAGCCATGAACATAATAAACAACCCATTTGCAATATATTTGTAAACATTATTATATGTGATAAAAACTAATTTTCATCAGGTAACATATAGTATGTATATATCTATGTATTTATTCTTATATTTTAGTTATAAATATTTTCTAAGTTGTTTTCTGTTCTTGCATCTACTGTAATTTGTCTCTGCATCACCCTAAGGTAGACTGGTAGAAACTTGTACAGTTTTTACTTGTGCATAAAGTTTTCATAAATAAATTGAATGCCATCCACGAAAACGCGGCTCACTCTTCTTCCTAATCGCTTACAGTATAAGTGTGCGACATTTCGTTAGTGTTTTAGTTTTTTTGAAAAATTAAAACGCTAGCGGGATTAACTGGCTATAGCCATTAACGATTAGGATGAAGAGTGTGCGTCTTCGTGGATCTGAACAAATGATGATAATATAAAATCTAAGATGTCTTACAAAAGCTTTTACGTTACAAAATGCCTTTGCCCTATATTACAAAAAAAAAAAAAATTATCAAACAAAGTTATACAAAAATACCAATCTACCTACTTATTGAACTTTCTACACAGTTCATTTTATATGGAAATAAGTACAACGTAGTTAGTGGTTAGCGCTATTAGAAGTTAGAGCTAACTGCTGCACGTATAACTATTTGAATCTAGGCACATTGTCTGCTGGCGTCCGAGAATTTCTATTAGCATTAGAAAGGTGTTCCATGACTCGATAGTGGTAGGTTGAGCAGCTGTTACATGCTGATCAGCGGTGCAAGTTATGAGAGTTAGCGTCTCCAGTTTTCAAAGTTTTCTTTACTATGGAACTTTAACAACACCGACCCTACATGCATATTATGCAGTGGCTCAGGGTTTAACCCCTGTCCACCGCCACTGTCTTTATAGATATTTTTTTTAGTTTTTTTTAATTTATAGTTTTTTTATTTTTGTATTTTTTTTTATTAATAGGTTTTTTTTTACATGGCGACATCAAGCTGTACCTACAGTTCCAGTTTTAGCTGACCTCGTATTGTATAGGCTTATCGTACAATGAGAAGTCAGCTTATACTGGAAATGTATAGCTTGAATGCTAGCATGAACAACTTTCTGTATATTATCACGAATCAGTCTTTAGAGACCCCGAATCGGTAAACGTAAGGTAGGACGCCCTCGGGCTAGGTAGCAGCTGGATGAGTGTTGCCGAAAATTGTGTTGAATGGCGTGCAATAGTCCCGGCTGTATGGGTGGAAATCTCGGCAGGGATTTCTCTTATATCATAAGTTTTCTGTCAGGCAGTTAATAAACAACCTCCTAGAGCAAGAACAACTTTCTGTATGTAGCTCAAATTTGAGGTACATACAGAAAGTTGTTCTTGAAAGTTGTACAGAAAGTTGTCCAGCCGTGGTCTGCCGTCCACGTCTGGACATAGGCCGGGACTATTGCACGCCATTCAACACAATTTTTGGCAACACTCATCCAGCTGCTACCTAGCCTGGGGGTGTCCTACCTTACGTATACCGATTCGGGGTCTCTAAAGACTGATTCGTCATAATAAAGGTTTAACACACAGCAACAACACACCTGTTTTCCACGAAGAGAGTAGACAGAGGAAGGAACGAGTCCAGTGTCATATGTTTTTTTTTCAGTACTTTATAATTATTCCCCTGTTTCAGAAATGATGCTGCGATAGGTACATATAGCAGCTTGACAGATGTATATACTTACCACATTCCATTACTGACTTGCACCACACAATATCAACGCTCTATTTAAATCAGCCGGCCCGCGGCGACTTCAGCACGCAAAATGCAAATTTCATCTCGATTGGGAGTGAAACTGTCCCTGCAATGTTTCTACTGTCCAGCACGGCCAAGAGAAATCCTTTTATAATAAACCTTCATCTACGATTCTCTAGGGACTCGGGAGACTCAGAACTTGGATGAAAGTTCAAGACAAATTATGATAAACATTTGCAATTGAATTTAGTTTTCTGAGCTCTGAAGTTATGTTCAAGTTTTGCACGGGGTTGCGCATTAAAAGTGTGCTTTTTGATGGTTGCTTGGTCTTTGATGATGTCGTAATTATTATCATGAAAGACGTTTTTTTGTCAATTCTCCTATACAGGGTGTTAGTTACTATAGTAATGATTTAGTGATGCAATACTTTTCCTTTTGCTCTAATTTAGTGGAAAATGTAGTGGACTGTATTTTGTTGCTGATTTAATCACCTCTAACCCGCACTCGGCCCGCGTGGATTATGACCCACTCCCTGTGACAAAGAGGAGGCCTGTGTCCCAGCAGTGGGAACATTACAATGGTCTTGGCTGATTTTGCTTATTATAAAGCAAAATCAGCGAGCCACTAACAAAAAAAAAAAAAACAAAAAACATCATCTTTTAAAAATAATATAAAAAACATAAAAGCTTATTTATCACACTAATATTATAAAGGCGAAAGTTTGTGAGCGTGCGTGTGTGTGTGTGAGGGTGTGTGTGTTTATATAATTTGTTACTTCTTCACGCTCAAACTGCTGGACCAATTTTGATAAAAAAAATTATGGAGGTAGCTTGTCAGCTACCTCCATAATTTTTTTTAACATAATAGGCTACTTTTTATCCCAATATTCCCACGGGATCAAAACTTATACGGGTAAAACCGCGGGGCGCATCATAGTACCTTATAGTTTTTAGTGAGTAGTATAAATAGTTAGTTGTATAATAATATTGTACTTATGCAATTATAAACATTTTAATTTTTCGCACTAATAAATAAAAGCTGTGAAAAGTATTACGTCACTAGTCACTACCCCCCTCCCCTACTCTATAATGTCCAGTGTAATTACTTTTTATGTGATACTAGCTTCTGCCCGCAACTTCGTCCGCGTGAAATCTCGGCTGCCGGAGCCACCCCGTCGCATCGCATCGCCTGCCCGCGCTATTACTTCATTTTCGCTCAGCGTTTTTTTTAGTTTTTTTTTTGTTTTTGGTCGGCTTCTAAAGCGTTCCTCAGCAATTGGGGGCTACCAAATGCTAAAAGAAATTTTAATTTTGTTCAAATCCAGCTGGTAGTCTGGAAATACCAGTCGGGTTTGAACAACGATATTATATTAAAGAGGTAGATAGCACTAGCGCGCGCAAATTGTTGCAGACAAATTCAGACAATTGTTGTAGTTTCATTTAGTTCGCTAATAGCAGCGAGCAACACAGTACAGATAGACTACCTCTTTCTCTGTCATGCGTTCCATATTATCTGTCGCAGTAAGTACTTTGTAATAACAACGCAACAATACAGGGGCCCTAGTCTGCTATTTTTATAAATTCGTCATTCCAACACGATCCACTACCATCCCATTGTTATTTTGCTAAAAGTTCGTAATCTGCTAAATTTATAATAGTTGATCATAGGTCGGTCAATGGCACAGAAATTATACGATACTCGTAACGAATTAAAAGCAATGACTGCCTGCACAATGACGTTCTAATGGTAGGTCACTGATCAAAGGAACTGTCAAAATTTTTGCAGATTAAGTCAGTAATTCATTTTTCATTATGTACGAGATTACCATTCTATGCCATTTCTTTCAATGGAGTGTCAGTGGTTGACCATTGGAAAGTCATAATGACGCCATTATATTAGTAGATTACCAAACTTGTCAAAATCAACAATTATGAAATCAAGTATAGACCATTCTGACACTATTGTAATAGCAGACTTGAGGCCCTGAACGTCTCGTCGCTCAGTATGAACGTAGCGTATCTTTCCTTTATAATCATTGGGTTTGAAAAAATGAAAAATTCTTGCTGAAGAGTCCGTTTGTTTGAACGCGCTAAACTCAGAGATAGGTGCGTTCAAACAAACGAACTCTTCAGCTTTATTATTAGTATAATTATACATAGATAAGTATAGACTGTGCTGTACCTAAAGGTTGATAGAGCAAACCCTCGAGTTTAATATAGCTATTTAATTAATATTGAAAGCAAGTCTCTCTGCCTACAGTACCTTTCTACGAAGTTTCATTTAGTGAAACCGCTCGTTATAACGTAGATTCTTATAACTATACCTACCCACCTACTACAACCAATATACCAGAATTTTAATTAAATCGTTAATAATGAAACTCCTTGCTTTATCGCACTGCTGCCTTATATTAAATTTTCAAGTTGAGGTATAGCAACGGAGTTCATTTAGGCGCTGAGGAAAATTTTTACAGAAAATATTCCTTTTACTAAAAACGGAAATTCTCTAATTAGATAACGAAGCTACTTTCGTAAGGTAAAAAGTTAAGTAACTCCGTTTTATTAGTCGGATTATGTTCAGAAAAATAATTGTATTAATTTTTTTTTTTCCGTCTGCTGGAACAGATTATTAAATTAGTCTAGTATTTAAATTGAGTCGTAGATAACGAAGCTTTTCAGCTGATATCGGCTACGTGATATCACGTTAACGAGTTCCGTAGCCTGACGAGGTGAGCAAACCATGAACAGAAATTGTGAATATGGAGCTCTCGTTCAGTATGAATACGGGTCAGTGTACTGACATGATAGTGAATTATAAAACGTCCACTGGGCGCTCATTTCGCTGCATTGTGAATCACGCTGGTACGTGATTTCGACCAACTCAAAAAATACCCCGGCACACCTACAAAAAACGCCTGACCAGGGGTTGAAAGCGGTAAAGGTATAAGGGTATGGTACCGGTATAGAATTACGATACAGCTTCGATTTAAAGGTAGAAGCAAAACGGTTGAGAATTACGGTTGTGGTACCGTTAAAAAAAGCATTATACCTATATTTTTTTACGGTATCGTTATACCTTTATATTACTGATACCTTTACCGAAATCATTTCGGTACCGAAAAAAACGATTCCGCAACCGTTCTCCTAAGACCGATTCGCCATTGGACTATTCAGCATTCAGCAGTCTTTCACCTTTTTTTTTTGTTTTGGGGGGAAACCTTCAAAAGGCACCCGACCTCCGGGAAGGGAGGTCGAGGACTGTGGGATTTTTATCTGACTAAAACCACGCCTGTGATCACCATCAGCACATAGGGGTGGTCCCGGTTCCTCTTAAAAGACCAATTCCGGAACCCCCCCGTGTAACACCTGTAAGGCACATCCCTGGGGAGACTGTAAAGGGGCCTCCCCTGAGCCTCGCTATGCACGGCAGCACGTGACCACTGTGCCACCGTCTTCCCTGGGGTCACTTGGTGGGCGGACAGAGTCCCCATTCTGTGCGCCCGCAACCCCAAAGGCCACCTTCCTTATTTGGTAAGCGGGTTTCGGCGTGTTAGGCGCCGAGGCGGTTGCCACCCCGACGCCTGCTCCGAGCAGGATCAGCCTTCTCCCGATCCCGCTCGGCGGCCTCCTTCTTGACCATCACGATCTCACAGAAGGAAGCTACTACCGACCAATTCTCTGTCCCTGCCAGCATAGCCCTCACTACTGCCGGCAGAGACAGGTCTCGCCCGATCCTTGCAACCAGGACCCGCCGCTCGGAGACCCACGCAGGGCACTCCTCGAGCGTGTGTTGTGCGGAATCCAGGCTGCCTCCGCAATGGTGGCAATTTGCCGTGGCTTCTCGCCCAATTCTGTTCAGGTACTCACCGAAGCAACCTTGTCCGGTGAGCACCTGGGTGAGCCTGAAGGAGATGCGCCCTCTTTTCAGCCAGGCTTCGAAGTGCGGCAGAATGGCTTCGATAACACGCTTCCGCGAATATTGCGGCTGCTGTAGCCGCTCGCGCCACCGCTCGAGCGTGTCTCGCCGTACCCGCCGCCTCAGCCTTACAAATGCTCTTCCTGGCACACTATTCCCGCTTTGGCGGATATCGCGAATCTGGTCGTAGACCTTCGCGTCCATATCCGCCAGGATGTCCAGCGGCGGAAAGCGCGCCAGGAGAGTTGCCGCCTCAAAGGATATCGTTCGATATCCTCGTGCGATACGAATGGCCATTTTCCGCTGCAGCCAGAGTTGCAGCCAAGCTGACTTTAGTCCTGCAGCGTGGGACGCCTGAAAGTCTGCTTGACCAAACAGGCGCCCCGTACAGGACTATCGATCGCACGACACCCGCATAGAGGCGGCGAACTTCCTCCCGAGGTCCCCCGAGATTGGGCAGCAGTCTATGCAAAGCACCCACTGCCTTCTCGTTCCGGGGAACCAGGCGCTCGAAGTGCTCTTCGAAGCCCCACCGACCGTCCAGGGTGAGGCCAAGATACTTTATGTATCGCCCCACCTGGACTTGCGCATCTCCGACATGGACCAACGAGCTGGGTGGCTCTCTTCTCCTCGGCAGTTTATGGAACCATAATGCCTCAGTTTTCTGAGGCGCTATCTCCAGACCCAACCCGCGGATATCCGCCACGACTTTTGCCACCCCGAGTTCGGCAAGCTCGATGGTCTCCTCGAAGTTGTCCCCGCCGGCCAACACCAGAACATCGTCTGCGTAGCAAACGATATTAACGCCGACGGGGAGATCGACACGCAGTACCGCGTCGTGTGCTAGGGAGGGCCTAGAACCGATCCCTGCGGAACCCCACACGTAATCTCCCGCCGCTGAACGCTACCATCCCGGCCCACATAGCGAATGTGCCGGTCGCGTAGGTATGCCCCGACAACGCCTTGCAGGCAGGAAGGCACTTCATGATGTACCAGTGCCTTCCTAATCGCACTCCAGGGTAAAGAGTTGAAGGCGTTGACGATATCCAAACTTATCGCCAACGCCACCCCACCCCGGGACACCACCTGGTCCGTCAGCGCGCGGACGCGAAGAACGCCGCTGCCGGAAGCCATACTGGCTATCAGCAAGGTCGGGACCAACCCGCGACAGGTGCTCGACGAGCCTTTCAGCAACCACTCTTTCAAAGAGCTTGGAAAACTCGTCAAGTAGGCATATGGGATGGTATGCAGAGGGAGACTCTGCGGCCCTGCCTTCTTTCTTCAATAAAACCAATCCAGCTTCCTTCCAACCGGAGCGGAATACGCATGGAGACAGCTATTAAATAACCGTCTCAGGCGGTCACCCAGAGCAGCCAGAGTCAGAACCCACGCCCGGCCAGGGATACCATCCGGACCTGGCGCGGTGTTGTGAGCCCCCAAGCGCTTCACAGCTCGGTCGAGCTCCCCTTCCGTCACCCCTAACTCATCAGACCTGTCTGTCGTGGTGGCGAGGGACTGACCCTGGCTACTGGAAACAGTGTGTTTACAACTCTCTCCAGCAGACCCGGATCCATGGACTCCGTGATGGGCGGGATCCAAGGGAGTAATTTGCCCATGACCATCCTATATGGTTTCCCCCACGGATCCCTGTTGAGCGCCTCGAGAAGCTCGCTCCAGGACCGACACCTGGCATCCGCGATAGCGTGTTGAAGCGCCATAGTCACTGCTCGGTAAGCTCTATAAACTCTGGCTATCTCCTCCTCCGTAGCCCTCTGTTGCCTTCTGCGCCGGGTGCGCTGAAACTGGCGCCGGGTTCTAAGGCAGACAGTCCGCAACTGCGCGATGTCTTCCCACCACCAATAACCGCACCAAGACGCTGAGCGCACCTGACCCGGGGCATGGCAGCGTCGCAAATTGACGTCATTGTGTCCCGGAATCAGGTCGCCTCCTCTTCTGGACCGAGCGAGATCCCCTGGGATCCATCATCATCTGGCCACGCCGCGACGTTGGTAGCTGCGACGAGCAAATCTCGATTGAGCTGTGTGAGGGCTCAACGACGCGCCGGTCGCCTTGAGCCTGGACGGCTCGGGCCTCCGGAAGGACGGAGTGCCACATCAAAAACGATCTGGCGATGGTCAGACAGAGTGACCATCTCCTCCGCTACTCTCCATTCCGATACCATGTGGGCTACAGAAGAAATCGCCCATGAGAGATCCACGATTGACTCCCCCTGCCATCGAACGCATGTGGTAACGGACCCTCGATTCAATAGTCGAAGGTCAAGCGAAGCCGCCCAGTCCTGCACTACGTGTCCCCTCGGCCTATCCCGGGTGTCACCCCGTGCTCTGGAGTGAGCATTGAAGTCACCCAGGACAAGCACTGGACGGGGTGAGCATTTGCTTCGAATGCAGTTCGCAACCCCATCCAGGTATCCCTCAAATTGGAAGAAGGAAATGTTGGGGGACACGTAGCAGCCCACTATGGCCAGATGTCCCCATTCGACTGCGACATATCCCTGCCCCCTATCGAGCAGGGAGCAGTGAGGCCCACTGCCTCCACCAGCCTAGTAAACAGTAACAGAGTCTAAGGTGTCCCGGAACCAGCGAGGATGAACCCGGAGACCGTAGGGCTCTGCTACCACCGCCAAGGCAACCGACCACTCCGCAATAGTCTGCAGAAAAAGATTTTGCGCATTGCAGCAGTGGTTCAGGTTGCACCGGAGGACTTTCAGGGCTGGGAAGATGAGGTATCCATCTCTTCCAGTGGGCCGGCACTCAGTGGTGCCGGCGGCGATTTCTGCAATGTGGCTGGGACAAGCGAGGCCCACTTCTTGCGCGGAGCACATTTCTTGCCTCCCAGCCTCTGGACGACCTTGGTCCGCACACAGCGGACACTGCACAGTCGGCGACGTGCACTCTCTTGCTTTGTGGGGTCCTCCGCAACAGTAGCACTGAGTGCTTCGGTCAACCACACTAGTATACCGGCGACGGACGTACCCGGGTTCGAGACAACGGAAGCACATCATACGACGTGCCTCCAACACCTCGACCCTTACCGACGTCCATCCTATCCGCATGCGTATGTTGGACGCCAGCTTCTTTACCGCCGCCAATGAACCACGAACCCAGACGTGCCCAAGAGAAGTAGGCGGGCGTCAAATTTCACCCACCTTTACGTCCCCGGAAGAGCAACCACCCGCCTCGGCAATAGCTATCGCCACGTCTGCTGGCGTGACAGCGTCGTTGAGGTCCATGATCCTCGCCTCAGCCATTTTCATCGGACGTGCAATATGCACGTCATACTCAGCAAGGACCTCCCTCATGCGGCTTGCGAGGCTGTTAGCCTTGGTGGAACAGTCTGCACCAAAGATAAAAAGAACCATTCCGCCATCCGCAGCCCTCTTCTGGCCAACACTATCGATGCCGAGATCGGCCAATAGAATCTGCTGCCTCATTACCGACAGAACTTTTACGAGAGTGGCAAATGATTCCTCGCTTACTGAGATAGTAATAGCTGCCGAAGCGGGAACACGAGGCCGTTTGACCGGCTGCTTTTTCCCCTTTGCAGGGGTAGATGACGCAGATAGAGCGTCTGAAGCACCAGCGGTGGCATTGGACTGGGGAGTCTTTGTCTTTTTTGCCACAGTAGACCAAGCCTCCGCCTCAACCGTTGACGCGGGCTGTAAGGCCTGTGCGGTTGCCGCAGGCACAGCGGGCAGCTCCACCACCGGAGCCACCGAATTTACCTTCACATTTTTTCCCTTTCTCTTTCCTTTTTTCCTGTTGGAATTAGGGATCACGCTGAGATCCAGAGGGGAGAGAGGGGCAATAGAACCACAGCCCTCTTTGCGTCGGATGCAAGAGGCGGACGTAGTGGCTTTTCAAGAGGCAGCCTGCTCACAATGGCAGCTAACTTGGCGTCCATCATACCCCCAATTTCTATGGCAATGGAACGCCGAAGCTGGGCCTCTGCTTCCGGTGCTAGTCCTGTCACCGCTATGGATCCATCTTCGCCGCGGACCACCTTACAGATGTGGCTGAGTTGCTCCGCCATTTGTGCCACCGTTTCTGTAAGGCTAGCAAATTGCGAACGCAGGGCCGCGGTCTCTCTCTCCAGTCTCTCAACTATGGCCCAATTCGAAACAAGCAGACCACTCTTCCCTGACGCCGCTTGCTTCGGTTTTGCCGCCTTCCGCTTTCGCTTGCTTGTTGATGACGCCTTGGAGGCGAGCGACATTTGCGAACAGTCGGAATCACCGCTGTCGCTCACCATCCCATGCACTGGTGTAGCCGGCCGATTGAAGCGAGACCGGTTCACCCTCCCCTCTAAAACTGGAAGTGCGACGCTCTGCGTCCGCTGTTTTGGTCACTGAGATGCGGACGTGTTGGATACATCCAACGACTCCACAGCTCGGGGACGTGAGCCACCCTGGCTCTCTGCGTCGACTGACGGTAGATGGCGGTTGTTGCCCTCCCCCCAGAATACGAGGGGCTGACCGAACAAGGTTCGGTGAGGGATTCTCCGGCTCAACTTTAGCGTGACACGCGTCCGCGTGTCTAGATTCTCTCTCTAGGGCAAGTAGCCGGCCCTGATCTCTTAGTAAAGACACAATAAGCTGTAGATATATGTATGTTTTGTAATATCGCTTGTCTTAAGATTGACGGCGAATTCTCCGTAGATGGAAAGGTCTGTAGTAAAAAGAGTTATAGGTTTATCGTCGTGTCGGTGAAACATTCTGTAGCTGAAAAGGCCTGTCGTCGAATGTGACGAAGATGAAATGTTCTGTCGGCGAAATGTCCGTAGGTGAAAGACTCTCCTGGGGAAACGGAAATAAATTAATGATCCTGTCGACGAATGGCGAATCGGTTTTAGGAGAACGGTTGCGGAATCTATTTTGTCTCCAATTAGTCGGAATCAGTCGCCAAGTCACAGATTTAATCGGGTCTTAGTTTAGGAGAGATAATGAGTTCAGTTAGTAAGGTATAGTCCAAGAGCTAGATCGAAGTGTTCACGAAAAAACTCTTCGAACTCATTATAGTTTTAACAAAGCACACTTGCGATTAAGTTCAAAAACAAACAAAGTAGACACGGAAACAACCTGCTTTGTCTGGCTGCCGAGGCACGAATATCAGTAAATTTTCGATCAAGTACCTACTCTCTTACCATTGCGGCCGCACGACGGACGTCTCGGCGCGGGCGGCAGGATACAAAGAAAACCTTTATTTTATCATTTAGATACTTGAAAAAGTAATGGTACCGCAATATTACAATATCGGAATTATACAAGTACAGTTACTTTAAGGTATAGTAATTTAAAGGTACCTTTATTTTAAGGTATCGAAATTTAAAGGTATGACGTCATACCGCTTACCGTTTTAACCATATTTTTTTCGGTTATTCAATCCCTGCGCCTGACTTGGCCCCGTAAAGAAATAGTGGCACGAGACACATTGACCATTCCATTGTGTCGTTTTATTATAGCCAAGCGCCCGAACATTTCGTCACACGACAACAAATCCTTAAAACAACCCATCATCTGAAATGCCGTCTAAACCTAACGCGATAAGGTTCAAATTGTGTTTGTAATCCGGAAAGGTTTTACGTTTTAACGTTTATAGTTTCTTTAGACTGGGCCAGAGTAAATGCGGCTTTAAGATGTTGGTATAGAGTTCTAATTGGATGAATGTTTTCTCTTTTTCTTTTTGTAGTAGGGTTCAGATAGGCGCAAAGCGCACCCGCGGGCTGTCACGCGCGGCGTATTGTCGGTAGGTCCGGCGATACTCGGCAAAAAGCGATGCAACGATAAAAAGGTGAGCCGTCCCGAATGGATATTGAAGTGGACGCTACTCATAATAAATTGTTCATGGAATTAAAACGGTAAGACGGGAAATAATTTCGAACGTGCGTATGGGATGGCATGGGGCCATTTCTCAGGTATAAGATGCAGGTGATATTAAATTAAAGACTGGAATTATTAAATGTCAGAGGTACCATGACCGTTATTTATCACGCTGCGAATAATAACCAATACTATAAGAATTTATAAAGAAAATTTCTGTCAAAGGACGAATGATTACTACAAAAAATCCGGCCAAATGTGAGTCGAACTCGTACACGAAGGGTTCCGTATCACCGTACAATATTTAACACAACCTATTAAAAAAACGCGTTTAATTTTTAAATTTATTTTATTCTTATATTAGGTACACACTCTGTAAAAGTTTCAGCTGTCAACTTATTGCACTCAATAGAGTTGATACGTTCAAATATCCTGGACATTTATTAACCTCTGACCTGGAAGACGATGCAGACATTAAAAGGGAACGTAGGGCGCTGTCTGTTTGTGCGAATTTTTTTTTAAACGATGCGCCACACTAGGAATTTTTCCTGTATGCGGGTGCGTTTACAAAAATTTAAACTCACATACACAAACAGCCAGACCCGGAACAACTACCTGTAGGTTATACAAATATTAGTTCCGTGCGGGAATCGAACCCGCGACACTGCGCTAACCGTGCCGTCAAAATACCCGAAAAAAATATGCTGAATATGATAGCCCGCAGATTTGCTCGGTGTTCGAGGAGCGTCAAAATAGCCCTATTTAGAGCATTTTGTACGTCCTTCTATACTGGCAGTCTGTGGATGAGTGCGCGTTCAGTCAATAACGCGTTCAGGGTGCTCTTGGGGCTGCCTCGCTTCTGTAGCGCGTCGGGAATGTTTGTCGAGACGCGAGAGGATTGTTTCCACACAATCATGCGCAACCGGTGCACATCCCGAACGTTTCGACTATCAGTACGTGAACCATGCATGTTCACGTACTGACAGTCGAAACGTTCGGCAAAAGCGCTCAGGATACTGTTGGGGCTGGCCCACACCCTACGCACCAGGGATGTGCACCGATTGCGCATGATTGTGTGGAAACACTGCTGCATGGTTCACGTACTGACTAGTGTTAAGATATTGTTTTAATTTTCGTCGTCGTCGTTTCAGCCGATAGACGTCCACTGCTGGACACAGGCCTCCCCCAATTTTGGGAGGGTTTGCCATAATCGCCACGCTTGGCAGGCGGGTTGGCGATCGCAGTATGGTGTGGTGGTGGAATACATAGAGAACGCTGCTGCCCATTCTCCGGTACGATCCTTAGTCGCTTATTACGACACCCACGGGGAGTATTGGGGTGGTGGTATTCTTTAAGTCCGGCACCACACAGACTACTACGTTTTAATTTTATTGATCTATAATAATTAATTCACTTTCAAATATTCATGTAGGTATATTACGGTTCACGAGATAACGCCCGCTAACAGACGGACGGACGGATGGATAGCGGAGGCTTAGTAATAAATACTAAAAATCTGCTTAAAATGCAAAAATAAATGTAAGTACATACCTAGCAGACTGTCCTGAAACATTAATACTTCGCCCTTATCTTTTATCTCTGAGCATATTTTTCTTTGTAACGACTTTTCCTTGAATTTTCACCTTATTTGTAATATTACTCTTTTTGATTACAGATGTTTTGTTTAAAAGCGATTAATACCAGGAAGGCGTTCAATTTCTCAAAGTTGAATTATTAAACTCATTTTGAATGGAGCGAAATTCTTAATTAGAAGTTTTCAGCGTTTTAATTAGGAGCTACAAATTGATAATGGTTTTGTGTTGTCTCTGGTCAAGGAAAAACCCTTTATTATAAGAATATAAAGATAAAGAAGATAAAGATATTTTATTTTGCAAATATGGGTACAGTACAAGGTGTTTTAAGGAAATAGGTTCAGCCATACTTTACCAGTAGGCATGCAAAAATTACAAAGATAAGAACTAATCCACTAAACTATAACTAAAAACTAAACTTTAACAAAAAACAAAACAAACAGAACAAGAAACAACACAAAACCAATCATAATTCCTATTTTAAACAGTCTAAGTTTCTTTTTTTTTATCAATCAATAATTCGGTTACACTATAGTATGCTTTGACTTCCAAAAAGCTTCGCAGCCTCTTTTAAAATAAGGATAGCGGCAATTCTGTCCAACTTTTAGGTATTTTATCATATATGACCATGCAGTAGACACTTTTGCGCATTAGTGCAGTCTTAGCCAATGATATTATATTACAGAGGTAGATATCGCACTAGCGCGCGCAAATTGTTGCAGACAAATTCAGACAATTGTTGTAGTTTCATTTAGTCGGCTAATAGCAGCGAGCAACACACTACAGATAGTTATCTCTTTCTGTGTCATACGTTCCGTATTATCTATCGTAGTCGTAGTTGAAAACTACTAAAATACACCTATATGTAAGTAGGTACTTATGTAATAACAACGCAACAATACATAACGTCGCTCAGTATGAACGTAGCGTATCTTTCTTTTATAATATATAGAGAACTGATGACACAGAAAGGTATTATACGTATGTACGTATATCATCATCATCATTTCAGCCGAAAGACGTCCACTGCTGGACATAGGCGGGTTGGCGATCGCAGTATGATATGGTGGTGGAATGCATAGAGAACGCTGCTGCCCATTCTCCGGTACGCCCCTTTTTATTTTTTTATTTTTTTTGCGGATGGGAAATCATCAAATGACTCCTCCCGCTCTGGGTGGAGCGGAAGGCAGTGTCAGACTCTTACTGACTAAAACCCACCCATGTTCCTTCCTTAGCCCTTTATGTTCCGGGCCAGCGGTAACCCTTTCGGACAATCCCGCTGACCCGGCAGGCTTCGGCCCTAAGGGGCCCCTCTTCGATGCAGACATCTCTTTGAGGCGCGCGTGGAACACGTACGCGCCGTCCGGCACGGGCCTGGTCCTGATTGGACGGTGAGCTACCCATTACTCTCCGCCCGTAGGCCCGCGCCTACGGTGGCCGGGAGTCGTCACGCGGCTCCCGACGCCTGAGGCGTCCCCCGCGGCGGCTGAGACGGGAGGCTCTCTCTCTGAACCGTCCCGCCACCTCCTTCGCTAGCATGACTGCTTCGCAGAAGGAGATGACTGCCTCCCACTCCCTCTCGCCCCGGACCATGGCTTGCACCAGGGCCGGACGCGAGAGGTCGCCGTCGCTGTCGATCGCCTCTACGAGGACTCGGCGGTGCTCCGCCCAAGCGGGGCAGACCTCCACCGTGTGCTCCACTGTGTCCTCTGGGAGATCCTGGCAATGGTGACACCCGGGCGTTTCCTCCCGCCTGATGATGTGCAGGAACCTCCCGAAACTTCCGAGTCCGGTGAGGACCTGCGTCAGGCGGTAGGTGAGGGCGCCGTGGCGCCTCTCTAGCCACTCCTCAAAGAGGGGTCTTATCGCCGCTATCGCGGCGTGCCCTGCGCTGGGTTGCGACAGTCGCTCTTTCCATGCCGCCATGAGATCGCGCCGGAGATCCGTCCGCTCCGCAGCTCCGGTACGCCCCTTAGTCGCCTTTTACGACACCCATGGGAAGTATGGGGTGGTGCTATTCTTTAAGTACGTATATCGACCGCTATTTAATAGAAGGTGTAAAAGTGGACAAACTGAATTTCCCAGGTAACTCCGCATGAGGAACTCTATACTTCGTTCCAAAACACAAATAGCGGTCGCTGGCCGCAGAGCTGCTGGACTAAAGTGGAACTAGGCTGGCCACATATCGCTTGTCGGAGAAGCAATACGCAAAAACCAGCACTCAGTGGATCCCAAATAGTAGGAAATGACGGTGCGGCAGGCCCAAGATGGGAGACGGTGGGATGAGCTGGACTCCTCTTTAAAGGATTAGCCCACAATCGCAGTAGACCTGGAAATGTGGAAAGAGGGAAGGGAGAGGCCTTTGCCCTGCAGTGGGACAACACAGGCTTATAATAATAATAAATACATTATTATACATATTATGTATATTTATTTTATTTCTTATTTTGATTGTTGTTTTTATTTATATCTAATCATATGCTGCACTGGTTGACGTCATCGCATCAACGCCGACTGTCGCTGAAAACCAACGCTGGGGCTGTTTCGTATAGGGTCTAATAGCATTATGCTGGGCGATGGCCGTTTTGCGTGGACGTGATGCATGTTTTCTCCCAACTTGATATTTTTTTTTGTGTTTGTTTTCGTAAACGTATTTTCTTTCTTTTACATAAGTTCTTGTTACCTCCAGTCTCGTTACCCAACCTATTTTGCATACCTATCTCACAGAACGTCAAAATTTTAACGATTGAAATTTAAAACAGAAAGAATTTATAGTTTTTCTCAGATTACCACATAAGGCTCCTCTTAATTACATACACGTTAAAATTGAGTGTTCCCTCACTATAATGACTTCAACCTATCGGTTGATAGATCAGCAGTAAACTCAAGTAGTAAAAAGGCCCTTCCCACAGCTACCGTTCACTCTATCAGATCGTAATAAACAAATACAACGGGAATTTTTACTGCGAGTTGCCATAGATTAATGTAATTAACGCCCACTTGTTGATATTTTGTGTGAATTTTATTGTATTGTGGGCGGGTAGCTTTGGGAAGGTGAAAGGCGAGTTCGCCGGAAAAGTATGAAACGAATAAGTCGTCCAAACCTACGCGAAATGTTGTTTTGGTGTTTTCGCCGTTATTGAGACGTTTACCAGTTCTTGTAATAATAATATTTATTCTGCGACTCCGAATGCCGTCCTAATGTTCGTTGTTTGAGTGGGTCCTAAGAGGGACTGCTGACATTTGCAAATATCAAAGAAAATGCTTTTGTTTTCTGCAAATCAGTAGCAATAAGGAAATTCAGATATAACATAATGTAACATCAAGCCTGTAATCCCAGAAGGGTTAGGCTGAGGTGTCCCTTTAGTAGGTACAGACGCATCAAGCTACTACGCATCAAGCTAATACAAGGAAAATTTGACAATTTCGGGTAGCTTAATGTGATGGCGTCTGTATCTACATCCACATTTCGCCAGTTATGTTTAAGTCTCATGTAATAGGAAGCGAGTAATTAGTACATAATCGGTCTAATTATCTAAATAACAAACTGTGCATATAAAACAGCTAACACCAGCGAAATTCCAAAACTTAAACGCCGATGTTAAAGTCAAAGATAATGCAAATCCTTTTGAATTACGATGCCTGTTAAAATTCCTTAAGTAGGTACCTAAGTTGAAATAAGTAAAATTGAACGGACTCCCGAACCGGTTCCCGCGTCTAATTAAGAAAGCAATTTGCAAGTTATTTATGGACTATAAAATAATAAAGAGGTGGACGGGTGGACCCCGGCTTATCGGCTGAGTCACAGGAAATTGGTGGGATGCAAACATTATTTAAAACTGCAGTTTATATGGAAAGCCTTCCAGTTTGCTGATTATAGTTGTAATTTATCATTAAAAGTTTAAATTAAAACTGGGAAGTTGGGACGGCAAAAGGACGAGTTGTGTCAGCCGTTCGGTGAATTATTATCATTAAAGTTTCTGTATTCGTAGTATTGTCATTTGTCATTTTTAATCATCATCGATTTTGATTGTGTATGGTAGTTCCAAGGTTCAACACTACAGTGTGAATTAAGCTACATATCCGCGTGGTAACAAGAATCTATAACAATCGAATGCGAATAATCGTATAGTTATACGATACGAAGTCTCAAACAAAAACCACCGCACAATTTTTTATAGCCGGCTTACGCAAGAAAACAATAAGGCAGACACAATGAGAATTGGTTACATATGCCAGACGCGGGAAGACAATAGGCCCTATTAGAAAACAATATCAGCAGCAGCAGCTCACAAATGATATATCGATTAAAGATTACAACAACAGCATCGACTCGAATGGAGGAATGGTATTGACATCTTAGTGATTGAATGTTTCGATACCGCGAATCTTGTTTATAAACAATAACGATTTCACTCGATGATTTACGACTTTCGAGCACCGCACCTCCTAGTTACTTGGAAAACTTGATTTAATTTTATGCGCATTCTGATTAAACTGTCTCCCATAAACCACCATGGCATACTGCGTTACTTTTACGATCTCCTGAAATAGGTATGCGGTTTATTTTGGTGTTGGAAAACATTCTAAAAGATTATATGAAAATAATGATTTTACTGCCACATTGATTCGTAATCAAATATCTTCGGAAGGCTTCTGTTCGTGCTGGTCAATTCCAATGCCAACGATTTCTTCAATCAGATTTTATCGTCGTTTGACAGTCGTCGTGGATGTCGGCAACTGGCCAAGGAATCTACTTCACGTTTCATGTTTTTTTACGACCAGTAAGTAGCTACAATGAACGGTGGACAAGTTTGAGATTCAGTTGATAGTGACCTCTTTTACTTTACAATGCCACTGAACAACTTTGAATATTTCGGTAGCAACCTGGAATATATAGCTATACGTGGTATTTTTTAAAGAATCTTGAAAATACCTGCCTTTTTGTCAGTATAATTTGATCACAGTCTAGTCCATACTAATATTATAAATTCGAAAGTAACTCTGTCTGTCTGTCTGTATGACTACTGAACGGATATCGATAAAATTTGGCAGCGTGACAGATTGCATCTCGGGGAAGTACCTACATATGACAGTTTTTATCTCGTTATTCCCACGGGATCGACACTTATGCGGGTGAAATTGCGGGGCGCTGCTAGTACTTGATAAATTCTGGACAGTCCTTGCCTTGATACATATAAAACCTTGAACCTTTCTTTTAAAACCCACAAGCTCTTATCGCAGCCAGACATCAAGGTATAAATATGATTACCATAAACACTGGGCACCTGTTCATAACAGGATTTTCTTGTATTGCCACTGGTACGAATCGACTTTCGTCTATCTTATAGAAAGGCTAGGCTATTTTTATTTTTGGTGGGCCAAAAATGGTATTACCACTTTCGATTAAATGTTTGTTGTAATGATATATTTAAATGTCTTTGATTGCAATAAACCATATCCATCTAATTATTCAACAACAAGGATTCTTTTGGCGCGTGGCCGTAATCGGAACGAACGCTGCCATCTTGTTTTTTCCATACATTTCACATAACAATTGCACCAATGTTTACCAACAACGCCCCTTGGCAATGTCATTCGAGCGCTAAAAGATCCCTGCAGCAGTATAGCAGCATCATTGCGAATTAAAAAGTCAGCCATTTTGTTTTCGGCCAGATATTTTGCTTATCAATTTTTAAGATGCAAAAGACGGTGCACTGGTTTTGTTATTTTTTGGTCCACTGCATTTAACATTACCTACACATTATGTAAACACGGCTAAAGCAAAAAGAATCGGTGAATGAAGATTTCGGCTTGCTACAGATTCAGAATGAAGATACATACAAATGCTTTGACGATGCCGCTCCTGATAAAACAATTAACATAACTAAATAAAGAGGGGTAAGAGTTATTTATTCATTGACTTCTTGTTGTGTAAAAGGAACGGAACCTGCTGCTGTGTCATCCAAATACATGTTATGTATATTGTTGTTATTAGTTTGTGAGACTATTTATTTATTACAAGCTTTTATTTTCTTTAACTCAGGCACAGCATTACTCATAATTTTGTTAGTATTACAAGGAGAATGGGTAGTTGAGACCGCGAAATTCAAATTTTCTTACGTTTTTAGGGTTCCGTAGCCAAATGGCAAAAACGGAACCCTTATAGATTCGTCATGTCTGTCTGTCTGTCTGTCTGTCCGTCTGTCTGTCTGTCTGTCTGTCTGTCCGTCCGTATGTCACAGCCACTTTTCTCCGAAACTATAAGAACTATACTGTTGAAACTTGGTAAGTAGATGTATTCTGTGAACCGCATTAAGATTTTCACACAAAAATAGAAAAAAAACAATAAATTTTAGGGTTCCCCATACTTTTTTTTTTCATCAAACCCATACGTGTGGGGTATCTATGGGTAGGTCTTCAAAAATGATATTGAGGTTTCTAATATCATTTTTTTTCTAAACTGAATAGTTTGCGCGAGAGACACTTCCAAAGTGGTAAAATGTGTCCCCCCCCCTGTAACTTCTAAAATAAGAGAATGATGAAACTAAAAAAAATATTGTACATTACGTAAACTACCACCGAAAATTGGTTTGAACGAGATCTAGCAAGTAGTTTTTTTTTAATACGTCATAAATCGTAAACCGCAATTTACCATTCATTCAATCAACTCAAAAAAAAAAATCATTTAATTTCATAAACATAAACCTTATGCATAAACCCGGATGTTACGGAACCCTCGGTGCACGAGTCCGACTCGCTCTTGCCCGGTTTTTTACAATTTGCAGGTCAGTGTCAGGTTGTATCTTGATCAAAATTTGATTCGCGTCAATAACAGCTACATATTTAGGAAATTATAATCATTAGAATCATTAATGCATCTTTCTAAGTTAGATTTCTACCACTAACACTTTTCCATAAGAGATTGGTGGTTGGTGGTAGAAATCTAACTTAGAAAGATATATTAATGATTCTAATGATTATAATTATCTAAATATGTACCTGTTATTGTCGCGAATCATATTTTGATCAAGATACAATCTGACACTGCACTGCAAATTGCAAAAAACGTAAAAAAAAATAGAATTTCGCGGTCTACCACTATCCATTCACCTTAAACTATGTATGTTAGTTTAAAGACACGCAAATTAAGAATAAGTAATATTAACAATATATAACACAAGAAATCCTATAACTATTACCGGAAGATGTTCTGAAGACACCTGGCAACAATACATGCACTGCACATACGTGTCTTATCTATCAGGTACTACAGACTATAATAGAGCAAAAGGTAGGCATATAACCAGCATTCAGTAACAAAATCTTATCTCGTTCAGTCTTTCGAACCTGGGTTCAATATTACTGCCTGTCTGTGGATATGGGTAATCTGAAATGAAAAGAGGTTCAGTTAACGGGCGTTGATCTTAAAGGTATTATATTAGTCTATTTTCGTCTGAACTTCACAAAGTAGGTACGCTACGCATCTTTAAATACTTATGTCATGCCAGTTGTATCCCAGTCTCCTTGCTGGAGCAGCCACAACACGACCATAAACAAAAGATAACTCAATAGATACCAAACACGTTTAATTTCAAGTTATCAATACAATACTGTTCTTTTTATTAAAACCACCTCGCTCTTAATTATTATACATTTTTTTCTTGCAAACAGGCTCCTCAAAGGGTAACATGCATCGTTGGCGCTATTTATAAACGTTCCGCTTAACTTTTTTTCTCGTCGCTTCACTTCTGTGCGTCTGCGCACCTGCCGTCGCCCGCGCAGCTCATTGGTCGGTGCACAAGTCAATAACATCTAACTGAGGCCACCCTTACGGCTGTTTTCTTAGCCCTTATCTCGAGTTGTTCGATCGTGCACCTGATTTTGTTTGGATGAGTTAGTTGGAAGTGTCGGTTTTGAGGTTTGTATGGATTTTATGTCATTGTATACACTTTTTAGTTTGCCTAAATTTACAGATGACACTTCCGGATTAGTTTTTTTATGTGGGAGTTTGAAAGACTTGATATTTTCAACTCTTCAATTAATTTAACAGGTTATGGCTCACACCAAGTTTTATCAGATTTTAGTTTTCCGGTTCCATATTTTTCATTAAACCCTGCCAGCTAGCTGATGCTCAAAGAAACTGTAATAAATTGGTCGTGATTAGTAGCTTCGAAAGATTTGATATCTGGATCTGTCTCCTTCTTTTAATTCATAAATCTTGCTTTTTAAACTTCCATAAAATAACTTTTAATGTCTCCATTAACATGGCATATTTTATCAAGATCTCAGATACCACTTGCGCTGAATAACTAAATATAAAAAAAAATACAAATAGATTAATAAATAATACAGTAATGCCACATCAAAACGTACTGCATTAGTCAAGTCGGTTATCACAGCATCTCTGTCCAAATTCCGTGCTTAAATGGAACATATTATTAAGGTTCCGCTCCACAGCAGCCCGGGGCTAAGCTACGCACTTGTACTTAGCTTTGCTTTTTATGAAAATGTGCCCAAGGCCACGCTACGCACCTGGATGCGTGACTGGGAAACAAATGAACCGCGCTACTAAAGTAGCAACCTCTTCTTGCACGTCCTAGGGTAATTTCATGACGACGATGCCTCACTGCGACAACTCGCGGTCACGATTGCCAGGCATCGAGGTAAACCACAAGCAGCCCGCCATGTATGGCAGTGAAGTAACCTTCGGCATGTGCGTGCGTGTCTATCGAGGTGATATCGAGGTAGCGAGCTAAACCGCGACCGCGTTAATTACCCTTACGTAGCAGTGGATGGTCGACTTTATAGCCAAGTACGGCAATGGACGGCTACTTTAGAAACACGCGAAGAGATTGACAATTGCTGATAACATTTAGCCGGTGCACTGTCTATAGCCGAGCCATTAAACAAATGGACAGGTTTAAGAAAGCAAATTGATTGTTGTGATAAGTCACTCGTACTGGTCGAGGTCTTTGATATGTGTGTTGTTTCAAATATCGTAATTCATTTTTGTAAGTGGTCTGTGTTCGTTAAAATTGTTTTGTAACAATAAAGTGTAAATGTGGCAATATAACATAGATAACGTTTTATACATAGACTGACTCATATAGTCTACAGTTCATTTTAAAGATCTCCTATGATGCATCTTAAAAGGGGGAAGTGCCAAGGTAGTCCGCGAAATTAAAATTTTCGTAGTTAATTTGCAGGGCGTCACTCAGTGGGTGCCTGAAAACGGGCGTCATTGCCACCGAGGCAGGCCTAAGTAATGCTGGTGTGACGATTTAGACTCGTTCCCAACTGACTGTAAAGATAAGGCACGGCATAAGAAAATGTGGAAGAAAATGAGGAGGTCTTTGCCCAGCAGTGGGACAGTACAGGCTAAGGGAAAAAAATTGCAGGTCAGAGTCAGGTTAAATGTTGAACAAAATATGAATCGCGACCGTTATAAGTATGTATTTACAGGATTATAATCATTAAAATCATCAATACAACCTTCTTAGTTTTTATGATCCTATTTCGTGGAAATACTTCCCTAAAATATCAATATAACAAAGGTTTCTCTTTGAAATGTTTCAATTACACGGACATTGAGTCAAGAATCTGAAATACCTACTCGTCAGCTGATTTTTCACCTAGGTACTAGCAAATTAATTTCTTACATTATAGTTAGCACTAACACAGCTGAAACTTCACCAATCATCATTATCATCAATCGAGCAGCTTTCAAACCAGTAATGCGTAATCTGTAACCTCAAACAGTGCGGCGACAATTAAATGTAACAGCTACGCCATCAAAGGTAAAAACCGCGGCGTCTCTCTCTCTCTCTCCAATAGTTCGTCGCGTGTGCAATTAACTGAGAATTAAGTTTTTTGCGTTAGAAATGGCTTTCGATCACAAATGCACTATAATTAGCGATATTCTTGAAGTTGTTTGAGAAACTCTGCGACTAATCAAAGCGTTAGTCAGAAGCTTTTGTACACGTTGTTGAGACGTTTAATTAGCTGCCTAAGATGTCTGATTACTTTTTGTTTAATCAAAGGAGTTGCCGAATTACAGATGTTAATGTGAATAGCTTGTTCTTTGGCAGAGATTTTACTTAATACTTTGTTGTCAGGTACTTAAGTAAAGTCAGGAAAATTATTTAGTAATAATAACAAATAAACTTTTGTTTCTCTTCTACAAAGGCACCTAAAAATATGAAGACAGACACTACGTCTGATAAATCCTTTGTGGAAGACTGGTATCTGCACTAGGACAACCTGTCACACAGATTACCCCCCAAAAACAGTATTCTCTAACACTGTTTTTGGGGGTAATCAGTGTGAAAATTATTAAATCCTAACATAATGCTAACAAATTATTTTAAACTTTGGTAGGAGAACACAGAAAACAAAAATAAAGGTAAAAAATATACAAAATTAAAATTACTTTTGAGGATTGTGGGTACTAGTGACGTTATGGTATGTGGTAAAATTGACTACCAACTCAAACTGTGCGTATATTAAATCCCTACTGTAATTTTTAACATATCTATGAAATTACTATAACACGGCAAATTGATGTACTTAGTGTAAATTTTCTTAATTATTCCAGGCTGTATATTGATGTGAGACATTCCAACAGTACCTACCTATTTATTTTGTAATAATAATAAAGTTGTATTCTTATAAGTGTCTGTAGACTTTGTTTCCTTTGTTCATTCTTACTAAATAGTAAAAGTGCTGACAGCATCCAGACTTTTAAATACTTTGAATCAGAGGCCTGGGTGCGGCGATGGCATCTAGCTCTCCGATTTACATAAACACAATGTAGTACTATGTTGCCATAAAATAGTAGTCTACGCTACCAGTAGGCACTTGATATGGTAACCCGTTTGTGCCAGTCGGGTTTGAGCACACCTTGCGCTCTATCGCAGATCTGCTTTGAAACTGGACGGTTATAATGTCTACTTGGTTGTTTGTTTTTATTTAAATACAAGCTGTGCCCCGCGGTTTACTGTTCCCACCGCATAAGTCTTAATATGATGGCATTAGCGGAATAAAAAGTATCCTATGTCTTAAATCAGGTCATGGTCTACCCATATACTAAATTCCATTAGAATCCGTTCAGACGTTTTAGCGTTATAGCGTAACAAACAAACATACAAATAATCATTACTTTTCTGTCTAGAATATTAGTTTTCAATGACTTCCATGAACTCCATTCAAATTCAAAGCATTTATTTCAATGAAACCAATTACAGGCACTTTTGAATTGTCCAGGGGTCGGTCAGATAGAAAGTTGAAGCTATAGTTGCCCAATCCAAGGTGTAGTAGGTTAATATGGAGAAGAACGGATATGAAACTTTACGAACACTCTTTTAAATAAAAAAAAAATTACAAAATATTATTTACATCATTGATTGTAGCATCAACCCCTTTGACGTGCTCAGGAATGGATTCTTAATGAATCATTATTTTCTTATCAAATGTGATTACGAAAGATACAAAAAAATGTCCTATCTGTCTTAACCATAGATATATGAAAGACATTTCTAGGGTCATAACATAATCGGCCTATAATGTTCATCATTCATCATGTTGTTGCTGAGGCACAGGCCTTATCTCTTCGAGAGTGGGCTGTAATCCACCACGCGGGTCCAGTGCGGATTGGTCGACGTCAAACGTCTTCGATTTTTTAGTTCTAGGATATGCCGGTTATCATACGATGTTTTCCTTCACCGTTTTGAGAACAGTGGCGATGAAATAATTTACACAAAGTAACCTATCTCTTACCTATCTCTACCTCAATACTCAATATCTTTATTGCTTTACCATAATGTGTACTTAAGTGGTAACTATATAATTTAGATCATTATGGACCTGTAATGCTCAGTAAAAGGGTAGGAGAGAGGAAGCCCTGTTTTAGGAGTTATTTAATTATTATTTTTGTTATATTAATTATTATATTATTTATTAATCATTATACCGTATCTATAATATATTTTAAGCATTCGTATCTATAAATTGCGTGATTATCATTAATTTTATAATTTTGTTGTTGTAAGTAACTTAACTGTGTAAAGGTTTGTGTTTTTAGTTTAGTGCTGTAATTGAATAGTTTGCATTGACGGATCGATCAGGCGCTAATTAGCAAGAATTTTGTTTTCATGCATTTATTTCTTTAAAACTGGCCAAATGTGGTTGTACTATTAGGTACAGTCTACAAAAGAGATAAGTATGCAGGATCGTCGGATATAGTTGAAGTTTAGTAAGAAACCGTTGGATGTTGTCGACTGAAATTTAATTTGATAAATGAGCTGTTAGTTTTCTATTAATAAAATAAAATTTTATTCGAGAACATCCATCAGTTTCTTACTAAACTTTAACTTATCCGACGATTCTGCATACTTATCTCTTTTGTTGACTGTACGTCACTACCTAAGCCAGCGGGGAATACAGGCGTGATGATATTTCAAAATTAATACTTGTATATAATCTATATCTATTCTATACATATAATAAAATTGTAGAAAAGTGGTGTCTGTACAATGGAAATATATAAAAAAAAAAGTAGCAGGGGTTGTTATTATATCGATGCCGAACCCGAAATTGTAATTAAATTTTTTTTTGTCTGTTTGTCTGTGTGTTTGTGCACGCTAATATCAGAAACGGCTTATTCGATTTAGATGCGGTTTTCACTAATATATTGTAGTAAGCTTCACTTAACATTTAGTGTTTATATTATGTCAATCGGTTCATAAATAAAAAAGTTATGTCAATTTAAAGAATCACGGCGAATATTTGTTAAGGTATTCTATCAGAGTACGTACACGCCTCGCGCCTGCGCGTCCGTGGCTATATACAGCGCGCCTGAGTTTGTTTCGGCCTTTCTTCTCAGAGTAGTCAGATAGGAAAAGCCGATCTCATCAAGCTTAAATAATAATAATAATCTGATCCAGCCTGTCCCATCTTGCTGCCCTCTCCCAGCGACGCCCTAAGTCGAGGTTCGTACCCCACAGGGGGTGCCCTTAGCGTGTAGCCGCTTAGTATAGTAGAAAATTGCCCCTGGCTGGAGGCTTTTTTTTTTTTTCGGGTGGGAAATCATCAAATGACTCCTCCCGCTCTGGGTGGAGCGGAAGGGAGTGTCAGACTCTTACTGACTAAAACACACCCATGTTCCTTCCTTAGCCCTTTTTGTTCCGGGGTAGCGGTAACCCTTTCGGAAAATCCCGCTGCCCCGGCAGGCTTCGGCCCTGTCGGGCCCCTTCTCTGTTGCTGACATCTCTTTGAGGTGCGCGTGGAACACGTACGCGCCGTCCGGCACGGGCCTGGTCCTGATCGGACGGTGAGCTACCCATTACTCTCCGCCCGCAGGCCCGCGCCTGCGGTGGCCGGGAGTCGTCACGCGCCTCCCGACGCCCGGAGCGTCTACCGCGGCGGCTGGGACGGGAGGCTCTCTCCCTAAGCCGTCCTGCCACCTCCTTCGCTAGCATGACTGCTTAGCAGAAGGAGGTGACTGCCTCCCACTCCCTCTCGCCTCGGACCATGGCTTGCACCAGGGCCGGACGCGAGAGGTCGCCGCCGCTGCCGATCGCCTCTACGAGGACACGGCGGTGCTCCACCCAAGCGGGACAGAACTCCACCGTGTGCTCCACCGTGTCCTCTGGGCGGTGACACCCGGGCGTTTCCTCCCGCCTGATGATGTGCAGGAACCTCCCAAAACTTCCGTGTCCGGTGAGGACCTGCGTCAGGCGGTACGAGATGCCATAGTAAAAAAAAAACGCGCCGCTGCCATACGGATTCAGTTATGCGTAGCGAACGCACGTATCCTGGAGAGTATAGGCGAATAGTTGCTTTCGATTATTGCGATTCACTTGAATACTGACTGTTTGCATATTTCATTTATTTATATTTTAGGGTTTGTAGGTTAGGTTCTTTTTCTTAATTTTCTTTAAAATTTTGTAAATAAATATTGTAAGTATTTGGTATAGGTTAGGCGGTTCTTTACTTGATTTTTGGGTATTTACTTATCTTAATTTTTATTTAGGGTTTGTAAATAAATATTGTAAGCATTTATTATAGGTTAGGCATTTCTTTCCCTGATTTTCGGTATACTTATCTTAATTTGTATTTAGGGTTTGTATATAAATATTATAAGTATTTGGTATAGGTTAGGCATTTCTTTTCTTGATTTTCTTTATTAAGTATAAGTTCATTAGCTCAGGTTAGTCATTATTTTTTTTAGCATTTCTTTTGTTTTATAAAGTTAGTACGTTTGGTTTACACGTCTTAACACTTATTACTTAAACTGTGATAATTTTAGACTGTATAATAATCTGTAAGTATGTTTACGATAGTACGTGTTTACTAAATAACTGTGTGTTAAGTAGTAAGTAAGTACTATTTTATTGTAAGAATGCCTCGAAGAAGATCCAACCTCTCCCAATGTAGAAGAAATGCTAAAAGAATGAGATTAGTTCGATCACAGGAATCTGAGAAAGGTCGTGAGGCAAGGCTCTCTGCAACTCGGGAACATCATGCTAGGTTTCGTGCTGCAGAAACTTCGACTCAGCGAGAATCTCGACTGAGTTCAAATCGTTCTCGAATGATGACAACTCGAAATAGGGAAAACGGGGAACAACGAAAGGCACGTTTATCTGTCGATCGCGAAGCTCACGCGCTATCGCGTGAGTCTAAGACTTTTGCTGACAGGGAAACCCGCCTGAGCTCCCAGAGAGTACGGACAACAAATGCTCGATCCCAGGAGACACAGGACGAACGGGAAATACGTTTCACTGCCGATCGTGAAGCTCATGCACTATCGCGTGAGTCTGAGACTTTCACTGATAGGGAAATTAGTTTGAGTTCTCAGAGGGTTCGGACAGCAAATGCTCGGTCTCAGGACACACAGGAAGAACGAGAAATACGTCTCACTGCCGATCGTGAAGCTTAAGCACTATCGCGTGAGTCTGAGACTTTCACTGATAGGGAAATTCGCCTGAGTTCTCAGAGGGTTCGGTCAGCAAATGCTCGGTCTGTAGACGGTATATGTAATTCAAAATATGCTGCCCGAAAAGTCACTATTCTACGCGGACGAAGTCGCGGGCACAGCTAGTCCATACTAATATTATAAATGCGAAAGTGTGTCTGTCTGTCTGTTACCTCTTCACGATTAAACCGCTGAACCGATTTAGATGAAATTTGTTAGAGAGATAGTTTAAGTCCCGGGAAAGGACATAGCATAGTTTTTATCCCGATATTCCCACGGAATCGACATTTATGCGGGTGAAACCGCGGGGCGCTGCTAGTATTCCTATAATAGGAAGACGCCACGATTCATCTTCCAGAATGTATAGAACACTCATCGCATTTACAACAGTCTTAAAACATATTTTAAATTAACTAAACTAAAAACTGTTAATATATCTACATAGCTTTGATTATATAAATGTCTAGATGTAGCGTCAAGTGCGCGCAAACGTGTCAAAAAGTGTCTGCCAACTGTTGGCGCACAAGTGCTTACCCGCCGATTAGTGCAGATCGTGTCGCTTTACTGTCAATACGATTACGCGCGCCAAGTAAAAAACAAATATCAGCGACAAAATGACGGTATGTGCTATTAAATTGTGCCGGAATTATAAAGGAAGGATAAAAAAATACCAAACACATTACCTACCATCGGTACCAAGAAACTACATATTTATTTTTTGTTTTTATGATTATCAAATCACGCCATATTTTATAATTGTCGCCAGTTTCTTTTTTTTACTCTCCCAACTTAACGTCATTTTTGTGGGTACCTACATATTAGTTGGTTTATGGTTACGTTTATACAATTTCGTTCGTGTACTTTTTCAAAAAACTGGCCAAGTGCGAATCGAACTCGCGTGCAAAGGGTTCCGAACTAAAACATTTTTTTTACAATGTCAATTTTTAAATCGTAGATAATAGCTTTTCCTGGTCAAGACCTTTTTTTTAATGTCTTGACTCTAATTATATATATTAACTTAGTTGATTTAACTAAGTATTAATTAACTTAGTTGATTTAACTACAACATTTAACCACCATACTCTAATTACATTAATGGTTTTGATTTATTTAAAAAAGTAACAACTGAATAAAAAGACACTAAAACACACTAAAACTGAATAACACTACATACATACACCTAAAATTTATCTTATGTAATAAGTCTATTTTTTTAATGTGATTTACGGGAGAATGGGAGATGCTGGTATCATTATTTACTCACACAGAGACGTAGACGCACAGTGTAAAACGACGCCTGCACGCACACATACTTGAAAATGTTGACTCGTTTTCTTTGATACGATTGTAGGGTGACGCTCCATCTAGACATTATATAATCAAAGCTACATAGTTAAAATGTTATAATTATTCCGCTTTTAATTTTGTTTTGAATATGTGAATGGCCACATAATTTAATCTGCCATCTTATTGACAGTTCATATTGAAAACGTGTCCGGTCGTAATTACCGTGTCTGATTGGTGAATGTCCCGCGAGCAAACTGGACCTGTCTTTGAAATAAAAAACGACCAGGTAAAACTTCAATTTATCTACGTAATAATGAACTCCATTTGCGTAATACTATCTTAGGTGTAAAGTACTCAATAGTATAAGTCGTATATGTCGGAAACGTCATTAGTACGGGAGCTGACTTGACAACCGGAATCGGAACGCTAGCGCCATCTGGTGGCGCTTGACAGAGTCTGGCCTGAGTTCGTGGGGGGTCGGTGCTGGAGGACAGCGCGACAGGAGCGGTGTGGAGCTCTCTTGGACATTGGACATCGTACGAACAACATGTGCTCTGAAACTGTCGGCGTTCCGTATCTGGTTGTGTCGTGTACCAACCTAGTGTGTAATTTGCTAGCTTGATTAAATTGTTTGTGAAATTATAATCTTATTTGAACTGAAAACCGTTTTTCTATTGCGCATTATCCAACACACAACCCACTGTAGCCCACAGTAGCCTACTCTAATTAAAATATGGCTGATAATAACGAGACACACTATACTTTCCCCGTCATATAAGTAAATTTCGTATAATTATACATATGTCGCATACAAATATGTATATCGCAAATAAGTATATGTCGCAGCCAAGCCGTTTAGTTAACCGCTTAGCCTTTTAACTAAACGGCGGCCGTTCAACTAACGGCCTGAATGATATTAAATATTTATTAAAGACTATAGATCTAACCTAAACTATAATTTATACATAGTTTAGGTTGGAACTGGAACCAATCACGCGAGAGCCGAATTGGTCGCAGTAACTAAGCCAGGGCACCCGGACCAAGTGGGTTAGGTTAGGTTTTTTTTTTTTGCCCATGGGAAATCATCAAATGACTCCTCCCGCTCTGGGTGGAGCGGAAGGGAGTGTCAGACTCTTACTGACTAAAACCCACCCGTGTTCCTTCCTTAGCCCTTTATGTTCCGGGCCAGCGGTAACCCTCTCGGACAATCCCGCTGGCCAGGCAGGCTTCGGCCCTAAGGGGGCCCCTCCTCGATGCTGACATCTCTTTCAGGCGCGCGTGGAACACGTACGCGCCGTCCGGCACGGGCCTGGTCCTGATCGGACGGTGAGCTACCCATTACTCTCCGTCCGCAGCCCATTTATCTACCTTAAAAATTAATGTTTGGTTAATTAAGTTAGGTTAGGTTAAAACTGTGATCCCCCCCGGTGGGTTCCCGCATTGTCGAGGCGGGGGGGCTCAGTAGCCGTGGCTTGGACACCCACGGTGAAGCGAAGAGGAACCCGAGGAGGGGCCGCTCGTCAGGGCTTTTGCCTGTAAGCCGACGACGTAGCGGCCAACAAGTAGGTTGCGGTGCCGCTTCGGCGACATCGCAACTGAGGCGGGCCGCGATGTCGTTGTAACGGAGGCATCGCGGCTGAGGGTTGGAGGCCGCGGCGGGAGAGGAGTGCCGGTATTGCGGTGCGCCGCTCTCCCTACCTTCCGCGGCCTTGACGGGGTCGCCACCGTTCGATGGCGGACGCGGTGGGGCCGCAGGGGAGGAGGAGTGTCGGTATGTCGCTGGCCGCTCTCCCTATCCTCTGCGGCCGAAAATTGGCAGGCGGCGGGGCCAATGACCTGACCCGTCGCAGGGGGACCAAGGGTGCCCAGACACGGGGTCGTCTGGCGCCCATGTGCTGGTTGGGTCCCTGGGGTGGTCACGGCGTGCTGTGTGTTCTGGTGCGCCGGTGAAGGGGAATACTCCCCAGAGGAGGGTCCGGTAACGGACAGCCGCGGCGGGTTCACGGATGAGTGCTAACGCGTGCCCGTGTTCCCGCCGTAAGCGGCAGAGGAGGACACCGTGGAGTTTTAGTGGGTTAGAGTCCCACATACCTGCACTACCTCCCCGTGGTAGTGCAGAATGCATGAGCATTTCTCCACGTTAAAAAAAAAAAAAAAAAAAAAAAGGTTAAAACTGTGATGTGGCCGCCCTTAAAGCTACCAAGGGACGGCTGCTCGTGGGCTTCAGCTCGGCTGTGGTCCGGCCGCTTGAGGACAAGCCGGCGCGGTGCTTAAAGTGCTTCGCGCCGGGCCACACCCGATCTACGTGTCCCTCCAAGTCCGACTGGGGAGAGTGTTGCTTCCAGTGCGGACAGGAGGGACACAGGAGTGCCACCTGCAGCGCCGACACGCCACACTGCCCGGCCTGTGCTGCCAGTGGCCGCCCCGCGGGACACAGGATGGGGGGCAGGAGTTGCCAGCCGCCTACGAGGAAGGGCATAGTGCCGGCGCAGGTTCGCCCTGTCACCGCCACCGCCGCTGTCGCCGCCGCTGTAACTCCAGCTCCAGCGGCGGCAGCTGAGGAGGGGGGTGCGATGTCGGAATAATGGCTTCCAATCATCGCATCCTCCAGGCGAACACCAACCACTGCAGAGCGGCCCAGGACCTGCTGGTGCAGGCCATGGCTGAGTGGTCGGTGAACGTAGCGGTGGTCGCCTAGCCCTACTCGATCCCCGGCAGTTGGCTGGGTGACGAGGACAGCTTGGTGGCACTAGCGGCGCGGTCCTCCACAGACTCCCCTCCCCTCTCGCTACTAGAGAGGGGACCGGGATACGTGGCCGCCGCGTGGGGAGAGTTAGCCCTCGTGGGCGTCTATTTCTCCCCAAACCGCCCTCTCCAGGACTTCAAGAACTATCTCGGAGTCCTGGCCGCCGTGGTCGGCAGGGCGGCGCCGCGTCAGGTCTCCGTATTGGGAGACCTGAATGCCAAGTCGGTGACCTGGGGCAATCCGGCCACTGACCCTCGCGGGCGGGCAGTGGAGATGTGGGCAGCCTCCTCTGACTCTCCCTCCTCAACAGAGGAAACGTCCAGACATGCGTGCGGCGGCACGGTGGCTCGACAGTAGACGTCACTTTTGCCACCCCTGCGTTGGCCGCGCGCGTGCTGAACTGGCGGGTGGACCTGGTGAAGACCATGTCGGACCACCGCTACGTGCGGTTCGACATCTCCACCGGTGGCCCCGGAGAGACGCGGCCCCCCTGGGGGCGGTCAGCGTTTCCAAGGTGGGCTCTCACCCGCCTGGACAGGGAGGCGGCGGCGGAGGCGGCGTTTATCCAGGACTGGCTTTCGCCTCCTTCCGCTGGCCTGGACGTAGACACCGTGGCGGGATACCTGAGGGAGTCTCTGACCGAGGTATGCAATTCTAGCATGCCTCGGTCCGGCCGACCCCTGCCCAATCGGGCGGTGTACTGGTGGTCGGTGGAGCTGGAGGGGCTTCGAGCGACGTGCGTGGGGGCCAGAAGGGCCTACGCGCGGAGCAGGCGGCGGCGTCGACGAGACCACGCCCACGAGGACCACCTCTATAAGATGTACATAGAGGCAAAACTGGTCCTCGAGCGGGCCATCGCCGACGCCAGGGACTCAGCGAGAGCGGAGATGCTGCAGGGTCTCAACCGGGATCCCTACGGGAGGCCATACAAGGCGGCGCGCAACAAGCTGCGTCCCTTTGGTCCCCCGGTGGCCGAGACCCTGGAGCCCTCATTCCTGGATGGGGTGGTTCAGTCCCTGTTCCCGTGCAGGGACAACTTCACCCCACCAGTGATGGACCCTCCGCGGGGGACGGCTCCGCCAGCTGAGGAGGAAAAGGAGGCCCTGTCACGGAGTCGGAACTCAGCGCGGCGATTGTGCACATCCGCGCCAAGAAGACGGCTCCGGGCCCCGACGGTGTCCTGGCGAGGGTGATGGCAATTGCCGCCACTCAAATGGAGAAGCGGTTTCGGGACCTCTTTAGCGCATGTCTTGCGTCTGGGAGGTTCCCGAAACCGTGGAAGGAGGGGCAGTTGTGCCTCCTTCGCAAGGAGGGCCGCCCGGCAGATTCCCCCTCGGCATACCGACCCATCGTCCTGGTCGATGAGGTCGGCAAAATGTTCGAGGGGATAATTGCTGCCGCCTAAAGGGCCACCTGCGGAATGTGGGGCCAGACTTGTCGGACGCTCAGTTCGGTTTCCGGGCTGAGCGTTCCACGGTAGACGTGCTGGCCCGCCTTAAGGGCCAGGTGAAAGAGGCGATGGAGGCGGGGGACGGATTGTTGGCGGTGTCATTCGACATAGCCAACGCCTTCAATTCTGTTCCCCACAGCACCATCCTAGAGGCGTTCCGATTCCACGGGGTGCCTCCATACATGCGGCGTCTACTGGCCAGCTACCTGGAGGATCGGGAGATCGTCCTCGTGAACAGGGCTGGCCAAGTCCGGCGGTACGCAGTCGAGGCCGGCGTTCCGCAGGGGTCAGTCGTGGGACCTCTCCTCTGGAACGTGGGCTACGACTGGCTCTTGCGGGGAACTCTCCTCCGAGGCACGAGTGTCGTCTGCTACGCGGATGACACTCTCCTCACCGCCCGGGGGGAGAGTTTCAGGGAGGCGGCCAACTTGGCCTCGGCGGGCGGATCCTTGGTCGCAGGGAGGATCCGCCGCCTAGGATTGACGGTGGCGCTGCACAAGACCGAGGCTGTGTTCTTCTACGGGCCTCGGCAGCGCCAACCACCAAACGCCCACATTTTTGTGGAGGGCGTCAGAATTGGGGTGAAGGCCCAGATGAAATATCTGGGCCTTGTTCTCGACAGCAGGTGGCGTTTCGGTCCGCATTTTAGCGGGCTGTCGTCGTGCCTGCTGAAGACTGCGGGCGCCCTCTCGTGGCTGCTCCCCAACTTGGGGGGGCCAGGCGCGCGATGCCGGCAACTTTACGCCGGCATCTTATTTTTTGTTCACAAATTTATTTTTTGTTTTGTCATGTTCAGATATCGATCGATACCAATCTCGTTTGCGGAGTTTCCCTAGCTAATTTAATTTGACTCTGTATTATAGGTAGGTAATTATGTAGTTCTTGTCTAAATAAAAAAGGCTCTTTAAAAGTTTTCCAACATACTTACCTAACGGCAGGTATACAGGGCGCAATTTACGCGATCCCTAACTCCCAATGCAATCTTCATTACATCACAGTAGTCCTATAGATTGAACTCTAACCTAAAGCAATGAGAAACTAGTGCACATAGAGGAGTGGCTTCCGTATTTCAGCTCCTTTCAAAGTAACACTTGAGGACAATACAAACAAAACGGAGCTGACACGGTGTTTCCCCTTGTCCTAATCCAACTACTTACTCTTTTGTCCAGCAAAACGTTCTCGCACGCCATTATATTCTTTATGCTCATACAGCCACGATCCAAATTTATGTCGCAACATTCACCTCCAAATTATCTCTCTATTTAAGCGGAACTTAAAATGGTATTTTACTCTCGCCACGCAAAAGTGCCTTCTGAGGTTTTGTGACTGTGAAGCATTTTCCCTTGACGCTAAATTACGACAGGTGATTTTATTTTTTGGTAAAATGTGGCGGGCATCCCGCAGCATTTAAATATAATGACACAATGAAAAGGCTAAATTTGTCGCTCTACTTAGGGGATTCTGCTTTTCCCCTTGTACCTTTTTGTATGAAAGTGTTGACGTGCCGAGAATAAAACGACTATAAATGCTCGTTTTGCCCGCATTACTAAATTGTATAAAAGGGCACAACACTTGTTCCTGACATATTCTGCGAGATTTCTGTTAAATTATCTTCAATGTAGGTATGTATACAGTGACAGAACAGGGGGCCTAAAAAGGCCACTTTTGCAGAATCATAAAAGGATAACATTATGAATCATAATATGGTGAATACAGTCCAAAGAAAGAGATTGAAAGAAGAAAGAGATGGGATTGGATTTGGATTGGATGGATTGGTATTTTAGCACAGACAAAAAAATATTTGAAAAATCCTTCACCAATGGGATTTGATACGTTTAACTTAACAGTTAACTGTCCATTATGATTCATAATGTTAACCTTTTGTGATTCTGCCAAAGTGCCCTTTTTAGGCCCCCAGTAGGTATGTTGTATCACTTCTATTGATAGAAAATATTCTATTGAATATTTTTATCTAGCTCGTTCCCAGGTCAGCAAACAGATCGCTGCATCGCCCGAACTAGACCGTGTCAAAACAAAATAGAACACGTTGCCCACGACCAAAACAAAAGATTCAGCTTGAATGGACAATATGCTCACACTTACATGTGATCTACCGTGGGAACCTGCATCATACTACGGGGTCGGGTAAACCTGAGTTCACGGTAGTAGCGATAAACAATGGCAGGAACCACCTTCGTTCCGACGATTTGTCACGGAATGCCCACCGCGTATACTCAGCCCACAGATGTTTCTTCGTCTCATCATTGTTCTACACACAATTGTGGAGAAAACGATAAACGAGTAGGTGATGCTTAGTGACCCGAGAAATGCGAGAAAATTATCGTAATAACCTGAGACAAGGTTTTACTAGAAAAGCTCTGAGAGAAATACATGTCTGCGAGGAGTACAAATAAAGTAATGACTCTCCAGTCTCCAGGCATGTCCGAAAGAAAGAAAGAAAATTATTTTATCTGGGACATAAATAAAATAAAACCGGCCAAGTGCGTGTCGGGCCACGCACAGTGTAGGGTTCCGTAGTAGCCTGTTATCACAATGTAGTACGATTCTGTTGTTCTTTATTCTGAATAGGTAAAAAAAAAACATATTTTGGTTTTCAATGCAAGTCTTTACCCATTATAAACAAGCAACTACTTCATCTTAGTCACTTTAAAGGATTAATGCTAAGGATTTTGTATTTGGTACAAAATTATCCAACACTCAAGTTCAACGACTATTACTGCTAAACTAATAATACTTTTCCTTTAAAGTTCATGAAATGCACTTTCATCGAGAATTTTTCCAGATTTTTCAAGCTAGTAGTTTAGCTTTTAGAGGGGGGGGGACGCCCTACTGGAACAAAAATTTGCACTTTAAACTTTAATATTTCGTAAATGGAGCATTAAATCGAAAAATAATTTTAGCAACCCCTAAGCCATTTTAGAAGACCTATTCAACGATACACGATGGGGTAGATGATGAAAAAAATATTCATCCCCACTTCACATGTAGGGGAGCTACCCTAAAAAAATATATTTTCCAAAATTTTATTTTACCACTTTGTTGGCGTAATTGATATACGTACTCCTACAAAATTTCAGCTTTCTAGTGCTAACGGTCACAGAGATTAAGCGAGGACGGACAGACAGACAGACGGACGGACAGGCAGACATGGCGAAACTATAAAGGTTCCTAGTTGACTACGGAACCCTAAAAAGCATTTAAAACTAACAGAACTACAGAAAAAACAACAAAAAAAAGACCTGTGCGAGGCCAAGAAGGCATCTGCATACGTGCGATAATTCATATCGGTATGTATTTTTGTAAGACTTGCAAATATGGACAAGACTGGATCGCAATAATGTGAACGATAATGATTCATAGCAAATGCTTACACAACACCTATTTAATACTATCACACATCAAAACTCGAATCATAATATCTTTTTAAGATAGTTTAGTCTGCAACAACAAGACAAAAAGGTGTTCATTAATTTCAATCAAACAGCGCAAGATAACATAGAATTAGAAAGGATATTGATGCAATTAAACTATACATTGATTGACACTTAAATTAATAACCCAAAATCGCATACACATCAACTGTCTCAAGCATTATAGTTCACAATGAGTCCCGAGTCAGATCCATCATAGATACCGTGGCATTAACGTGTCAACAGAATAATTCAACACTGTCCATTCTAAATTGACCTCTGCTGACCTTTCAATAGGTCATACGGTAATGAGAATTACGAAGGATTAGGTGTTCGTTTAACTGGTCATGGTAAACCCAGAGATAAGGCGTTGGGGAGTGTACACCGTACGGGCGTGGTCTTCAATGCAATGTTGAGCTTAGTAATACAAACAAGAAGACACGTGTGCCTTTGTGTAAGTTTGTCCTTGGTGGTATAAAGGGGTATCAACAAAAGCTTTCAGGACAGATGTTCGGTTGATGTCATCAGATTTGAGTTATCTTTTAGCTTCGGGTTGGATTCGGATTGGTTCTTATGAGAATGTGTTTGTACGCAATTCTATTTTAGGATTTCTGGACACGTGTTTTGCTTTGGGTTCGCCATTCGTTTGTTTTTTTTTGCATTTGACAATCAGAATTAAACAATTCGGAGTACTTCTTGTTTAGGTATAATTTAAACTCTAGTTTTATGTATGTTACAAAAAATTACAAGATTTTTCTATATTGCTGACTTGGGCACCTGTATTACGTGTTTATAGACAGGTGCACAAAATATCCAAAAAATTACATGACATAATAATCTCCAAAACGAACAAAATTATCTAACAATTCAGTTGTTCAGTACATTCTTACAAGAATTCCTACACACTTCCAAAGAGTATGTAACCGTAACCGCACATTCCGAAATCAAGTCAAACCTTACATTCCAAAGTTACACAAACAATATCATGGTCAGACCCAACAAATTGCAGTAGCGACTAGCAATTACATCAATGTCGTGACTTAACGTCGTTCAACTCTTAACCCAGTTTCTAAAATAACTATACTATTTACTTATCTACTAAATTGAAGCTAAAAGGGCTTCGGAAAGACGTATTCAATGATCGTGGGAAGAGCACTGCGTTTGACGTCTTCATCGGGAGTTGGTCCAGATGTTTGTTCATATCTATAATAAGTTCGTTCATACTGTTTTAAGATAGTTACAGCATAGCTTTTATGTGGTTTTACATCCATGTGTACAGCACTTATACTGACAGATTTAATTGGCTTTTATCTTTGAAGGTTCCATCTGAGTTATTTCAAGTAGGTTGGTCAATTAGTTGTGACGTCATTATTGCTATATTGGGCTGCAGATAAATAATATAGTGGTTTTCGCTGCTTGATTGTTACATTTAAATTGTAGAATCAATTGCTCGAATACCCATACGGTAGCGTAGTTTAACTTTACCTTACATTATGATTACTTACAAATAATAATATATTATTATGTATCTAGATACAGTAGTGGTTTCCTACGCAAAGACCACAGTCTATATATAATATTCAAAGGTCGTTATAAATTCTAATAACATGTCACCTTTATCATTTATATTACTTAAAATTCTGCTTACTCTTTGAGGAAAAACCCGCTTACAGATTTTGAATGGATAATTAATGAGATGGTTTTATTTATAAAATATTAAGTACTTAGTTTATTGCTACCGTACGCACTATTGTCTCGATTGTAAGTAATTGTTTGTGGTCGTGCGATTTCTGTCACGACAGGACAAGCGTGACACTTCCTGTATCAATGTTTCTTGATTCATTGAATACTGATTAAAATATAAAAGTAAATTAATCATCAAGCGAAAAATAATTATCTCCGAGCCAAACACGAAACTGCGAATGCAAAAAAGAACCGGCCAAATGCGAGTCGGACTCGCACACGAAGGGTTCCGTACCACAAGGCAAAAAACGCCGAAAAAATCACGTTACGTGTATGGAGATCCCATATAAGCTCCGTGTTTTTTTCGACGTTTTTTTTTATTAACATTACTTTTATTATTTCTTGTTATAGCGGCAATAGAAATGTGAAAATTTTAACTGTCTATCTATTACGGTTCATGAGATACAAAGTCAGTGGAGGCTTAGTAAGTAAAAGGGTTCCGTTGTTACCCTTTGGGTACCCAAAGAACCCTATAATGGACTTAGTTGTAGGTGTAGATTATGATAGGTACCTACGTGAAAATCGCAAACGTATAAACAGGTTTAACCAAGAACCTATTTTTCCTAATGTCGGTTATATTATGTTCTGCATTTGAATGAGTCCCCGTTAAAGGTGACAGGGAGTGATTGACTGTACAGAGTACAAGGTGTGGTATATTTAAATCCAAACCGGACTGGACTAGTTTACTGCTAGGTATATATAGGCCACAAAAGTTGTTGTTTACTTAATAAATCTTATAGGTTTCTTTTTATCAGAAAAGTAAATCATATCACATAAAACACACAAACATTGATGAACAAAACATGCAACAAACATGTAACAAAATATATTAATTGTAAATGTATAAACTTTATTGAAAGTACACCAGATGAAAAAAAAAACACTTCATTACAAAAAAACTTACATTAAAAAAAAATATATAAGAACCTACACTACAAAATATACAATGTAGGTAGGTATGTAATACATAATATACCTACTATTAGACTTGTTAGGTACAAGTCTAAAGTAGATATATTATATTATTATATAGTTATAAAAAAATACTATAAATTGATTACTTAAGTGAAAAAAAAAACACTTTTTACACCATTCTTAGAACGGCTGATAGGTGGGACTCTCCGATCTTGGGGCGGTGGATATGACTGCACGCAGTCAAGTAGACATTCCCCAAGATCGGCGTGCCTTACACAGTTTAGAATAAATGTTACTAACACAAGTTTATTACCTACACTAATATTATACAGAGGAAAAAATTGTATTTTTGTTTGTTTGTAATGGATAACCTCAAAAACTACTGGACTGATTTAAAAAATTCTTTCACCATTAGAAAGCTACATTATCTGCGAGTCAATCAACTCAGCCTATCGCAGTCCACTGCTGGACATAGGCCTCTCCCAGACTGCGCCACAGCACCCTGTCCTCCGCCTTCCGCATCCAGTCTACCCCAGCCACCTTCTTTAGGTCGTCCGTCCATCTAGCTGGGGGGCGTCCCACACTACGCTTGCCGATACGCGGTCTCCACTCCAGGACTCGTCTGCTCCACCGGCCATCGGTCCTTCGACAGACATGGCCAGCCCACTGCCACTTCAGTTTGCTTACTCTGCAAGCTATGTCGGTAACTCCGGTTCTTTTCCGGATAATTTCATTCCTGATTTTATCCTTTAAAGAGACTCCGAGCATAGCTCGCTCCATAGCTCGCTGAGCGACCTTGAATTTGTGTACCAGCCCGACCGTCAGTGTCCACGTTTCAGCACCGTATGTCATGACGGGCAGGACGCACTGGTTGAAGACCTTAGTCTTCAAACACTGCGGGATAGGCGACGAGAAGACTTGACGGAGTTTTCCAAATGCTGCCCAACCCAACTGGATCCTTCTGTCGGCCTCTTTCTCAAAGTTGTGTCTACCGAGCTGGATGACTTGCCCTAAGTAGACGTAATCCTTCACAACTTCGAGAAGCGACCCTTCGATGTGGATTGGACTCGGCAAGACGTGCGAATTGTACATGACTTTTGTCTTGTCCAAATTCATGCCGAGGCCAACCCGCCGGGAGGCTCCATTTAGGCTGTGCAACATTTGGTCTAGCTGTTCCAGCGACTCTGCCATTATGACGATGTCATCGGCAAACCGAAGATGTGAGATATACTCGCCGTTCACGTTAATACCCTGTCCAGTCCAGTCCAGCGTCTTGAAGACGTCTTCCAAAGCGTTGGTGAACAATTTAGGGGATATTACATCCCCCTGTCTCACCCCCCTGAGCAGTTGGATGGGTCTGGTTTTTTGATCCTGGATCTGGACAGTCATCGTTGCAGCGTCATACAAACATCTCAACACCTCGATGTAGCGCCAGTCAATTCGACATCGTTGCAGAGAGGCCAGAACTGCCCATATTTCGATGGAGTCGAAGGCTTTCTCGTAGTCCACAAATGCCATACACAGCGGCTGATTGTACTCCTCGGTCTTCTGTACAATTTGTCGAACAGTATGAATGTGGTCTACGGTACTGAAGCCTTTTCGAAAACCGGCTTGTTCTGGCGGCTGGAACTCGTCAAGTCTCCTAGCGAGACGGTTCGTGACGACCCTCGAGAACAGCTTGTATACGTGGCTCAGAAGTGAGATGGGTCTATAGTTCTTCAGCAAGGATTTATCACCTTTTTTGAAGAACAGAACCACCGCACCACTGCTCCACGCCTTGGGCGTTGTACCCTCTTGGATGACGGAATTAAAGAGACTCGCTAGCTCTTTCAGGACTGGAGCCCCGCCTGCTTTAAGGAGCTCTGTCGTTATTCCGTCATCCCCAGGTGCCTTGTTGTTCTTTAGCTGCTCGAGAGCCGCCCTAATCTCGCATTGGTCGATATCCGGGATATCCTCCGTGTAGTGGCGTGTTAATTCGGCTCGATGGTCGTCTGCACTATGCCCCGCTGGTTTCCTCGTCCGTGTTGAGTACAGGTGTCCATAAAAATCCTCGACTTCCTCGAGAATCTCGGACTTCGAAGTCACGATTCTGCCATCCGCAGTTTTTAATTTCGTCAGATGGGACCTCCCTAATTGCTGAGCAAACACTTTCGACCCTTGGTTTTGCTCAATCGCGTCTTTAATGTCGCGGGTGTTGGAGCACCGAAGGTCGCGTCGCATCAGCTTCCTAATTTTTAGGTTTAAGGCCCTCTTATCTGACGAAGACGGCTGCATAGATGGCAACTCTCGCCTTTCCCTCATAAGTCCGAGAGTTTCCGAGGAAAGTTTGGACACCTTACTTTTTCGCCGTGACGGGAAAAGTCTGCGGGACGCGTCGCGTAGTGCTTTGACCACCTCGTCAGCTTTCTCGTCAATATTACCTATGGTTTCCAACAGGGTGAATCGATTTTGAAGTTCCAGTTGGAACTTTTCGGATCCTAGAGCGGCTTGGAGCTGCGTAGGTCGGAGTGTAGGCCTCATCATGCGGAGTCTCTCAGCTCTGAAATTGATATTTAAAGTGCCTCGGACAAGTCTGTGATCGCTTCCGGTATTAAACCTACTAATCACGGAGACATCTCTAAATATATGCTTCCTATCCGTCATGATGAAGTCTATCTCGTTCCTTGTCACGTTATCGGGGCTTTGCCAAGTCCACTTCCTTTGGGGTTTCTTTTCGAAAAACGAATTCATTAAGAAGAGCCCCTGCGACTCCAAAAAGTTGAGCAGCATTTGCCCCCTGTGATTCCTGCGCCCCAAACCGAACGGTCCGACTTTCGATTCACCGCGTTCTTGTAATCCCACTTTGGCATTGAAGTCCCCCATAACAACGTTGTAGTGGGCCTTTGTCGTACTGTGCATTGCCTTGGCAATATCCTCGTACATGGCCTCGGCTGTCTCGTCAGAGCATGTCGAAGTCGGCGCATATACCTGTATCACTTTCAGGTAGTACCTGTCAGTGAGTTTCAGTACAAGGTACGCTACCCGTGTCGACACACTGCTGATTTCCACAACGTTGCTAGTGAGTTCCTTGTTGACTAGAAAGCCGACCCCGCCTTGGGACAGGCGATCACCTTCGCGGAAGTAGAATAGGTGGCCTGACTCCAGGGTTATCGTGTCCTCCCCCTGTCTTCGGACTTCAGATAACCCCAGTATATGCCAGTTAATGCGGCCTAACTCTACCTCAAGTTCGGCAAGGTGATGGTCCAGCCTCATCGAACGTCCATTATATGTAGCCATATATAGTCGTCGTTGGTAGCCTGCCGTAACCCGGGGATTCTTCGCACCCCCCGTCCCGCCGTTACCGTGACCGCTGACCAGGAATAGCGGGACCACCGGGAACTGGGGGCCGTTGTTTTGGCACTTTAATCATGTGGGAGGTTTAATGCCCGTAGTCACCACGCTGGGCATGCGGGTTGGTGACCGCAGAGCCAAACCTTTCGCAGCGACGACGGTGCTGCCCGTCATCGTTCTGAAGGATTTAGGTTGGCTTATGGGATGGTTATACCGCCATCGGTCGGTCGCCAGCGCCTCGTCTGTCAGTGGCAGGGTGTACCGCGCGCAGGTGAGGTTGACGTTTGGGGAGTCCGGTTGTTATGTGCTCCCCCTTACACCCCAATCTGCGAGTGACATAGGCTATATTTTATTTTAGAAAAAAATAGGGGTCCGTAGGGTATTTGGGTTTTTCGGACCAAAGGTGTAAAAAATCATCCAAAAAGTTCCTTTTGGCGTACGCCGCCTAAACTATAAAAGATAGAAAAAAATGTTCTAATTAATTAAAGACCTCAAAAATATCTACAAAAAAGTCCGCGACATACTATACCTATCTATTTCGAGTTAAGCACAACATAAAAATCTTGTATTTTTTTAGGACTTCATGTAAACGCATTTATTTTACAAATATCATTACTCCTTATCAAAATAAACTATTTTGTCACAAAGTACTGTTTATGTAGATAATATTTAGTCTTTAATATATTAAAACGCGACTAAGGGTCTTACCGGAGAATGGGCAGCAGCGTTCTCTATTTATTCCACCATCATACCATACTGCGATCGCCAACCCGCCTGCCAAGCGTGGCGATTATGGCAACCCCCCCCCCAATATTGGGGGAGGCCTATGTCCAGCAGTGGACGTCTATCGGCTGAAACGACGACGACGAATATATTAAAATTGGATGTTTGGTTTGAAAGTTATGGCGAAATCAATATATAATACTATTTCTGCGCTCCGCGGCCCGTGGCGACAGGCAACAGACAACAACAACACAGACTACTTTTTGTCGCGAAAACAGGAACAACAAGATAGAAGTGATTCTGAAATAAATGTTTATTTATTTATTTATAAATATAGTAACGAATTAATAGTCTTTTTTGCCAAAAAGCTCTTGGGAACCAAATAAATTGAATCTGTCGGTTTTTTCAGGTAAATTTAATTTTGTTACACGTTACGAAAATATTTCATTACTTTATCCAACAAGGACGCTTTCATAAAAAATCATTACACTGGATTCTTCTATAAATAGACAGTTGTAAGGCGTTTTATTATCCTCAAGTAAAAGCTTTTGCTCTATTTTTACTTCAATTGTTATAGAAACTTGAAGGCATAGGAGAATTAAATGTTTTAACTATACGAAAAATTTAAAACTATATTGTTACCATGCAAAATGCAAAAAGCCTTCGGTTAAGATATATGAACTTGGTCCTTTGGTCCTCATCACCATAAATTGGTCCTACGAGACTCATAACACCAAAACTTTCTCAGAATGCTTTTTTAAATCTACGTAAAAGCTATATGAACTTGGTCCTTAGGTCCTCATCGACATAAATTGGTCCTACGAGTCTCATAACACCAAAACTTTCTCAGAATGCTCTTTTAAATCTACGTAAAAGCTATATGAACTTGGTCCTTAGGTCCTCATCGACATAAATTGGTCCTACGATTCTCATAACACCAAAACATACTCAGAATGCTCTATTAAGTCTATGTACAAGCTAAGCACAGCCTAACGTGACCTCTGAACCATTTAATAGACTAACTTAACAATTACGGCCAAACTGGGGCTAGGTCGAACAAAATCGATACTAACTAGGTACAGTTAAGTTACTGCAGTTTACCTATTCAGTGCTTACCCGCACCGTGTCTAGGCCACTATCGATCCTCTTTTTGTCGTCTCCAACCATTTCTCAGATAGATAATGTATCTGGTTCGCAGTTTGTAACCGGTACCACTGGTTTCTTTAAGCCCATCGTCCACGACACTACTCGAAAGCATCGTTTTCTAAAATCAAATCACCAATGACTAGCCAGAATGTCGCAGAAGTAGTATTTCAATGGCGGTTCGTACGCACGGCTACAGATCAAGCTATTCATAACCAGTTTAGGCTGACTTCTGATTGTACGAAAAATCTATACAATGCCAGGTCAGCTAAAACTGGAAATGTATAGCTTGATATGTAGCAGTGTGTACATGACGCTACCAATCACATACTACTAGTACTACAAGGATCTTTTAGCATTTTAATAATATTGACAGGACAGGAATCGTTGGTAAACATTTGTATTTTTTTTTGTGAAATTACCTTTATATCGAAAACAAAAAATGCCGCCGGCGGCGCCAAGTCGCGTCGTCTGCGGAAAGCCATTGAAATACTGTGTTCAATTTATTAAAACATTAAAAAAATAACGATGGTCACCCTTTCGTTATTTAGATTTAAGGCTGATTTTTCCAACGCCAGATAACTTTATCAGAGGAATAATTTTGAATTTTTGACAGTTCTTTCATACAAAAACTGTCACACGTCAATTTTATTCCCCGAATAAAAATTATCTCTCGATTGAAAAATCAGCCCTTAAACGTATAATAAACTCCGTTATGTCACGATAAATACAAAGCAATGCTATAAACGCTATAAAAATGCTAAAAGCTATAAGCTATAAGAAAATGCAAATGCTATAAATGGAAATGCTATAAGCTATTTAACATTTATTTAAAAAAAAAATACTGTAAAGTGCAGTAATTTCAACAATATTACACGATAAATTGAGTATAGTGTTGTGACGTATAATAAACTTATCGATGATTCTGGCTACTTATCGGTGATTTGAGTTTGTAACACATTTCTTTATACGCTACTCGACCCAACTTGGTCACATTATGCCTTATATAGCAAGGCAGACCAGTGAAGATCAGAATTTAGAATGGCTGACAGAATTTTAAATAGTTCATCGGAATTCTAGGGGGTTGCAAAAAATATATTTATTAGTACGAGTTTGTGAGATGCTACAACTTAGTTTTGATGATATATCGTAACTGTAGCAAGAGGTGTCTTAAAATGTCTACACTATGTTAGCGTTGAGCTAGAGTTGTTTTTCTTCAGATGTTAACGTTAGAGATTGTATGGTAGCTGTCTTATTCAAGTTCAAGTAAGTAGTCCCATCGCAGATGTAACAGGAATACAGTACCTACTAGAATTATTAAATCACTATCACTGTCTCGGTCTCTTTTACTCGTCACTATTTTCTAAAAACCAAGCTTATTTTTTCTTCAATACTGGCTTGATGGTATTTCATGGCTACCAAAAAGCTCACACCAATAAATAAGAAGAGCAAAAAGTCTAAAACCTTTGTATGCCGTTCAGCGCAGTGATCGTAAACATGCATTATTTATTTTCAAATACACATAAAAAAATAACGAGCGTAATATTTTACGGGAAAAATAGAAGAACGGTGTTAAAGCACAATGCTAAAACAGTACAAGTAGGTACCAACCAATATTTCCTCTGTTTTAAATGTAGGCAAATAAAACGCATTGTTCCTTTATAAACTAAAAAAATGTCCTAACTTTATTTGAATGTGTCTTTAATTAAAATTCCGTCCACAGTCCACTTAGCCAGGACGGGGAGTTGAAATATCTCAAAAATGTTTGAGTAGGTATCGGAATCTATGGGTGCGTTCAGAAGAATGCCTTAATTAGATTAATCGCTGGCGATTTTGATAAGGCGACTAAAAAGTCGCCCGCATTTTGACATTAATGAGAATATATTGTCCCCTCTTTTATAGATTCTGAGTTTCCTTAAAGGTTGATTGAATGACTACGTCTGATTGTGTTTGCCGAGTGTAATTCTTAGTAATAAAAACTATATGTGTAGTGTCTCGACATTGTGCAAGGTTTTTATTAATTAATCAACTCCCTGATGTCATTGTGGGATGTTATAATGAGTCAAGAATGTGATTATTCTGTTAGTGCTTGTTCAACATACCATTAAATAAAAACTAGTTCAATCACGCACTCCTTTTAAGGGTGAGCAGAAGACTAAGCTTCCATTGTCACAATGAGGTGTTATGATATTATGAAATGATTTCAGTCTCTTAAACATGTTTAGTAAGCAATAGTAAGTATGTATAGTAAGTAGTAGTAAATTATACATACTGTAAAATGTTAACTTTTTTATTTGTACCTATGGGTGTCTTTATTAGGTATTACTGCATAACAAACAGTTCGGTTTTACAAGGGGTCGTTCGACTACCGATGCCGGAGTTGAACTTTTAGGACATATTTATGATGCATGGGAGGACAAATGCGATGCCTTGGGCGTCTTTTGCGATTTGTCCAAGGCATTCGATTGTGTTCTTCATGAAACATTAATCAGGAAACTGCACCACTACGGAATCCGGAACGCCTCTCTGGATCTTCTTACTTCTTACTTGAGTGATAGGATTCAGAGAGTTGATGTTAACGGAAAAAGGTCACCCGGATCTGTAGTAAGAATGGGGGTCCCCCAGGCCTCAATTCTTGGTCCTTTCTTGTTCCTTATTTATATTAATGACTTGCCGTACCTCATAAAGGATAATCATGATATAGTGTAGTTTGCAGATGACACTTCTCTTTTGTTTAAAATCAAACGTCAGTAGCTGGTTACTGACAATGTAAATAACGCCCTTGCAAAAGTAGTTAACTGGTTTAATGTCAATAACCTACTCTTAACGAAAAAAAAACGAAATGTATTAAGTTTACGATACCCCACGTTAGACAAGTAGAAACTAGTGTTCTCATTAAGGATGAAGAGTTAAAACCCGAAGATAGCACAGTATTCTTAGGCATAACGTTGGATGCCAAGCTTCAATGGGGCCCCCATATAGATAAATTGTCAAAAAAGCTTAGCTCTGCAGCATACGCCGTTAGGAAAATTCGTGATTTGACTGATTTAGAGACAGCCCGTTTAGTTTACTTTAGTTATTTTCATAGTGTGATGTCGTACGGTATTCTGTTGTGGGGAAATGCCGCCGATATTCAGACAATTTTTATTTTACAAAAAAGGGCAATTCGTTCCATTTATAAATTAAGTCCCAGACACTCCCTCAGAGACAAATTTAAAGAGATTAATATAATGACTGTGCCTTCTCAGTACATTTATGATAATCTTTTGTATGCACATAAAAATATTAATCTATTTAAAAAATACAGTGATCTCCATAATATAAATACTAGGAACAAACACAAATTTGTTGTTCCTACAACAAGGCTCAAGAAAATAGGTGGCTCGTTTAGATGCCAATGTATACGTTTTTATAATAAACTTCCTAGCCACATTCAAGAACAAAGCCTTAATAAATTCAAATCTTTTATAAAGCGAAAACTATGCCAGAAAGCCTATTATACTGTAAAAGACTATATTGAGGACAAAAAGGCTTGGGATTGAGCTGCTCCAATAGTTTTAGACAGTGAATGTTATTTTGCTATTTTACACTTTTTTTTTTTTTTTTTTTTAAGTATCTATTTACTTAAACAATGACATGTACATTTACTGTATAAAGTATTATATTATTTTAATTATTGTGAATGTGAGGACTATGTGGGTCATTGTTTTCATTTTAATCATGGTCTGGCAGTTTGAGTAGTTTATGCGGCCTACCCAAATGTCCTGTCTTTGGTATTGTTCGTCAAATCGTTGAGCTCCTTAAGTTCTGAGTTGAGCTGCACGGTTACTGACAAATGCGTGCACTGACTGGACAGGTCCACTCAATCTGTGTGGTTCTTTCCTCAAAAGATCATTTCAGACACTAATCTACATGGTCCTCAAAGATTATGTCCGGATTTTTTTTATATACACATTGACATTGATGAATTTTATTTAGACAATGACATGAATATTTACTTTGTAAAGTATTTTTATTTTTTTTATTTTTCATTTAATTATTGTGAATGTGAGGACTATGTGGGTCATTTTTTATCTGTTTTCCTTCTTAGTTTTAATCATGATCTGGCAGTTTGAGTAATTTACGCGGCCTACCCAAATGTCCTTTCTTTGGTATTGTTCGTCGAATCGTTGAGCTCCTCAATTTCTGAGTTGAGCTGCACGATTTTTGACAAATGCGTGCACTGATTGGACAGGTCCGCTCAATCTGTGTGGTTCTTTCCTCAAAAGACCATTTCAGACATCAATCTACATGGTCTTCACAGGATCTGACCAAGATTTTGTCTGTACTTTAAAAGAGACTGTGACCTCTGAGTTTGTTTCGGCCTTTCTTCTCAGAGTAGTCAGATAGGAAACGCCGACCACATCTAGTTTAAAAAATATGATGACGTGTAAAAGTGTTTGTAAAAACCTACTTACAGAAAATAAATCATTTATCATTTATAAAATGCGGTCACCATCCTACTAAGTATACACACTAAAAAAAATAATGAGTGTCTTCAATAAGGACGTATTTTCTTACCACGTTGCTTAAGAGGAAATGCGGTTGGAAAGACTTTTTGAAAAAGCTAAAGTAAAAAGTTATAATTCGAATTTTGGCTCTCGCCTATTTCCTCCTCCAATATTGGATCAATTTAAAAGATATTTCATAAACTGAATAAGACATCCTTCTTGTTCAGTTTATGAAAAAGAAAAACATAGGGGCACAGTATATATCCATATACTAAGTTAGTTACTAAGTTAGTTAGTAAGAAAAACATATGGACACAGTATATATCCATATACTGTGTCCCAATGTTTTTATTTTTTCATTAATAGTTGTCAAATTTGTACACTAGGCCTCTGTTGACAGCGGCAATTTTGAGCATGTTTTGAGGATTCTAGTGCTTATAAAAATAATGTATTATCAAAAAGGAAAACATAGGGACACAGTATATATCCTTCTTATTCTGTTTATGAAACATCTTTTAAATTGGTACAATATTGGAGGAGAACATAGGCGAGAGCCAAACCTCGAATTATGACTTTTTACTTAGCTTTTTCAAAAAGTCTCTGCGACCGCATTTCCTCTTAACATTAATTTTGGTATGATGAGGTAGGCTGGTTACTGGTAAACTACATAACCAACCGAAGTGACCAACTTTACTCATCCTTTGAAGTCTTCATTATAAATACAAAGTGACGTAAAAACGTCACTGTCTACCTAAAAAGGGACAACTTGACCTCAAGGCAGATGCGTGAGCAGTATAAACAATTACCTCGCCGGTGGTCTGCTCAGCAACAACCATAATTGCGATATTCCATGTATTAAAAATGCATACCGCTCGTCAATGATGACAAAACCGATTATTAAGAACAACGGCCCCAGCAACCGGTTCCTGATGGGTGTAATTAAAAATTTTCGCGTCGTATTTCGGCCATGAGCAATCCGTATTAAGAGCAATTGAGCTGATGGGCTGAATTGGATACGCTTGATTAGTTAAGACGAATGAAATAGGACATGGCGTAACGTGGACCGACGGTGATGGTTCAATTTGTTTAGGGCTGTGTTACGAAATGAGATGATGCTGCTGTTAAAGTCTCCTCTTTGAAGAAAATACTTTATTAGGGACACATTAAATGATTCTCGTTTAGGTAATTACTTGCCACAATTTAGGGCTTATTGTGGAATTCATTTGAAAATTGGGCACTTTACTAACCCATATTGTATTTTTTATACTTACCAACAGATTTATTGAAATTCAGTTAAAATAAAAACAATAAAAGTGTTGTTGATTAGAAAAATATGAAAATCATTTTGGTGTCGTCATCGTTGTTATCGCGTTAGCTTCAGTGTTCAGTCGCACCTCTAGCTACTGTAGTACCTACATACTCAAACATGATAGTCTTTTAATCGTTCCAAACACAGAATTTGGTGTATGAATAAATAAACGACGACTTTTCAAGTCATTACCCGACAGCTATACGCAGGAGAGCTAACAAATTGTCGCGTCAGCGTGTACCAGCCAGAGTTGATTGATGACGATGAAATCGGTAATTTTATCTCGATACCAACTCGAGTGAAAATTCTAGCTTCACAAAGCATTATGTGTCATCGGTTTTTTTCTCTCGTGTTAATGAGTTTTCGTATAATATAATATTTAGATGTAGCTTAAGATTGACGGCCTCATTTCAAATGATGAAATGATCAAATTGTAATTTTAGATTTGTACGCCTGTTATCAATGACGAAGATTTGAATGAGTAGCTGACAGCTGTAAGTATTCTTATTCAAGCATCATAAGAGGGACACTTCCGTTTAATTCAGCTTTTTAACGAGGTATCTTGACGATATTTTATCCACTCTAAAATAAATACCGGATAAATCCCAATAAGTCATATTTCAGACGTGTTTACGGCCTCGCTCAGACCTCCTGATTTGTATTCCGCGTGTTCACGCAGAATGACTCTTCAACGATTTGTTCGCACTCCGCTCCTCAAGAGCGAATCGGTTCAAATCGAATCGAAATCCGATTTTATGAGACCATTTAGCTCAGTATTCACTTAATTTACAAAACATAGGTACTTTAATATCAAAACAGGATATTGGAATATAAAATGGAGTCACATTTTGAAGAAATGTTCATTTTTTATTAAAAGAATAAAGTTATTATGCCCATTGATCATACAGTTTATTAGATCCCCGTACCTTTCGACACCTCGATACTTTTATTTTAGATAATCCTGTGAATGAGCGGCCTATTAAATAGGTGTTATTCAGATATTGGTGCTGTTAAAATGTAAATGTGTGAAATCAAATCTCATCGAGTCATAATCCGGAAATTTTATACTAATTTATGATCTATAAATATATCTATAATGGCGTTGTCGCGACGTCTCTATGGATTTGGTCAGATCGTTAAAGGTGCGTTCATATTAAGACTATTATTACCTCGTTCGGCTGCTTATCTTGGAAAAGCTGGATGATTTTTCTCGTCAGGTTCAAAACCTTAATAATAACACATAGTACACATAAAACAAAGCTAAAATATTCTACAGTAGGTACTTCAAGAATCTCAATCTGCCTGGCCTCTTTCCAACTATGTTGGGGTCGGCTTCCAGTCTAACCGGATACTGAATACCAGTATTTCACATGGAGCGACTGCCTACTACAACCCAGTCACTGGGTAACACGAAACCCCTTGGTAAGACTGGTTGACAGACTTTTAGGCTTCTGACTACCCGTAATGACTGTATAAAATCTACGAATGACAGCCGCGTTCTTTCCGAGGTATGGTGGGGTCTCGATATGTAATGGATGGTCAGCCATTCGATCGACTGTGTGCGGCTGGTATTACTTAGCCACGAGCCCCTTTTCTTCTAATTTTGATTTATTCTTCGTTCGTCCTGAATTTTTGTCCCACATTCCAAAAAATACTTAGTTTGTTCCATATCACTATTAAAGTTGTGTTTCGTCCCAAATTACAAGTACTTTAAAGATACAGTCAATAAAAAAAAAATGTACTTATTTGTGAAACAAAATATTTTAAAATTATTAAATTAGGTATTTTTATTTTGGTTTATTTAGAAAAACATTTCCTCAACTACAAAATTTCAATATTAGATAATTGAAAAGTTTCGGTAGCAATATTTCATGAAAGGGAATAATTGGATACAACTAATGATCATTAAAAGCATATCATTTACTTTATAATTGAAATAGTAACTGCATTTAACGCTTATTGCATTAACCTTCGTTGAACTAATGGACACATTAGCCCGTACTTAATTTAACTAAGCAATCTTGTCGAATTAAATTATTTTGTTAGAACTGATAGAAACAACTTTACATTAACTCGCTAAACAAATACTTAATAATATGACAATTTGAAATTTCCTACTATCTTAAAGATTATGAAGGTAGACAGGTGATTTATACCTATTAGTGAGACCTTATTTATTTTGTTGTGTGCGCGCCGGAGAACGCTCCTAACAAAAAAAAATTAAAAAGGCATTGCAACTAGCTAGTCACACTAATATTATAAAGTTTGTGAGTGTGTGTGTGTGTTTATATGTTAGTTACTTTTCACGCTCAAACGGCTGGACCAATTGACGCCCTGGATTAACATATAGGCTACTTTTTATCCCGATATTCCCACGGGATCGACATTTACGCGGGTGAAACCGCAGGGCGCAGCTAGTTTTTAATAAAAATAGAGATCGCACGAGTTTTCCGTCACACTTGTGGACAGACCCTTATAAACGGTCGTTTTCTGGGTATTTAGTTTAATATGACACTTGATCGTTTGAATATACGTGTGTGGGCGAAAAACTAGTATATTACGATATCATGTTGATAGGTGTTTATCAAAAATAACGGTTGCCCACACTTGTATCGTGTCAAAAGTAAATATTTTGTTGGAGGTATTGTGGAGTTATTCCTTTCTGATCTGTTCTAGATTTAGGACTTTGTGTACTTGACCTATTTGGTTGTTGGCGACATGTAATAAGTACTTACAACATGTGGTAACAATTGGGACGGGTAACAAAAAAACTGGGACTTATTTTTTTGAGAACTTTAGTATGACCTAATTTATCTGTTGGCACCTACCTTATTTTTTTGGGAGCGATGCTATGACCTAGAGCTTTTTGTTTAGCATGAAAACAATATGTGCTGCATTTGTATATTTAATGTTTTTGTTTACTGATGTAGCTATTATTAAAAATTTATAATGAGGGTATTCAACTATTGAATAATGACACACAAAGTTATCAGCAACATCCACCAACTTGGTCTAACCGATTCTTTAGAACCAGCATTGACACCACTAACCAAAAAGAAAGAAAAACAGCCAAGTGCGAGACGGACTCGTACCCAAAGGGTTCCATAGCACTGTAATAAAGATCGAGCAAAAAACCCCGGAAAAATCACGTTTCTTGTATGGGGACACGTTGCCTTTATTTATTACTAGCTGCGCCCCGCGGTTTCACCCGCGTAAGTGTCGATCCCGTGGGAATATCGGGATAAAAAGTAGCCTATATGTTAATCCAGGTTGTCAGCTACCTCCAAACAAAATTTTATCAAAATCGGTACAGCCGTTTGAGCGTGAAGAAGTAACAAACATATAAACACACACACACACTCACACACACACTCACAAACTTTCGCCTTTATAATATTAGTGTGATATTGTTTGTTGATATAGGGGCCTACACACTGTAAACATTTCGATTGTCTACCTATTTCGGTTCAAAAGATACACCCTCTGTGCTGTGACAGACGGACGAACGGACGAACGACCAGCGAAGCCTTTATGGTACGTTTAGACTACAACACTATACACTGTACACTCAGTGTATACAGCGAGTGACTCTTTATTAACACGAGTGTCTCCTTGTGTTCATATAGTGTTGTATAGTGTCGTAGTCTAAACGTACCATTATGGTATGGAACCCTAAAAAGGTCTAAAACTCCTTCCATCCCTCGTACTAAACTAGTGCAGTCACAGTCACCACAAACTTCCCCATTCAAGTACAACTAACAAGATTGGACAAACCAAGTACAATCAATATTCCAAGTTGCAATTCTGTCAAGTCGATAACGAAGCAAGAGTTTCCGCGTTCCGTCGATCTATACTAACTGATAAGAATACGGCAAACAAGCCGAGTGTGCCAGTATCGTACGACGAACCTTCGTACAGTCACGAGCACTAATATGTCAACAGTTGGCAACTTTCAATTGCGATTTTCTCACGACTTAACGAATGCAAAGTTGAAGTACGACACTTTACTTATACCTATAGGTTCGAAAACGGTACTTGCCCGTGGTCCCCTAGTCTAGTCCCTAAGGTTAAGGTCCCATAAGGTTTCTATAAGATAAGTGATCTCGGTACTTGGGGAACCCCGACTTAGGTTAGGTTAGGTTCCTTTAAACCCTGTAGACAGAAATAGGGGGTTAAAGACTTACATTGAAAAACAAAATATGATTTTTTTAAATGTTTATATTCAGAATAAAGAACAACAGAATTGTACTACATTGTGATAACGGGCTACTACGGAACCATACACTGTGCGTGGCCCGACACGCACTTGGCTGGTTTTTTTAAATGTTATATGGAAATGTTTGAGATGGGGTACCACGGGCAATAAAAATATGTTTAATAAGACCGATTGTTATTCAGGGGGTTCCACGGGCAAAAATATTTGTTCGTGGTACCCCAAGGGGGACTAGACAGGGGGACCACGGGCAAGTACCGTTCGAAAATACTATGTTCGTAATAACATAAAATTTCATTCAAAAATTAAGAAGAAAATCGGCTCCGAATAAAGCCAATTGTATACATACTTATGCTCGTGACTGTACCTACTTTGCTGATATTTGTAAAGTATCTACCTACGTACGGTGTTGCGTAAATTCTGGTACCAACGACGACAGAACTTTTGGAGTTGACTTATATTTTGTCTGACTAGATTAATGAACACTTACGACGCATCGAATAAGCATGTGTATGTGGGTGTGACCTACATGTATGGGTGAGTGGTACCTACCTACATGTATGGTACCGCTAGAGTTTTCATAATAAGCTTTGTCAGATTGAAAAAGCTTATGTGACAAATGTTCTTGACAAAACATTACTTTGTCATTTTCCTTAGAAAAAGCTTGGATCCATGATGGAAGCAACTTTTGTAGAAAATCCGTATAAGCCTGCGGGCGGAGAGTAATGGGCAGCTCACCGTCCGATCAGGACCAGGCCCGTGCCGGACGGCGCGTACGTGTTCCACGCGCGCCTCAAAGAGATGTCAGCATCGAGGAGGGGCCCCTTAGGGCCGAAGCCTGCCGGGTCAGCGGGATTGTCCGAAAGGGTTACCGCTGGCCCGGAACATAAAGGGCTAAGGAAGGAACACGGGTGGGTTTTAGTCAGTAAGAGTCTGACACTCCCTTCCGCTCCACCCAGAGCGGGAGGAGTCATTTGATGATTTCCCATCGGCAAAAAAAAAAAAAAAAAAAAGATTGAAAAAGCTTATGTGACAAATATTCTTGACAAAACATTACTTTGTCATTTTCCTTAGAAAAAGCTTGGATCCATGATGGAAGCAACTTTTGTAGAAAATCCGTGTAAGTTTTGACTGTTCAACTTAGGTCAGCTACGCATTGCTTACTCAAGTAAGTATTTAATGGAACTAGTGGCGAGCCCGAACTCACTGGCCAGGTGAGATAGAGATAGTATCAGTGATAAACAGGTAAACGCCAGTTTACACGAAAAGTACATTGGAAAATCGAGTTTTATGAAAAAATCACTGCATAAATCAATTAAAAATAAAGTTTATTGAACACTTCGATAATTGAGCTTTGTCGGTACCGACTTTGTTTTGAATATTTTACACATCTTCTGTTACTTATTTACACCTAAAGTTACGTTAAAATTAGCAAGAAAAACGAATCTTTGTAGGCTCATAACTTTTTAATGGCTTTTTTGTTTACTATTCTTTCCTTATAGACACAATTAATTTTAAGAAAAAACGATATCATGTTTATCTTTAGATGTACAATGTCCAACAGTGGAGTAATACCCTCCCTGTATGGATAAAATATCGACTAGTGCCACCTTAACGCTGTTTTTCTTCCACTTTCGCGTTTGACTGTACCTACCTAAAGGTGTTCCTTTGGGCGTGATGTCTGCCCTGCCCTGTACCCTGTTTGGTATATATTCCCATGTAAAATGTAACGAGAATTTCACAATTCTTTGATCGTATCCTAACATACATAACATCACGCCTGTATTTTCTCAAGAGGTGGATAGAGACTTATGGAACATCCACATTTCGCCGAAATCGGTCACAAATCGAAGAGGCTCGTGGTCTCGTGGTTAAATGTTAAAGGTCGCACGGTTCGATCGAAGGTTAAGCTACGCTTGCCGCGGTCGATTCGTAGATAGGTGATCATCTTCACAAGACCCCTCCGTGCCTCGGAAATCACGTTAAGCCGTTGGTCCGGGCTGTCAATCGCAGACCTTTGACAATCGTTACGGGTAGTCAGAAGCCCAAGTCTGACAACCAGCCTTACAAATGGTTATGGTATATTACTCAGTAGCTGGGTTGTGGAGGTTAGATAGGCAGTCGCTCCATGTGAAATAATGGTATTCAGCAGTTCAGCTGCATCTGGTTAGACTGGAAGCCGATCCCAACATAGTTGGGAAAAGGCTAAACAGTTTGATTTGAACAGGTTATGACCTTGTGTTACCGATTAATTGTATCAATCAAATGTAATTTATTGCTATTGACAATGACATGTTATATTTTATTAGATTTACTAGCGGCGCGCCCCGGCTTCGCACGGCAAAAATAAGATAAGTACCTATAAGGATTTTTCGGCATTACTATTGCATATTTTAACATGGAAAAGTAGTTATTGTGACATAACTGTATTAGTTAGACAATAGTATTGCTTACTTTTTTGTAGATATTGATGTCGTCTAAAAAACTGTAGTACATCACTTTGCTCTATTGTCAATAGTTTCCCCAGCGTACACGATAAAAGGATTTTTTTATCACACCTTGGGTTACATTATCGAAGTTTTCTCTAACTTTTTTGAAAATATTCTGTCACCTATGTTCATCAGGGACAATATAGGATTCTAATGGTGAAAGAATGTTTCAAATCGGTATATTAGTTTTGGCGCCTATTCAATTCAAACAAACAAACAAATCTTTTCTCTTGTTAATATTAGTGTAGAAATATTAGTGTAGATCAGTGTAGATTACGCGTTAATAATTCCGTGTCCAATATCATGGTCAAATTAACCACGATAATCTTTAGTCGTGCCGCTCTACATTATTAAATAAGGTGCGGCGAAGTACGTAAACACCGCATTTAGGATTCATTTCTTAAAGTCACCACTAAAAAGTCCTCTAGACCTAATTTCGGTCATGACAGGCAATCTCAGCGGAGATTATCCCTACGCGGGAGATATTATAGTGCACAAATGTGTGCACAGACTCAGGTGAGCATTTTTTTTTTGAAGATTGGAAAACATCAAATGACCCCTCCCGCTCTGGATAGATCGGAAGGGAGTGTTAGACAGTTACTGACTAAAACCCACCCGTGTTCTTTCCTTAGCCCTTTATGTTCCGGGTCAGCGGTAACCCTTTCGGACAAGCACGCTGAAGGTGAAGGTGCAGGAGCTCTCACACAATCCTCGTTCTAGTCCAATGGGACGGCAATCCGTCACGACCGGAGAGACATCAGTCGCAGGACCAATGTCTGTTGCCGTTCCCCGTTGGTCCTGCATTTTCTGCGCGCTTTCCGAAGCACGGGGATATCACACCGCCAACTTCCAAACTCCGGGCTGCTACTGAGAAATTAATAATGGAAAAACCCAATAACACTTTACCCGACCTGGGAATCGAACCCAGGATCCCAAGCTCAACAGTCACGCTTCCGGTCACGAGACCAACGGGGCCGTCCAACCACTAAATAAATTCTAAGGATAATAAATTATTAGTTTAAAAAACACTAGAAAAACACGCTTTGCCTTTCTCACAAGTGCAAATATTCTATCATGCAATGGCAGTGCCTATCTTCCGGCTTCATCATCAGACCTTGAAACCTAATCGTGGTCAAGACTTTTCTAAGAAATCCAAAACAGCTATGATACGATTTTCCCTCATGAAGTTCCAGTTCATATCTTTCGGCTCCATCATCAGATCAGTTCGATAGTACCATAATATTATTGTATTGTCATCAGAACTACATACAGCTGCCAATTTTCATTACGCTACGACCCTTGGAAGATGGTTAAATTAGTTACCTTAGATTACCATTACATAGTTAGTTACATACTGTGTTACACATAAATATCTTCACATAATGTTTACAAAAAAACTTCAACGTCCAGCAGGATAATTGCGTATCACACTATCAGAAGTAATGGGTTTCATTTTGACAGTTCAATACCATTCATTGCGTTATTTATCTTGTTGAGTAGGCACAGTTTTCAAACATATGAAGCAATGGATTAGCAATATCCTTCAAAATTGATATTGTGTTACGCAATTAGGCTGCTGGGTCCTATTTATAAACCGTTTGGTATCTGTCTTCTGGCTTGTCTAATACGCGAATGAGTCAGCCCAAAAGATTAATTGTTGTAAAGCCAATTGGCCCGAAGAATATTTTTTTTCTTTTTGCTGTCTAAATGTCCAAGCAAACTTACGAAGCACTGCATTCATTTATCAATATCAGTCTAAAGTGGATAAAGTTGTTTGTTTTTGTTTGCTTTGAAAAATGAGGTTTAATTGGGTCAAATATTTTTGTAAATACATAATCCTTATAATTAAAAATGTATGGGAATGTGGGAAAATTTTCATCTTGACAAATTACTTAAGAAGGTACTTACTATTTTGCTTAACTTTAGGGAAAAATGCTGCCTGGCAGGTCTAAAAGGTCAGATTGTTTGGCCCTCTACAACAAAAGTATCCATTGAACACAAAAGACTACAAAATCTGGGACCAAGTCTTGAAGAAGAAAACCATAGGCTACCGGTGGTGCATACAGCTACAGAACATGCATCTTATTCTGTGTCGCAATTCCCAAACAAAATAACCAAACCCGAAACGCAGTAAAATTGATTCCCAGATCAGAATTAAAAGTGTAATAAAACCAGTACGTCGGACAAACGACAAAACTGACACATAAATAAAAGAGAGCATGTAAAACGGAGCCAGTTACATGTCCCTACGTGCTTGTAGGAGCGGAACGAAATTAAAATGCTCGCGATCGTTCGCAGCGCCATCTGCGCTCCACTTTCGTTTGTTTGTGCAATTGTGCATTACCTCATCCCGTCCTTCGTAATGTTTTTATCAAGCTCCGGGAAGCATTAAGGAAACTCAAACGAGTTATTAATGTGTTCATCGTTTGTTAAATGTTTTACTACCTTCGGAAGATGAATAATTTGTATACAATCGCCCCTTTTTATTTGCTGCGTGTCTTGCCTTAGAGTGATGTGAACGAGTCGACCCTAGTTAGAGTTGTTGCTGTTGCTTATTGTAATTACGAGGTTTGTCAACTTTTTCAGGCCTGCAATCCAATTGTGGACTCTAACAACTCCATATCACTTTGAAGTCTCGTGGTAGCAAGCGTAACTGCTGAGCACGGGGTCCTAGGTTCGATTATAGTGTCCGACAAAGTGTTATTGGGTTTTGCCATGAGAAATATCATTGTAACAGCCCAGAGTTTGAAAGTTGGCGGTGTGTTCCCCCGTGCCTCGGAAAATACGTAACCCGTTGGTCGTGCGCCTAAAATCTCTCGGTTGTGTCGGATTGCCTCAGGTCGTGTCGGATTGCCGACTATCAGATTGAAGTAAGAGGGAGTGCAACTGTGTCTGCAGACACACTTGTGGACTCCCGAGCCGAAGGCTAGTCTCCGTTGAGATTGGCCGCCATGGCCGAAATACGATCAGGAGGACTTTATTATAACAGTTTGATAAAATTACCCAACATAGTTCTCTTCCACACTAGTCTCCTCCATTTAACACCACTTAGACTTATAGCCACACATTTAAAACACTGATAAACCCTCCAGCCTTTCCATCCACTAAACAATGTCTGCAAACAATAAAGTACCAGTGGCATATCTTCAATCCGCAAACAAAGTAGTAGTTCCAGTATTCATGTCGGTAACAAACGGTTGAGCTCAGCTAATCGGCTGATCGGTGCAGCTACAAGTCAAATCCAGAAAAGTCGTGGCCGTCACGCTATCCCCTCGTAATGGGCCGGTTCTGCGTTGCATGTGGAACTTTTGGCCCTAGATGAGACAGAGGTATTGATTTTGTATTGGAATGTGACTTTAATATTCTTCTAGAATGTTTTGTACGTCTGGTGGTAATGCGTTGACTCGGAGCTGGCCTAGCGTAGAACGGAGTTAGAGGCCAGCTAACACTGGTTTTGTTACCACTAAACAAAGGACCACATAAAAAAGAAGAAGTATCCCAAAGGACTCCTTTGAGGTGTAAGGGGGATGTAAGAAATCTATGACAGTCTTTAATTTTATTATCTGAGCCGCTACCACGGGCTACGGGTCCCCCAACCCCCTTCAAAAAAAACCCTTCCTTCCTAACTGATCGTGAAGGAAGTCTTCATTAAGCGGAGCTTGATGATGTCATTACTGCTTTCCGGGAATATCTAAGTAGCCTTTCCTTTCGTGAGTATACCTAATGCAAAAAGTGATCAGCACTTTAGCTTCACAATTCATCAATGTATGAACAAAGTAATTTACTTTTCTGGTGTTTATATAATACAGAATCAGCTTCATCATCATCCTTTTCTCAAATATGTTGGGGTTGGCTTTCAGACCAGATACGAATAAAATGCACGATAATAATTAACATAAATAATTATGTTAATTATTATTGTGCATTCCCGAGTCAAGTGTGGCGATTACGACACATTTGTAGTGGTCTTCTAGGGAGGCAAGAGAGTTGTATAGTCTGTTCCAAAAGTATCTGATAAAAGTATAAGCAAACCCACCTTGTTCAGGTTAAAATCTTACGCAATCACTCACTTAAAGGGAATTAGTAACACATTCATCTGTATTAATATGGTTTCAACTTATCTCACCAACTTTTCCAACCACTTTAAGGTGATCAAAATATTTGGAATGTGAAATAAAATTAGAATTGATTATTAAATCAAAGCATTTAAAAATTTGTAAGTCGCTTCCATAAATTGGCTTCCATATGTACGTTTTCTGATCCATTTTCATCAAATACTTTTGGAACAAACATTACAGCTAATCTCTTTAGAAAACCACTCACACACCACACAATACAGATTTCTATCAAACAATTATCTTAGTAATCAAATAAAACTTCCTATTACGAACTTCCAACTCCAATGCTATGGCCATAAAAATAAGAATAACGTAAACGAAAAACATATATATTACTTGGTAAGCTTCCAAAAAGGAGGCTATAATCACTACAATTTATCTAACTCAGTTACACCACATCCATTCACCTGTTTAAAATGGTACCGCAGAGTAATTAAGATTTCGGGGAAACGATTACAGATTTAGGCATGTCAGGTTTTAACATTAGTCTTTTACTTTATTATTACTTTGTGCCAGTTGCCAAACTGTGAAGTTAGAATGGGAATTCGAGGATCGAGCTCAATGATTTGTAAGATATCTATGTCCAACAGTGAACTATGAGCTTTTGGGTGAAATGATGATAATGATGATCCAGGGGCCATATTACGAAGTAGGTATTAATGCCATCACTATTCCAGTCCGAAAAAGGGATGGTGCTATCGGTCATGTGTAGCTCCGTCTCACTCTTACACTGGAATCATGATGGCACCAGCAGTGGATTGCCGTAGGATGTTAAAAGTTTCGTCCATGTAAATCGATTGAAGTGACTGAAATTTCAACAGTTTCAACGCAAAAAAAATAATTGGGCTGGCGATGGCGGTCAGCCTAATTATTTTTATGCGTGTACCTACTGGTCATATTCATACGCATTGTATTTCAATATAAGACAATGCTTTTGTCCATCCGCTTTTGGATATCATGCCGCCGTTTTTAGGGTTCCGTAGCCAAATGGCAAAAACGGAACCCTTATAGATTCGTCATGTCTGTCTGTCTGTCTGTCCGTCCGTATGTCACAGCCACTTTTTTTCCGAAATTATAAGAAATATACTGTTGAAACTTGGTAAGTAGATGTATTCTGTGAACCGCATTAGGATCTTCACACAAAAATAGAAAAAAAAACAATAAATTTTGAGGGTTCCCCATACTTAGAACAGAAACTCAAAAAAATTTTTTTCATCAAACCCAAACGTGTGGGGTGGGGTATCTATGGATAGGTGTTCAAAAATGATATTGAGGTTTCTAATATCATTTTTTCTAAACTGAATAGTTTGCGCGAGAGACACTTCCAAAGTGGTAAAATGTGTTCCCCTAGTAACTTCTAAAATAAGAGAATGATAAAACGAAAAAAAAAATTATTATGTACATTACCACATGGTAATGTACATCACATATTCATCATCATCATCATCATCATATAAACTTCCACCGAAAATTGGTTTGAACGAGATCTAGTAAGTAGTTTTTTTTAAGACGTCATAAATCGTAAACCACAATTGACCTTTCATTCAATCAACTCAAATATAAAAATAAAAAAAACCATTTAACTTCATAAACATAAACCTTAAATCCGGATGTTACGGAACCCTCGGTGCGCGAGTCTGACTCGCTCTTGCCCGGTTTTTTCAATTTTCACAGAAACGGTCTACTCTTGACGCACACGGAACCGTCTCCCAATTCTAAAGACGACAAACACCCACAGAAGCTTACAAGCTCCCTAACAACTTTTTTATCGTCCTAAACACGAAAAAAACCTTAAAAACAATTAAGATCTCAGTTTTCGATAAAAGATTTAGATATGCAAGCTTCGACATCATTTAGCAACTTTATTTCTGCGTTGCGGTGCAGAGTACCGACATTTATCAGTCGCTATTTATCGTAACGACTTCGCGCTTCGGTACTAGGAAGCAAACACGTGCCCCGGTAAGTACCCTGTCTATTCTACCTACTATTTTAGTATAGAATAATGATAATGATAGGTACTGTGTTTATTGAAGACTTGGCTGCAAAATACAGGGTTATTTTAAATTGGCTAGCTAAACTGCGGAGTTCAGCTAGCCAAAAAAACATCAAATAATTCATTTTTTGTTTTATACAACATTATTTTTAGTTTATGCGAAGCCTGAATATAGTTTGTTCAGAATAAGTAACTGAATCGGTTTCAATAATTTTTACCCCATGTTATATTTTGTCACAAAAATATGTAGAAAAGGTTAAAAGTTGGACACCGAGCGACACTAAGTAGGTTATCCAATCTCCGCGCCGAACGGTTAGGTACCTAGGTACTATTATCAATGAGTGCAAGACGGCGCGGCGGCGACGGCGCAACGCGAGCGGCGCGGGTGAGCATGTTTTTGTACGGACAAACAGGTAGGTAACTTTGTGATTTTTCATGATACAGTTTTAAAATTTTGTATATAGATTCTTTACATAAAAATACTAGACACGGGTTTCCGGTTTCGCATATACTAAAAATAATGTAGTAGATATCGATATCTATTTTTTAAATTAAATAACAAATAAATAATCAATCCCGCTGACCGGCAGGCTTCGGCCCTATCGGGCCTCGTCGTTGGCGCTGACATCTCTTTGAGGCGCGCGTGGAACACATAAGTACGCGGCGTCCGGCACGGGCCTGTTTATCAAGCCTTTCATTTAAATTACAGGGAAAATGAATTCTATTAGTACGCACCACAAAAGTTGTTTTAGTAGTACTTAAAGCTGTAGTACTTCTGACTTTAATCCGATTTTACGTGTCTAAGAATTGTAGAGAGATTATTAGAAGCTCGATTAAACTTCAATGATTGAAGGCAGAAGTAACGATATTTCGAAGAACAATCTGATTTTACCTCTGGGAAAGTGCTTGGCCAGACTGGCAGGGCGGGGCGGGGAGAGGTGCGAGTGCAGGAACGCGCGCGATCAGTCTGTCCGCAGTCGAGCGCGGCTTCGTTCTGTGCGTTGTCGTGTCCAGTGCTTGTCAAAATATAATATGGATGAAGAAGACTTATGTTTACTAGAAAAAAGCTCAACTAGCTATGGCGTGAGATGCCCGCGCGCGCTCCCCGCGCCAAGCAGCCCGCGCCGCTAACCGCGCGCGCTTGCCCCTATGGACGCTTCTGCAAATAAAGTTCTTATGTTTGAGTTCGCCGCGCCGCGCCCGCGTTTTCATTCTGGCCAAGCACTCATTATCCTGAAACGATGCCGCTATAAATGCGTTTTATGTCGGTATTATTACAGACGATCTTTCAAAGATTAATGTTCAAATTAATGGCAGATTGATTCTGAAAGGACCAGCCCATTACAGGCGAAATTCTCGAGGGAATGAATTGTGTAATCTTCTGATAATGGTTTAGCAAAAGGTGCCTCAATGACATAATAGTTAATTGACGTCTCTGTTTGGTAATTTATGATGATTTCAAAACTATAATGTTATCATCTGCCTAGCCTTTTCCAACTATGTTGGGGTCGGCTTCCAGTCTAACCGAATGCAGCTGAATACCAGTATTACATGGAGCGACTGCCTATCTGACCTCCACAACCCAGTTACTAGTTAATACAATACCCCTTGGTAAGACTGGTTTTCAGACTATCAGGCTTCTGACTTCCCATAATGACTGCCAAAGATCCACGAATGACGGCCGGGACCAACGGCTTAACGTGCTTTCCGAGGCACGGAGGGGTCACGGTATGTAAAGATGGTCACCCATCCACAGACCAACCGCGGCAAGCGTAGCTTAACCTGACCGATCGACCTGTGCGGCTGTTATTATTTAGCCACATTATTCACTAACCCAACCAAAATACCAGGGTGCCATAAATCAAAGGAGAACTTTCAAGGTTGCCAGGAAGAGATCGCAGCAAGGCCGCCTATTGTATATTTTGTAGGGTTTGCTTTTTTTTTGTTACCTATGTAGTTTTGTGGTGTACATTTTATAGTACCTATATAAAATAAATAAATAACTTCCTCAAACTCCTTCCCATCATTTCACTCTATTAAGCTGACCGAAAGTACCAGGATGTCATAAAGCAATAAGAGGAGTTCCTTACTCTCCCGCATCTAAACAATAACCTGCATTACTGTCTGCACGTTGTTCACACGAGGGATACGATGATCTGAACACGTGTAGCGTGTTCCCACAGATGATGTATGCGGGCGCATTCACTCTGGATAACCCCCTTCGGTGTGTGTAAAGGGTATATTATGTGTCGGAAGTGGACTATTAGCGGTACGGTTAGATAAGAGTACGGTAGGGCTGCAGTACGTATAGATAAGCTAAAGCTCTGCAGTTCGACAGCTAGCTTCACAAGTTTAGAGTCTCGAACAATAATGAAAGAAAAGAGAGAAAAATTGTTTATTCTGCAGAAATAAAACTCGTATTACAAAAAAAAACCGGTCAAGACTCGCGCACCGAGGGCTCCATTTTTTTTTTGTAATGTAACTACTTTACGGTTTTCGGATTTTTTCCTTTACTTGTGCTACATTGCTTTTTGCCAAATTTCGTGATTCTAGGTCAACGAGAAGTAGGTACCTCACAGGTTTTGATTTCGGAACATAAGCGCCTGTCCAATCTTTTGATGACGTTGACTTTGAAGCTTGATTTTTTAACGGCTTCAAGGGATTGCAGCCCTGAGTATTTGATATTAATTTCAACTTGATAACTCCACGCGTTCCTGAGAAAAAAAGTCTTGACTGACGGACAGACAGACGGAAACAAGGATTTCGTTTTGAGGTACGGAACCCTAATAATTACATAAAATACACACATGCAAAGTAACCAAAAGCCTCGTACTCAACCAGTACAGTACTCATACTGCACTGGCGCGACACGCGACAAAATCGCGTGCGACACAAAGGCACCGCAAGTCGCGCAACGAGCGGTGGCATTATGCTGAGCTATGGCCGTTTTGCGTAGATGTGACGCATACTTTCTCCCAAATTGTTTTTTTTTTTTTTTTTTGTTTGTGTTCTTATTTTTATGCGTCATGTTTTCCGCAAATAAACGTATTTTCTTTCTTTCTTTCTTTTGTGTCGCGCGCGATTATATCGCGAGGAGGGTAGTGGGTAAGGAGAACTGTCTCATATGGGGGAAAGTTAAAAAAGTGTCCAGCTATAAGCAGTAAATAACAGTTCAAAAGCCCTCCAAAATGGCGCTAGCGTAGGCAAAGGGTATGGTATGAATGTAGCAGCTGTTGACAAATTGAAGTATGCCGAGTTAGAAAATTAATTTTTTTTTGTGACTAGATTGTTAGTGACAGCCCAGTTTGACAAACCTCAACTATTTACATTGTCAAAAATAATTTGAAAACATAACCTAAAACAACATAAACAAATAAAATACACGACACAAATATCATTTCAGTTCAGTTTTAGTTTTAAATAACATTTTCGAAATATCTTATTTAAAAAAAGTAAACTAGAAATCTGTTTCTATGGAAAATTTAAAATTGGTCTAATTTGGCTGTAAAACTATTTTTCGAAAATGTTCTTAAGTAACTTTTTAGACCTTTGTATCCTGCTTGTGCGTATGAAGTTTAATTAAAATCGGTTCATTCATTTCCAAAAACAAGGGCTTGAAAGTTTGTATGAAATACCGTACGGCGTAAACGCTCTTAATAGCGCTCATTTGGTTTTTTCGAGCCAGTTACATAGCCCTGTATTATTAGTTTTTCATTTTATAGTATTTGTTATAAATATATTTCCCAAAACGAACCAAAGACCAAAAAAAGTTTTAAAAGCCCTTTTCACGAAATGGGTATCTTCTGAGATACAGTTTTTCGGATTTACAGGGCAGAGCCTTCCATAATCTCGAGTAATCGTGTATCTATTTGTACAAAAAGTTGTTTTTACAGCCTTATTTGTTACCAAGTCTGCAATTATCTAAGCCAATTATTTAAATTACTAGTTAGTTCCAAATACGGTCAAATTAGTATACGTATTTAGTCATCTCTCATGAATGCTGAAGGTACCTATGTAGGTATGTTATGTTTACGTAAGTTTATATCCGATCATTCGATAAAGTTTAGTAAACCTTTGAAAATAATTCACATTCCTAAATACTAACCCAATGTCCATAAATGATGAATTCGAACAAAATATTCACTAATCTGCATTGATCGCGATTTATTTGCCAAAAATGTAAACAAATTTGAGTTCATGGAAAAATAACTTTAAATCCTACACAATAAAGTTCAGTTTACACTACAACTTCAAAACATTTTTATAACTTTTTCAATAGTGATAATCACTATGAAATCAACTGTAATCAACATTGAAATAAAGTTGATATTTGTTTAACTTGAAATAATATTAATTTGAAACATATGTAAACATAATTTGAATAGATTTTAGGTAGATACAGCATCTTTTATTTTATTTTAATTAATATACAGTATGGCGGGACATCGTCGCGCAACCTGTTACCATGGTAACCAATCATTGTATATCATACATTTTGACCGCGTAGGTCTTACACTTTTGTATGAAACAGCAGATTTGTTTTTTTCAAACATTGACGAAAAATTTTATCGAAATGGGGTCCAGAATCATGTTTTTGGTATGCACGAAGAAGCCTCCTCGTGTAGCGCAGTTTGTTCCACCAGTTACTTAACTAACCCGAGCGCTCGGCGCATCCTGGACAGTCACACCCAACACCTTATTTAACTGGCCAATCCTTCCCTTTAGGTTGCCCCCTGGTTCGCGGCCACCCTCCCACCGGAGACCAGCGTCAAGCAGCCTGCAGATTCGTCGATGTGTGGGAGTTCCGGTGACTTAGGAATCTTCTGGTCACGCTCGTTCCATGATAGACCTCACCCATCGCTTTCCATCAGGCGTGATCAAGGTCAAGATCGCACCTCAAGCAATAAAAAAAAGGAATTATTCAATGGCAACCTGTATTTGAATAACATGGTTAGTTTAGCCAATTTCTCTCTACACTACAAACTTCAATTTAATCCATATCTCAATCCCTATTTATAGGTCTTACCAATAAATTTTGCCCCAATATGTATCGAGCTAAACACTCAAAAGCGTCGGATTCCATGCGTTAAACGATATTTATGTTAGTGATTTCTAGCCAGGGTTAATGTTTGTCCTCAAAAGGGCTTAATGAGAGCCGACCTACTTTAATTTGGGATCCAAATATCTTCGTGATGGAGGTTCAGTTTGAGTTTGGAGTGGCTGACAGTTTGTTTACAAGGTTTGGGTTATTATACGTCAAAGTTATGAAATGGACTTTGATAAGCGAAGGGTTGTATTTTCTTTAAAAGCAATTGATAACTATTTGTTTTCAGTAACTTTAAGCCGATTGATATTAAACTTCTCTAAGTTTAATATCAATCGGCTTAAAGTTACTGAAAATAGACTCTTCTATTTTCTTATTATTTACTTACATAAACGTAGATTGTTGAATGTTGGCCATTGAATGTCAATATTGTGGGTCTCCCTAAGAACAATTATTTTAAATATGACAGTTCTGTATTTATCAAATCCAACCCAACCCCACCAATTTTCGAGTGTTTGACGAGGCCTAGATCTAGGATGGATAATACTTTAGGTACCGATTCGGGAACCTGAGTCCATTAATAAAATAATAAAAAAAACAGTGGCACTCCGGGAGTGCCGACAAACAGAATACTTTGCCATCACTCACTGATATCGGATATACATTAAAACCGAGTACATCCCGAGGACAGCCGAACACATCCGTAGCGGGTATTTTTTTAATCGTCTTATAAGTAAACGACGACGTAGTCGTCGACGTCGTCTCGCAATCGTACTAACAAATATAGATGTAATCGTAGGATAAATCTGAAATGTTTTTTTTTTTTTTTTAATAAACAAAACACAGTAACAGTGGCGCGAGTTCAATAGTTTTTCCCATCTTAAAAAATGCCCAACGCTCATAAAGAAGTTTTGACTTCAAAAACGGACATGAACATCTTCAAGACTGTCTCAATAAAACAACAACTCTTTTTCATATCTCCCATACGGTAGGGTAACGATGTATGGGGAAAAATAAAAGAAAATCGTTAGACGCATGCGATGAGATACGCAGCCTTGTTATCGGCTGTCTTGTTATCTTCAGATATCGAACAGATCTCCAATTTACCACCTCATCATGAAAATAAAGAGATCTTTCCGATGTACGGTATTGCGAAAGTCGGGAATTGAATACGTTTATGGCTTGGGTGCGCGGCTCGTCATCGTTGTTTGTTTGTTGAAAATCAGTCCTTTACTACTGCAGACTATTTACTTCCGACTATTTGGTTCCGTAACCAAAGGGTAAAAACGGGACCATATTACTAAGGCTCCACTCCGTCTGTCTGTCTGTCACCAGGCTGTATCTCTTGAACCGTGATAGCTAGACAGTTGAAATTTTCACAGATGATGTATTTCTGTTGCCGCTATAACAAAAAATACTAAAAACAGAATAAAATAAATATTTAAGGGGGCCAGTTTTTTTACTTTACCCTTAACCTTTTTTCCCTGTTTTATTTTCTTTAATAATTAAACTTCGCTACTATAGTTATTCTTCGCTTTAGGTGTTCACAGCGAGAAATTGCAAAAATTCCAGTTTTTTTTTTCAGCCGAAAGATGTCCACTGCTGGACATAAGCTTCCCCCAATCACCGCCAATTCGACCAGTTCTGTGCTTCTCGCATCCAACGGATTCCTGCGGCCTTCGTCAGGTCATCGATCCATTAGCCAGATTGTCACTGAAAAAAAAAAATGTCGCCAAGCAAAATGTAATACAACTGTTTTATATTACATACGCAAAATACGCGCATTGAAGTGGAGTCGCGGAAACCAGCCCGTATTACCTATTTATATTACATTCACTAATTACAAGATAGCTATTACAAATTCACTTGTGATTTGTCCGACGATATATTATATCGTGTTACAGGATATTCACATGTTTAGAAAATGATGATAAATAATTGTGTCTCATGTTTGAAAATAATTAATTAATTGCACATGCTTATTCACCACAGCTTCACTCTCACATCCGGGAGCATTTAATCTGGTAGGTACTCTTTTGATGTCGTGTGTGGGATACGGTCCAAGAACTCTCTATACACACAGACAGACAGTCTAGACTATATAGGCAGACAGACAGTCAGTCCGGACTCGGACTGACAGGATCTATACAGACAGACAGACAGTCTAGACAGACAGTCAGTCCGGACTCGGACTGACAGGATCTATACAGACAGACAGACAGACAGTCTAGACAGACAGTCAGTCCGGACTCGGACTGACAGTATCTATACAGGCAGACAGACAGACGGTCTAGACAGACAGTCAGTCCAGACTCGTACTGACAGGATCTATACAGACAGACAGACAGTCAGTCCGGAATCGGACTGATAGGATCTATACAGACAGACAGTCTAGACAGACAGTCAGTCCGGACTCGGACTGACAGTATCTATACAGGCAGACAGACAGACGGTCTAGACAGACAGTCAGTCCAGACTCGTACTGACAGGATCTATACAGACAGACAGACAGTCAGTCCGGAATCGGACTGATAGGATCTATACAGACAGACAGACAGTCTAGACAGACAGTCAGTCCGGACTCGGACTGACAGGATCTATACATACAGACAGACAGACAACCTAGACCGACAGTCAGTCCGGACTCGGACTGACAGGATCTATACAGACAGACAGACAGACAGTCAATGAGTCCGGACTCGAACTGACAGGATCTATACATACAGACAGACAGACAGTCTAGACAGACAGTCATTCCGGGCTACTAGGTGATCAGCACCTTCATTGCATAACACACTTTTAAAATCACAATCAGAATCATTTTGAAGGATACTGCTAATTCAGTGCTTCTGAATTTGAAATATGTATCTGCTAAGCAACGTAAATAACGCAATGAGGTTGTTGAACTGTCAAAATGGAATCCATTGTTACTGTTACGCAATTACCCCATTTAGGTGATCGTATTAGAATAACCCGCTTTGGAGCATCTCAATAAATTAAACATGTATATAAATACTTGTTACCTCTGACCAAATAAAAAGTCAAGACATAGCGCTGCGAACAACACAATGAAGCATGCAAAAACTACACCTCCGCTCTGTGCGTACACGCTCACACGCACACATTTACAACCATTTAAAATCAAACTACACCTCACTATGTGCACAAGTGGTTATGAAACCAGCTTCACCTTACTGTTGTCAGCCCTTTTTTTTTTTTTTTTGTGTTATCATCAAATGAGCCCTCCCGCTCTGGGTGGAGTGGAAGGGAGTGTCAGACTCTTACTGACTAAAACCCACCCGTGTTCCTTCCCTAGCCCTTTATGTTCCGGGCCAGCGGTAACCCTATCAGACAATCCCGCCTCTGTCTTGGTTTTTAATTTGGTCTGAGCCTGTTTCCTACATATTAATCAGCCTATATTTTTTTCACTCCTGGGACTGAAGCACCCCTTCGTGAAAGGGGATAGATAACACATTGCAATTAATCCTAATGTTACTAATTTTACTTGTAACCAGAGCATACAGATCCACCTAATTCGATCCATCAGAAAACGGCCAATAGAAAAGTTCGGAACGCTCACAGCCCTTCAGAACCTTACCATAATAAAACACGAAAAGTAGGGTAGGAACGGACAAGGGACGATAGTTGGTAAACTCAATTTATGGGAGTTATTTCGGCTAGAGCGGACATTATCTAGTTCGGACGAGCTGAACATTCGCCGCTGGTTCGGATAAATTGCCAATTTTGACTTACACCCCTTTCCACGGTGACATATTACCGAATTCTGGCGGAATTGATTTAGGATTTGAAATATCAGTTCAGTGTCGGCGTTTATAAAGTGAAAAGCGTTTATAAAGTGGTTTATTTATAGGCTGTTTTTTAGTAGTTGGAAGCACATATTCTCAAGTTTGTGAGTTTGATGAAATGACGACGGGAAGTGGCATTCGTTGTGTTAAATCAAAGTGTTGTATTACTTAAGCACTAAAATAGGGGTTAAAATAGGAATCAGGAATGAGGAGATCCACAGGAGAACCAAGGTAACCAACATAGCCCGAAGAATTTCCAAACTTAAGTGACAGTGGGCAGGGCACATTGATCGCCGAACAGATGGCCGATGGGGCCGAAAGGTTCTGGAGTGGAGACCGCGTACCGGAAGACGTAACGTTGGAAGGCCTCCCACAAGGTGGACCGACGACCTTGTGAAGGCCGCAGGAACCCGTTGGATGCGAGAAGCACAGAACCGGTCGAAGTGGAGGTGCTTGGAGGTGTCTTTCGGCTGAAATGATGATGAAAATAGGTTTGCTTTGAGTAAGGCTGAAAAGTACTGGATTTAGCTTCTATGCCTTTTCTTGAACTAAAATAACAGTTATCGGCTATGAAAACAGGAACAGCATCCAATTGCGTCATCAGACACTTTCAATCAGAATGTGAATAATGTTTAAGGATATTGCTAATCCATTGCTTCATATGTTCGTAAAAATTGTCTGCGCAACAAATAACGCAATGAATGTGGTTGGTCTGTCAAAATGAAAGCCAATGTACGCAATTACCCCGCGGTTCATTCCCATAACCGAAAACCAAAGGAGCGTTCGATAATTAAATATTTTAGACTCGTAATAAAACCTTTATTGTTATAATGAATGGTTCAACCATCGATTTTAAATATAATTTTGTTTTATTTCTATGCAATAAAATGTTAATAAAAACTGCTGTTAAAACATTTGTGTCTCCTTTTGACCGGCAGTCGGCTCTATAATTACTTTTACGACTGCCATATTTTTAAATTAGGGTTATGAAACTGTTGACAAGCTGTTGGAACATATTTAGGGTGTACAAAAATAGACCAAAGACCACAACGCGAATGTTTTTTTTCAACTTTATTTTGAATAGCCACAGGTTTTTTTTTTTTGGTCGATTGGAAATCACCAAATGACCCCTTCCGCTCTGGGTGGAGCAGAAGTGAGTGTCAGACTCTTACTGATTAAAACCCACCCGTGTTCCTTCCTTAGCCCTATAAGTTCCGGGGCAGCGGTAACCCTTTCGGACAATCCCGCTGACCCGGCAGGCTTCTTCCCTAACGGGCCCCTCCCCGATGCTGACATCTCTTTGAGGCGCACGTGGAACACGTACGCGCCGTCCGGCAAGGGCCTCGTCCTGATCGGACGGTGAGGTACCCATTACTCACCGTCCGCAGGCCCGCGCCAGCGGCGGCCGGGAGTCGTCACGCGGCTACCGATGCCCGGAGCGTCTCCCGCGGCGGCTGGGACGTGACAGAGCCTCACGTCACGTCCCTCAGCCATCCCGCCACCTCCTTCGCTAGCATGACTGCTTCGCAGAAAGAGGTGACTGTCTCCCATAGCCACAGACTTACCATGGGATTAATACCCAAAATAATAACAGCGGCTCGGGTCGATGCTTGCCGCGGTCGGTTCATGTAAAGGTGACCATCCCTGTCTTTAAATACACGCTAAGAAGTTGATTAGGGCTGGCATTTGTACCTAGATCTTGACAGTCGTTAGTCAGATGCCAAAAAGTCTGACCAGACTTACCAAGGGGTATCGTGTTACTAGGGCCGTCTTATCCATATTGGGCGCCGGGGTGTGAACAACAGTCTGGGGGGCGTAGGCTGTTTGTTTTTTGCTAACAAAAAAAAAACTTGATTTTTGAGTTCCATTTTTAGGGAGAAGCACCAAGGTAGCCCGTGAAATAAAATTTTACGTGTTATTTCTTAAGTTTTTTGCAATTTACAGGTTGTACTTATATTTTAACTTAGAGGGTCGTAACCCCATTTACTAATATTTCATGAAATAGTAATTTTGAATTTCACGGGCTCCCCTGGCGCTTCCCCCCCGCTTGCGCCTCCTAAGACCCTATGCCCGGGTGCCACGCACCCCTTGTATCCTCGGGTAAAGAGGGCCCTGCGTGTTAGGCAATCGCTCCATGTAAAGTACAGGTATTTTATTCTGGACTGGAAGCCGACCCCAACATTGTTGGGGAAGGCTTGGTAGTAAAGGAGATGTCCAGAAATGGTTTTTTATTATTTATTAATTCTAACCAGGATAAGTTAAATATATTTGGATAGACATCCCAAAAATAAGTGGTTCTAACTATTTCACAGATTTTTAAAACCCTCCAATTTTGAGAAAAATATTTTTTTATTTTAGTGTGAATTTGCTCCTAAAACGAACGAACCTTTCTAATTATCTCGGATAATACAGTGAACGCACCCTAAAAAATTATAAAGTTGTCAAAATTGACAGTATTGACACATGGTACTGCCATTACTGACATTATACTGACAACACAGAATACAATAATAAATTAATGTTTGATTTGCGAGTTTATCACAGACTACAATATAATATATTATTATGGAGTATAACAATGTGAACGAAACAAATATTATTTATAACAAAGATTATTTATTTACCTCTGTAATATAATCTATACTAATGATAAAGCTGAAAAGTTGTTTGAACGCGCTAATCTCTGGAACTACCAGTCGGATTTGAATAATTCTTTTTGAATTTGATAGCCTAATTCTTGAGGAAGGATAAGGGCAATCGAAAACATTATCTACATGCTACGACCCTCAAAAGCCGAGTAACGTAATAAGAAAAAGGTCTAAAGAACACTAAGCGAAAATGATGTAATCGTAACTCGAACGAAGTCGCGGGCAGAAGCTAGAAAGAAATGTTTTCAGTGAATGTGTAGCATAATTCTTTTAGAACTAAAGCGCATTCTACATGATTATGGCTATACTTCGAATGTTCATGTGCAAGTTGCAATATTTTACAAAGACCTCGGTTATCAAGAAGTGCATGTTTCAGCATACTCCACAGGGATGGCTTAGCAGGAATAAATGATAATAGTAGGTATCTACTGATTGAAATTCCTTTTTAATGATTTGGAATCGAGAGAAAAGCGTTTCGACAATAAATATGCTAATTGGATGCAAGTGGTACTATGTATTCTATGTATGTAGTTTTGTTATGAAATAAAACGTTTTTTTGGTTTTGAATATTCATTTATTAACTTTCTTCATTTTCAATATCTTCTCTTATTAAAATATTGTCGAGCAACTGAGCAGGTGGAGATATATCGTTTTGATGCCGAGCCCATCCAAGATACCAGACTATTGTCATCACATGAGCACCGCTTCCTATTACATGCTCAAGCATTAGCAGGGATCTGAAATTAAGTTTTAATTTATTCTGTGTTCCACTAATCAGAGATACAATAATGTACTATGTGCAATGTACTATTTAATTTACATATTAACCTGACGGGGTTGATGATGCCAGCTATATAAGCCTGCTCAGGATGATCAACAGGTAAGGGACGAGAGCGCCTGCCTGTTCTTCTTGAGATAGAAACGCCACAACATGCACATACTGATTGATGACCCAGCTGTTGGTCACCTATATTGTGCTGGTTTCTGTTATTCAGTTCTATTAGTAAATGGTTGATGCATTCTTGGCAAATGCGATCTCCATCTGTTACCTAAAACAAAATAATATTTTAAGAACACCGAATCGTTTTTCTGCATCTTCTTTGAGCAAAGTAGTGCTATTTAATCTTTTTTAACATAAGCTATTAAGCCTGGTTACACATTATTAAAAAAAAACTTATAATGTAAGTTAAAGAATACATTACCTCTTGAGCATCCATTCTTCAATTATTGAGACTATCTCTGGGCTCATGTTAAAGCGTTATATTCATAGTGCTGATTTATAGCATGTATTGACATTATGCAGAGAGCCATAATCTGAAGATAGAAATGAAAGTTAATTTTTGCAGACTATCAGAGGTCGTAAAACAGGCAAAGGTTGTGCAAATAAAACCCCTAATGAACTAAATATAAATAAAGAACAGTACTTACATACGGGGTTTTAAATCCAAAGTCCTAATCGCGTGCAATATCAAATAACCGTTAAGAAAAAGCAAAGTCGTCAGGGTTGAAGGTTCGTAAGCTATCGGTATCCTAATCATGTGCAAAGAAGAAGAATCCGTTGTGAAAAGGCCAAGTCAGTTAAATCAAAGAAAGCAAAGCACAAATTAAAATACGTTATCATTGGATAACACAAAGGCACGAGCGAAAGTGTGACGTATCAGACATATTTGTTTGACATATGAATGGAATCTATCTGTCATTATGACATTTTCAAAGTGTGTGGGAGGTTTCATTTGGGTTGCCATCAACAAATAATATACATGTACTAACATTAAATAATTTATAATTTTTCTCTTAAATGGAGGGCTCTAAAAATATTATTTCAGTGGTTCCAAGTTCCATATTTTAGTAGCTTTTATTTGGATGTAGTTTGATTCTGGTTAGATTTTTCTCGGAATAAAAAACCAGCGTCCATACAAAAAGCGGACAACTCCTTTGGCACACAGATAGTTTATAGCCTAGATTATCACATAGGATACTTTTTATCGCGGTTGTATGTTTCCGTGGGATAAGGAGGCTGTAACATATTAATAACAATATAGTATTAGGTAGTAAGTTCATTACATTACATATTATCACGCAATGTTTAATCAGGTAACTGTAAATATTGACATTATTAGAAGGAAGTCCGCACTGATCGTAGAGCGTACATCAATGTTATTATTGCAGCTGTTACTTATTGAACACTTGTGTGACTATGTTTAGAGATGTCTTAGTAGGTGCATCAATCAATGTAAGTCAAAATTTAGATCACCACTAATGAAAAAGGCATTCGAAAAAAAATCAATGTTAAAAGGCTGAAAATCTGCCGATCGATTCTGTAAAAATCTCATCGTGAAAACTTAGGTGAAGTGAGTTTGGTTTTGCTAGGAATTGACAGCTCACTCCACGCTCACTTCACCTAAGTTTTCACGGTGAGATTTTTATAGAATAGCACCGCAGCACTTTCTCAACGCCAAAAGTTATGAAAGACAACTTTCAAAACACCATTTGCCACTTCCAGCGCCAGATAATATTTTAAGAAGATAGATCATTTATATTACGTGCTTTTGGTGTAATAAAACGTTCCTTCCTCGTGGTTAAATCAGTTTGACCATTAAATTTGACCACGAGGAAGGAACGTAATAAAATTGCCTCCAAGTGTGGTGTTTCGCCGACTTTCGCCACACCCTCGGCAGTACGCTCGGGAACCACCTTGCTAAATAGCATGAGATCTTGGGTTTGATTCCCGGGTTGTGCAGTGTTATTGGGTTTTCCAACAGGAAGATCTCAGTAGCAGCCCGGTCTGGATTCGTGTCCATCATTTCAGCCGAAAGACTGAACTGATGGACACACGCCCCCAAGCCAGTGCTTGACCACTTGACACTTCGACCTGTTCTGTGCTTTTCGCATCCAGAAGATTCCTGCAGCGTTCACCAGGTCATTGGTCCACCATGAGGAGTCTATCGGACAAGCCTATTGCCATCAACTGGCGAGATATGCGTGTGTACTGGTAACTACACCTCTGCTTACCCTTCGGGGGTTATCACACTAATATTATAAAGGCGAAAGTTTGTGAGTGTGTTTGATAGATAGATAGATAAACCATTTATTTGGCGCACACAAAAAGACAGCACAACACACAAAAGTACAGTAGTTTGTATGTTTGTTACTTCTTCACGCACAAATGGCTTCACCAATTTTGATAAAATTTGGTGTGGAGGTAGCTGACACCCTGGATTAATATATAGGATACTTTTTATCCCGATATTCCCACGGATGGACACTTATGCGGGTGAAACCGCGGGACGCTGCTAGTCTTTATATAAAACTTGTCTATATATAGATATAGACAAGCATATAGATGCAGGAAGCCTACGTGCAGTGTCCTGTTAAATATTGTAAATATAGCGTGTACTATACAGTAAGCTTATTATTCGCCTCGTGCATCCACGAGCTAGTTCATTTTATGGAGCACTTTCAAATAACTACTGCGGAAATTAATTTTATAAGTGCCCCCTTCTTTATGGTATTATTTTATTGATCACAAACCAGGTTGTTAATATTACGTGCGACGGTAAAGGTGCAGTGAATAACAGTTATTAGTTATAGTAAATTAACATGATTTGTGGCTGCTATAGTCGTTAGTCTCATAACTTATAAATAGAGTTATTGGAGCGAGTCAAAAGTATGAATATATAGTTTAATAATTATAGCGTTAGACGTTAATTAAGTAGTTTAATATAAATAAATAAAAAGCTTTATTAATTCCTTACAGTTACAACTATGAGGTTTTTACGCTTTGGATATGAAAATATTTTTAAGTATAACGTAAGTATTACGTAGTATACGTACGTATTTTTAAGGCCGCGCTCACTTTGGATACGTTTTCGTACGAATTCCATTCGTGCAGAAACATACGAACACGCACGAACATTCCCGACCTTCTGAGTACTATCACAGGTACTATGAAAGCGCTCACACTGCGCGCGAGTTAGTCGTACGTATACGTACGTGCAAGTCCGACGTCCGAAAACAATCCAAACTTGTTGGGATTTTATTACACGTTCGTACGGGATTTTAAAAATGTACTCAAAAGTATCTCTCCCCATGCGTGTATAACCATAAAACAGTCTGGGGTCATTATACAAATCTTCCATAATGTGATGAAATTCACCGAATTCATCTCTTTTTAAAAATATTTCCCGCACCCATTCGGTTCTACGATAACGACGACAGCGTCGTCGCAATCTACGGTTTAGATTTAGAAGATGATTATCCAAAAGAAAAAGATTATTCATCGCAGCAAAGATGACTTCACGTATGCGCTAACACCGGTACTCTGTCTATTTGACGGAGAAAAACGTATTCAGTGTGCGCCCTCAATTCGTACGAACAGTGTTCATACGTTTACGTACGATATAATTCGCATCCAAAGTGAGCGCGGCCTAAGTGTAACGTAACGTACGTATATTTTTAAGTAGTGTAGTAGTGTGTTAATAATGAAACAAAAAGCTTTACTTAATATTTGTTAGTATTGTGTGTTAGTGCCTTCAATATTTATGTTTCCTCTATGTATAAAGACCGCCTGCTCCAAATGTTTCCATTCGTCCCGTGGTGCGGCTATTCTTGGCCAAAATTTGGCTGTTATTTTCTCAATTCCGCTTTTTGAAAGGTCTGTCTCTCTTTCTTTTCTTATTTCTGGGGGTCCAGTTTGTCACGACTTGGGCCCATCTTTGTGGTTCTAGCCTTTGAAAGTGTCCTGCCCATCTCAAATTTAGTTTAAGTATCTGCTTAATCGCTAATTAAGTAGGTAGCCGAAGAAAAGTTGCAACAATGATTGGTGATGTGTGCATGATGTATAAATAAAAATACTCGTAATTAAAAAATCCTTTTATTTCTTGCATGCACTTTAGATTTACTTTCTTGGTTGTTAGTTTATGTTAATTTGCTTATTCTGGTGTTAGTTTATTAAATTTATCATTTATTATTGTTGTTAGCAAGAATAGAAAACATAGACTGATGATAATGGAGGTAAAAGTCAGTGTCTCGTCCAGTAGGAACAAGGAACGGCCCCCGCCCAAAACTAGATGGCGTATGATAGAAAAAGAGGAATGTGCCAGTATGTTTAAGAGTCAAGTGGTAGATAAAATGATTGAGATGAAGGATATGGAAGGAAAATCTGTGAATGAATGTTGGAAAGAGATGGCAGATTGTATAAGGAGAGTAGCAAAAGATGTGTTTGGAGAATCGAAAGGGAAAGGTATGATAGAAAAGGATACATGGTGGTGGAATGAAGACGTGCAAAAGATGCTTAAAGAAAAGAAAATTGCGTTTAAAGAATGGCAGGGTGTAGAAAACGGGAATGATAGTTTGAAAGAAGATAAGAAGATGATTTATAAAGAATGGAATAGAAAGGCAAAAAAGGCGGTAGTAGTTTCGAGAGCTAAGGCGCAGGAGAAGTTGTATGACTCACTGGACAGCCCTAGAGGCCAGAAGGAGCTCTATCGGATTACAAAAGCAAGAGAAAGGAGAACGAGAGATATAATTCACATTAAATGTGTGAAAGACGACGCTGGTAAGGTTCTGTCCAAGGATGACGAAATAAAAGAACGATGGAAGGTTTATTTTGAAAAACTGATGAACGAAGAGAATAAATGGAATGGTGTGCCCAAAGAGGTACAAGTAAATATGGGTTTGGTGAGAGAAATTAGTATGGATGAAGTAAGAAAGGCAGTCCAAGGTATGAAAAATGGAAAGGCTATGGGCCCAGATGATATACCAGTAGAAGTATGGAAGTGTTTAAAAGAAGATGGATGTATGTGGCTGACTTTATTCTTCAATAAGTTGTTGCATGAAGGAGGGATCCCACAAGAATGGTGCAATAGTTCGCTAGTGCCCATCTTCAAGAATAAAGGTGATGTACAGGACTGCAACAACTATCGAGGGATAAAGCTCATGTCACATAGTATGAAAGTATGGGAGAAAGTAATAGAGAAAAGATTGCGAGAGGAGAGTGAGATTACCCCAAACCAGTTTGGGTTTATGCCAGGTCGAGGAACAATGGACGCCACTTTTGCACTCCGCCAATTGTGCGAGAAGTACATGGCGTGCACACAAGAACTTGCACATGGTGTTCATTGATCTGGAGAAAGCGTATGACAGGGTACCTCGGAATGTGCTGTGATGGGCCTTGAAAGAGAAAGGTTTGCCCGGGAAGTATGTAGAGTTAATTCGTGCTATGTACAGTCAATCTCGTACCTACGTGCGGTCGGCTGCCGGCATTACCGACGAGTTCAGTATGGCTGTAGGCTTGCACCAGGGATCGGCTTTAAGTCCTTACCTCTTCCTGTTGATTATGGACGCTGTTACGTCGGAAATCCAGGAGGAGGCTCCCTGGTGCATGTTGTTTGCCGATGACATTGTCCTTGTCGGTGAAGATGGACCTGAGATCCAGAGCAGATTAGAGAAATGGCAACAGAAGCTGGAGAATGTTGGCTTAAAAATCAGCAGAACCAAAACCGAATATATGTTCTGCGATTTCGGCGGTCTCTCCAGTCCTGGAGCTATAGCACTTGATGGTGCACTTCTCCCAGTCTGTTCCGACTTTCGGTATCTCGGTTCACTCGTGCAAATCGATGGCGAAGTAGATCGGACGGTTAAGCACAGAATTAACACTGGATGGATGAAATGGCGGCAGGTCACGGGAACAATCTGCGACTCCCGCATTCCCCTTAAACTTAAGGGGAAGATATATAAAACCATGATTAGACCTGTTGTCTTGTATGGATCAGAATGTTGGGCCACAAAAGGGATGAATGAAAGGCAATTACATGCAACAGAGATGAGAATGCTAAGAGGGATGTGTGGTGTTACACGAATGGATAGAATAAGAAATGAGTACATAAGAGGAAGTTTGAAAGTGGCACCGGTAACTGAAAAGTTGCGTGGGAATCGGTTGTCATGGTATGGGCATGTGTTACGTAGAAATGAGGAAAATGTCGTGAGGAAAGTTTTGAGTATGGATGTCGATAGCTATAAGAGTAGGGGAAGACCAAAGAAACGATGGATGGAATGTGTGAATGATGATATGGTTAGAAAGGGGGTGACTACCGAGATGACGACTAATAGAGAAGTATGGAAGAAAAAGACATGTTGCGCCGACCCCAAATAAATTGGGATAAGGGCAGGAGAATGATGATTGTTGTTAGCAAGAACCTCTGTCTTCACAGGTCTCCTCCAAAGTTAGCCAATTGTCTCGGTCTTGGGCTACTTCTATCCAGTGTGGACCGGTGACGTTATTTGCATGAAGTATACTTGCAAGTAAGTAAAGTTTTAAAAGTATGTCGCTCTAAGTCCCTTCTGGGTATGGCCATTGGATGGTCGTTATTAGAGTAAGGCTGCAGTCAATAGATAGTACTTATCTAAAGTCCAGAGAAAGGATTGCACGCTTAGCATGACCACAAAAGAAAAGAAAGACAAAATGGCAAACTATAAAAAAATACTACTGCGCGATGTCAAAAATGACGAAAAGAAATGACACTTTGTATAAAAGGAGAGACAATTTTTTTTCATAAATTATATAAAAAATTGTTAAATTTTATTTTAAATAAAATTATTTATAAGTATGTATAATTTTTTTTTACTGTTCTTACAAATCTTTTATCTGATATTCCATCTTTAGGTGCAATATAAGTAAACTGAGACTTTTTTTTATAAATTATATAAAAAATTGTTAAATTTTATTTTAAATAAAATTATTTATAAGTATAAATAATTTTTTTAACTGTTATTACAAATCTTATATCTGCTATTTCATCTTTAGGTGTAATATTAGTAAACTAAATTTGAGAAGGTTTTGCCATAGATACCATGCTGTGTCCATTCTTCGTAGAGATAGAAGTATTCATGCTCAGTGTGCTACATAACATTATCAACCTATAATGATCCCACTGCTGGGACACAAGCCTCCTCACCTTCACCGCATTTACACAAAGTAAAGTGCTTACCCGGGTTCGAACACACGACCTACAACTCGGTAAGCCGGGGCCGTTACCACTGAGCCCTGAGAGAGAGAGTAGTGGTGGCTCACCACCACTACTCTCTCAACGTGCGGTGCATCTTAAAGCTACCTAATAAAATAACACAAGTTTCAAACCAAGATCCAACGTTACCAAAGTTAATTTGGTTTTATTAGCCATCAAAGTGTACGCGTAACAGTTTGATCGCAGACTCGGGACACAATCTCGCGCACGACAATAGATTAGCCCAAGTGTTCCGCTATAGCCGTAATTGCCGATACCGAGTGGGACAAGGCTGTAGTCATTATACACGTGGAAGGGAAACAAAAGAAGGGCAACTCCTCATGCTAATGGCTGCTAAGTGCAGATGACAATGCACCAGCTTTGGAGACTTGAGAAGAAGATGATTAGAACAATGTGCATCTTAACTAATCCATACTCTCCATACTAATACTATAAATTCAAAAGTAACTCTGTCTGTCTGTCTGTCTGTATGTTACGTTTTCTCGCCTAAACCACTGAACGGATTTCAATAAAATTTGGCAGATAAATAGATTGCATCCCGGGGAAGGACATAGGATAGTTTTTATCGACATACCTCGCGGGCGGAAGCTAGTCATATTATAAATGCGAAAGTGTGTCTGTCTGTCTGTTATCTCTTCACGCTTAAACCGTTGAACCGATTTAGATGAAATTTGGTATAGATGTAGTTTGAGTCCCGGGAAAGGACATAGGATAGTTTTTATCTCGATATTCCCACGGGATCGACACATATGCGGGTGAAACAACGGGGCGCTGCTAGTATTATAAATGCGTAAGTGAGTTTGCTTTTCACGCTAAAACGGCTAAACAGATTTGGTTGAAATTTGACACATTGGTAGACCATGACCTGGTTTAGGATATAAGATACTTTTTATTCCGGTGGTACGTTCCCGTGGGATAACTTCCGACCTCAAGACAGGCGAAGCCGTGGGCAAGACCTAGTCTAACATAAAATTAAAAATATAATAATAAAGAGTATTCTATTCTAAAATATGCTCCTGCAAGAAAAAATTACGTAGGTAGACATGTTTAGAAGATGATTAAAGGAACGACTGCAATTAATTATTTTTATATTTTAATTTTTTTCTTATCTTGCACAGAATGCTCTCTCTGCGATGAGAAATTAAGCCTATCTCTTTTCAGGAGAAGGTTCACTCCAATTCCTGAACCCACGTTGGGTTTTCAGGAATTGGAGTGAACCTTCTGAATCTTCTGAGGTTTCCACTTTATGGTTAAATACCTAATGGCGAAAGCACCACTAAAGTGGTTTCAGGACGGTTTTATAAATTCATCAATGTTCCTTATGGTGCACATAATGCTGGTAAGGATAAATCCGGGTCCTTTTAGTGACCTCCGATGGTGAGAATATCGTTAGAACAAGAACACATTGTTGCATTACTCATTGTTGATTTTTCGAGAAATTTTTAGGTATTCATCAGTACGGTCGGCAACAAAACTCCGTCAACACTGTCATTTTTGAATGTTATTAAAACGACTACAAATTTTTTCAATAAACTGCTTTTTAGTTTTTCACACAATAGCAAAGACTTTATATTCTAAAAATTGTAATTCTGCTGCAATTTCGAACAAATATTTTGCTCAATAACTAAGATTTAAAAAACTGAAGTGTTAATCGATTTTTGTTGCTGACTGTACCATTATGAATTTGGAAGAGTAATAACAGTAACCATTTATGAAATCATAAGCCTAAAACTAAGTATAAGTAGTTTATCCTAATTTAACCAAACTTATCCATTATTTATTTTATTATTTATGTACACACAGTAAAACCGATACAGTTGTACGACATATTAGTAGGTATTGAGTACAACGGTACAGTCACGAGCATAAGTATACACTTGGCTTTATTAAAAGGCAATTTTCTCGTTTAATTTTGAATGAAATTTTATTTACGAACATAGAATTTTCGAACCCATAGGTTTACGTAAAGTGTCGCATTTCAACGTTGCATTCGTAATTTCACGAAAAAATCGCAATTGAAAGTTGCCAAGTGTTGACATAATTATTATTGCTCGTGACTGTACTGCGTATTTCTTAAGAAATTTCTTCCAGCAGACCTGCGACAGGAGAAATGAAAAAGAAATGTAGACAATAAATAATTTAACTCCATTGTAAATGACACCAGAGCAACAAGAATACCTAAAAAAGCGGCTCCCAAACGTTAAATCAATGCAAACAATAAAGGAAAGACTAGCTAAAAAGAGATGCAGATTTTAATAAACCCAGACGCAACGAAGCGTCCACTGCAAATTCCCCAGACAATTAATTCTGCTATCATAAGTCCCGAGTTCTATAGATATAAAGTGTCAACGAGGCGGACACCATAAAATAATACCACCATAAAATGGCGATGCGTGCGGCGCAAACCTTAGCTTTAACGACGATTAAATTTCTTTAATACTTGATCGGCTTATACCGGTGGTCTTGCTAATGTATTATCTGGAATGAGTAACATTATGCGGCTGAGGGCTGAGGATGTTATTATGTTTATTAGAGCAGGTTTTGCGAAAAACAGGGTGAGGTTAGAATTAAGGGGCTTACAGGACCTAAACGCATAAAAACGCAAGTTTTAGAAACAATAAAAGTATATGATCGACTACAGTAAACAAAATCAGAAAAATATATGATATTCTTCAGGATATGTGCTAGGTAGGTAGTGTATTGAAAACATAATACAACTAATTTGATACGATAGAAAAAATCATGAAGATACCTCTAAAAACTTTTTTTTACAACAAAAAAAAATCATATTATACATCATCACTCTGGTTTTTTGTCAGATTATTCTACAAGCAACATACTAAAATACTAGTGTTGTAATTTTTAGTCCAAACAATAGATTTTTTTGTAATTAAATAATTGCTTCATATTTTGCAATAAATTACCAGCGTTGTGTCATCGCGCTTCTCTTTCTTTTCTATGCAGTCCGACAGTGACTGCGCTTTAGGTCATGTAAGCCCTTTAAGTGTTGTCATGTGGAGCTTTTATGTGGTGCCGTGGAAAAAGTTTAAGCATTCATTTCAAATAGGCACATAAGGCACTTTTGAACGTCAAAAATACATTAAAATAGAATTGATTCTAGTCGCCCCTTTTAAAAGGTAGTTTAGTATGGAGAATGGGCAAGAAACTCCACTGTTACTCTTTCATAATATTTTGTATACTCACATTAATTATATAATTATAACTAGCTGACCCGGCAGACGTTGTTTTGCCATATAAATTATTTCTTGCTGCCCGGCTCTACTTCGTTTACGTGGCGTCCTACCCCTTACCCTACCCTACTCCTACACTACTCCTATCCTACTACTACACTACTCCTACCCTACTCTACTCCTACCCTACTCTACTCCTACCCTACTTCTACCCTACTCATACCCTACTCATAACCTACTCCTACACTACTCCTACCCTACTCCTACCCTACTCCTACCCTACTTCTACCCTACTTCTACCCTACTCATACCCTACTCGTAACCTACTCCTACACTACTCCTACCCTACTCCTACCCTACTTCTACCCTACTCCCTTAGATATATTAAATTTTTCTCTGCGTAAGAACCATCCTCGTACTTCAAGGAATTTTCTAAAAAAAGAATTAGCGAAATCGGTTCAGCTGTTCTCGAGATTTGCGCTTAGCAACACATTCAGCGATTCATTTTTATATTATAGATGTGCGTGTGGTGTGAGGGCCACTTTGTTAAAACTCTTTGAAAATGTGCTTAGGATTTAGTGAACATTCCAAAAGAATTGTGAAAGTTGGAATCAGATTTTGTGAAAGTCAAATAACCGAGTTATGGACTGTAAAGTTGGGCCCTCAGTTCTCACATAGAGGATTGAGGGCCCACCTGAAACTGATAACCGATGGAAACTACAGAAAAAGTCTTTATGCCAAAATCTAAGCTAATGCCAAACAAAATTTGTGAAAACAAGATATTATCGCAAAACAAATTATATTTAGCCTACATTGTCCCATTGCTGGGCAAAAGCCTTTATAAAAATAATAAATAAACACATTAATTATAAGACAGAATCGACAAACAAAACAGATACTTAAGTTTATTTATTTAATAAAGAATACCAACAGCAAATACGTAAGTTAACCGGTAAACCTCATCACACCCACACTCCATCTCAAAAATTAACATTCGACACAAAAACAGTAATATTTTAACACAGACAATATGTGAATAACATTAATATAATCACAGCGAGGAGCGTTCCGTTCATAAAGCACTCCGTCTAGCTTCATTTTATTTAATGGAACCACATTTAGTTGTTAAATTAAAATGCTGCGCTTACGACGACCAATAAAGGCACACAAGCCATGCTGGATTAAGTCCTGACACTCAACCCTGCAAGAGCGCAGATTTAATCGGGATTAATTCTGTCGCAAAAGCGGTTTTGTACCTCTTTTGAGGCAGGTTGGCCCCTCGTTTGACATATATGCAGTTTTGGCTGTAGTCTATTTTCAGAGTATTTAATTTGTAGTACGAGTAAATATTGATGACAGTTCATATCGCTCCCCAGCGGAACTACTTTATGAACCGGATGTAAAGTGTACTATAATTTCATATTCATCGAGATGCTATGTATGTATGCAATTGTTTTTCCATATCGGTTAAGCCGTTTCTGCGCTATCGAGTACCAAAACAAAGTCTTTATAAACATTCCAAATAATACTTTCAAGAAAAGGTAAAAATGCGGCTTCGTTCCTCGTTTTGAGTAGCTCTGTTGCAATATTATAATATCGAGTCAAATTTAAAATCGTTTCATATCTTTGAGCTCTCAAAATCTCAATGTTCGTCGAGATTCCGGATGACAACCAGATATGATAAAGTGGGATGTCTCATTGTATGTTAAAAAGGTGAAACGCCGGGTTTAGCGGTTATTTATCGAATGGATTTTAATGATAGATGTCCATTACGTCAATTTGATTTTATGGGAGTGTTCGATAAGCATTAATTAGTTAAATTATGTTCCGTAAGTTCTACTTAGTGGCTCAATTAAGTTTTTGAATCATTACGTCACTGAGTGGTTAACTAATGCAATTAGGAAGAATGTTGAATCATTTGAATTAATTGTTTAATAAAGTGTCCTAACCTAACTAAAACTATTAACAAATTAAAATATGGTGTCGAAATATTCATCCGTATCGCTGTCGACTGGTAATGTACCCATGAGACTGTCGGCATTGCCACGTTTATGGCAATACTTATCCTCTGGCCAAAGTAAAAGCCAGCCCTCGGGTCACGGGAAGTATCAACCAGCCGTTTGGAGATTTCATTGAACAAACCATGAGCACTCGGACCCCACGGCCCGAGTGTTTCAACCACAAACGACTCGAAAACATAATTACCGATAAGATTATTATACTTTCACCGCTAGAGGTTTTCCTTTTTATTTATTTTATTGTTTAATTATTTCACTGTAGTACTTATTATAATAATGCACCACAAAAACACACCATTTCTTACAACACAAGACAGTCCCCTCAGCGATCGTAGTGTTAAGATGGGGCGAACGCATTTGAACATATTCCTGCGTTATACATTATTAAGATTCTTCTTGCGTGCCGCGTTCTTCGCTCAAATTGCTCTATTTATACAAAACATAATTCTACCCCTTGAGCATAAGGTGCATTATTATTTGCCTGTTTGTTGTATTCATATGACGCGGTAAGCCTTTCAATTTCCAACAATGCTCAGTATGCGAAAATTGTTGTCGACCTTAGTACGTGTTTGACTTCAGTTAGGCGTCTCTCTTTATTATGTCTATGTTCATAGGTGCTTTGGAATTCACTTTTCTTTGCCAGTGCCATTTCTTCATCTAATAACAGTCACTTGAGCTGACATTTTGCAAATGTTCTGCCCGTTTTATTCCTGCTTTTATTGTGACTATTTCACAATTTGCAGGAGACGGTCCTGTGTCATGGAGTTAGAAAACTAAAGGTGAAAGAATTTATGTCTAGTAAATTATAGCTGTATGTTGCAGACGGAGTTATTCTAAACTCTATTGACTAGTCATTTAATGATGCCATTAATTACATCATGAGCTTTCAACTATCGCCGCTCAACAAACTATCTAAATTCAGATAAAAACTCCGTCTGAATAAAAACTTTTATCTCCGCCTAATAGACGAAAGTTGGGACAAAAATAAAGCTAGTCACTTCATTGTTAGCGTGTAGCCATCAATCTTACCCCATTAATTGATTAGATAGGACGTTCCTATTAAACCGATATCGCAGCCACCCACACAAATCGATCGATTCATCGAAAATCCGAAATGACTCCCGGAATCCGAACATCTAATACGAAATCCAATCTAAATTTTGAATTTATACTCTATCCATTGCGCGTATTCCTTTTTTGACAACAGTCAATATCGATGTAAAAGTTTCGTTGGAACACGAATATTTATGCGAGAGTTTTTAATCGATTTCCAGATACTCTCGCAGTTTGATATCGAATAAATTGAGCATTAAGCTTTAATTCGGTTATGTTATATTGCGCCGGCATCGCATCGATCATCGCAGACGTTAACTGTTACCGGCTTTGATGTTTTGATATCAATATTAATTGGCGTGTCCTGTGCATTTGACTGATCATAAATCTATAGGAAATCAGACTAAATAAAAGTATAGTTTAGTGATGTTATTTTGGTAAGAGTATTAAATGCATTTTTGTTTCTTACGAGTCGGGTTATTCGATTACTCGATACTCGAAATAATAATTAAGTTGATTTATGGTTGCCAGAGAACTTGCTTCCTGTCAATGTAATCATTTTGTTAGTCTTTTGTTTTTAGTAGCATTTGAAATTAAGGTGATGCTATTGTGTGACAGTTTACCGCTTGTTTAGGTATCCAAAGCATAATAATAAGTCTATAATGTGCCCACAACTGGTACACAGGCGCCTTCTCGTTGAGAGGGAGTGGTCGGTGGATGTTTCACGATGTTCTCCCTCACCGTTATGAGAGCAGTGGTGATGAAATAATTTACACAAAGTAAAGCGCCTGTCTGGATTCGAACTTACGACCTACAAACTCGTAAGTCGCGGCGGTTACCACTTTTCCACCACTGCTCCATGAAACCAAAGCTTTAGTTCATTTGTAAAGCAATTTTTGATTTTTATTTTACCAAGCAAAATAAAGTGCAGTTCAAAAAAATAACACCTCGATCCCCTTAAAGTAATACCAGCTTTAATTTTATAGCCTATCACATTCACACTTTATGAAGCGTTCTCTATTTTCTCTATAAAATATGTCTGTCTCTCGCAGGCTAGTACAGTAGGTGAGTACCTACTAAGCGCCAACATCTGGGCAAGTTGTAATGAGATTAGGAACGTTGGGACACCGCACTGGCTCTGTGCTGTTATTAAATCTGCCTCACAGCTTTTACTATAGCGGGTTTCTTTCACAAGGGACTTTTTTATGTTCTGTACTGATTTAATAAGTTTAAGTTCTGAGTTGAGCAGCACGGTTACTGACAAATGCGTGCACTGACTGGACAGGTCCACTCAATCTGTGTGGTTCTTTCCTCAAAAGACCATTTCAGACACCAATCTACATGGTCTTCACACGATCTGACCAAGATTTTGTCTGGACTTTAAAAGAGACTGTGACTTCTGAGTTTGTTTCGGCCTTTCTTCTCAGAATAGTCAGATAGGGAACGCCGACTTCATCTAGTTTAAAAAAAAATATGATTGACGTGTAAAAGTGTTTGTACAAACCTACTTACAGAAAATGAATCATTTATCATTATCATTTATCATTAGTAAATAAAATTCTGTTCGTATTTTCAAATAAAATTGGTGGACTAAATATGCGACTTACGGGCGAAATCCCAGGCTGAGGAAACGCCCGGTTGTCACCATTGCCAGGATCGCCCAGAGGACACGGTGGAGCACACGGTGGAGGTCTGCCCCGCTTGGGTATTCTGATAGGGCCAAAGAAAGCATCTACAGGCATCGATAATTAGAAACATACTTAGCAAACATAATCAGCCCATATGTTCCCACTGATGGGACAAAGGCCTCCTCTCTGTGAGAGGGAGTGGGCCATAATCTACCACGCGGGCCCAGTACAGATAGGTAGATGTCACATGTCTTCGAATGTTTGGTTTTAAGACATGTCGGTTTCCTCACGATGTTTTCCTTCTTCGTTTTGAAAGCAGTGGTGATGAAATAATTTACACTAAGTAAAGTGCCTGTCAGTATATCTCGTAAGTCGCGGCCGTTACCACTGGGCCACCACTACTCACCTGCTCAAAAACATACTTGAAAAGTTCAAATGAACTTAAAAATATTGTAGTATCCTAGAAAGCAAGAGACTTGCCGTAGAATAGTCAAGTGAAGTAAAAATATTGAAAGAAACAAGTTTTCCTTGAGAAATAAAAATAATGGTAAGGCTTAGGAGTGGCACCTTGAGTTCTATCCTCGGTATAACTATAATTATCGTAAATTTTATGTATGTGGTTAAGTATCAAGATATACCTATGCGTAATATTGTAAAGCAGTAAATTAAACAGATTTATATAGTTCGATGGAATAGTCTCCTCAGGGCTCAGGGTATAAGAACTGACAACAATCACAATAAAAATTTGGTAATCATTTCCTATGACATACTACACTGGAAGCCATCCATTCTCTGACACAACAACAATTATTTAAACAACGAAAACAACATATATTCCATGCAAATTGAGAAATAACGATAATTCAAGTCCGAAGTATTAAAACGTCTCTTGATTAATTTAATTCTAACTCTTAACAGACGTTTTTATTTCTCTGATATTTAAAAGTAATTTATATCGTAAATTTAGTTAGATAAACTTGTTCTTTCGATAGCCAGTAATTAATTTAATATCAGTTTGAGATACGATAAAAGCATGGCGCTTTTAAAACATACGGTTTGGCCCACAACCCATCATCATTGAATTAAATAAGTATTCTATTCAGTTTGGACTGACTTATTGACTTGTGGATAAGACTAATATTATAATTTCTTTATATTAGATTTTGTGTGGTTAGATAGGCATAAATTACTGCTAATCTTCTTGGATCATTTATCGTGCTAGGATGTCGAGTAGTGTTAAGCTTATGTCGTGTCTTATGTAGGTCACTATGTGTAAATCACTGAGTGTACATATACACGAGTGACACGCGTTATCGAAAGAGACAACTGCAGCCGTCGACACTTGTCGACGGCTGCAGTTGTCTTGTCAAAGCAAATACTGTTGCTTTTGAAAACCCTGTAGTTACAGGATTTTATGAAAGGTAAAATGACAAACGAAAATACTTATGACCTCTGTGCAATAATGATTTCGTTCATTAGTGGAATGTATGGGCATGATATTTATTCAGATTTGTAACAGTTGTAATGGCAATCATGGAATTTGGTTAAAATAGCTTTTTTTATTTCCGATTTTGTTAATTACCTACTTGTTGACAGGCCTACAATGTCCTCACAAACCCATTGACACTGCTATTTGCAAATATTGTGAGCGCCATTTTTTTTTAAAAACGAGTTTCTTGCCGGTTCTTCTCCATAAGAAACGACCAATTAGATCCGTGCACCTAGCTTCTGGTGTATTATAAGTGCCCATGTAGGTTTATGTGAATAACATATTTTTTTGTCCGAACTGACTATGAAAGAATGAAAAAATCCAAAAGCATTGGTAGGTACCTACATCATCACCCACTGCTGAGCAAAGGTACAGTCGCCAGCACATCAAGCTACCCGAAACTGTCAAATTTTCGCAATCAACTTTGAACCTTAAGGTTTAGCGATAGAGTTGAAAATCTATTAAAGAAATTTGACAGATTGTAGTAGCTTGATGTGCTTCATTACTGCAGCCTTCATTACTGGTCTACGATACAATCAGACAGTGCCTGGCGGGTATGTCATCGATACTCTAGCTAGGCTAAGTAATAATATTTCCATCGCAAATATATTTAATATATTTCAATTTTATATCTCAATACGCCGTATCTAATTAGTGCACTCTATTCATTATGTCGCGACTTCCCATGGTTCATTGAATCATTGGTACGTAACCGCAACCGCGATCGTTGATATGATTACGTAAAAACATCAGCACTTAAGTCCAGTCTACATTACAAGACGTTTGTTTCAAGAGAGTAATCTACAAGTGTATGCACTTGCCTTAATGTCAGCAAGGTTGACATTTGTTGCGAAATTTAATGTAGCACGGAATTATGAACTAGAGTAGTCAAAAGATTTTCCAGGAAACGCTAAAGTGATTTCTATCAAACGTTTTCTGAAGAAGGTAGACTTAAACACAAAAGGAAGTTTCTTTTACAAAAATGTGAGTTTCCGAAGTAGTCTAGAAACACAAAGCGAAGAAGCAGAAATACAAACTTGCAAAGTTTATGTCCAGTAGTGTGTAAAAGTTACTCTTAGAAACAGCATTCATCTGTATCATCAACATAAACAGACCCAACACAACGAAAGCACAGCACCACTACTCGCAGCCTGTCCTCTTTAAAATTGCACAGGTGTATAATCTAAAACAGCTAGCTAGCTATGTATATCATTTTATCTAAGTCTCGGCCACGTCGGATGCAAAATTGCCGGCGTCCGTAAGTAGCGGCTACGGGCAGCCTCCAGGCTATCGTGAACCGACACGCCTAGTACGCTGGTGCATAAAATAAACAACTTTAAAAGGCGTTGCACAGACGCAGTCAGATCGAATGTGATATTTCTTAGGTTGTGCCTTGTGTGAGCAAAATGTTGTTGGGCTTAAGCGATATTCTGACAACTGGGATAAAAAATCTATCAAGTCAAATATAAATAGGAATAAAAGATCTTTCAAGGATGGTCAAATTGCAGGCAAGAAGAAAATTATAATAATAAACATTTATAGTGAAAGAAGCAGGAGAGAATCACAATTTCAAATTCATCAGCAAAAAAAACAGCACATAAAAAAATGACAGTTGATCGCGTTTGCTTTCAATTTGACAGTTCAGCTAAGTCCATTGCGTTATTTTCGTTGTTGAGCAGACAAATTTATTAAACCTAAGAAGCAATGGATTAGAAATATCCTTCAAATCTTTCGGATTGTGATTGAAACTGTTACGCAATTAGGATACAGTTTCTTTATCTTCTCAATACAAAAATCGCGTAACAAAAAGATTTTTAAATTTTCCACTTGACCATAACATATTTTACGTTTTATTACCGTTTGTGAAGCTCTGCCAAAGAGGTAGAAATGAATAATTATGTTAAACAAGAAAACACAGTTCTTTCTATTTGCCAACCATATAATATTGGTTTACAAAGCTTTATTTTGAAAGCTTTGTAAATCAATCTAAATGTACCTACATCAAATTAAATGGTTGTCCACAAAACAAACAATTGTCTTCCCGTATGTATATTCACTGTATTCAGATAATTCAGAGACCATGTCACGTGCCACGGAACCACATCTGCGAGCCGCTCGCATGCTCAATCAAGCATTTATAGTCAACAACGGTCCATACGTGTTTGGAGGTCTTTCAAATTTTTATTGAGATGAGGAAATATGCGTCTGCAATTTTGAAAGAGCCAGGGTTAAAAAGACTATAGTATTTGTTATTTTTCGCACTTCTTATTAATTTTTGAAAGCCAGTCCAGTGTGTTCAATTAATGTTAGCGAAATTTAAAGTTTAACTCTCAAACATTTCGCAATTCAGAGCGTTTGAAGCTTTTTTAAGGCTCCATTATATTGTTACATTAGTAATTTAAAACATTGTTGTTTTAAAAGCTCCCGAGTTTCTAATTCAGCAATGTTTTCAAATAATGCTTACAATGTTGGTGAAAAACCAGAGCAAAAAATAATAAAATGTTCACATGTTACTTTGTCCAAATAAAAATTTTGATAAAGCATCTGGATTGTATATTTTATGTACGGACAATCTGAAAAGAAAAAACTAATAGGTATTACTTGAACATTTTAGTTAATAAAATATAATTATTCTTCAATGTTGTACAAGTATGCATCCCGCCTAAAGCTGACGGAAAGAGGCTGCGCGCGCGCCGCCGACGGGCGCGACTCGCGCGCAGCTGCGTGCCCCGTTTAACTTATGTGTTCCTCTGAGATTGCATTCACCAGATACCTATAGCTACACCGGTAAATTAAGCGATATCTATGTCTGGAGTAATCGAGTACCTTATCTACCAGTAAAACGGTGAATTTCATGATAGTGCTATCTCAGTTTATGAGAGCAATCATAGAGTTTTTTCTTGGTGTTTTGTATAGGGAACTGCTGATTTTTGTCTAGTTTTATGGTTGGTCCTATAGTGAAAATTGCTCATAGTAAACAATACCCACAATGACTTTCAGGTGCTCAGTTATTTCGATTACACGAAATGAAACGTAACGTTATGCACCCAAATTCTAGTATGTAAATTGTTTTCCCAGCATGAAGAATTAACATAACACATAACTTGAGCAAAGTAACGACTAGACAGGCAACGTTCTCATGATCATTATGCTTCCGAAAATATAACTCAACGAGAAAGTAAGTATCGTTCCCAGCACATATGAGACACCACAGTGTGAACAGACACTGTTTCTCACCAATTGGCAGCATGAAAGAAAAACACTCATTGATTGAGACTAACAGTAATTATCGCAATTACTGCAGCCGAGCATTGAACCGGAACGAACCGTTTTCTGGAAGGCGGTGACGCGTGAGTCTTACTATTGACCTCACACACATGAACACATGGCTCTGTTTACTTGTGTACTTCACATAGGTAGGTACTATAGACTCCGTGTCCTACCGGGATTACCATCAATTTATTTATAACATTTTACATGATGTAACGCTCTGTCAGCTTTCAAAGCTGATCTCTATTATTTTCTATCTTCTAAATATATTTTCTATCTTCTTTTTCTTGGCTTTGGGGGAGACCTTTGCCCAGCAGTGGGATAGTACTGATTGATTAAAAAAGTATATAATGTTTATATCTTATCAACTTATGCCTCGGAAAGCACGTTAAGCCGTTGGTCCCGGCTGTCATTCGTCGATCTTTGACAGTCGTTACGAGTAGTCAGAAGCCTGAAAGTCTGACAATCAGTCTTACCAAGGGGTATCGTATTACCCAGTAACTGGGTTATGGAGATCAGATTGGCAGTAGCTTCACGTAAAATACTGGTATTCAGCTGCATCCGGTTAGACTGGAAGCCCCCCAACATAGATAGACCCCAAAATAGTTGGGAAAAGGCTAGGCGGATGATGATATCTTATCAACTTATAAAATACTAGCGGAGGTGGCATGGAAACACCATGCAGGCTTAAACTGCAGTATACTGCAGTTTGCCCTTATCTATATATATACATATTTATATATTATAGTTGATAAGGGCAAGACATGTGGTGAGGTACAGCCCGCCGCACCACATCAGTGCTTACATTTTGACATTGAGAGCGCACGACATAAAGTCGTAGCAGTAAAGGTGATTTTCGTACAAGTGTACATTGTTCAGGTTACTTTTGAACGATGATATCAGTGACGTTTGAAACCGCTGAATCGTTTTGAACGCATACAGTTGATTGAATTATGGATCAGTTAAAAAAGTGCGATTGTCGCATAAACGTGAAATGGGCGTTGAGGGATAGACAGTTATTCACATATCCATTGGATACGTTATTGATTGGAGTTCATACTTAATCAAGCGTAGTTTTCTGTTTCGAGGGTAACGAATCGATAGTCGTAGTCATCATCATCATCTGCCTAGCCTTTTCCCAACTAAGTTGGGGACGGCTTCCAGTCTAACCGGATGCAGCTGAATACCAGTATTTTACATGGAGCGACTGCCTATCTGACCTCCACAACCCAGTTACCGGGTAATACCCCTTGGTAAGACTGGTTGTCAGAGTTTCGGGTAAATACTCGTAGTATGGTATAGTAACAGTCGTAGTATATTATGTAAATTATTATTATTAAACAATGCCTACGATTAGTTCCACCTCGTAGGATTAATTAATTTGCGCTAGGAAACTAAAATATGGAAATGTTGAAACATTGTATTCCAATAAAGACCTTTTTTTTTTGCGGATGGGAAATCATCAAATGACTCCTCCCGCTCTGGGTGGAGCGGAAGGGAGTGTCAGACTCTTACTGACGAAAACCCACCCGTGTTCCTTCCTAAGCCCTTTATGTTCCGGGCCAGCGGTAACCCTTTCGGACAATCCCGCTGGCCCGGCAGGCTTCGGCCCTAAGGGGCCCCTCCTCAATGTTGACATCTCTTTGAGGCGCGCGTGGAACACGTACGCGCCGTCCGGCACGGGCCTGGTCCTGATCGGACGGTGAGTTACCCATTACTCTCCGCCCGCAGGCCCCAATAAAGACCTTCAAAGGTCCTTTTGTATTGTCAAGAAATCTGTAGAATCATAATAATCCAATTAGATTCCGTCAGCGCTCTGACATTAAACTTCCATTCTGCTCACTCCAACAGAATGCAAGCTTTACAATCAACACAGATCTTCGCACCTAGATGTTTCAATAACTTCCTCATAACGGAACGATGGAATGCCCCAAATTGGAATTGCTGGCCGATATTGGGCGATTCACAAAGCGTTGCCTTTTACCGGATACAGTCCGAACAAAAACCAGTGTGCACAATTCGCGTTATTGATTTAACACTTAGTCTGCCGGAACGTAGACCTACGCGAGACACAATGGCTTTTTAATTGTGTCCGTAATTACGGCACACAAGCGGTTAAAAGTGTTTCAAATTCGATGTGTAGCGAATATGATGGCAAAACACCTTTGCTTTGATTTAGTATTTAGTTACAGGTAAAACCGGGCGAGTTTTAAATTCAACTTTTACGTTTGTAATACCTACTGAACTTGTTTTTTTCCTAATCTAGTTTAAAAGTTGTGTGTCTAGTTCAAAGCTTAGTTATCTAAGCATTTTAATTAGTACAAGAATAAGAGTTTATTTATCACTGTCTCGTATTTAATTCTATCTCTTTAGGGATCCGTACCAAAATGGTAACAACAGAACCATTATGGTGAGACTCAGTCTGTCTGTCTGTCTGTCACAGCTGGATATCTCAAGAACTACTAATGCTATTAACTATTTTGCAAATAAGAAAGAAATAAAAATATACTTATGTATATTTTTTTGCAACATGGGACTGAAAGGGGGTCTGAAAAATTCGAAGTGGGGCTACTAGGGCATGTGGGGTATCATATGAGAGAGCGCAATTTGCACATTTTCAAACATTTTCCTTTTTTTAGGCCGCATAGTTTTCGACTTTTGATGAAAATATTTAAAAAAATACCGAAAAAAAAGAAAAATCTGAAATAATTGTATGTGATAGAAATTTATGTAAAGATTACAGGAAAAATAAAACGAAGTCTCTAAATAGCAGACTTTTCAGAAATCATCAACAAAAGATACATTAGTTCCACTATCTGAGAGAGAGATGGCGCTGACATAAAACTGCAATATTCTATACCACAGTGCACAGTGTTAAAATTCTCTGACACATGTTTAAAATTCACATCGGCGAGGCCTATCCTCGCCGATGTGAATTTTAAACATGTGATGTTAAGAGCGTTTACGCCGTACGGCATTTCATACAAACTTTCAAGCCCTTGTTTTTCGAAATTAATGAACGGAATTTAATGAAACTTCCTAAGCATAAGCAGGATACAAAGGTCTAAAAAGTTAGTAGAGAACATTTTCGAGATGTCTTATATAAAAAAAGATAACTGGAAATATCTGTTTCTATGGAAAGTTTAAAATCGGTCTAATTTGGCTGTAACACTATTTTTCGAAAATGTTCTCTACTAACTTTTTAGACCTTTGTATTTTGCTTATACGTACGAAGTTTCATTAAAATCGGTTCATTCACTTCGAAAAAAAAAGGGCTTGAAAGTTTGTATGAAATGCCGTTCAGCGTAAACGCTCTTAAGGAACCCTCGGTGCGCGAGTCCGACTCGCTCTTGCCCGGATTTTATTTCTATTGATGCAACTGAAAAAATTGTGGTATCTTAAAACTTATCTAGTCCAAGCACTCACACACACCCTCACTCCTACACATATAAGTCAATGACAACCCCACTCACACTACCACTCCACACTGCATCTCTACATACAGTTTGCATGTTTACGATTCTTATTTAAACACCAAAGTACCTAAACTTTAACATGTCATAGTTGTCCGTTTCTACATAGTTTTTAACTTTTGCAGCTATCGTCGTTTCTATTCTAATTTGTTGTAAAAAACTATTACTTACTTTCTTTTTTAACTTGTTCTTCATTTAGTTCATATCCAAAACTTCTCATACTCTCATCTTATTGTACAATATGGTAGGAGTTATACTTCCGCATTCGATAAAGCATTACTCGATAACTTAGTCTTAAATATTACACTCATTCTCTCTACAAACGAACAACGCATCGTTATTCAGTCACGGAAACGTCAATAACAGTGGAAATCATCGAATAATTTTCACATAAACAGCAAAATTATACACAATGTCATTTTGTTTGTATTTCAATAGAATGTTTATGACCTCAAGCGAGGCTTCCAAGCGGCGACGAATCTATTCATTAGGTTTTTTGCACAAATGCCTGAATAGGGTCGTTGGGTAATATTGTAACACGCCAGTATCGAATAGCTGACAGATTCATAGTTTTTGTTAAGGCGCTAATTTTGATTTGTTTTGTCTTCATAAACAACTGTCAGCGCCCCGCAGTTTCACCCGTATAAGTGTCGACCCCGTGGGAATATCGGGCTAAAAAGTATCCTATGTGTTAATCCAGGGTGTCAGCTACCTCCATCATTTTTTTTAATCAAAATTGGTTCAGCCGTTTGTGCGTGAAGAAGTAACAAACATACATACACACTCACAAACTTTCACTTTTATAATATTAGTGTGACTAGCTACGCCCCGTGGTTTCACCCGCATAAGTGTCGATCCCGTGGGAATATCGGGATAAAAAGTAGCCTTTATGTTAATCCAGGGTGTCAGCTACCTCCATATTTTTTTTCATCAAAATTGGTTCAGCCGTTTGAGCGTGAAGAAGTAACAAACATATAAACACACACACACACTCACAGACTTTCGCCTTTATAATATTGGTGTGATGTGATAGTGTAAGCAGGTTTCAGATTCCATGAAGATATTGTTTTCTGTTGCTTTTTAGTTCGCAATAATTTCCTCATTAAGTGCCACGTTGGTCTACTGGTCGCAAGCGCTATTGCTGAACATGAGGTCGTGGATTCGATTCTCGGGTCTAGCAAAGTGTTAATAGGTTTTCCATCTCCAATTTCTCAGTAGCAGCCCGAAGTCTGGATTTGTTCCAGGTTGATGGCAATAGCTTCGCCCCCTATTACATGGGACCCAAACGTAACTGCCGAAATGTGGATGTACAGACGCCAGCACATCAAGCTACCCGAAACTGTCAAATTTTGCCAATCAACTTTTAGCCTTATGCTTTAGCGATAAAGTTGAAAATCTATTAATGAAATTTGACAGATTGTAGTAACTTGATGTGCTGGCGTCTGTACTATATGTACACCTTTGCTTTCCCATGCACGTAAATGCAGGTGTGATGATGCTACGTTATTCCATTGTTTTAGTTATACAGGGTGATTGAAAGATGGGTGTAAAGCTTTAAGGCGAAGATAATACAGACAATTTAGAATCATTTAAGCCATGGTTGTCTAAGACGAAGTCTTACCAATTTTTTTTCACCAAACTTTTATGTTTTTTATGTCTAATGACACAGGGGTCTAAAACATGTTTTGCTAGATTGCTTACACATTACTTTAACTTAATAAATTAAAAAAAATCACCTAATTTTTATGTTTTTGATGTTTAATGTCACACGGGTCTAAAACATGTTTTGCTAGATTGCTTACACATTACTTTAATTTAACACATTGAAGGACACTGAACGAGACACAATAGAAGTTTTATTGTTATTACGTCGAGAGGCGTTCAGTGTCCCGCAAAGTGTTAATAAATTAAAAAAATCACGTAATTTTTATGTTTCTTATTATGTCTAATGACACAGGGGTCTAAAACATGTTTTGCAAGATTGCTTACACATTGCTTTAATTTAATAAAATAATAAAATTAAAGTGAATTAATTTGTCATTCAATTTGGCCATAAATAAGCAGTTTACTAAAAATTTTGGGAATTTTCGAAAAAATAAAAAAATTGGTAAATACAAATTGGTAAGACTTCGTCTAAGACAACCATGGCTTAAATGGTTCTAAATTCTCTGCACTATCTTCGCCTTAAAGCTTTGCACCATCTTCCAATCACCCTGTATGATAGGTAAATCAACAGAGAAAGTACCTACATACTTAGTGCTTCTAAATAGTTTTGCAACAGATTTTCAATCGATTCACGATTGATTGATGAATTGATCTGGTAGGTTGCTCGCTGATACGAGCAACCTACCAGTAGGTATAGTTTCTTTAAGTTCCACACATTCTCAGTTATAATCATCATCTTCCTCATCATTGGCAGCCTTGTTCACCCACCGCTAGATATACGTCTCCGCCTTTTGTGCCATGCTTCCCTGGTATGTGTGAGTCTCGTCCACGGCTTCCCTGCGATCTTCTGTAGGTCGTTCACCCACCTGGCTATTCCTCTGCCAACTCTCCTTATATCGTTTTCATTTATAATTTTCCTTAAGTTTTCTGATAGTAAATACCTATACCACTCTAGCCTAAACCCATTTCACTTCAATAGATGGCTACTTCATCATAACCTATATCAATAATGACCTTTATTGCTACATTAATAAAGTTTAACGCTTGTTCCTTAAATTAACATCATGTACCGTTGAAATTAATAACCTTTACGGCGCCCATAACGAGTTTGTGAAATATAAATTGCCACAAAATATAGCCTATTATTACAGTTTTGAGTTTAAAGGTTTGACATGGCTGGTGACAGTGTGACATTTTAGAGCCATTTATTATGTAAAATTAATTTATTTTTATGTTTGTAGCGCAGTATCGGCGTAATTCAAAATTACATTCGTTTTTAGTCAAATAAATCACACTAATATTGTAAAGGCCAAAGTGTGTGGGTGTGTGTGTTTATATGTTTGTTACTTTTTCACGCTCAAACTGCTGGACTAATTTTGATAAAATTTTGTATGGAGGTAGCTGACACCCTGGATTAACGTATAGGCTACTTTTTATCCAGATATTCCAACGGGATCGACATTTACGCGGGTGAAACCGCGGGGCGCAGCTAGTATTGAATAAGTACCTATGGGTTTTTCATTGAATATTATTTAAGAGAGACAACTAAGTGTTTCGTATTCCTACAACGACTTTCAACAAGCCTTTTGGTAGCATATGTCTATCCAATACATATTTGACTTCTCCATCATCGCTGATAGAATTTCACTTTGTCTAAGCCCATAAGTGCGCTTCAAATGTAATGGAACAGTACCTCCTCAAGCCTAGCTAAGTACTTTTCTTTTTCCTTTAATCACATCAATAACACGTAAATATAACTAGCTATTATTCAATATTAATAATTAATTTTAGATCGCATAAGGCGATGGTCACACTTGCATGGCGTGGGAGAACTCTCTTTGTTTTCAATTAATATGTTAGCATTACCAAAATGCATTCTGACGGCGCATAAATCAGATAGCACAGTTACCATTGCGGTTTAGCCAAGCTAACGAAAATTAATGCTTGTTTTGACGCAGCAATGTATATCGTACAAGTGTGTTCTATTTAACCCATTCATAGTATTATGATGGTATTGTGGTATGGTGGTGTTGGTCACTGGCGGAACTCATACATGGTTCCACCTTCATGGTCACTTGGTTCGGCACATAATTTAGTACCGCCTGTGTATTCATAAATAAGTTTCTATTAGAAATTCTAGTTTTTCTGCCTCTGGCTTGGTAATTACGTGATATTTTGTGGTGGATAGACAGTCACTGATTTACAGTAGTTATTGCCATTTAAACATGCCTTGATCGATTTAATGAAAAGAAGGAAGGGTCAGTTAAGAGACAATGCCACAGACGCCGAACTTCGTAGCCATTTTAAAGTATCGAGAAAAAAAATGTTGTTCAAAACAGACCATGAGCTTATCAAAAATAAATGTAAGTAGAGTTATCGTACCTATAGTATAGATTCATAGGAAATGAACGAGTACGTAAAGTATGACCAAGAAGAAGCTAGAAGCCGAAAGACGTGGACGTCTTTCGGCTGAAATGATCATGATGATGATCACCATCACCTAAGCACATTAAGTTGGATCTTTCGAGCCAACTTCTAGCTTCTTCTATGTTCAGTAGTGGACTACTAAACATAGGCCGGACCAAGCGTCGCCACGTCGGGGGGTCCTAAGCTTCTAACATCCAGCTAACAATCAATCTTCCTAGCTTTTTTCATAACAACATTGGGGTCGGCTTCCATTCATTAAACTGATCTCGGTATTCAGCTCATACCAGTACTTTACATGTCTCTGACCTCCATAACCTAGTTAGGTACTGGGTAACACGACACCCCTAGGTAAGACTGGTTCGCTGACTTTTTGGGCTCCTAACTACCCGCAACGACTATCAAAGATCAAAGAATGACAGCCGGGACCAACGGGTTAACATGCTTATCGAGGCACGGAGGGGTCTCGATACGTTTGGTTTTTATTGGCGTGTGTTAGGTTAGGTTCAGCCATTTCTGACCTACTGCAGATCAAAGGCCTCCCTTCCCTCCTTCCACTAATCCCTTTCCAGGACTGTTATAAGCCAATCCTTGTGGAAAGAGTCGAGTTCGTCCCGCCATCTCATTTTGGGCCTATATGTCGTTTGTTACTGTTTGGGACACATTGTGTTGTGTTTCGTAAAGTCAATTACTTATTGTTGTATACAATCAAGTTCTTCTAAATGAAAAGACAGCTGTGCTGCTTGGAAGTTTGTTTCGTTACTTCTTCTTCACAGCTAAAGCACAAGAAGGTGGTGAAGGGCGGGCGTTTAGAGGAACTGTCTTATGTAATGTTGACGTTCAAAAAATGCAGCAGTGCTATTCTGAAACCATTCACCGTGAAAAAATGCAGCAGTGCTATTCTGAAACCATTCACCGTGAAAAAATGCAGCAGTGCTATTCTGAGACCATTCACCGTGAAAAAATGCAGCAATTCTGAAACCATCCACCGTGAAAAAATGCAGCAGTGCTATTCTGAAACCATTCACCGTGAAAACTTAGGTGAAGTGAGCATGAAGTGAGCTGTCATCTGTCATCCCACCATGCTAGATGCTTGGGATTGACAGTATTGACAGCTCTCTTCACTTAAGTTTTCACGGTGAGATTTTAACAGAATAGCTCAGCTGATTCTTAGCCTAGTTTGAATGAAGATTTTGATCCACCCGTGTGGCTGTTATCGTTTGGCTAGAAGTCTCATCGCGTCTTGCTTACAAGTGAAACCTAATTAATAAAAGCTGGTCGACACGTTACAAAGTCTTTTATAAAAGCTTTTATTACCAGTCTCATTATGACTGGCCCACATTGTCCGCAAGACAAAGGCGGCAACATTGCCACAATGGTGCTATCAATGTACGTAATCATTTGTTTCAATTCAATTTTAATCAACGCAGTGAATTGCGAAATCGTGATCGTTATTCATAGAAATATGTAGTTGCGTACATTTGAATGTTCTAGAAAGGCAAAGCTTTCTAAAAAAAATGTGAATCATGGTGCTGATTCGTTCAGTTGCGTCAATATGAAAAAAATCTAAAAAAAAAACACACAAAACGTTGTTGTTTTTTTTTTCTCCCTTTCGCCAGTTATGTTTAAGTCGCATTTAAAAACCTGAAACTATTTTCAGAGAGGCAAATATTATTTATTTATTTCTAAAATCACAATTCGTCACTTACAGAAGTGCCAGGCACTAGCAGAGAACTTAATGATTAAAGGACGTAGAAGATACCTTCAGTTGAAATATATAAGTTACAAAGTAAAACCATCAAGGAAAATATTATAAGTCTAAAGAACCACGCTGCCTTCTCTTGAGTTCCTTATCCCATAGTACAAAACAAAGTCGCCGAAATGTCTGTAAGCGCATACCTTCCGAATAACTGCACCAAATAGGATAATATTTTTTTTTGTTGTGTCCGGTATTGTCAGGACAAGATTTGTATGAAAGAAATTTAGGAAATTCGAAAAAAAATTGCAACCCTGCTTAGCTAGAGCGGGCCGCTAGTCAATAATAACTGATTTCTATGATATTCTCCCTGTCCCAGCTTATCCGACAATCAAATCCATTTTGTTGTGAAGTCAGCCTTCTTTGTCTTGTTTCAACGACGCGATGGTCTAAGTATAGTCCTCCAGACAGTATTTCAGCCATAGCGGCCAATCCCAACAGAGCCAAGTCTTCGGCGCGAGAGATGTCATAGTGCACAAGAGTGTGAGACACAGGTACACTCCCTCTTCCCTCACTCTTATAGTCCGATGGGACGGCAATCCGACACGACCGGAGAGAGATCAGGAGCAGCACCAACGGCTTAACGTGCTTTCCGAGGCACGGGGGTATCACACCGCCATCTTCCAAACTCCGGGCTGTTACTAAGAAATTCCTAATGGAAAAACCCAATAACACTTAAAAGCCTACGCAGACCGGGACGGCATGGCAAGGCATTTTGCCGTCAGTCAACGCATACTAGTCCCGAATACCGCGGCCTTCCAGCGGCTTCCCCGCTTCTCTGCGCCCGCCGCCTCACCCCGCGGTATGTCACAACGAGCGCCGGAGTCCTTGGCATGCCGTTGCCTACCGCAGGACGCTACGGCATCCCGCCGCGGGAGCCCGTGTCGCGTCTTTCAATGCCGTGCAATGAAATTCCTTGTCGATGCCACGACATCATTTTAAATCATAGCATTTTATGTCGTATTTCTATATCGATACGTTTGAATGTCCATTAGTAAACATTTAAATCTTTTGCCATGCCGTCCCGGTCTGCGTAGGCCTTTACCCGACCTGGGAATCGAACCCAGGACCCCACGCTCAGCAGTCGCGCTTGCGACCACGAGACCAACGGGGCAGTCACGCTCTAAGTACCTCGAAATTGGTAGCCTATTACAGTTCTGCTGCAGGGCAAAGGTTTCTCATTTAGAGAAGGCATGAGCATTGATCACCACGTTTGACAGACTTATATTAACTACTAGCTGCGCCCCGCGGTTTCACCCGCACAAGTGTCGATCCCGTTCGAAAGACACGTGGCGCCATCTATTATCATAATAACGTTATTGTTGTTTTCCTCGGGAACAGCACTTTTTTACGAGATGAAAGGTACCTTATGTTCGTTTCTCAAGGTAGGTACACCTGACAACGTATATGCAAAATTTCAGGATGATCGGTTCAGTGGTTTAGACGTGAAAAGGTAACAAACAAACTTATGATAAGTCCAGGTCTCCTTATCATGTTTTCTTTCACCGATGTCAGTTATGTCCAAGATAAACTCAGAAACTACATAATGAATTGATTGAAAAAGTCACATTTGTACAAATGTATATCGCTGTTACAGATTACACCCAAATACCCACAAACAATATTAATTTAACCACTTTTAAGCTTGACAACTTTAATACATATAGCCCCATATTATGTTCTTGGCTGCACACTGTAATGTCTACCTTCATTTAAAACGTGTAATTACACCCGGCGCGGTCAGGTTGACCACAGCTTTTCATTAAAGGATTAACGTTAAGCAATTTTCAATGCGCTGCATGCACGAATAATTTGTGCAGAGTTGCGATTACAGTTATTGGATCTTCTATGTGATGCTATACAACGTTTTTTTTAGTATATTATTATGCGAAACCTGAATATAGTTTGTTCAGAATAAGTAACTGATTGGATTCCAATAATAATACCCTATGTTACAAAAATATTAAAAAAAGGTTAAATGTTGGACACCGAGCGACACTAGTAGGTTATCCAATCTCCGCGCCGAACGGTTAGGTACCTAGGTACTATCATCAATGAGCGCAAGACGGAGCGGCGCGGGTGAGCATGTTTTTGTACAGACAAACAGGTAACTTAACAAGCTTATAACTTTGTGATTTTTCATGATACAGATTTGAAATTTTGTACATAGAGTCTTTACATAAAAATACTAGACACGTTTCGGGTTTCGCATATACTAAAAATAATGCTGTATACCAGTGATGTTAATAACTATGGTGTCCGATGTTTTCTTATTCTATTTTACTGCAAATTAATAAAAATCTGAGTTAAAAATAACTCTGCAATTTTATTTATGTGTGTACCTGAACAAATGTAGTTCTGTTTATATTTTCTAAAGGGGGTTACAGGACCTAAACGCAAAAAAACGCAAGTTTTAGAAGCAATAAAAGTTTACGATCGACTACAGTAAACAAAATCAGAAAAAATTATGATATTAGGTAGGTAGGTAGGTAGGTAGTGTGTTGAAAATATAATACAACTAATTTCATTCGATAGAAAAAATCATGAAGATACCCCTAAAAACTTTCTTTTTACAATAAAACCTATAATAGTACATTATGATACATGTGTGCTATGTTGATCATTATGCTCGAGGCGGTATTATTCGCGCGAGCCGCAGGCGAGTGCGATAAGAAAGCCGAGAGTCTAATGATCAATGCACACGCGTTTCAAACGACGTTTTTCAACACACTTGTGAGGAAAAAAACAGACTTGTATTGTTAAATATTAACTTGTATGGAAAATGGCACGCTAGTTTTGTCTTTCCGCATAGCCAGCACTAGCAATGCGCGCGCAAGTGTAAATAAAAGCACTGACCACAGAGCATGTAAAAAAAAAAAAAAAACAATTGGAGTTTAGTTAGTATGGAATTAGAAAGTACTATTGGCATAGAGAAATATACCTACATTAGTTCAGTGAGAATCCGCAATGATAGAACGCCAGTCAGGGTCTTTTCCGTTTGGTTTCGGGTAGGGTCCACGGACAATTTAAGGTGGATAATTAAAATTTTCTTACATTTTTTGTAATTTGCAGGTCAGTATCAGGTTGCATCTTGATCAAAGATGATTCGCGACTATAATATACAGAGCGTTAGGTTAAACGAGGGACATACTTTGAGGGGAGTTAGTACTCATGAAAATGAACAACTTTTAATATGGGATTAACCCTGAAATCGCGAAAAATTCAAATTTTCTTAGGTTTTTTCGGACAATTTAAGGTGAATGCGCAGTGGTAGACCACTGCGCATTCACCTTAAATTGTCCGAGGTCCCTGCGCATTCACCTTAAGGTAAATAAATATTAGTTAATTTTGGGACCAAGGACAATACAGACTATTAAAAAAAAAAGTGAATTGATGAGATTAAAAAAGCGCGCATCTCCGACTAGTAAATAGTTATCTGTGGAAATAAAGCACATGTGGATTAAAGTAAAGAAAAAGCACGCGTTTTTAATACACTGCATTATGGACCTAAAAGCGGTTCAATAAGAGCCACTTTACGAGCAAGTGTGTTGAAAATAGAATTATTCTGATTTTTGTCAGATTATTCTACAAGCAACATACTAAAGCACTAGTGTTTTATTTTTTTAGTCCAAACAATTGCAATAAATTACCAGCGTTTTGTCATCGCGCTTCTCTTTCTTTTCTATGCAGTCCAACGCTTACCGAGCTTTAGGTCATGTATTCCCCTTAATTTAAGATACAAAAGAAAAGATAATTTTACAGTCCCTGCTCGATAGAATCTGCTTTAATATCGCAGAATGACGTTCAGACATTTTCTTTAAATATCTGACTGGATTAAAAATGTGACACTGATAATTAAAAGTATTTAAATAAAAAAAAATATTTCATAAAATTACCAGTTTATTCAAATAAGGGCTGGTTTTTCCATCGGCAGATAACCTTTATTCGAGGAATAAAATCGACGTTTGACAGTTATTGTATGAAATAACTGTCAAAATTTCAAAGTTATCAGACGATTGAGAAATCAGCCCTAAATGGTTTTGGTAGATGTCAACTCGACGTTGGTCAGGATGTAAGTATGCTATGTTAATGTTTGTTTTCTAGTAATTAAATATTCTATGAAACAGTCTTCTCAGTGCGGTAGCTTAAAAAGGTACATATTACATAATTATACCGATTGCATAAAGGAAAAAAAATGACGAAGATACCTATCCTATATAATACTTCACTGTAAAATCGAGTTTCTGGACTTTGCCCGTATTTAAATAAAACATAGATGAGTCAAGCATCATTATAATTTAATTCATGTAAAACAGAGGTCAAATCAGACTGTGTGAATGAGAATCTAATGGCCCATAAAACCAACTAAGCACCTTTAAAAAGTAAAGTGATGTTAACAACGATTTCACCCTCATTATGTTGTAATAATTTATAGTTTACATGGTAAGGTAATTAGATATAAATTAGTAACAAGACACAAAATGTTGGGCGTCCCGTCACTGTGACTATTATTATGGCCCTTGTACAAAATATATTTCATGGAGACATTAATTCTATAAAAGATGGTTAACTTTAATGCTCCTTGTTTCGAATGTTGAAAGCTGTTAAAATATGTTCTGTTAATGTCTGCCTACGCGTATCACTATTAGCCCGTAAAAGGTACCTACTAAATGTGTTTGATGATGCAGTGTCGATGACACATTCGTTGTGTTAAAAAATCTAAGAATAATAGAAAAATAATCGACTTAGGGCTGATTTTACCAAAGTCAGATAGATCTTTTATCCGTGGAATGAAATTGACGTCTGACAGTTCTAGTATGGAAAAACCTGTCAAAAATTCAAAATTTATTCTCAACATAAGACCTATAAAAGTTTGGTGAAATTCGCCCTTAGTCAAAAGACATTAAATTGGACATTAGATGGTCGGCAACGAGTGAATTCTGAAAAATCGTTCACCGAGTTAGGAATGTTTTGTATTAAAATAAAAAAAAACATACTTCTTATAAAAACGATTAATACCTCATCTAAATCATCCAGGTAAAGTCTTGTCGACACTGCACGGAGCATTAATTTGTATGTTCAATAGTGTATAAGTCATTTCTCATTTGTAACGATTCGCCCCTAACAGTTTAATGATCTCGACGATAGTCGGTAATAGTACAAGACTGTGATCATTCGTTATCTTATAACTTCACAGTATGGTGCTCATTGATGTATCGTAGTTATTGCCTGCATTAATTTATTGGATTTCTATTAAAAAATTAGACAAGACAAAGTGAGAGCGATGGGCATACTTAATTAATTTACATAAATATTTAATAATTAGATGATTTATTGTACAAATTACAGCTTAGAAATTTTTGATTTACGATACTGTGTAAGTTGGGAGTGAAAAAAATAGTGCTGAGATTTCAACTTATCAAAAATGTGATTCGATACACAATTATGCGTAAATTAACTATTGTATTTTATTGATACTTATTAAATCGCGTCTTCGTTGTACCTATTTTTCTGTTCTTTCATTCTTGTCTGTTTATGTATGTGTCGTTTCAGCCGATAGACGTCCACTGCTGGACATAGGCCTCCCCCAATTTTGGGGGGGGTTTGCCATAATCGCCACGCTTGGCAGGCGGGTTGGCGATCGCAGTATGGTATGATGGTGGAATAAATAGAGAACGCTGCTGCCCATTCTCCGGTAAGATTCTTAGTCGCCTTTTACGACACCCACGGGAAGTAAGGGGTGGTGCAATTCTTTAAGTCCGGCACCACACAGACATGTGTGTATGTGTGTATGTACATAAATGGTTAAATAAAATAAATATACCTAAATTCAAATAGAACAACTTATGTCACTATATCTATCATGCAGTGCAAAATAAATCTGCCTAGCCATTTCCCAACTATGTTGGGGTCGGCTTCCAGTCTGACCGAATGCAGCTGAATACCAGCATTTTACATGGAGCGACTACCTATCTGACCTCCACAACCAGTTACCACTGGGTAACATGACACCCCCTGATAAGACTGGGTGTCAGACTTTTGGGCTTCTGAGTACCCGTAACGACTGTCAAAGATGAATGACAACCATGCAGTGTAAATATTACCTACAAAACTCGATTTGAAAGTCGGTCCCCAGTGTAAATTAGCAAGTGTATGGTCATTTACAGAAGACCCCGGGTCTACACAGCTTCGTGTGAGGTCCAAGTAACCCGGATCGGGTATTTGTTTAAAGCAATGTATTCAAACACTTTGCATACGACAGATAACGGCTGCCTCTTCCTTGGTCGACTCACGAACAAAATACATGATACATTTAGCTGGTTTTCGGTTACAATAATACGTAATGATACTTTAACAAGATACTTTATGGAAATTGTTTTTTATGTTTCGAGTTTAGATTTGATCACCACAAACTATGTGACAAGTGCTCATTTGCCTACTCAGCATCATATACATAAGCAGTCAGCAGTTGCTGGGCTGATGCAGCTCAAATTTAACTTTGCATTAACTTGGAACAAATAAAAATTATCTTATCTTATTAAAAAAAACCCGGCCAAGTGCGTGTCGGGCCACGCACAGTGTAGGGTTCCGTAGTAGCCCGTTATGTTATATTTTGTTTTTCAACGCATGTCTTTACTAGTTATAAACAAGCAACTACTTAATCTTAGTCACTTTAAAGGATTAATGCTAAGGATTTTGTATTTGGTACAAAATTATCCAACACCCAAGTTCAACGACTATTACTGCTAAACTAATAAAGTTATCTTAACCGCTATAGTTTTCCTTTAAAGTTCATGAAATGCACTATCATCGTGAATTTTTCCAGATTTTTCAAGCTAGCAGTTTAGCTTTACGCCCTACTGCAACAAAAATTTGCAATTTAAAGTTTAATATTTTGTAAATGGAGCATTAAATCGAAAAATAATATTAGCAACCCCCAAGTTATTTTAGAAGACCTATTCAACGATACCCCACACGATGGGGTAGACGACGAAAAAAATATTCATCCCCTCTTCACATGTAGGGGCGACACCCTAAAAAAAAAAATTTATAAAATTTTATTTTACCACTTTGTCGGCGTGATTGATATACATATTGGTACAAAATTTCAGCTTTATAGTGCTAACGGTCACAGAGATTAAGCGAGGACGGACAGACAGACGGACGGACAGACAGACATGGCGAAACTATAAGGGTTCCTAGTTGACTACGGAACCCTAAAAACAGCCTATTATTGTCCCATTGCAGGACAAAGGCCTCAGAGAGGTCATGAGCATTGATCACAATGCTTGCTTGAGACAGGTTGACGATTTAAGCTCCACATACCATGCTAAAATTATTAGCGGCTGACCCGCTAATGCGAGGTGCTAGCTGTGCTGATCGCCTAGGAAGAGCCAAAAGTATATGTCCTGAGTATTAACATAATTATAAAACCTGCGTTTCAATCATGGATAGTTAGTACTTAACGCCTCCACAGGAAGATGTAATCCGTGGCGGGAGCTATATAAATCCCCTGATAACTTTATCGAACCATCTGAGAGCCTTTCGCCTGGGTATGCGTTACTTTAGCTGACTTGGAAATCTCTCGAACCCAAGTCGGCCGGAGCAAAGACAATCTCCACAGATGGGGGTTGATGGACGGATCAAATCTCAAATACGTATGCGGCACCTCCCTACAGACAATGGCCTTTCATCCTGTGTCGTCCACCTGTGCACTTGATGATTGTATGACTGCGTCAGTGAGCGGAGTTCACGTGGCTGAATTTTGGACCAAAAATGTTTTAACTTTTTGCGATCGATACACTAAAAAAAAGAAGTAATTAACTTTTCAAAAGGCGAGCATTCATACATTTCGTACCCAGGTAAAGAATCTGACCTTCAGTCACTGAATAAAAGTTAAAGGATGCATAAATGGTGTAATTTTTATGAGAATTCGCCACAAACTACGTAGGGAACATTAAATCAATGGGAAGTCTGGAGGACATAAGAATTTCTTTTGAAAATTGAAGTTTTCGAAACCGCATCGCCTATTAGTGGTTTTCTTCCAACTTATAAAGACGTGGTTGGGAATAAAAAGTCTGTGTAGCGTGTAACAGAATAAGGAAACTAGGGTTCTGTAGTGATGATGGCGGGGCCGGTACTGCTACAGGTAGTGGCTTTATAAGCTGGTAATATTTGATCATTTTAAAATAATTAATAATAACATAAAATGATAATAAATCGTTTATTTCTTAATTAAAAATTACAATATGGAGGTATCGTTGGTCTCAAACTAGGCGCGGCCTGTGATAATTGATATGACACATAAAAACATTACCTTCCATCTGAGGCAGCCGGGTAATAATGACCTTTTATGGTCTTGTACATAGTGAAACGTTCTCAACTGCCAACTTGATTATTAAAACCATTATAATTTGTATGATTATACTGTATAATCATATGAATTATAATTGTTTTAATAACGCATGCTGTATAATTTATACAACATGCACCAGAAATATAAAATGTGTAGTCATATTTAAGGATGTAGATATGACTACACATTTCAGATACAGCTATGTAAATGGTCTATCATTAATCCTCAGCATCTCATTCTTGCCAGCTATGGGCAATTATTGACCGTTTACCTACAGCTGCAAGGCTTTCAGAAATCAATAAAATCCTCTACAAATTCTCAAAAGCAACACCAAGATTACAGTACCAATATAAACCAGTGAAAGTGAAATTAAATTTACGAACTTGTTATACAATTCTCGGTTAATTGGTCCACTTTAAATTAATACTATAACGTGTTTGTAAACACCCTTTCACATCACAGTTTAATGTAACAAGTGCAGCGACTAGTTTATATCGGCCACGCCTTGTTTTGGAGTAGATTTCACCAACGTTCGCGACTTCGGATTAGTTAAATGTTTCTCAAGCTGTGGTGCAAATCAATAGAGCAACGCGTGTAAAAAGCTAGTTATGTAAGTTAGATGTTCCCTAAGGAGCATATCACAACTACACACACATACACAGTTTGGAGTACTGCGGGGTAATTGCGTAATACACTATCAGTAGCAAATCAAATCAAATCAAATCGTTTATTTGTGATACATGGGTTACATACAGGTGTTCATTATATAATTATATAATATTTTATAATGTTCATTCCATTATCAGCCACTTAGGCATACAAATTATTAAATAATAAATAATACAATGAAAATATGATTAAAAAATTCTAATGATTTGATATAAATTCCATTGAACATTAAATATAAATTCTATTATTAGTCATGCATGACAGACACAAGACATTATAGTCAAGCGGACATAAAACATTTAAAAAATTTTAGTCGATAAAAATTCAGCAACAGAGTAATAACAGTTTTCTATAAGAAATCGGAACAATTTATTTTTAAAGACATTAAAATTGCTACATTCTTTTATGTCATTAGGAATCGCATTGTAGATCTTTGCGGCCATGGCAAACACACTTTTCCCAAAGAGGGTAGTTCTATACTGACGGGTAAGGTTATTATACAAATGACTTCTATTTCGCGATTTAAGCTCTAATGTAAATAGTCATGGATGATGTCTAATAAACAAGGCCATTTCAAAAATATATAAAGCAATGGGTATATAGCAATGGGTTTCATTTCGACAGTTGAACAACATTCATTGCGTTATTCACGTTGTTGAGCAGACAAATTTTTCGAATATATGCAGCAATGGATTCGCAATATCCTTCAAAATGATTCAGATGGAGATTGATAGTGTGTTATGCAGTTAGGGTGCTGATTCCTGCTTATTTTTATCTATTATTTTATAATTAAATATTTGTCTCGTATTTCTGCTCTATTTTTCAAAGTACTCATAAAGGTGGCATTATAGCACCTAATAAGCTATGTAATTAGAAAGATTATAAAGCGGAAAGCGGAGATCGTGCCCAGGACCCCGTGGCAGTCTCTAGAATACTGCTCTTTTAGTATATTAGTAGTGTTACAAATAAGCGTAGATTTTAGGTGTAGCAGTATTCCATTCTTGAACTAGGCAAAATGGTCCTTCTGTCTCGCTATCTGCTATCAACAATACATTGCAGTATCCAATCCTTTTACTAAAACTAGTGGGTGTGTGGCACTGTGTGTCTGCTAAAACTTCTGACAAAATCTTTGACGATTGTAGTAAAATAATCCTATAATTAGTGGATGACTTCGGTTAAACCTGCTTTTTGAGGAGGCATTAAGCCGATGGCATATATGTCATATCAGTCAACCACAATCCAAGTCACGTTATATAAATCTTATAAACACTAGGTGACAAAATCTATCTTTGAGGATTGTAGTAAAATAATCCTGTAATCAGTGGATGACTTCGGTTGACCTGCTTTTTGAGGAGGCATTAAGTCGATGGCATATGTATATCAGTCAACCACAATCCAAGTCACGTTAGATAAATCTTCTAAACACTAGGCGAGTAGGTCACCTAAGTTCACTTTAGGTTATAAAGGTTAGCTTAAACTATATTTTATAGGTTATGAGACAGCTGGCATTTGGTCTGCACCTATTGCGGAAATTCTAGTTCACTTGCAGGAGAATTATTGGTTCGTGTTGATAACAATTGGGTCAATGTTCATGTCTATTTACGTACAATGTTGGGGTTTTACTTGTTTGCAATGTTACTGTATATTTTAGAGAGCAGTGGTGGTCTAATGGTAACGGCCGCGACGTATGGTCGTGATTTCGAACTCAAGCAGGCACTTTTTTTTATTACAACTGCTTTTATAACGGTGAAGGGAAACATCCTGAGTAGGGCATGCAAACCGGATACCCGGATAACCGTAAAAACCGGATAACCGACTGATTTGAAACCCGGGTTTTTAGGATAACAAAACCGAATTTTTCGGTTTTTTTGGTTATTTCTATCATGTTATTGATTTCAGCTGCATCCGGTTAGACTGGAAGCCGACCCCAACATAGTTGGGAAAAGGCTAGGCAGATGATGATGATGATGATTGATTTAATAAAACTTTAATTTTCCCAAACAAAATATTAAATTTATCACTGACAAACGTGGACAGTACGGCGAGGCGGCGTTAGTTAGTATTTCATCAAATAAATTACGCGATAGCGCTCGATAACGAGCAAATTCGATGTTTCATAGTAAACATTTTAAATAAGCATTTTTCGACTACTACACCGACGGTGACGACAACAGAGGAAAACGTAGACCATACAGTAGTAAATGTTTCACGGAACATCAAGGACCAAATCGGACAAGAAATAAAGAAGGCGCTCAAACAACATACCTCTGATTGTTGCAAGCCCATCTAGAGAACTTGATTTAGAAACTAAAATCAGGATGGAAATGGCACTTTAAGACGGTGAAGAAAAAATGGAAGAACACTTAACGAAAGTATATAAAGCTTTGAAATCTATACCTCCAACAAGTGTGGAATTAGAGAAAGTAGATAAAATTCGTAGTGCTCTAATGCTCTACTCCTGCCGTAAGGACTGGCCGACACTAGCAAAAGACAGAATTGTGTGGAAAAGAGAGAGGGAGGACTGTCCCACTGCAGGGCAAACCCTGCAGTGGGACAGTACAGGCTAGTTAGATTAGACTCTAAATGATGACTCCCTTGATGCACTTGTATCCTTAGTCCTTACGTCATTCTATCAAAGTAAAAAATAGTAACGCTCTACTCCTTCTGTAAGGACTGGCCGGCACTAGCAAAAGACAGAATTGTGTGGAAAAGGGAGAGGGAAGCCTTTGCCCTGCAACTTTCGGACTAACTGACAGACTATTTAATTTTGACAATTCAAAATTGCCTGTACAAGGTTTAATTGAAATAAATGCTTTGAGTTTGAGTTTGCAGTGGGACAGTACAGGCTCGTTAGATTAGACTCTAAATGATGACTCCCTTGATGCACTCGTATCCTTGCGTCATTCTATCAAAGTAAAAAATAGTAATTTGGTTTAGCTGTGTAACTTTAATTTTTAATTTTTAATCTATGTCTCTTAGAATATCTGATTTATTTTGTTTTGGTAAATTAGGAATAAGACTTCTATTTTATGCGATATTTTAATAATTATTTTGATCGCATTAAATTGTTAGGTATTTAATATTCTGTGATTGTAAACATTTGTGAATCTACCAAATGTTCCTAATTTTGTATGCTAGGTACCTTAAGTTATGAAGAATATGTTATTTTCATAAATAATAAGCTTTATTCTATGTTAGGTCTAAAGAAAAGAAACTTTTGCTTTTGCAATGCTCATTATTATAATAATAAATGAGATAAACGTAAAAAAAATACATATTTTGATTAGACTTCAGCATTTTCATTTCTTTACGCACATATTTCTCATTTCTTTAACAAAAATTGAAAAAAACCCGGAAAACCCGATTTAACCGGTTTCACCGGTTTTGTAAACAACAAACCCGAAAATAACGGTTTTTTTAAACAACCCGGTTTTTGCATGCCCTAATCCTGAGGAAACCGGCATATCCAAGAACATGAAGACATGTGACAACCCGCACTGGGCCCGCGTGGTGGATTGTCACAGGGAGGAGGCCTTTGTCCCAGCAGTAATTATAGGCTGATTATGCTACTGTATTATTCAAACTATTTTCAACACCTGCGTGTCATATACTCTCATCTTTAATATTCTTTCATCCATTTTGTAAAGACGTTAGCACATCAAGCTACCCGAAACTGTAAAATTTTCCGAATCAACTTTTAACCTTGTGATTTAGTGATAAAGTTGACAATCTATTAAAGAAATTTGACAGATTTTAGTAACTTGATGTGCTGGCTTCTGTACTTAATGATAACAGAATATGTGTACAAGCTTACTTACCAAGGCATTCGTGATCTAACTGCAGGACTCTGTTGCCATCACATGAGGTCTAGTTGACAACCAGCGTCAAGCACTAGTTGTATGGCATTTTTGCTGAACCGTACCCTTGTAGCGCATCCGTGAGGCACACTTTCCTGCTAATTTCTTACGTCGAACTTATAAGAGGAAATGCGGTCGGAGAGATTTTTGAAAAAGCCTAAGTAAAAAGTCATAATTCGGTTTGGTTGTCGCCTATTTCTTCCTCCAATATTGGACCAATTTAAAAGATATTTCATAAACTAAATAATAAGGATATATCCTGTGTCTCTATGTTTTTCTTTTTTCAATAGTCGTGGTCAAACTGTACTAGGCCTCTGTTGACAGCGGTTTAAATCGGCAATTTAAAGCATTTTGATACATATTATTATAAAAATAATGTATCATCAAAAAGGAAAACATAGGGATATACAAGTAGTTAATATTTATTATTCTGTAAAAAAAATCATTGCTATATGGTCATTAACCAGAAAGAAAACAGGCGAGAGCGTTTCTATGGAGAAAAGACCATTCTTTGTTTTTATCTGTTGTACCTTTAATATACTGTATGCCTTTTAGTCTGTGCTAAATAAATGTATTTTCTTTCTTTCCATAAGCGAAAAGAGAGACATGACGATTTCAATAGGTTGGCCTCTAACCCTTTACATTGTACTTACTCCAAATAGGATGAAAGCGTGACTAAACAAATGGGGTGTAAATCAACGTTCGTGTGTAAGGCCTATATTTTCGCAGCACCTGCCCGGTAATGCAATGGTAAATTATCGTTTTGCTTGTTTAGATCGCATCGTGACCAGAATGCAGTCAATTGCCGTCCACTCGCCGACTGGTTACGTATTTGAGCATTTAATGGTATAGCATAGAAATTGCTTGTGTCATTGGGTAAGGCAGCAGTGTCTACGAAAGATTATTGATGAATGGAAATTACGATACAAACAACATTGTGCTATTTGAGGTTAGTACTAACGACTAATAAGGTATGGAGAAATAAATAAAATAGATGGTCCAATTCAATTTTTTTTTGTATCTAACCAATAAAAATCTATTGCTCATAATATGTCATTATATGCATCCATCACCAAATAAATGATTGCATGTAGGTACTCTCGTATTGTTTCTTTCCAATCATAGAGTCTCATCACACCACATCCATTCCTCTAAACTTGTCGCGATATCAAAATGGTTTTCAATTACGTGTCACCACACGTAATAGCATCCGAAGGGGACACTTAAATGTCCATGTCATGTGCACATTTCATGGATCGTTAGTATGCAGGCTCCGTCGGGTGGGCCGATACTGCACAATAAGAATGGACAAAGACTTACGACATAAACAAAATATACGTTTAATTTTAAACGACAAGACTTGCTGACCTTTTTATTGGTTAAATTAAGGTGCGTTGGTTTAGGAATTTGGGTGAACTGCATAGCTTTTGTGTAGGTTTGCATAATTTATGAATATAGAGAGAGTGGTTGGTCGAAGTGGAGGTGCTTGGGGGAGGCCTATGTGCAGCAGTGGACGTCTTTCGGCTGAAAAATGATGAGAGAGATTCGCTGGTTTGAGTTGGAAAGAAGGACTGGCTGGCTATATGTGCTATTCATTCGACGTAACCCTCTCTCTTAGGAGATGATGGTCAGAAACCAATGCTGATAGAAAATAGGTAGAAGCTGCATTTTTGTCATGTTGAACACAGGAAAACATAGATTGTATTTATTTTCTGCATCTCTGATGAAATAACATTAAATGCAGTACGCAATAATTACTTTCCTGCACACGTTACGTTGCAGTATAAAACTGATTTACATCCATCACCTCACAACATGTCCAGTTGAAAACCAGCGGCAGCCACTAGTTGTCCAGCATTTTTGCTGAACTGGGCCTTTTTTTTAGACGCAACCGTGCATGAGTCACACTTTCCTGCTAATTCTTATAGCTCACTTTTTATTTGTTTTTTTTATTACATTGTGTGCTGTGCTAAATAAAAGTATATTCTTTCTGTCTTTTCTTTCCTACCACATCTTAATGTGCCTTATAAAAACTAGGTACATGTGTCCTGGACACACTGCGCGTCCAATACAATAACATTTTCTAGACGATGTTGGGACTTCCTCGTTTAAGAATCAGGGTGGCAAATCAAACAAAATGTTATGTAAGTAGATAGTTGCTTATATTTTTAGCACAGTGGATACACTTATTAAGCTACGTCCGTCTGATTCGACGATCAACCCTCGAATGCCCCCCATCTGTCAACTTGCTCTTATTTATACAATCCGTTATCAGTACCTCTTAATCATAAACAAGATAAATAAATAAAAAATAATTATCTAAATATGATTCTTACAATTTAAGACTATATCTCCATTTCTTTTAAACATATTTTTACTTCGGTTTTAATCGTAGTCAAATTACATACTTTTCAATGTATTCGAATAAACGTTTCTAAATTAGTCATAAATAAATTAATAAGCCTAAATGAATATAGTTCCGAATAGTAACGGTGTACAATGTATGATTACCCTTAATTCTAACACTCGTTTCTGCAGTGCTTCCGAGATGTTCGCGCAGGCTCACACTGACGTTACGGTTTTCATGCCGTCATTCGGAAAAAAGTCATGTCACTTATGAGGAGGGTGCGGGGGAGTCACAACAGCATCCTGAAAACTATAGCTGAAGATGTGCGTGCACCTGTGTTGAGGCATTTCGTTCGTCTGGTGATCTTTTAGGGAGGTATCACCCTGTTGGTTATTTTGATGCGGCGGGGTGTCTCAGCACAGGGACATTTGTGATGTTTGTGGTGAGTGTTGTCCTTTGTTATTGTATTTAAGTAGGTACTAACAATAGTTTCTAAGTTTTTGTGTACTAACCGGTGGATCTAGTTGTCCCAAAATACATAAATTTGAATTTGTTTTTCAGACTTTGTCATTTAAATTACCTAATAAATATCCTACTGGACAAACACCGTACATTTTAAGTCTAAACATGACAAAGGAAAGTTGACCTTTCCAGGTATATACTTATATAGGTATGTCACGCACTAGAAGCACGCGAAAACACTTAGTCCAGGTGCTTAGTGGCCACAATTATGCACGCTAAAGCTACATTTTAGATAAAGACAGGTCAGTGTCTAGGTAAATAGTGGGTACAGGTATGTAGCAAGTAAGTTAGTACCTACTAAGTTCAGTCCAGGTCAGGTATACTTACTGTCTCGTTTCGTTACCCAATGCTTTCGACAGAATATAACGTAGAATCGATAGACGTGAAAGCTAGGTTGAATGTTTGTTGCTAAACTATATAACGTCTAGATTTGAATGTAAGCCACAGAATTTAAAATAACACCCATAAGAATGAGTAAGGAGGCCTAATGAGGGGTTTGTAGTTAAGTAATAACAGCCGCATGGGTCGATCGATCAGGTTAAATTACTCTTGCCGCGGTTGATCCGTAGATGGGTGACCAGCTTCACATACCAAGACCCCTCCGTATCTCGTAAAGCACGTTAAGCCGTTGGTCCCGGCTGTCATTCGTGGATCTTTGACAGTCGTTACGGGTCGTCAGGACTCCGAAAGTCTGACAACCAGTCTTAGTTAGGGGTATTGTATTATCCAGTAACTGGGTTGTGGAGTTCAGATAGGCAGCGGCTCCATGTAAAATACTGGTATTCAGCTGCATAGTTGGGTAAAGGCTAGGCAGATGATGATAAACAATAATTAAAACTGTTAACGAACTTCTGAAATAAACTCAGGTATAATCGACTGCAAGTTGGTGGTAAGACTTTGACTGGGAGCTGACTCCGTGAGAATCAGTGACCAGCTTATACTGGTTTTTATTACTGACATGGGACAATCAGTCTATTAGTCAATCAAACACAACCATTCACAGCTTTGACAAGAGCTTTACTTATCAGAGGCTTGATCAGCCGGAACCAGGATATAATACAAAGTGATACGTAATAAATAACAATTTAAATAGTCTTATAAATGACGCAGTACAATATCAAGTTAGATTTATCAGCAATCATTTTGTATCCTTTCACTATGCTGGACAATGTGGGCGTGCGCACGCCCAAGGGTGCAGTAATCGTGACCCGACACACCCGCACTACCGACGGAGATTGCCGAACGACCTGCTGCCGTTTCGTGATACCTACTTACGTTCGATTTGAAATTAGATTCTGATTTTGTTTGAATGGTAAATGAAATAGGATTAAGCATGTACTGGGTACAGGTTAGAAAATAGAAGTGTGTTGAAGATTATGTGTATTAAAATGACCCGAAATTATCACCCCAAAGTCGAAAGTCGGTGGCAAAAAACTACAACTAAAATACAGATCCCAAGATAGGTACCGACTTCCGAAATTAAAGTTATTTCATAATTTTGAGTTACCTAATTTCTTTTTGAAGTCGATTTATATTTTTCTAATTACTTTTTTATTCTGTGACAAATGAACCCATTTTTCTTTCTTTTTTTCCATTTTCTTAATTATTTTAGCCAAAGCAAATATTGCCATATAATCAAAACAGGTAGGTAATCAATTTATTCGATGGATTAAACTGATATTTGCGAATATTTCTTAATTAATCTACGATTTTACAGTTCACTGGAAACATTCCTCATTTATTTGCTATTAAAAGTACAGTTTCTTATATAACGTTCATATCCTTTATCAATAAAAAACTACAAATGACTGTACTGCTGTGTCGTGAGTCTGGTTATTTGCTACTGAATATTTCTAGACTTCACGTTTGCTCGCAAGTTACCGTTAGTTCCCAACTAACGAAAATATTAATTCCGTGGCAATCCTTTGATTCCCATGCAAGTATTATTTTATTATTTACTAGCAACGCCACGCGGTTTCACCCACACAAGTTACTTTTACATCGAGAGCCGAACTGGATGTAGTCGTGTCAATAAAATTGTTTTCTTTCAACTACGTAGTAGTGTTATCATTAATCACTACAAAACCGATCAAAATGGACGTATTTTTTGCTTAGAACCAAAACTGCAGAAATGTTGTATGAAATCTCATGGTTTCACAGTTTTTTGTTTTTATTCAGATATAAATTTTCCATAGAGGTTTAATGTCTCCCATTAAGTTTAATGTAAAAAGATACTGGCTGAAAATAAAAATCGGTTGAATAAAAACGACTTGACGAAAAAAAAAAAACAAATGGCGCGCATTTTGTACCATTGTAAAACTTTGATACCTACTTCATATTTAGCAAGAAAAGTTTAAAAAAAATGAAATACACAGCGTTAGCGATATGAATGCATCTTCCGAAAGTGTAAAAACAGCTGCAAATGAAATTGTTAACATATTTATCCTTTTGCCGCAAAATCGCGGGATAAATATACGAATAGTAGGTAGATTGGTAGTTGAAAGAAAAGTAGATTACGCACATTGCTAAAGTGTGTAATTAATGCACTCGTGTTAATTTATTGCGCTCGCCTGCGCTGGGGCACCAATATAACACTTTGCGCTCGATGCAACAATCTACTATTGACGCTTTTAATACCAGAGCACTTATCAACATTTCTTCATTCTTGATTCTCACGATACGTTGGTCTGTCTAACCACCACAAAATGTATCTATTTTTCTTAGCCTGCTCTGTCCCACCCCCGGGCAACAGCCTCCCTCTACTGCTTCCATATATCGCGAGCTCGCGCGTCCTCCTTCCAGCGGACCAGCGTTCCTCCTTTCACGAAACCTATCCAGTTCATCCCGCCGAAAATTATCGTCGTTTCAGCCGATAGACGTCCACTGCTGGACATAGACCTCCCCCAATTTGGGGGGGGGGGGGGGGGGTTGCCATAATCAAAACGCTTGGCAGGCGGGTTGGCGATCGCAGTATGGTATGATGGTGGAATAAATAGAGAACGCTGCTGCCCATTCTCCGGTAAGACCCTTAGTTATATATTATGTCAATTAAAAATGTGCAGATATAATCATCGACCTTCTGTTCTTCACTTGTTTTGCGACAAACGTCACTGTTTTCTCTTGATTGCTGACGCATCTCGCTAGCGACAACTGACAAGCTGACTGGAGCGAACTTAATCAGCATTGTAAATCAAACTATTTGGATCATTGCGCAAGCAATTAATTGGATTGTGGCTACTACGAACGATGAGTGATGTTTGCTAACGAACGAACATTCGTATAGTTAAACAATGCCCATATTATTATTGAACATGATTATATGTTTATAAGAGGTGTTAGAATACCTAAAAGTAAGTATCAGAAATTGTACATATGCCTAGTTGCAGAAAATAGTATTGCTCTACACTAGCTCAAGAAAGAGAGGAGTGGAAAGGAGAAAGAGAGGTCTTTGCTCTGCAGTAGGAAACCATAGGAAAAAAATAAAATAATAATAAATGTGCTCTAGTCCGTGCGGTACTAGTTGGCCGCGCCTTAGGTGGGGCGGGGGTGAGGGCGGCGGGGTTGCCTAGTGTTCGCAACACACGTACTGAGTAAAAGCGCCCCCTGCCCCGCCGTCCCACTGCTCACACACAGGCGCGGTCAACTAGTTCCGCGCGGACTATAGCAACATTCAGATGAGGCATTTAAATCCGTTTTTCTTCTATTCGTTTGGGATTGAACGCCTTGGGGTGTTTTTAAATTAATGCTTACCTGAGTATCTACAACACATAGTAGTTACCTACAACATTTTTCGTTTTAATTAATCCCTTAAACTAATCTCTTTCTAAACTACTTAGACCAAGTAAAACAATAACGATTTCTCATTAAGTAGCGAGTCGTGCAGCAGGTGCAAATCGTAAGTTTTCTAACAAAATGGCTGCATATCTCTACGTTGTACTCGTTGTACTCGAAACATTAATGTTAGTAGCCCTCGGCTAACTGAGGGCAGACTTAATTGACACAAGACCGGTCGAGATAATTTCATTTCGTAAAACTGTTATTAACTTCAGTGTTGCTACTGCCGATGCCCGTAAACGGATTATTTGAGGACTTCGGTTTTATCGATACATTTTGATTAGAAATTGAGATTTGTGGTGTTGCTAATGCCATAATGTGTTTTCAGGTTTGTGGATGGAATATTGGAAAATTAATATTATTTTGCTGAGACTGGAGTTTTTTGGCCTCGCAAAGATTTTTTTGAAGTGAAAACTTTTTAGGCGCGTTGAGCATTTTTTGAGATGGGAAAAACCATTGAACTCGCGACACTGTTACCGTAACCGACACCGCGCGTGTTTTGTTTATATGACGATTAAAAAAATACACACGTACTTGTTCAAGTTTTCACTTCTGTCGGCACTCCCGGAGTGCCATTGTTTTTTTTTTGTTTTGCTTTTTTAATGTAATTTTCTTAGTGTTAAATGTTCCCTTTTTACTGTTTGTATTTTCCGTGCGTGTCCCAAATAAAATATTTGTCTTTCTTTCTTAATTTCATTTAATTTAACAGGAAAACGATAAAAGAAATATTATTGAAACTAAGGAAAATGAGCCAGGAACATCAAAATCTAAAAAGAAAACACTCATGCACGACGAATATGGTAATCGCAGCAGCGAACAACATCAAGATAAAACTACAGAACAGAAGAGAGACTAATATACCTAAGTAAACGATTTAATTACTCCACTAGTAGGTACAGTCAAAGTAACTGACTCAGATGAGACTGGGATGACCTAAGATAAAATCGAACACAACAAGCTCAATTCGAACGAGACAAATGGATCCAATCTTTAATTGAGTGTCTTTTCCAAACTAATGGTCCTTCAGACAATCGGCACTCTTTGAGAGCTTAATTATGTTTATTCGAACCCATTAATTCGTGGACGAGTACGGTTAATCGATCCGTTTCGAGTAGTTGAGTAGTTTCGAATGTACATTCGAAAGTTTTTAGAAGATACGAAAGAGATTTGTGGAATTCAAAGGACTTAGCCTTAAGTGCTTAAGTATTTGAGAAAATGATGACATTTCTTTTCATAGCTCGTAAAAATCTTCGACCCATTTAATACTAAGTATAAACATTTATCTGCGTTCTTAAAAACATATAAAATGTGCATAAAAAATCAAAGACTTCTGCTTCATTGATAACATCATTCATCATCTTTAATATAAAATTTCAAGGAGAAATTTAAAATTATCGAGAAGAATGAACATCCGAATAAAGGTTTAATAATCAGTTTAAATTCCGAATCGAGTCAGGGTACCGATTGTTGCGCCAGAACAAATTAGGAACCCAATTACGTGAAGTGACTGTGCAGTATAATAATCGATCAGAATGAAGAATTTAAGACCAGGTGCTACGGAAAGGAAACTGCCGAGACCCTCCATTGCGGAACGAATGAAGCATGTCAATCAATTTAATTAATCATTCAAACTGCTTCAGGAAATGATATTGTAGAAAATTTGGCCAGACGTAGTTCTCACGAAAATAATCGTGATTTTTGTCGAAAGGCCTAGTGTATCTGGAGCTACCTACCGCAACCTGAGGCCAATTCCGAATTCTAATCTATCAATATGTCAAAAATACCTCTAATTTTCATAGACTTTTGACAAGTTTTTGACATTTATTGTCGCAGAGATGAGATCGCGACTACACTTTGAAAGTACTACGGGAATATACAAACGAATTATGGGAACTTTCCTGCAGTATCATTCGGTTAATCTTTATTTCGAAGAATAACAAAATTATTCATTTTCTGATTACAATCATGCTCTCAGTAGACCGTGTTAAAGAAGAAGCAAAGAAAAGAAAGAAGGAAAAATTGTTTATTCTGCATAAATAATACGCACATTACAACATGTCCCGGAATTAACTCACTCCACCAAACACCCAAATTAGAATGTTATGTTATAATCATAATATACAGGGTCCCATTAAAATAGATGGACAAATTTTAACACAGCGCTCAGTACGTCTAACTAAACATATCCAAGCAAAAAAAAAAACACCGATTAAAGTGATTTTATTTTGACCTAAAATAATAAATTGCCGGCACATTGGTGTATTTTCGTTAGCTGATTTTATTTTTCTTGTGAGTATCTATGCGTTTTTCTTCTTAATTTTTTTACCATCGTCCTTATTTTGGTGGTCTGAATGATCCGTAAAAGTTTGTCCACCTATTTTAATGGGACCTTATATACACTGAATTTTCACTGTTATATGTAAAACATTGTTTATTTATAAAATTAGATAAACTGATTGTGGGAGAAAATTGTGGTCACAAAGAAATCCACGCACGAGGGTGTAGCGTAGTAGGTACTTCGTCTATTTTTGTTTGTTTTGACTGTGCAGAGGCAGTGAGTTTTTTTTTTTTTTTTTTTTCCTGTGGCAACACTACAGCTAACAGCTGTTAAAAACTTGTTCTCGTAATTTTAATCTTAAATATTAAATTTCGTTTGTTTTTTAGGCCTATTACCAATTACTCCTCAAGTAAATAGGATAATAATGTGTATTTTGTGTTAGATTCACATAACTAGTGCAAATAATTGTAAATATTTCAATGTGAATCAGTGACAGTTGCCGGCACAAGTGAATTTTGCATTGTCATCTCGATATCAGGTACAATACTCTATATTCTGCTTGGTATTAGTTTGTTTACGTACTACAATTTCAACAGCAATTAGTTTGTTCATTTTTAGTAAGGCTACTTATTGATGCCAATGACCTTTGAACGTAAACATAACCTTACTTTGGTTTGGTGACAGAACTCCTTAGAATTGCATCTAAATTTCATTTTTCCCTTAAAACTAATCATCTTCTCAACTGCTGCCACAACTACCTTCTCTCTTCTAATTTCTTGTCGCTTCCTTACTAGTTTTTATCATGATTATGACTCGCAGCGCCCGTGCTCGCCTCGGAGAGTCCAAACTCAATGAGGCTTTGAGCGCCTTAAAGGCGTCAAAGGAGTCCTGTGACCAACTAATTAAGGAAATAGAAGACAATGAAAGGGTGCTCTTTGATGCCCACGACAAGAATAGGAAGTTAAAACTTGAAATGGCTCAGATATATACTCAATACACTGATGCCATAGAAGAACGGGATAGACTTCAACTTATTGTGGACGGGTTCAGCCAGTGTAGCACAGAGTATGAACAAGCTCTTAGTCAAAAACATACATTACAACAGCAGCTACATGAGGCTCAAAGTCAAATAACACAACTTGAGACAACCAATCTTAACATCACCGCCTAGCTGAACCAAAGTCTGTTCAATGAATTGATGCCTGTTGCCCCGTCAATGGTTTCTGCCATAAATCCCACATACACTATTGATTTGACAGCTGATGATGAATCAAAATCATATAATTCAGTGAGGGTAGTAACCAGTAAAAATAAACTTAAAAAATACATTAAAATTAATAAATACATTGTCAAAACACAAAAAATGGTAAAAAGACAAAAGTTCTTTATCAAAAACGTTAAATTGAATAGAGAAAGGTTGAATTTACTCAAACAATTAGACATGTATTCTTATAATTTGGAGCAGAGTACTAGGAAGTACAAAATTGACACAGAAACCTTGCAATCTGAACTTGACCATCTACAGGAGAAACTTAGTCCAATGACCAACAAATATAATACCTCTGAAGACCTAATGAGGGAATATGTGTTAGCAATGAATGAGCTAGTAAACTCACAAAAAAACAACTGTGAGCATTGTCAGACACCATCTAATGTGCTTACACCGGACCATTCATTGTCAACTTGCAATACCACCTTACTGCAGCCCTGTGTTGATTTGGTAATTCCTTCTATTAATAGTTCGTATAAACATTGTAAACAAACTTTAAATAATGATATTGTATTATTTTGTGATGAGATTGGTAAGGACTTAGGTCACTTATTGACAGATGAATATCCAGGACACTCAATAGTAAATTACTGTATGCCTGGTTGTTCTTTGTTTCATATTATGAAAGAAATTATTAAATGTAACTTTACCCAGGATACAACTTTATTAATTTTTATGGGTAATAGGGGAAATCTAAACAAAGGAGAACTGCTCCAGTATCATAGAACTTTATGCAACCTTAGTTTAAGAAAAGTTGTGTTGTTTACATTTCCTTATAGTAACAGTTTGCCACAGGAAGAAAATAGCTTAAGATTTGAATTGAATATGACATTACATAACTTGACATTTAATAATAACATGTTCCATTTAGTTGATATTAACAATTATGTTAGTAATAATTTTTATTTGACAAAAGATAGATATAACAATGTTATGTACTATCTTTCTGACTATTATAAAAGACAGATAGCTGTGTCGCTATCTTATTTTTTTTCTATTACAGCCAAAAATTTGGCTAAACAACTTGATTCTTTTGAGCAATGCAACAATATTATAAATACTTCTGCCAATAATTTGGTCACTATTAATGACATTGTTAATAATTTAAATTAGAAATTAAGACAATAGAGGCAACCTCTAGCTATAATAGTAAAAATAACTCAAAAAATAAGTTAAACTCAGTAAATAGTATCAACCTAGTGCATCAAAATATTCAAGGATTTATGAACAAAGATTTAGAAGTAGAATTATTTATGAATTTTAATAGTATTGACATTCTTTGTATAACAGAACATTGGCTGAAAAGCCACCAGTTCTTGTTCAATTTTAATAATCACCAGGTTGGTAGTTCGTTTAGCAGAATAAATGCTATACACGGTGGCTCATTAATTTTAGTAAGTAACCAGCTCAAATTTAAAGATCGTAAAGATATTGTGAGCCTATCTGTTGAGCGTACAGTTGAAATTGCCTGTATAGAATTGGAGCACTCTATTGTATTAAGCGTGTATAGACCCCCTTCAGGATTGTATGACTGCTTTGAAAAAGTAATGGATGAAGTGTTACACAGGATTTGTAACTCAAACAAGTCCGTTATCATTTGTGGTGATTTTAATGTCAATTTATTAGAAAACTCAGGTTCTTGTAGTAAAATTTTAAGTCTGTTTCAGTCCTACAATCTTCTAAACCTATTTTTGGAGCCAACAAGAATAACCCCTACTAGTGCCACATGCCTA